>CM065589.1:451261192-451869018 GCA_033119425.1 Bufotes viridis | reverse complement strand
GTGTTGAGTGATATGACGCATGATTCCTTGCTGTGGGACCTCTCTCCTCTGTCTGGGTGCTGGGGCCGAAATAACTGAAAGTGGCCTTCTCCAGTCGTGGGTGATATAACGCATGATTCCTTGCTGTGGGACCTCTCTCCTCTGTCTGGGTGCTGGGGCCGAAATAACTGAAAGTGGCCTTCTCCGGTGGTGGGTGATATAACGCCTTATTCCTTGCTGTGGGACCTCATTCTTTTGTCTGGGTGCTGGAGCCGAAATAACTGAAAGTGGCCTTCTCCAGTGGTGGGTGATAAGACGCATGATTCCTTGCTGTGGGACCTCTCTCCTCTGTCTGGGTGCTGGGGCCGAAATAACTGAAAGTGGCCTTCTCTGGTGGTGGGTGATATAACGCCTTATTCCTTGCTGTGGGACCTCACTCTTTTGTCTGGGTGCTGTGGCCGAAATAACTGAAAGTGGCCTTCTCCAGTGGTGGGTGATATGACGCATGATTCCTTGCTGTGGGACCTCTCTCCTCTGTTTGGGTGCTGGGGCCGAAATAACTGAAAGTGGCCTTCTCCAGTGGTGGGTGATATAACGCCTTATTCCTTGCTGTGGAACCTCTCTCTTCTGTCTGGGTGCTGGGCCTAAATAACTGAAAGTGGCCTTCTCCAGTGGTGGGTGATATGACGCATGATTCCTTGCTTTGGGACCTCTCTCCTCTGTCTGGGTGCTGGGGCCGAAATAACTTAAAATGGCCTTCTCCAGTGGTGGGTAATATAACGCCTTATTCCTTGCTGTGAGGCCTTTCTCCTCTGTCTGGGTGCTAGGGCCGAAATTACTGAAAGTGGCCTCCTCCAGTGGTGGGTGATATGACGCATGATTCCTTGCATTGGGACCTCTCTCCTCTGTCTGGGTGCTGGGCCGAAATAACTGAAAGTGGCCTTCTCCAGTGGTGGGTGATATAACGCCCTATTCCTTGCTGTGGGACCTCTTTCCTATGTCTGGGTGCTGGGCCGTAATAACTGAAAATGGCTTTCTCCAGTGGTGTGTGATATGACGCATGATTCCTTGCTGTGGGACCTGTCTCCTCTGTCTTGGTTCTGGGGCCGAAATAACTGAAAGTGGCCTTCTCCAGTGGTGGGTTATATGACACATGATTCCTTGCTATGGGACCTCTCTCTTCTGTCTGGGTGCTGGGCCTAAATAACTGAAAGTGGCCTTCTCCAGTGGTGAGTGATATGACGCATGATTCCTTGCTGTGGGACCTATCTCCTCTGTCTGGGTGCTAGGCCTAAATTACTGAAAGTGGCCTTCTCCAGTGGTGGGTGATATGACGCATGATTCCTTGCTTTGGGACCTCTCTCCTCTGTCTGGGTGTTGGGGCCGAAATAACTGAAAGTGGCCTTCTCCAGTGGTGTGTGATATAACGCCTTATTCCTTGCTTTGGGACCTCTTTCCTATGTCTGGGTGCTGGGCCGAAATTACTGAAAGTGGCCTTCTCCAGTGGTGGGTGATATGACGCATGATTCCTTGCTGTGGGACCTCTCTCCTCTGTCTGGGTGCTGGGGCCGAAATAACTGAAAGTGGCCTTCTCTAGTGGTGGGTGATATGACGCATGATTCCTTGCTATCGGACCTCTCTCCTCTGTCTTGGTGCTGGTGCTGAAATAACTGAAAGTGGCCTTCTCCAGTGGTGGGTGATATGACGCATGATTCCTTGCTGTGGGACCTCTCTCCTCTCTCTGGGTGCTGGGGCCGAAATAACTGAAAGTGGCCTTCTCCGGTTGTGGGTGATATAACGCCTTATTCCTTGCTGTGGGACCTCATTCTTTTGTCTTGGTGCTGGGGCCGAAATAAATGAAAGTGGCCTTCTCCAGTGGTGGGTGATATGACGCATGATTCCTTGCTGTGGGACCTCTCTCCTCTGTCTGGGTGCTGGGGCCGAAATAACTGAAAGTGGCCTTCTCTGGTGGTGGGTGATATAACGCCTTATTCCTTGCTGTGGGACCTCACTCTTTTGTCTGGGTGCTGGGGCCGAAATAACTGAAAGTGGCCTTCTCCAGTGGTGGGTGATATGACGCATGATTCCTTGCTGTGGGACCTCTCTCCTCTGTCTGGGTGCTGGGGCCGAAATAACTGAAAGTGGCCTTCTCCAGTGGTGGGTGATATAACGCCTTATTCCTTGCTGTGGAACCTCTCTCTTCTGTCTGGGTGCTGGGCCTAAATAACTGAAAGTGGCCTTCTCCAGTGGTGAGTGATATGACGCATGATTCCTTGCTGTGGGACCTCTCTCCTCTGTCTGGGTGCTGGGCCTAAATAACTGAAAGTGGCCTTCTCCAGTGGTTGGTGATATGACGCATGATTCCTTGCTTTGGGACCTCTCTCCTCTTTCTGGGTGTTGGGGCCGAAATAACTGAAAGTGGCCTTCTCCAGTGGTGGGTTATATAACGCCTTATTCCTTGCTGTGGGACCTCTTTCCTATGTCTGGGTGCTGGGCCGAAATAACTGAAAGTGGCCTTCTCCAGTGGTGGGTGATATAACGCCTTATTCCTTGCTGTGGGACCTCTCTCATCTGTCTGGGTGCTGGGCTGAAATAACAAAAAGTGTCCTTCTCCAGTGGTGGGTGATATGACGCATGATTCCTTGCTTTTGGACCTCTCTCCTCTGTCTGGGTGCTGGGGCCGAAATAACTTAAAGTGGCCTTCTCCAGTGGTGGGTAATATAACGCCTTATTCCTTGCTTTGGGACCTCTCTCCTCTGTCTGGGTGCTGGGCCGAAATAACTGAAAGTGGTCTTCTCCAGTGGTGGGTGATATAACGCCTTATTCCTTGCTGTGGGACCTCATACCTATGTCTGGGTGCTGGGCCGTAATAACTGAAAATGGCTTTCTCCAGTGGTGTGTGATATGACGCATGATTCCTTGCTGTGGGACCTTTCTCCTCTGTCTGGGTGCTAGGCCTAAACAACTGAAAGTGGCCTTCTCCAGTGGTGAGTGATATGACGCATGATTCCTTGCTGTGGGACCTCTCTCCTCTGTCTGGGTTCTAGGCCTAAATAACTGAAAGTGGCCTTCTCCAGTGGTGGGTTATATGACGCATGATTCCTTGCTTTGGGACCTCTCTCCTCTGTCTGGGTGTTGGGGCCGAAATAACTGAATGTGGCCTTCTCCAGTGGTGGGTGATATAACGCCTTATTCCTTGCTGTGGGACCTCTTTCCTATGGCTGGGTGCTGGGCCGAAATAACTGAAAGTGGCCTTCTCCAGTGGTGGGTGATATGACGCATGATTCCTTGCTGTGGGACCTCTCTCCTCTGTCTGGGTGCTGGTGCCGAAATAACTGAAAGTGGCCTTCTCCAGTGGTGGGTGATATGACGCATGATTCCTTGCTTTGGGACCTCTCTCCTCTGTCTGGGTGCTGGGGCCGAAATAACTGAAAGAGGCCTTCTCCAGTGGTGGGTGATATGACGCATAATTCCTTGCTGTGGGACCTCTCTCCTCTGTCTGGGTGCTGGGGCCGAAATAACTGAAAGTGGCCTTCTCCAGTGGTGGGTGATATGAAGCATGATTCCTTGCTGTGGGACCTCTCTCCTCTGTCTGGGTGCTGGGGCCAAAATAACTGAAAGTGGCCTTCTCCAGTGGTGGGTGATATGACGCATGATTCCTTGCTATGGGACCTCTCTCCTCTGTCTGGGTGCTGGTGCCGAAATAATTGAAAGTGGCCTTCTCCAGTGGTGGGTGATATGACGCATGATTCCTTGCTTTGGGACCTCTCTCCTCTGTCTGGGTGCTGGGCCGTAATAACTGAAAGTGGCCTTCTCCAGTGGTGGGTGATATAACGCCTTATTCCTTGCTGTGGGACCTCTTTCCTATGTCTGGGTGCTGGGCCGAAATAACTGAAAGTGGCCTTCTCCAGTGGTGGGTGATATAACGCCTTATTCCTTGCTGTGGGACCTCTCTCCTCTGTCTGGGTGTTGGGGCCGAAATAACTGAAAGTGGCCTTCTCCAGTGGTGAGTGATATGAAGCACGATTCCTTGCTGTGGGACCTCTCTCCTCTGTCTGGGTGCTGGGGCCGAAATAACTGAAAGTGGCCTTCTCCAGTGGTGAGTGATATGAAGCACGATTCCTTGCTGTGGGACCTCTCTCCTCTGTCTGGGTGTTGGGGCCGAAATAACTGAAAGTGGCCTTCTCCAGTGGTGGGTAATATAACGCCTTATTCCTTGCTGTGGGAACTCTTTCCTATGTCTGGGTGCTGGGCCGAAATAACTGAAAGTGGCCTTCTCCAGTGGTGGGTGATATAACGCCTTATTCCTTGCTGTGGGACCTCTCTCCTCTGTCTGGGTGCTGGGCTGAAATAACAAAAAGTGTCCTTCTCCAGTGGTGGGTGATATGACGCATGATTCCTTGCTTTTGGACCTCTCTCCTCTGTCTGGGTGCTGGGCTGAAATAACTGAAAGTGGCCATCTCCAGTGGTGGGTGATATGACGCATGATTCCTTGCTTTGGGACCTCTCTCCTCTGTCTGGGTGCTGGGGCCGAAATAACTTAAAGTGGCCTTCTCCAGTGGTGGGTGATATGACGCATAATTCCTTGCTGTGGGACCTCTCTCCTCTGTCTGGGTGCTGGGGCCGAAATAACTGAAAGTGGCCTTCTCCAGTGTTGAGTGATATGACGCATGATTCCTTGCTGTGGGACCTCTCTCCTCTGTCTGGGTGCTGGGCCGAAATAACTGAAAGTGGCCTTCTCCAGTGGTGTGTTATATAATGCCTTATTCCTTGCTGTGGGACCTCTTTCCTATGTCTGGGTGCTGGGCCGAAATAACTGAAAGTGGCCTTCTCCAGTGGTGGGTGATATAACGCCTTATTCCTTGCTGTGGGACCTCTCTCCTCTGTCTGGGTGCTGGGCTGAAATAACAAAAAGTGTCCTTCTCCAGTGGTGGGTGATATGACGCATGATTCCTTGCTTTTGGACCTCTCTCCTCTGTCTGGGTGCTGGGCTGAAATAACTGAAAGTGGCCTTCTCCAGTGGTGGGTGATATGACGCATGATTCCTTGCTTTGGGACCTCTCTCCTCTGTCTGGGTGCTGGGGCCAAAATAACTGAAAGTGGCCTTCTCCAGTGGTGGGTGATATGACGCATAATTCCTTGCTGTGGGACCTCTCTCCTCTGTCTGGGTGCTGGGGCCGAAATAACTGAAAGTGGCCTTCTCCAGTGGTGAGTGATATGACGCATGATTCCTTGCTGTGGGACCTCTCTCCTCTGTCTGGGTGCTGGGGCCGAAATAACTGAAAGTGGCCTTCTCCAGTGGTGGGTGATATAACGCATGATTACTTGCTGTGGGACCTCTCTCCTCTGTCTGGGTGCTGGGCCGAAATAACTGAAAGTGGCCTTCTCCAGTGGTGGGTGATATAACGCCTTATTCCTTGCTGTGGGACCTCTTTCCTATGTCTGGGTGCTGGGCCGTAATAACTGAAAATGGCTTTCTCCAGTGGTGTGTGATATGACGCATGATTCCTTGCTGTGGGACCTGTCTCCTCTTTCTGGGTGCTAGGCCTAAATAACTGAAAGTGGCCTTCTCCAGTGGTGAGTGATATGACGCATGATTCCTTGCTGTGGGACCTCTCTCCTCTGTCTGGGTGCTAGGCCTAAATAACTTAAAGTGGCCTTCTCCAGTGGTGGGTTATATGACGCATGATTCCTTGCTTTGGGACCTCTCTCCTCTGTCTGGGTGTTGGGGCCGAAATAACTGAAAGTGGCCTTCTCCAGTGGTGGGTGATAAAACGCCTTATTCCTTGCTGTGGGACCACTTTCCTATGGCTGGGTGCTGGGCCGAAATAACTGAAAGTGGCCTTCTCCAGTGGTGGGTGATATGACGCATGATTCCTTGCTGTGGGACCTCTCTCCTCTGTCTGGGTGCTGGGGCCGAAATAACTGAAAGTGGCCTTCTCCAGTGGTGGGTGATATAACGCCTTATTCCTTGCTGTGTGAACTCTTTCCTATGTCTGGGTGCTGGGCCGAAATAACTGAAAGTGGCCTTCTCCAGTGGTGGGTGATATAACGCCTTATTCCTTGCTGTGGGACCTCTCTCCTCTGTCTGGGTGCTGGGCTGAAATAACAAAAAGTGTCCTTCTCCAGTGGTGGGTGATATGACGCATGATTCATTGCTTTTGGACCTCTCTACTCTGTCTGGGTGCTGGGCTGAAATAACTGAAAGTGGCCTTCTCCAGTGGTGGGTGATATGACGCATGATTCCTTGCTTTGGGACCTCTCTCCTCTGTCTGGGTGCTGGGGCTGAAATAACTTAAAGTGGCCTTCTCCAGTGGTGGGTGATATGACGCATAATTCCTTGCTGTGGGACCTCTCTCCTCTGTCTGGGTGCTGGGGCCGAAATAACTGAAAGTGGCCTTCTCCAGTGTTGAGTGATATGACGCATGATTCCTTGCTGTGGGACCTCTCTCCTCTGTCTGGGTGCTGGGGCCGAAATAACTGAAAGTGGCCTTCTCCAGTGGTGGGTGATATAACGCCTTATTCCTTGCTGTGGGACCTCTTTCCTATGTCTGGGTGCTGGGCCGAAATAACTGAAAGTGGCCTTCTCCAGTGGTGGGTGATATAACGCCTTATTCCTTGCTGTGGGACCTCTCTCCTCTGTCTGGGTGCTGGGCTGAAATAACTGAAAGTGTCCTTCTCCAGTGGTGGGTGATATGACGCATGATTCCTTGCTTTTGGACCTCTCTCCTCTGTCTGGGTGCTGGGCTGAAATAACTGAAAGTGGCCTTCTCCAGTGGTGGGTGATATGACGCATGATTCCTTGCTTTGGGACCTCTCTCCTCTGTCTGGGTGCTGGGGCCGAAATAACTGAAAGAGGCCTTCTCCAGTGGTGGGTGATATGACGCATAATTCCTTGCTGTGGGACCTCTCTCCTCTGTCTGGGTGCTGGGGCCGAAATAACTGAAAGTGGCCTTCTCCAGTGGTGAGTGATATGACGCATGATTCCTTGCTGTGGGACCTCTCTCCTCTGTCTGGGTGCTGGGGCCGAAATAACTGAAAGTGGCCTTCTCCAGTGGTGGGTGATATAACGCCTTATTCCTTGCTGTGGGACCTCTTTCCTATGTCTGGGTGCTGGGCCGTAATAACTGAAAATGGCTTTCTCCAGTGGTGTGTGATATGACGCATGATTCCTTGCTGTGGGACCTGTCTCATCTTTCTGGGTGCTAGGCCTAAATAACTGAAAGTGGCCTTCTCCAGTGGTGAGTGATATGACGCATGATTCCTTGCTGTGGGACCTCTCTCCTCCGTCTGGGTGCTGGGGCCGAAATAACTGAAAGTGGCCTTCTCCAGTGCTGGGTGATATGGCGCATGATTCCTTGCTATGGGACCTCTCTACTCTGTCTGGGTGCTGGTGCTGAAATAACTGAAAGTGGCCTTCTCCAGTGGTGGGTGATATGACGCATGATTCCTTGCTTTGGGACCTCTCTCCTCTGTCTGGGTGCTGGGCCGTAATAACTGAAAGTGGCCTTCTCCAGTGGTGGGTGATATGACGCATGATTCCTTGCTATGGGACCTCTCTCTTCTGTCTGGGTGCTGGGCCTAATTAACTGAAAGTGGCCTTCTCCAGTGGTGAGTGATATGACGCATGATTCCTTGCTGTGGGACCTCTCTCTTCCGTCTGGGTGCTGGGGCCGAAATAACTGAAAGTGGCCTTCTCCAGTGGTGAGTGATATGAAGCACGATTCCTTGCTGTGGGACCTCTCTCCTCTGTCTGGGTGTTGGGGCCGAAATAACTGAAAGTGGCCTTCTCCAGTGGTGGGCGATATAACGCCTTATTCCTTGCTGTGGGACCTCTTTCCTATGTCTGGGTGCTGGGCCGAAATAACTGAAAAAGCCTTCTCCAGTGGTGGGTGATATAACGCCAGGGGCGTAGCTAGCGGCTCATGGGCCCTGGTGCAAGATTTTAGCTTGGGCCCCGATCCTTCAGTGCTTTGTGTGTCTTCTTATGTGGCACAAGGGTCTTTGGGCCCCCTCAGGCTCCTGGGCCCGGTAGCGACTGCTACCTCTGCACCCCCTATAGCTACGCCCATGTATAACGCCTTATTCCTTGCTGTGGGACCTCTCTCCTCTGTCTGGGTGCTGGGCTGAAATAACAAAAAGTGTCCTTCTCCAGTGGTGGGTGATATGACGCATGATTCCTTGCTTTTGGACCTCTCTCCTCTGTCTGGGTGCTGGGCTGAAATAACTGAAAGTGGCCTTCTCCAGTGGTGGGTGATATGACGCATGATTCCTTGCTTTGGGACCTCTCTCCTCTGTCTGGGTGCTGGGGCCGAAATAACTTAAAATGGCCTTCTCCAGTGGTGGGTAATATAACGCCTTATTCCTTGCTGTGAGGCCTTTCTCCTCTGTCTGGGTGCTAGGGCCGAAATTACTGAAAGTGGCCTCCTCCAGTGGTGGGTGATATGACGCATGATTCCTTGCTGTGGGACCTCTCTCCTCTGTCTGGGTGCTGGGCCGAAATAACTGAAAGTGGCCTTCTCCAGTGGTGGGTGATATAACGCCTTATTCCTTGCTGTGGGACCTCTTTCCTATGTCTGGGTGCTGGGCCGTAATAACTGAAAATGGCTTTCTCCAGTGGTGTGTGATATGACGCATGATTCCTTGCTGTGGGACCTGTCTCCTCTGTCTTGGTTCTGGGGCCGAAATAACTGAAAGTGGCCTTCTCCAGTGGTGGGTTATATGACACATGATTCCTTGCTATGGGACCTCTCTCTTCTGTCTGGGTGCTGGGCCTAAATAACTGAAAGTGGCCTTCTCCAGTGGTGAGTGATATGACGCATGATTCCTTGCTGTGGGACCTATCTCCTCTGTCTGGGTGCTAGGCCTAAATTACTGAAAGTGGCCTTCTCCAGTGGTGGGTGATATGACGCATGATTCCTTGCTTTGGGACCTCTCTCCTCTGTCTGGGTGTTGGGGCCGAAATAACTGAAAGTGGCCTTCTCCCGTGGTGTGTGATATAACGCCTTATTCCTTGCTTTGGGACCTCTTTCCTATGTCTGGGTGCTGGGCCGAAATTACTGAAAGTGGCCTTCTCCAGTGGTGGGTGATATGACGCATGATTCCTTGCTGTGGGACCTCTCTCCTCTGTCTGGGTGCTGGGGCCGAAATAACTGAAAGTGGCCTTCTCTAGTGGTGGGTGATATGACGCATGATTCCTTGCTATCGGACTTCTCTCCTCTGTCTTGGTGCTGGTGCCGAAATAACTGAAAGTGGCCTTCTCCAGTGGTGGGTGATATGACGCATGATTCCTTGCTGTGGGACCTCTCTCCTCTGTCTGGGTGCTGGGGCCGAAATAACTGAAAGTGGCCTTCTCCGGTGGTGGGTGATATAACGCCTTATTCCTTGCTGTGGGACCTCATTCTTTTGTCTGGGTGCTGGGGCCGAAATAACTGAAAGTGGCCTTCTCCAGTGGTGGGTGATAAGACGCATGATTCCTTGCTGTGGGACCTCTCTCCTCTGTCTGGGTGCTGGGGCCGAAATAACTGAAAGTGGCCTTCTCCAGTGGTGGGTGATATAACGCCTTATTCCTTGCTGTGGAACCTCTCTCTTCTGTCTGGGTGCTGGGCCTAAATAACTGAAAGTGGCCTTCTCCAGTGGTGGGTGATATAACGCATGATTCCTTGCTTTGGGACCTCTCTCCTCTGTCTGGGTGCTGGGCCGTAATAACTGAAAGTGGCCTTCTCCAGTGGTGGGTGATATGACGCATGATTCCTTGCTATGGGACCTCTCTCTTCTGTCTGGGTGCTGGGCCTAAATAACTGAAAGTGGCCTTCTCCAGTGGTGAGTGATATGACGCATGATTCCTTGCTGTGGGACCTCTCTCCTCCGTCTGGGTGCTGGGGCCGAAATAACTGAAAGTGGCCTTCTCCAGTGGTGGGTGATATGACGCATGATTCCTTGCTGTGGGACCTGTCTCCTCTGTCTGGGTGCTGGGGCCGAAATAACTGAAAGTGGCCTTCTCCAGTGGTGGGTGATATGACGCATGATTCCTTGCTGTGGGACCTCTCTCCTCTGTCTGGGTGCTGGGCCTAAATAACTGAAAGTGGCCTTCTCCAGTGGTGGGTGATATGACGCATGATTCCTTGCTGTGGGACCTCTTTCCTCTGTCTGGGTGTTGGGGCCGAAATAACTGAAAGTGGCCTTCTCCAGTGGTGGGTGATATGACGCCTTATTCCTTGCTGTGGGACCTCTTTCCTATGTCTGGGTGCTGGGCCGAAATAACTGAAAGTGGCCTTCTCCAGTGGTGGGTGATATGACGCATGATTCCTTGCTGTGGGACCTCTCTCCTCTGTCTGGGAGCTGGGGCCGAAATAATTCAAAGTGGCCTTCTCCAGTGGTGGGTGATATGACGCATGATTCCTTGCTATCGGACCTCTCTCCTCTGTCTGGGTGCTGGTTCGAAATAACTTAAAGTGGCCTTCTCCAGTGGTGGGTGATATGACGCATGATTCCTTGCTTTGGGACCTCTCTCCTCTTTCTGGGTGTTGGGGCCGAAATAACTGAAAGTGGCCTTCTCCAGTGGTGGGTGATATGACGCCTTATTCCTTGCTGTGGGACCTCTTTCCTATGTCTGGGTGCTGGGCCGTAATAACTCAAAGTGGCCTTCTCCAGTGGTGGGTGATATGACGCATGATTCCTTGCTGTGGGACCTCTCTCCTCTGTCTGGGAGCTAGGCTCGAAATAACTGAAAGTGGCCTTCTCCAGTGGTGGGTGATATGACGCATGATTCCTTGCTTTGGGACCTCTTTCCTCTGTCTGGGTGTTGGGGCCGAAATAACTGAAAGTGGCCTTCTCCAGTGGTGGGTGATATAACGCCTTATTCCTTGCTGTGGGACCTCTTTCCTATGTCTGGGTGCTGGGCCGTAATAACTGAAAGTGGCCTTCTCCAGTGGTGGGTGATATGACGCATGATTCCTTGCTATGGGACCTCTCTCTTCTGTCTGGGTGCTGGGCCTAAATAACTGAAAGTGGCCTTCTCCAGTGGTGAGTGATATGACGCATGATTCCTTGCTGTGGGACCTCTCTCCTCTGTCTGGGTTCTAGGCCTAAATAACTGAAAGTGGCCTTCTCCAGTGGTGAGTGATATGACGCATGATTCCTTGCTGTGGGACCTCTCTCCTCTGTCTGGGTGCTAGGCCTAAATAACTGAAACTGGCCTTCTCCAGTGGTGGGTTATATGACGCATGATTCCTTGCTTTGGGACCTCTCTCCTCTGTCTGGGTGTTGGGGCCGAAATAACTGAAAGTGGCCTTCTCCAGTGGTGGGTGATATAACGCCTTATTCCTTGCTGTGGGACCTCTTTCCTATGGCTGGGTGCTGGGCCGAAATAACTGAAAGTGGCCTTCTCCAGTGGTGGGTGATATGACGCATGATTCCTTGCTGTGGGACCTCTCTCCTCTGTCTGGGTGCTAGGCCTAAATAACTGAAAGTGGCCTTCTCCAGTGGTGGGTTATATGACGCATGATTCCTTGCTTTGGGACCTCTCTCCTCTGTCTGGGTGTTGGGGCCGAAATAACTGAAAGTGGCCTTCTCCAGTGGTGGGTGATATAACGCCTTATTCCTTGCTGTGGGACCTCTTTCCTATGGCTGGGTGCTGGGCCGAAATAACTGAAAGTGGCCTTCTCCAGTGGTGGGTGATATGACGCATGATTCCTTGCTGTGGGACCTCTCTCCTCTGTCTGGGTGCTGGGGCCGAAATAACTGAAAGTGGCCTTCTCCAGTGGTGGGTGATATGACGCATGATTCCTTGCTATCGGACCTCTCTCCTCTGTCTGGGTGCTGTTGCCGAAATAACTGAAAGTGGCCTTCTCCAGTGGTGGGTGATATGACGCATGATTCCTTGCTTTTGGACCTCTCTCCTCTGTCTGGGTGCTGGGGCCGATATAACTGAAAGAGGCCTTCTCCAGTGGTGGGTGATATGACGCATAATTCCTTGCTGTGGGACCTCTCTCCTCTGTCTGGGTGCTGGGGCCGAAATAACTGAAAGTGGCCTTCTCCAGTGGTGGGTGATATGACGCATGATTCCTTGCTGTGGGACCTCTCTCCTCTGTCTGGGTGCTGGGGCCGAAATAACTGAAAGTGGCCTTCTCCAGTGGTGGGTGATATGACGCATGATTCCTTGCTATGGGACCTCTCTCCTCTGTCTGGGTGCTGGTGCCGAAATAACTGAAAGTGGCCTTCTCCAGTGGTGAGTGATATGACGCATGATTCCTTGCTTTGGGACCTCTCTCCTCTGTCTGGGTGCTGGGCCTAAATAACTGAAAGTGGCCTTTTCCAGTGGTGGGTGATATGACGCATGATTCCTTGCTATGGGACCTCTCTCTTCTGTCTGGGTGCTGGGCCTAAATAACTGAAAGTGGCCTTCTCCAGTGGTGAGTGATATGACGCATGATTCCTTGCTGTGGGACCTCTCTCCTCTGTCTGGGTGCTGGTGCCGAAATAACTGAAAGTGGCCTTCTCCAGTGGTGAGTGATATGAAGCACGATTCCTTGCTGTGGGACCTCTCTCCTCTATCTGGGTGTTGGGGCCGAAATAACTGAAAGTGGCCTTTTCCAGTGGTGGGTGATATAACGCCTTATTCCTTGCTGTGGGACCTCTTTCCTATGTCTGGGTGCTGGGCCGAAATAACTGAAAGTGGCCTTCTCCAGTGGTGGGTGATATAACGCCTTATTCCTTGCTGTGGGACCTCTCTCCTCTGTCTGGGTGCTGGGCTGAAATAACAAAAAGTGTCCTTCTCCAGTGGTGGGTGATATGTCGCATGATTCCTTGCTTTTGGACCTCTCTCCTCTGTCTGGATGCTGGGGCCGAAATAACCGAAAGTGGCCTTCTCCAGTGGTGGGTGATATGACGCATGATTCCTTGCTGTGGGACCTCTCTCCTCTGTCTGGGTGCTGGGGCCGAAATAACTGAAAGTGGCCTTCTCCATTGGTGGGTGATATAACGCCTTATTCCTTGCTGTGGGACCTCTCTCCTCTGTCTGGGTGCTGGGCTGAAATAACTGAAAGTGGCCTTCTCCAGTGGTGGGTGATATGACGCATGATTCCTTGCTTTGGGACCTCTCTACTCTGTCTGGGTGCTGGGGCCGAAATAACTGAATGTGGCCTTCTCCAGTGGTGGGTAATATAACGCCTTATTCCTTGTTGTGAGGCCTTTCTCCTCTGTCTGGGTGCTAGGGCCGAAATAACTGAAAGTGGCCTCCTCCAGTGGTGGGTGATATGACGCATGATTCCTTGCTGTGGGACCTCTCTCCTCTGTCTGGGTGCTGGGCCGAAATAACTGAAAGTGGCCTTCTCCAGTGGTGGGTGATATGACGAATGATTCTCTGCTGTGTGACCTCTCTCCTCTGTCTGGGTGCTTGTGTCTAAATAACTGAAAGTGGCCTTCTCCAGTGGTGGGTGATATGACGCCTTATTCCTTGCTGTGAGACCTCTCTCCTCTGTTTGGGTGCTGGGGCCGAAATAACTGAAAGTGGCCTTCTCCATTGGTGGGTGATATGACGCATGATTCTCTGCTATGGGACCTATCTCCAATTGATATCGGTTAATTTTTATTTATTTTATTTTAATTAATTTCCCTATCCACATTTGTTTGCAGGGCATTTACCTACATTTTGCTGCCTTTTACAGCCCTCTAGCCCTTTCCTGGGCTATTTTACAGCCTTTTTAGTGCCTAAAAGTTCGGGTCCCCATTAACTTCAATGGGGTTCGGGTTCGGGATAAAGTTCGGGTCGAGTTCGGATCCCGAACTCGAACTTTTTTGGGAAGTTCGGCCAATCTTCCCGAACCCGAACTTCCATGTGTTCGCTCATCTCTACTAGAGAGCACACGATCAGCTTCCTAAGGGCAGTAAGCTTTACTAAATAGTACAGCAGCAACTGCACCATCAGCAATTTGGCTAGGTGGGAGTTAAGCTTGCACACCATCGGAATGCTGAGCAAGTTATATCCTGGACACACATTTTGTTTATTGATGGCTAATGACAGGGTGGAGCTCAGGAGCGCAGACAGGTAAGTGACAGCTATATTTTGCAACAAAAAAAACCTTGTGCCTCACTTCAATTTAAGCTTCTCCAGACCATGTGCCGTCGGCATCCACAATTCAGTTCCATGGCTCCACAAAAAAGATAGAACATGTCCTATTCTTGCCAGTTTTTGCGGACATGAATAGACATTTCTATCATGGAGAAGGACGTTCCTATCTACAAAATTCATTCCGCACAAACGGATATGGATATGTGAATCTAGCTTTAGAGTGAGTTTACACTACATCTTTTTAACCCCTTCTTGACATCCGCAGTTCATGTATGACTGATGTTGAGTCTTAAAATAACTTGGGAGCAAAGAGAGCAGCATAAGTACCGTTAGCGTGCCTGGGCTGACGTCAATGATTGGTGGTAATGCCAATCGTGGACATTTACCCCTCTGATGCCCAGAACAAATGTGACCACAGTATTTGAAAGGCCAAAAACTCAGAAGTGCCTGCTTGCCAGACAGGAATGCCTCCCCCTGACTGAGATCGAGGAAAGTGTCCCATTGCAGGAATAATCCAGTCTGTACTAGTCTTATTACTGGAGTATTCCAATTTGGTTCTGCAGGTGGCAGCTCTGTATTGGATTTGGCAGCTTTGTATATTGTAATGGATAAAATTACCTTACTTTATATGAATTGCAATCTAATGATTGTGTATTGGGTCCACTCAGGAAACTAGATAAAAAGTAAAAAATAAAAATAAAAGTAAAAAGTTTTTAAAAATATAAAAAAATTTAATTCAGATCACCCCTCTTCCTCAAAATAAAAATGAATACACAAAAAAGAAATACACATCATAGGCATTGTTTTGTTTGAAAAGGCCCGTACTAATAAAATATTTTAAAAAATGTATCCCATATGATGAATGGTGTAATGGAAAAAAATCAATATGCTGTTTTTTCATCATTTCACTTCCCCTCAAAAAAATTGAATAAAAAGTCATACACACCCCAAAATGGTATCAATAAAAACAACATATTGCCCCGCAAAAAATTTGCCATCACACAACTCTGTAGATAACTGTAGTAACTATAAAAAAGTTATGGTAAAAGTAAACTATAAAAAATGTATAAACCTGGCATGAGCAGGAAAGAAGTTGCAGATTCTGTCACAACATGGTGTGCAACAGAATCTGTTCCAGATATATGCCACAAAAGTGGTATATATTTGTTCACAAATCACCCCCAACGTGTATGGATAGATTGGGGATTGAAATCTAGGAGGGGGTGCAGATAAAACACAAGTTTAAAAAATGCAGGATGGTTGCAGAGAAGGCATTTAACTACCGATTAGATTGAAAAATTAACTCAGACTCCTAAACAAAACCCATTGTTTAGACCAACTCTCGAAATAAATGCAGATTCCAAATCAAACCCCAGAATAAATTCTGAGATTCAGGCCCCTTTCACACGGGCGAGTTTTCTGCAGGAGGACGCATTGCACCCGCACTGAATCCTGACCCATTCAGTTCTATGGGGCTGTGCACATGAGCGGTGATTTTCACGCATCACTTTTGCGTTGCGTGAAAATCGCAGCATGTTCTATATTCTGCGATTTTCACGCAACGCAGGCCCCATAGAAGTGTAATGGGGATGCGGGAAAATCGCAAGCATCCGCAATTATGTGCGGATGCGTTGCGATTTTCCCGCATGGTTGCTAGGATACGATCGGGATAGGGACCCGATCGTTATTATTTTCCTTTATAACATAGTTATAAGGGAAAATAATCGCATTCTAATTACAGAATGCAATGTTCCCCGGGCTTTAAAGGGTTAAAAATAATAAAGAGTTAACTTACCTTTCTCCCATTGTACGCGCAGAGCCCCAGAACGTCTTCTCTCTTGATAGTTTGGATGCTTGAGGACCTGTGGTGACGTCACAGGGTCACATGGTCCAATCATAGAAGAATTTGAGTGGACCATGTGACCCATGTGATCCTGTGACATCACGGCAGGTCCTTCATCCAAGGATCTGTTGGATAAAGGACCTGCCGTGATGTCACAGGATCACATGGGTCACATGGTCCACTCAAATGCTTCTATGATTGGACCATGTGACCCTGTGACGTCACCACAGGTCCTCATGCATCCAAACTATCAAGAGAGAAGACGTTCTGGAGCTCTGCGCGTACAATGGGAGAAGGTAAGTTAACTCTTTATTATTTTTAACCCTTTAAAGCCCGGGGAACATTGCATTCTGTAATTAGAATGCGATTATTTTCCCTTATAACTATGTTATAAAGGAAAATAATTACACATACAGAATACTCATCCCGAAACCAGACTTCAGTGATGAAGTCTGACTTCGGGTCTGGGTACCAAGCATGCAGATTTTTTCACGCGCGTGCTTAACGCACTACAAACGTTAGCACACGCGCGGAAAAATCGCAGCGATTCCCGCAACGCACCCGCATCTTATCCGGGCGTCAAACATGACGCCCGTGTGCAAGAGGCCTCAGAGCTTATACCTAAATAAACTCAGATTGCAGACTAGATCCTAAAAGAACTGAGACATCTGAGGAGACCCTTAACTTAATAAATACCTCAGACCGCCAAATTAATTCACACTTCAGAATTGACCCCTAAATGAATATATCAGATGAGAAATCTAAAAAATGTAACTCAACCCCCTAAATAAATTCATAACCAAGACTATACCACTAAGATAACACAAAAATGCTTCATGGTTATCATTTATAAAAAAATATATATATCACATACAATGATGAGACAACACAAGAGATAAACGAAGTTCTTAACCCTTAGGCTACTGGAGGTTTTTTCTTTTCTTCATTTTCATTTTTCTTCCCTATTTTCCTTGAGCCATAACTTTTTTATATTTCCAGTCACATTGTAGTATGAGGGCTTATTTTTTGCTGGTCAAGTTTTACTTTCTAATGCCACCATTAATTATGACATAAAATGTAGTGGGAAGTGGTAAAAAAATTCCAAATGGGGTGTAATTGGAAAAAAGCGCAATTCCTCTGCCGTTTTACAGGTTTTGTTCATTCTCTGGGTCAGTCTGATTACAATGATACCCCATATGTATAGGTTTTTGATGTCTAAATAGTGTAAAAATACATTTAAACTTTAATCAATTTATTTATTTATTTTTGACATCACCATATTCTGACCCCTATAACTTTTTTTTACTTATGTCTACTGAGCTTTTTGGGGGCTCAATTTTTGACCCTTTTGTTGGATTTTTTTTGGTGTTTTCGGTTGTGGCTATACCCATGATATTTATATTTTTGTTATTTAGGTATTTATTTTTTAATTATATGTAATTATATGGTGATTTAAACGTTTATATTTTTTATTTTTATATATTTGTTAACATTTTTTTTATTTTTTGTGATCATATTGTGGCTCATATATTAGCTTATACGTTTTTTTTTTTTTAATTTTTAATTTTGGTCTATCAGGGATTTTTTAAATGCCATTGAAAGTTGATTTTGCTCATTTCTTATCCTGGTATGCCATCTGGTGGCAACAATAAGAATTGCAGCATGAACACTTTCAACTTCGTCAGCCAAGCTGAAAGTATTCAGCACACCTACCGATGCCCGAATTGGCCACATGAGGCATCGGTAGGAAGGCCAGAAGTGCGAGCTTCTGGGTTTTTGTGCATTTAGATGCCATGATCTCACTTGATCAATTTATTTATTTATTTTTGACATCACCATATTCTGACCCCTATAACTTTTTTTTACTTATGTCTACTGAGCTTTTTGGGGGCTCAATTTTTGACCCTTTTGTTGGATTTTTTTTTTTCTATTTTAATATTATGGGTGTTTTCGGTTGTGGTTATACTCATGATATTTATATTTTTGTTATTTAGGTATTTATTTTTTAATTATATGTAATTATATGGTGATTTAAACGTTTATATTTTTTATTTTTATATATTTGTTAACATTTTTTTTTTTTTTTGTGATCATATTGTGGCTCATATATTAGCTTATACGTTTTTTTTTTTTTTTAATTTTTAATTTTGGTCTATCAGGGATTTTTTAAATGCCATTGAAAGTTGATTTTGCTCATTTCTTATCCTGGTATGCCATCTGGTGGCAACAATAAGAATTGCAGCATGAACACTTTCAACTTCGTCAGCCAAGCTGAAAGTATTCAGCACACCTACCGATGCCCGAATTGGCCACATGAGGCATCGGTAGGAAGGCCAGAAGTGCGAGCTTCTGGGTTTTTGTGCATTTAGATGCCATGATCTCACTTGATCACGGCATCTAAAGCATTTAATTACCGTGATCGGCATTATTGCCAGTCATGGTAAGTAGCCGCAAGTCTCTGCTGTATGAAACAGCAGAGATCTGCTGGCCATGACGCCTGCTGCACGTGCGAGCAGGCATAATCGCACATCGCGTACAGCGAAAGGGTTAAAGGGTTAAAGGGTTAAAAATTCAATTTGGCTGCTTCGACAAATTTTACAAAAAAATTCACTGCGTGACTAATTACTTCGACATGAAGTGCATTTTTGTATAAGTAGCTGACTCAATAACAGGGAACGATGATTGTGCCGCCCCCATCATTGAAACCCTCATCGCTGATCGCAGCATCTGAGATTAATATAAGGCCTTTTAGGGGCTAATCATTAAAAAAAAAATAACTTGTACTTATACATGTGAACATGAAGAGGTCGCCGTGGTCTTCTTGCTTGAAGTTCCAGCATTAAATCTTGAGCGGGGCATTATGACACCCCCGCGCATGAGATTTTTCGCAGAATCTTCAAGTAAAATGGCCGCAGCCACTACACTCTCATATGGATGAGATGAGTATGATTTTATTTTTCCCGCCATTTCAGGGAAAATTGATTTGTTACCACAAAGCACAAGGAAATTTGGCTTTGCGACAAATCAGATTTTCCCTAAAATTCAGATCAAAGTCTACTTCGTAAACTTCGATTCGCTCAACACTAGACAACCCCTTTAATACCAGTAATGCAAGTCATAATGAACTTAATTTTGAGTGGATCAGTTATCAGTAATATATAGTTGATTAATGTATTATAAATGGGTGAGAAATATATGAGTGTTCATGCATTTATGAGTGTGTGGGTTAAAGTCTGGTATAATATCTGTTCTGTGTAAAATTTGTGCACACAAAATGGAAAAGAACACATTTCTCTTTAAGGAGTGATAAATTTGAAATGTATCAAATGTTCTACTTTTCTTGGTATTAACTAATAAGTTGTTTCTTTTCCTGCTTGATAAAAATCATTACTACCCAGTTACCCAATTTTCTTTCCCCATAATGAGTCATGAGAAAATTATATTAAAGCTGGGATGGCCATAAAAGAGCTATCACTAAAGAGGTATTGCATTGGTGTCCTTTGCCTGCTGCGGCCGAACACCAGTTTGTCTCAAGCATCTTGATGCTCGGCACATGGCGGTACTCGGCAGAGTACCGCATAGGCTCGAGCGCAATGCTTAAGTCTCCTCCCCGAACATTTCTTGGCTGCTATGCAGCCAATAAAAGTGCAGGGTGGTACTGGCACACACTTTAATGAAGTAGCCATGTTGGCTACTGGCATTACAGTGATTGGCTGGCCAGAACTAGGAATGAGCGAACCCGAACTGAAAAGTTCAGGTTTGGGTTCGTTGTTCGGCAATTTATTCCCGCTTTCTGAAGGGCTGCACAGCAGCCAATCAGCTAGCGTTTTACTTCTTGTACTAAGAAGCCATCACAGCCATGCCTACTAATGGCATGGCTGTGATTGGCCAAGTGCAGCATGTGACCCAGCCTCTATTTAAGCTCTAGTAACGTAGCGCCGCCCGTCACTCTGCTCTGATTAGTGTAGGGATAGGACGCAGCTGCTGTGAAAGCAAGATTAGGCAGGGAAAATTCAGCAAAAACACCTAATGAATTGATCGATCTACAGCTGTAAATCATTCAACTTCTGCTAGTTAATTGCTCACTGGTTTTTAGGCTGCACAGAGCATTTTTCAGTCACTTTTTTCTGTGGTGATCGGTGGTCATTTTGTGTCTTGTGGTGCACCAGCACAAGCTGCCACCAAGTCCATCAATCCATCAATACTAGGTGATTTTTTTTGCTATATCCTACATCAGGGGCTTGGCTGTGCTTATTGTCACCCCACGAAACTCAGGATAGAAATTTCTATATTTTATTGAGGGGTTAAATTCAATTGCCAAAATAGCAATCCCCTAAATCTGGTGTTCCAGCTGTGGCTAGCCAAGTGTAATACTGTCTGCTGTCTGGCAAAAGATAATTTTTTTATGTGGTGAAATTCAATTGTCAAAATAGCAATCCCCTAAATCCGGTGGCTGGCCAAGTTTAATAGTGTCTGGCAAAGGATAGATAATTTTCTGGGGTGAAATTCAATTGCCAAAATATCAATCCCCTAAACCTGGTGTCCCAGCAGTGGCTGGCCAAGTTTAAAAATGTCCGGCAAAGGATATATTTTGTTCTGGGGTGAAATTCAATTGCCAAAATAGCAATCCCCTAAATCTGGTGTCCCAGCAGTGGCTGACCAAGTTTAATAGTGTCCAGCAAAGGATATATTTTGTTCTGGGGTGAAATTCAATTGCCAAAATAGCAATCCCCTAAATCTGGTGTCCCAGCAGTGGCTGGCCAAGTTTAATAGTGTCCGGAAAAGGATAGATTTTGTTCTGGGGTGAAATTCAATTGCCAAAATAGCAATCCCCTAAATCTGGTCTCCCAGCAGGGCCGGCCAAGTTTAATAGTGTCCGTCAAAGGATATATTATTTTCTGGGATGAAATTCAGTTGCAAAAATAGAAATACCGTAAATCTGGTGTTCCAGCTGTAACTGGACAAGTTTCATAGTGTCCATCATAGGATATATTATTTTCTGGGGTGAAATTTAGTTGCAAAAATGGAAATACCGTAAATCTGGTGTTCCAGCTGTGACTGGACGAGTTTCATAGAGTCCGTCAAAGGATATATTATTTTATGGGGAAAAATTCTTTTGCAAAAAAAGAAATACAGTAAATCTGGTGTTCCAGCTGTGACTGGACAAGTTTCATAGTGTCCTTTAAATGATATATTATTTTCTTGTGGAGTGAAATTCAGTTGCAAAAATAGAAATACCGTAAATCTGGTGTTCAATCTGTGACTGGAAAAGTTTCATAGAGTCCGACATAGGATATATTATTTTCTGGGGTGAAATTCAGTTGCAAAAATAGAAATACTGTAAATCTGGTGTTCCAGCTGTGACTGGACAAGTTTCAGAGTGTCGGTCAAAGGATATATTATTTTCTGGGGAAAAATTCAGTTGCAAAAATAGAAATACCGTAAATCTGGTGTTTCAGCTGTGACTGGACAAGTTTCATAGTGTCCTTTCAAGGATATATGATTTTCTGGGGTGAAATTCAGTTGCAAAAATAGAAATTACGTAAATCTGGTGTTCCAGCTGTGACTGGACAAGTTTCATACTGTCCGTCAAAGGATATATTATTTTCTTGTGGAGTGAAATTCAGTTGCAAAAATAGAAATACCGTAAATCTGGTGTTCAATCTGTGACTGGAAAAGTTTCATAGAGTCAGACATAGGATATATTATTTTCTGGGGTGAAATTCAGTTGCAAAAATAGAAATACCGTAAATGTGGTGTTCTAGCTGTGACTGGACAAGTTTTATAGTGTCCGTCAAAGGATATATTATTTTCTGGGGTGAAATTGAGTTGCAAAAATAGAAATACCGTAAATGTAGTGTTCCAGCTGTGACTGGACAGGTTTCATACTGTCCGTCAAAGGATATATTATTTTCTAGGGTGAAATTCAATTGCAAAAATAGAAATACCGCAAATCTGGTGTTCCAGTTGTGACTGGACAAGTTTTATAGTGTCCGTCAAAGGATATATTATTTTCTGGGGTGAAATTCAATTGCAAAAATAGAAATACCGTAAATCTGGTGTTACAGCTGTGACTGGACAAGTTTTATAGTGTCCTTCAAAGGATATATTATTTTCTGGGGTGAAATTCAGTTGCAAGAATAGAAATACCGTAAATCTGGTGTTCAATCTGTGACTGGAAAAGTTTCATAGAGTCCGTCAAAGGATATATTATTTTCTTGGGTGAAATTGAGTTGCAAAAATAGAAATACCGTAAATGTAGTGTTCCAGCTGTGACTGGACAGGTTTCATACTGTCCGTCAAAGGATATATTATTTTCTAGGGTGAAATTCAATTGCAAAAATAGAAATACCGTAAATCTGGTGTTCCAGTTGTGACTGGACAAGTTTTATAGTGTCCGTCAAAGGATATATTATTTTCTGGGGTGAAATTCAATTGCAAAAATAGAAATACCGTAAATCTGGTGTTACAGCTGTGACTGGACAAGTTTTATAGTGTCCTTCAAAGGATATATTATTTTCTGGGGTGAAATTCAGTTGCAAGAATAGAAATACCGTAAATCTGGTGTTCCAGCTGTGACTGGACAAGTTTCATAGTGTCCGTCAAAGGATATATTTTTTTCTGGGGTGAAATTCAATTGCCAAAACAACAATATATTAAATCCGTGGTTTTAGTTGTGGCTGGCGAAGTTTAATAGTGTCTGCAAAGGGTAGATTTTGTTCTGGCGTGAAATTATATTGCCAAAATATAAATCCCCTAAATCTGGTGTCCCAGCAGGGACTGGCCAAGTTTAATAGTGTCCGGCAAAGGATAGATTTTGTTCTGGCGTGAAATTAAATTGCCAAAATAGCAATACCGTTAATCAGTGGTTCCAGTTGTGCCTGGCCAAGTTTAATAGTGTCCGGCAAAGGATATTTAATTTGATGGGGTGAAATTCAATTGCAAAAATAGCAATCCCCTAAATCTGGTGTCCCAGCAGTGGCTGGCCAAGTTTTATAGTGTCCGGCAAAGGATGGATTTTTTTCTGGGGTGAAATTCAGTTGCAAAAATAGAAATACCATAAATCTGGTGTTCCATATGTGACTGGAAAAGTTTCATAGAGTTCGTCATAGGATATATTATTTTCTGGGGTGAAATTCAGTTGCAAGAATAGAAATACCGTAAATCTGGTGTTCCAGCTGTGACTGGACAAGTTTTATAGTGTCTGTCAAAGGATATATTATTTTCTGGGGTTAAATTGAGTTGCAAAAATAGAAATACCGTAAATCTGGTGTTCCAGCTGTGAATTGACAGGTTTCATAGTGTCCGTGAAAGGATATATTATTTTCTGGGGTGAAATTCAATTGCAAAAATAGAAATACCGTAAATCTGCTGTTCCAGCTGTGACTGGACACGTTTTATAGTGTCCGTCAAAGGATATATTATTTTCTGTGGTTAAATTCAGTTGCAAAAATAGAAATACCGTAAATCTGGTGTTCCATCGGTGACTGGAAAAGTTTCATACTGTCCGTCATAGTATATATTATTTTCTGGGGTGAAATTCAGTTGCAAGAAAAGAAATACCGTAAATCTGGTGTTCCATCTGTGACTGGACAAGTTTTATAGTGTCCGTCAAAGGATATATTATTTTCTGGGGTGAAATTCAGTTGCAAAAATAGAAATACCATAAATCTGGTGTTCCAGCTGTAACTGGACAAGTTTCATAGTGTCCATCATAGGATATATTATTTTCTGGGGTGAAATTCAGTTGCAAAAATAGAAATACGGTAAATCTGGTGTTCCAGCTGTGACTGGACAAGTTTTATAGTGTCCGTCAAAGGATATATTATTTTCTGGGGTGAAATTCAGTTGCAAAAATAGAAATACCGTAAATCTGGTGTTCCAGCTGTAACTGGACAAGTTTCATAGTGTCCATCATAGAATATATTATTTTCTGGGGTGAAATTCAGTTGCAAAAATGGAAATACCGTAAATCTGGTGTTCCAGCTGTGACTGTACGAATTTCATAGTGTCCGTCAAAGGATATATTATTTTATGGGGAAAAATTCAGTTGCAAAAAAAGAAATACAGTAAATCTGGTGTTACAGCTGTGATTGGACAAGTTTCATAGTGTCCTTTAAATGATATATTATTTTCTTGTGGGGTGAAATTCAGTTGCAAAAATAGAAATACCGTAAATCTGGTGTTCCATCTGTGACTGGACAAGTTTTATAGTGTCCGTCAAAGGATATATTATTTTCTGGGGTGAAATTCAGTTGCAAGAATAGAAATACCGTAAATCTGGTGTTCCAGCTGTGACTGGACAAGTTTAATAGTGTCCGTCATAGGATATATTATTTTCTGGGGTGAAATTCAGTTGCAAAAATAGAAATACCGTAAATCTGGTGTTCCAGCTGTGACAGTACAAGTTTCATAGTGTACGTCAAAGGATATATTATTTTCTGGGGTGAAATTCAATTGCCGAAATAACAATACATTAAATCCCTGGTTTTAGTTGTGGCTGGCCAAGTTTAATAGTGTCCGGCAAAGGATAGATTTTGTTCTGGCATGAAATGATATTGCCAAAATAGCAATACCGTTAATCAGTGGTTCCAGCTGTGCCTGGCCAAGTTTAATAGTGTCCGGCAAAGGATGGATTTTTTTCTGGGGTGAAATTCAGTTGCAAAAATAGAAATTACGTAAATCTGGTGTTCCAGCTGTGACTGGACAAGTTCCATACTGTCCGTCAAAGGATATATAATTTTCTGGGGTGAAATTAAATTGCAAATATAGAAATACCGAAAATCTGTTGTTCCAGCTGTGACTGGACAAGTTTCATAGTGTCCGTCAAAGGAAATATTATTTCCTGGGGTGAAATTCAGTTGCAAAACTATAAATACTGTAAATCTGGTGTTCCAGCTGTGACTGGACAAGTTACAGAGTGTCGGTCAAAGGATATATTATTTTCTGGGGAAAAATTCAGTTGCAAAAATAGAAATACCGTAAATCTGGTGTTTCAGCTGTGACTGGACAAGTTTCATAGTGTCCTTTCAAGGATATATGATTTTCTGGGGTGAAATTCAGTTGCAAAAATAGAAATTACGTAAATCTGGTGTTCCAGCTGTGACTGGACAAGTTTCATACTGTCCGTCAAAGGATATATTATTTTCTGGGGTGAAATTCAATTGCAAATATAGAAATACCGAAAATCTGTTGTTCCAGCTGTGACTGGACAAGTTTCATAGTGTCCGTCAAAGGATATATTATTTCCTGGGGTGAAATTCAGTTGCAAAACTAGAAATACTGTAAATCTGGTGTTCCAGCTGTGACTGGACAAGTTTCAGAGTGTCGGTCAAAGGATATATTATTTCCTGGGGTGAAATTCAGTTGCAAAACTAGAAATACTGTAAATCTGGTGTTCCAGCTGTGACTGGACAAGTTTCATAGTGTCCATCAAAGGATATATTATTTTCTGGGGTGAAATTCAGTTGCGAAAATAGAAATACCGTAAATCTGGTGTTCCAGCTGTGACTGGACAAGTTTAATAGTGTCCGTCAAAGGATATATTATTTTCTGGGGTGAAATTCAGTTGCAAAAATAGAAATACAGTAAATCTGGTGTTCCAGCTGTGACTGGACAAGTTTTATAGTGTCCGTCATAGGGTATATTATTTTCTGGGGTGAAATTCAGTTGCAAGAATAGAAATACAGTAAATCTGGTGTTCCAGCTGTGACTGGACAAGTTTTATAGTGTCCGTCATAGGATATATTATTTTCTGGGGTGAAATTCAGTTGCAAAAATAGAAATACCGTAAATCTGGTGTTCCAGTTGTTACTGGACAAGTTTCATAGTGTCCATCAAAGGATATATTATTTTCTGGGGTGAAATTCAGTTGCGAAAATAGAAATACCGTAAATCTGGTGTTCTAGCTGTGACTGGACAAGTTTAATAGTGTCTGTCAAAGGATATATTATTTTCTGGGGTGAAATTCAGTTGCAAAAATAGAAATACCTTAAATCTGGTGTTCCATGTGTGACTGGACAAGTTTCATAGTGTCCGTCATAGGATATATTATTTTCTGGGGTGAAATTCAGTTTCAAAAATAGAAATACCGTAAATCTGGTGTTCCAGCTGTGACTGGACAAGTTCCATACTGTCCGTCAAAGGATATATAATTTTCTGGGGTGAAATTCAATTGCAAATATAGAAATACCGAAAATCTGTTGTTCCAGCTGTGACTGGACAAGTTTCAAAGTGTCCGTCAAAGGATATATTATTTCCTGGGGTGAAATTCAGTTGCAAAACTAGAAATACTGTAAATCTGGTGTTCCAGCTGTGACTGGACAAGTTTCATAGTGTCCATCAAAGGATATATTATTTTCTGGGGTGAAATTCAATTGCCAAAATAGCAATACCCTAAATCAGTGGTTTCTGCTGTGACAGGACAAGATTTATAGTGTCCGTCAAAGGATAGCTTTTGTTCTGTGGTGAAATTCAATTTACCAAAATAGCAATACCGTAAATCTGGTTTTCCAGCTGTGACTTGACAAGTTTCATATTGTCCATCAAAGTATATTTTATTTTCTGCGGTGAAATTCAGTTGCAAAAATAGAAATTCCGTAAATCTGGTGTTCCAGCTGCGACTGGACAAGTTTAATAGTGTCGGTCAAAGGATTTATTATTTTCTGTGGTGAAATTCAATTGCCAAAATAGAAATACCCTAAATCAGTGGTTTCTGCTGTGTCAGGACAAGTTTTATAGTGTCCCTCACAGGATAGCTTTTGTTCTAGGGTGAAATTTAATTTCCAAAATAGCAATACCGTAAATCTGGTTTTCCAGCTGTGAATGGACAAGTTTCATAGTGTCTGTCAAAGGATATATTATTTTCTGGGGTGAAATTTAGTTGCAAAAATAGAAATACAGTAAATCTGGTGTTCCAGCTGTAACTGGACAAGTTTCATAGTGTCCATCATAGGATATATTATATTCTGGGGTGAAATTCTGTTGCAAAAATAGAAATACTGTAAATCTGGTGTTCCAGTTGTGACTGGACAAGTTTCATAGTGTCTGTCAAAGGATATATTATTTCCTGGGGTGAAATTCAGTTGCAAAAATAGAAATACCGTAAATCTGGTGTTCCAGCTGTGAATGGACAAGTTTCATAGAGTCCGTCAAAGGATATATTATTTTCTTGGGTGAAATTCAGTTGCAAAAATAGAAATACCTTAAATCTGTTGTACCAGTTGTGACTGCACAAGTTTCATAATGTCCGTCAAAGGATATATAATTTTCTGGGGTGAAATTCAATTGCAAATATAGAAATTCCGAAAATCTGTTGTTCCAGCTGTGACTGGACAAGTTTCTTAGTGTCCGTCAAAGGATATATTATTTTCTGGGGTGAAATTCAGTTACAAAACTAGAAATACTGTAAATCTGGTGTTCCAGCTGTGACTGGACAAGTTTTAGAGTGTCGGTCAAAGGATATATTATTTTCTGGGGAAAAATTCAGTTGCAAAAATAGAAATACCGTAAATCTGGAGTTTCAGCTGTGACTGGACAAGTTTCATAGTGTCCTTTCAAGGATATATTATTTTCTTCTGTGGTTAAATTCAGTTGCAAAAATAGAAATACCTTAAATCTTGTGTTCCAGCTGTGACTGGACAAGTTTCATTGTGTCGGTCAAAGGATATATTATTTTCTGTGGTGAAATTCAATTGCCAAAACAGCAATACCCTAAATCAGTGGTTTCTGCTGTGGTAGGACAAGTTTTATAGTGTCCGTCAAAGGATAGCTTTTGTTGTGGGGTGAAATTCAATTACCAAAATGGCAATACCGTAAATCTGTTGTTCCAGCTGTGACTGAACAAGTTTCATAGTATTCGTCAAAGGATATTTTGTTTTCTGGGGTGAAATTCAGTTGCAAAACTAGAAATACCGTAAATCTGGTGTTCCAGCTGTGACTGGACAAGTTTCATAGTGTCCATTCATAGGATATATTACTTTTCTGTGGTTGAAATTCAGTTGCAAAATAGAAATACCTGTAAATCTTGTGTTCCAGCTGTGACTGGACAAGTTTCATAGTGTCGGTCAAAGGATATATTATTTTCTGGGTGAAATTCAATTGCAAAAATAGCAATACCCTAAATCAGTGGTTTCCAGCTGTGGCTAGGACAAGTTTCATAGTGTCCGTCAAAGGATAGCTTTTGTTGTCAGGGGTGAAATTCAGTTACCAAAATGGCAATACCGTAAATCTGTTGTTCCAGCTGTGACTGAACAAGTTTCATAGTATTCGTCAAAGGATATTTTGTTTTCTGGGGTGAAATTCAGTTGCAAAACTAGAAATACCGTAAATCTGGTGTTCCAGCTTTGACTGGACAATTTTCATAGTGTCCATCATAGGATATATTACTTTCTGGGTTGAAATTCAGTTGCAAAAATAGAAATACCGTAAATCTGGTGTTCCAGCTCTGACTGGACAAGTTTCATAGTGTCGGTCAAAGGATTTATTATTTTCTGGGGAAAAATTCAGTTGCAAAAATAGAAATACCGTAAATCTGGTGCTCCAGCTGTGACTGGACAAGTTTCATAGTGTCTGTCATAGGATATTTTATTTTCAGGGGTGAAATTCAGTTGCAAAAATAGAAATACCGTAAATCTGTTTTTCCAGCTGTGACTGGATACGTTTCATAGTGTACGTCAAAGGATATATAATTTTCTGGGGTGAAATTCAACTGCAAAACTAGAAATACTGTAAATCTGCGGTTTCAGCTTTGACTGAACAAGTTTTATAGTGTCCTTTAAAGGATATATTATTTTCTTCTGGGGTGAAATTCAGTTGCAAAAATAGAAATACCGTAAATCTAGTGTTCAAGCTGTGACTGGACAAGTTTAATAGTGTCCGTCATAAGATTTATTATTAACTGGGGTGAAATTCAGTTGCAAGAATAGAAATACCGTAAATCTGGTGTTCCAGATGTGACTGGACAAGTTTCATAGTGTCCGTCATAGGATATATTATTTTCTGGGGTGAAATTCAGTTGCAAAAATAGAAAGACCTTAAATCTGTTGTTCCAGCTGTGACTGGACAAGTTTCATAGTGTCCGTCAAAGGATATATTATTTCCTGGGGTGAAACTCAACTGCAAAACTAGAAATACCGTCAATCTGGTGTTCCAGCTGTGACTGGATGAGTTTCTTAGTGTCGGTTATGGGATATTTTATTTTCTGGGGTGAAATTCAGTTGCAAATATAGAAATACCGTAAATCTGGTGTTCCAGCTGTGACCGGACATGTTTCATATTGTCCATCAAAGAATATATTATTTCCAGGGGTGAAATTCAACTGCAAAAACACAAATACCGTAAATCTGGTGTTCCAACTGTGACTGGACAAGTTTCATAGTGTCCGCCATAGGATATATTATTTTCTGGGGTGAAATTCAGTTGCAAAAATAGAAAGACCTTAAATCTGGTCTTTCAGCTATGGCTGGACAAGTTTTATAGTGTCCGTCAAAGGATGTAGTATTTTCTGTGGTGAAATTCAATTGCCAAAATAGAAATACCCTAAATCAGTGGTTTTTGCTGTGGCAGGACAAGTTTTATAGTGTCCGTCAAAGGATAGCTTTTGTTCTAGGGTGAAATTCAATTACCAAAATAGCAATACCTTAAATCTGGTGTTCCAGCTGTGATTGGACAAGTTTCATAGTGTCCGTCAAAGGATATATTATTTTCTGCGGTGAAATTCAGTTGCAAAAATAGAAATACCGTAAATCTCGTGATCCAGCTGTGACTGAACAAGTTTTATAGTGTCCTTTCAAGGATATATTATTTTCTGGGGTGAAATTCAGTTGCAAAAATAGAAATACCGTAAATCTGTTGTTCCAGCTGTGACTGGACAAGTTTCATTGTGTCTGTCAAAGGATATATTATTTTCAGGGAAGAAATTCAGTTGCAAAAATAGAAATACCGTAAATCTGTTTTTCCAGCTGTGACTGGACAAGTTTCATAGTGTCCGTCAAAGGATATATTATTTTCTGGGGTGAAATTCAGTTGGAAGAATAGAAATACCATAAATCTGGTGTTTCAGCTTTGACTGGACAAGTTTCATTGTGTCCGTCATAGGATATATTATTTTCTGGGGTGAAATTCAGTTGCAAAAATAGAAATACCGCAAATCTGGTGTTCCAGCTGTGACTGGACAAGTTTCATAGTGTCCATCAAAGGATATATTATTTTCTGGGGGGGAATTCAATTGCCAAAATAGCAATACCCTAAATCAGTGGTTTCTGCTGTGACAGCACAAGTTTTATAGTGTCCGTCAAAGGATAGCTTTTGTTCTGGGGTGAAATTCAAGTACCAATATAGCAACACCGTAAATCTGGTTTTCCAGCTGTGACTGGACAAGTTTCATATTGTCCATCAAAGGATATTTTATTTTCTGCGGTGAAATTCAGTTGCAAAAATAGAAATTCCGTAAATCTGGTGTTCCAGCTGTGACTGGACAAGTTTCATAGTGTCGGTCAAAGGATTTATTATTTTCTGTGGTGAAATTCAATTGCCAAAATAGAAATACCGTAAATCAGTGGGTTCTGCTGTGTCAGGACAAGTTTTATAGTGTCCCTCAAAGGATAGCTTTTGTTCTAGGGTGAAATTTAATTTCCAAAATAGCAATACCGTAAATCTGGTGTTACATCTGTGAATGGACAAGTTTCATAGTGTCTGTCAAAGGATATATTATTTTCTGGGGTGAAATTCAGTTGCAAAAATAGAATTACTGTAAATCTGGTGTTCCAGCTGTGGCTGGACAAGTTTCATAGTGTCGGTCAAAGGATTTATTATTTTCTGTGGTGAAATTCAATTGCCAAAATAGAAATACCCTAAATCAGTGGTTTCTGCTATGTCAGGACAAGTTTTATAGTGTCCCTCAAAGGATAGCTTTTGTTCTAGGGTGAAATTTAATTTCCAAAATAGCAATACCGTAAATCTGGTGTTCCAGCTGTGAATGGACAAGTTTCATAGTGTCTGTCAAAGGATATATTATTTTCTGGGGTGAAATTTAGTTGCAAAAATAGAAATTCAGTAAATTTGGTGTTCCAGCTGTAACTGGACAAGTTTCATAGTGTCCATCATAGGATATATTATATTCTGGGGTGAAATTCTGTTGCAAAAATAGAAATACTGTAAATCTGGTGTTCCAGTTGTGACTGGACAAGTTTCATAGTGTCTGTCAAAGGATATATTATTTCCTGGGGTGAAATTCAGTTGCAAAAATAGAAATATCGTAAATCTGGTGTTCCAGCTGTGAATGGACAAGTTTCATAGTGTCCGTCAAAGGATATATTATTTTCTGGGGTGAAATTCAGTTGCAAAAATAGAAATACCTTAAATCTGTTGTACCAGTTGTGACTGCACAAGTTTCATAGTGTCCGTCATAGGATATATTATTTTCTGGGGTGAAATTCAGTTGCAAAAATAGAATTACTGTAAATCTGGTGTTCCAGCTGTGGCTGGACAAGTTTCATAGTGTCCGTGAAAGGATATATTATTTTCTGGGGTAAAATTTAATTGCCAAAATAGCAATACCCTAAATCCGTAGTTTCTGCTGGGGCAGGACAAGTTTTATAGTGTCCGTCAAAGGATAGCTTCTGTTCTGTGGTGAAATTCAAGTACCAATATAGCAACACCGTAAATCTGGTGTGTCAGCTGTGACTGGACAAGTTTTATAATGTCCATCAAAGGATATTTTATTTTCTCGGGTGAAATTTAATTACCAAAATTGCAATACCTTAAATCTGTGGTTTCAGTTGTGGCTGGCCAAGTTTAATAGTGTCCTGCAAATTGTAGATTTTGTTCTGGGGTGAAATTATATTGCCAAAATATAAATCCCCTAAATCTGGTGTCCTAGCAGTGGCTGACCAAGTTTAATCGTGTCCGGCAAAGGATAGATTTTGTTCTGGCATGAAGTTAAATTGCCAAATAGCAATACCGTTAATCAGTGGTTCCAGTTTAATACTGTCCGGCAAAGGATAGATTTTAAATTGTTGGGTGAAATATTACCATTTTTGCCAGTTGCAAACCCCTGCACTGCATAACTGACAGGGAACTTACAATTGGCGGTTACATTCTTGCATGAAATAAAGCCTTTTTGGGCTGTGAAGCCAAAGGTAGTCACCAATAACAGTTTTTTTTTAAATAAATTAGTGTAGACCCCAAAACATTGGTAAAATATAAAAAATAAAACAAAGTGTAAGTGCACTGTAGTATAATAGTGGTTGGGTGAGGACTGTGCACATGTCTATTCTGCATAAGGTACAAACAAGTCCTGTGGGATCCATGCCTGGTTGTTTTTAATAATCGAAAGCTTGCCCACATTGTCTGCGGACAAGCGGCTGCGCTTGTCTGTGAGAATGCCACCAGCCACGCTAAACACACGTTCAGACAATACAGTGGCTGCAGCGTAGGCCAACACCTCCAAGGCGTAAAGGGCAACCTCAGGACATGTGCCAAATTTGATGACCCAGAAGTTGAATGGGGCAGACCCAGTGGCGTAGCTAGAAATGATTGGGCACCACAGAAAATTTTTGAATGGAGCCCCCCCCCCTCCCCAGTAATTTTTGCGCAAACCCCTTCCTTTCATGCAGCTATGCCTGTGGCTACTAAAGATCGTTTGCTCACACCAGGCCCAGCAGCTGTTCCATTTGCTTTCTACACTGGATATACTGCCACTGTATATAATTTCATTGTATAATACTGTTAGCCCTCCTCCTCCTCTTTGATGGGCCCTTTCTAGGTCACGGGCCCCAAAGCAGTTGCTTCCCCTGCTTCAACTGTAGCTATTTCCCTGGGCAAACCCATCAGTCAGTACGTGTACTGTTCCACCATGTTGCTGAAATGCTGCCTCCTGCTAAGATGTTCCAGATCTTCTGGTGGTGCAGGTTGTTGTGGCGTGATGACAAAGCTTTTCCACATTTTGCCCATGCTAACCCTGCCTTCTGAGGTGTTGCTGGTGACCCATCTGCATTGACAAATTATTCTTCCTCCTCCTCTGCCTTCACCTTGTGCTTCCACTGAGTCCCTGGTGTAAGGTGTTAATGCCATCAGCAGTGTGTCAACTAGCGGGCTCATCTTCCTATTACACTCCAGTGAGGGAATTATGGATGGCATGTTGTCCTTGTAACGGGATACAGCATGGAGGCCACCCTGTAATCAGCAAAAGTTAGAATGTGGCAGTAACTGGGCGGTCGTTGCGCAGGCACTGCAGCATGTAGTCGCTCATGCCTGCCAAACTGCCCAGAGGCAAGGACAAGCTATCCTCTTTGAGGGAGGTATATCGTCTCTGTCCTCTGTATCCCCCAGCGTTCTTCCTACTCCTCTTCCTCATCCTCCAGAACTGTGCCCTGGTTGGAAAATTGTGTTCCAGGCCAGGGCCTATGTTGGTGTAGATACCCACCCTCTTGTAGATACCCACTTGTATTTGGTTACCCACTTTATATGGTTAGTTTAGCTGCCTTATAGTTATTTTAATATGTTAGACGAAGGCACGCCGAAACGTGCGTCTGGATAAAGCCATCCCAGTCTCACAGGTCTTGGTGTATTGAGGTGAGTCGCCTGCACCTGAACAGTAGTGCACAACAGCTACTCTTAAACTTTTTGAGTTAGTCCTTTCTGCTATATGTATAATCAGTTACATGGTTTACGTACAGGCATGGCATGACATGTATGGCCACGCTATAATAACGATATATCGTCTTGACAACATTAGCATTCAAGGTTCTCTCTCTTTGTATATGCCTTCCTTGGGTACTCACCCCGTATATTACTAACTGAGATTATACATTTGCGATTTTGCACATATATTTTATATGGTATAATGATGTATTCTTTGACTGTATGCAATGGAATTTTGACCTGGTGTACTGGGATGGTGTTTCTTTGCTCCTCACCCCCTTTTTAACATTAAACATTTATTACTATGTGACAATAAATGATATGTATTAAGCAAAGACCTTTGCTGTATTTGTGGGAGGGGAGGCTGATTACAAGGCTAGTTATATGCACCTGTGGGCCCAGGCTGGCTGGTTACTAGGCTATTTATTGGCACCTATGGGCCCAGGCTGACGCCGATTCAGCTGATTTCACTACCTCTGGGTCAGCTCTAGGATACAGCAGCATGGTGTGGAGACTCCTTACGGCTGGGCGACGGCAGAATGTTTCAGGAGAGCGCTGGTATTCATGGTAGGATCGGAGTGGTTTGCATGGGACCCACGCTGCGGTCCGCAACATGTAGTGTTCTGGGATGAAGCAGAGTTTGGGCGCTAAAGGGCCGAGCTTTGGTTGTTAGTGGGCTCAAGCTATGCACGCTGTGTTTTGTGTATCAATGGTTGATTTAAAAAAAAAAAAACGCAGCAGCATCATGTGGAGGCTCGTTCACACCTGGGCATCAGCAAAAAGGGCCAGGCGAATGCTGGCACTCACTGTACAATTGCACTTATTGGCACAGGACCCACAGTGCGGTATGCGATTCGCAGTTCTCTGGGTCAAAGCAGAGTTGGGTGCTAACAGTCAAATGACTGTTGTTAGTATTTTGTCAAGCTGTTTAGGGGCTTGTTAGGGGCTATTGCATATAGTTATTGGTGTAGCATGCGCCTAGAGTAGGTATGGTCACATGTTTTCTGATATCTGTTTCATACGTAAAAAAAGAAAAAAAAAATGAGTGCGTGTTTTTCTATTACCTGTTTTACATGTGGGGGCACATCCGCAGTTAAAGCCTGACATGCAAGGTGTTGGTAAATGTATATCAGTGGTCTGTATATGGGGACACAATCAGATCGATCAAGGCGCCGGTATTTGAGTTCTGATGCCCTTGTATGTAAGTGTGTTTAATCTATAAACTGTATGGTATGGGCACGCATGTGTCAGCGGTTCTGTGCTAGGTTTATAAGTGCACTATATGTCAATTAATTAGCGTTGCATCATGGGTTATGTTCAAACACGTTTATGTTTTCTTAGATGGTGTTGTGGTGACCCATTTAAAAAAAAAAAATCCTGCAGCATTATGTGGAGGTTCGTTCGCGCCTGGGTAATGGCAGAAGGTGCCAGGTGTGTGCGGGCATTCACGGTAGGATCGGACTTGGTTACACGGTTAGTGACTTGTAGCGCTCTGGGGCGAAGGAGGTGGGGCGCTTATAGTCGAATGATCATGGTTAGGTTTGTTACCTTCAAAAGCTACGTCCATGTGTCTGCATTTACATTATGTCCTATACTCCATTCACTACTAGAGCTGCGTTCATGCGTTTGCTGTTGCATCACATTAATACTCTGCTCACTTCAGATTGCATTCATACGGCTGCGTTATACCTTGATCTTCATGCTCAGAGCTGGGCCCATACCATGTGTTAGGCACCACTCACATCCAGAGCTGCATTCACCCACCTGTTCTTACATCAGATGTTATATTCTGCTTCTACTTAAAGCTGCATTTTTTCTTTTCATTGCTACATCATGGTTACTCATTTTCACTAGGGCAGTCAGCACACCGCTCTGATACCGCTTTCTTTCAGGTTTACGTTTCTTTCCTCGCTGGTTGTTACATTCCATAGGCCTACTTTTCTGTTTCACTTCGGTGGAAGAAAAAAATAAATAAATTGGGTGCTGTTCTTTAGTCCTGGTTCGCATTCACTCAGACTGGTCTTCTGCCCCAGCTCACCATACAGTCCCTCAGCGGTCAGTGGGCTAATAGGAGTAAGTTTCCTACTATGTTTCACAAGCTGTTCACACGTTGTCACGATTAGGGTCTTCTCTTAGCGAACTGTAATGCCTCTGGCTCTTTTTCTCCCATCTGTTCAATTTCACGGTTGGTTTAATGTTTTACTTAGGCACGGGGTTCGGTTCACTATTGTCTATACATATCCCATCAGGTCTGGCTCACATTTTAATTACTTATCGTCACTGTAATGTCATCTAGTTCAGTCTTGGCTTCGGGCGCCCGATGACCGCTTCAGCCTCATGGATCCGCGGGGTCTATGACCGTTCTTCACGTTATTCGTTAGGGGTACAATATGGTTGTAAGCTGGTTAGTGTCCTTGGTTACTGTCGAAGGGGGTCATGGTTATGCGAGTCCCCAAATCATACTGGTGCTGCTTAAGTGGTTTAAAAAAAATAAATAAATGGAAAATATACATTGCCATAAGTTTCGCATTCATGGCTACGTCATTAGAGTCTCTGACGCATGGCTTCTCCGTTTAAGTTTGACACGCATGGCCCCGCCATTAGTGTCTCTCACGCATGGCCCCGCCATTAGTCTCTCTCACACTTGGCCCCGCCATTAGTCTCTCTCACGCTTGGCTCCGCCATTAGTCTCTCTCACACTTGGCTCTGCCTTTAGTCTCTCTCACGCTTGGCTCCGTCTTTAGTCTCTCTCACGCTTGGCTCCGCCATTAGTGTCTCTCACGCAGGGCTTCTCCGTTTATGTATACACACATGGCCCTGCCGTTAGTCTCTCGCGCATGGCTCCGCCATTAGTGTCTCTCGCGCATATCCCCGCTATCAGTGTCTCTCACGCATGGCTCCGCCATTAGTCTCTCTCACACATATTCCCGCCATCAGTGTTTCTCACGCTTAGCTCCGCCATTAGTCTCTCTCACGCTTGGCTCCGCCATTAGTCTCTCTCACGCTTGGCTCCGCCATTAGTCTCTCACGCATGGCTTCTCAGTTTACATTTTACACACACAACTCCGCCATTCGAGGTCGGCTGCGTGGTCCGCCACAGTAGGTTCTATGTCTATTTCTGCCTTCAGGCCCGCTCGCATGGCTCGGTCAGCTGTGGCTTGCAATACAATTCTTGTGGAGGCTCGCATGCATGGCTTTTGCCATTAGAATCTAACTCACATTATTGTTGTAGGTTGTTGGGTCTTCATTGTTTTTTTTTCAAGCAGTCATCTCAAGCCTTCCTTTTCAGACATCACCTTCTCCTGGGTTCGCATTTTTCTCCCATTTACCCTCTCTAGGTTCTTGCCTCCCTCGCTCCCCGCTGTTACTTTCTCTTGCCCGTCCTTGCATTATAGACCCATTCTCCCAGGAAGCTGATCCTGTGGTCTCATTTTATTATTTTTTTTCACGTTTCTCGAATTTCGGCTCTCAAAGGGTTGTTCAGGAAAAAAAATAAAAAAATACTATGGCATCAGTTTCGTCCACAGGGAGTCCTCTCACCACTACAGGTAATTTACGAAGTCTGTCACGTCTACAGACCAATAAGTCCTGTCACGACTACAGGCGATTTACGAAGTCTGTCACAACTACAGACCAATAAGTCCTGTCACGACTACAGGCGATTTACGAAGTCTGTCACGTCTACAGACTAATAAGTCCTGTCTCACCACTACAGGCGAATTACGAAGTCTGTCACGACTACAGATTAGTAAGTCCTGTCACGACTACAGGCGATTTACGAAGTCTGTCACGTTACTGACACGATAAGTCTTAGCGCGACAACAGGCGCAGCATACGTAGTCTATCATGACCTTAAGCTTGTCCTGTCATAGCGGCAGGCATTGGGTGTACATTATGTCTTCATTACAGACATGCTTACTTCATCGTCAAACTCGGGCTGAGGGTGTTGGTGTCGCACCTAGTTCCTGGGTACCGGTCTATCTTCCAGTAGTAGGTACAATAATAAGGCACAATATATGTAGTCTGTCACGTCTATGGACTCAACAAGTCCTATCACTACTGTAGGCGCAGCATACACAGTTTATCACGACCTTAAGCTTATTTCCTGTCACAACTGGTGGGTATGTTTTCTGTCCTCATTACAGGCAACATTAGCTCGTTAATTGGAACAGCCATGTACTCGTGCTTATGGTTCCCTGGGCCTGGTGAGTCTACACATTTCACTTAATCCATTACTAGAGTTAGACGGCATCCGCCATCTTCTAACTTTTTGGGTCCTTTATAAAAAATAATAATAATAATTAAAGTGGTGGCCTGAGGAATAAGTATAGGTGAAGTATTTTGCTACCATTAACAGGGCCCTTGGCGAATGGTTGGACTTCAATTAGGTCCTTCCATCAGATTCACCATTGTTGTTTCAGTCTGCAGCTCTCAGGATTCAGACCGTCTCGTAATATGTTCATATGTTGGTCAACATAGGAGTAAATCGCTTCTGATCACCAACCACTCTTTCAAAAGCATCAACATTAGCTACCTCCAAGAACGACGTGCGGGCGCACGTGACTAAGAGGTAAAGTACATAGAAGTCTCTGTGATATGTACGGTATATTCCGCACCTTCATCGTGTAGTGTCTTTGCATTCAAAGTGGGTGTCGTAATGGTATGTATATGTTTTGCTCTAAACTAAGGTCTGCTCTTTTTGGCCCCTTTAGGCTGCCCTACCGCAGCAGTTATGGCACAATTCTACTGCTTGTTGTAGAAAGGGTTAGATAGGTTAGGTACACCTTTCTGATAGCCGATCCGACCACAAGTATTAAGCAAAGACCTTTGCTGTATTTGTGGGAGGGGAGGCTGATTACAAGGCTAGTTATATGCACCTGTGGGCCCAGGCTGGCTGGTTACTAGGCTATTTATAGGCACCTGTGGGCCCAGGCTGACGCCGATTCAGCTGATTTCACCCACCCACCCACACCATCTAACAGTCACTTCATATTAGGGTGGCCCCCTTTAGGCTGCCCTACCGCAGCAGTTATGGCACAATTCTACTGCTTGTTGTAGATAAGGTTAGATAGGTTAGGTACACCTTTCTGATAGCCGATCCGACCACAAATATATTTTTCATACTTGGAAGTTGTGAGCTCCATTTTTTTCCTCGTTTTTTCGCTAATATGTTTTTAAGTACATTTTTAAATAGCTTGTTAATGGTATGAGTGAAAGGGGGGGGGGGGGGTGAGTGTGTAGGGTGTGAGGCTGTTTGGGTTTATTTTCCATCCGCTTTCTACACTGTCTATACTGCCACTGTATCTAATTTCATTGTATAATACTGTTGAGGGGGCCCTGACAAAGTCTTTTAGTCCTCCTCCTCCTGGATGGGCCCCTTCTAGGTCAGGGACCCAAAACAGTGTGCTTCCCACGCTTGCCTGTAGCTACGCCCCTGTGCAAACCCATCAGTAAGTACGTGTACTCTTCCACCATGTTGCTGAAATACTGCCTCCTGCTAAGACGTTCCAGATCTGCTGGTGGTGCAGGTTGTTGTGGCGTGATGACAAAGCTTTCCCACATTTCGCCAATGCTATCCCATCCTTCTGAGGTGCTGATGGTGACCCAGCTGCCCGTGAGCTGGATTGGGTGCAACCCTGCTGAGAACACGGTTCCTCCTCATCCTCCTTATCCTCCTCATCCTCCAGAACTATGCGCTGGCTGGACAATTGTGTTCCAGGCCAGGGACTATGTTGGTGCAGGAACCCACCCTTCAAGCTACTTGGATGTCACTGGCCTTAAGTTAAGGATAAGGCGTGTATATAGTTTTGTTTGTTTACATAGTAGGTTTAGCTGCATTATAGTTATTTTAATATGTTTTTAAGAAAATTTGTAAATAGTTTGTTAATGGTTTGAGTGAAAGGGGGGGGGGGGTGTTGTGTGTATTCGAAAAACTGAATTGATTTTCACTGTCTGGTGTTTAGGAATTTCTGCACCCAAAATTCAGCACATGTGGCAGACAGGGGATGTGTGTCAAACCAACTAGGCCCAGACCTGCTAGTATACTTCACCCATTAGCGCACAACACCAGGCTGGGCTGGAGGCTCATTGGCACCAACCAATGGTCAGTCTGTTGTTCCATGCCTTTCCACAGCTCCTGTGCGGTGTGGGGTTTGTCCCACAAACACACAAGTTTTAAAACAACCTGCTGTCGTTTCCCCCTGGCTGTGCTGCTGTGGGTAGTGAAGGTGTTACGCTGAGTGGATGAGGAGGGGGTAAAGGAGGAGGAAGCCGAGTAGGAGGAGGAGGAGCAGGTAACAGGATACAAAGAGAAATACCCAGCAATCCTCGGGGATGGAAGGACATTCGCAAAAATGCTATCCGCCTTTGTGCCAGCCGCTACATTTACCCACTGTGTTGTTGGTTATGTGGACATTGCCACAGATAGTGTTGCGCAGCGAACACTTGATTTTGTCCACCACTTGGTTGTGCAGGGAAGGGATGGAAATGTAGCGGCGGCTGGGATACACGTACTGTGGGATAGCCACCGCCATAAGGTTTTTAAAGCTGTCCACCAGACAGAATGACAGCATTTCAAAGGAAGTTTAAAGTATAACTGTCAAATTTTTTTTTTTTTTACTATTGGATTCTGGTGAATAATATTACCTTGTTGGCCCTGTTTTAATTTCTGATTCTTAAATAAATAACCCCTAAAAGCCACCTAAAAGTCTCCAGTATTGGCTATTGTTACCTGAGATAAAATCAGGTTGCTATGCTCCTTCCGTCTACCAGATAGAGGACAGAGCACGCTGCGTGCACTGGGAACTGATAGTGAGTCAACATTGTAAGGGAATGTATAAAAAGCCAGGTTCTTCCTGACAGGAGATAACAGTGCTGGGCTGTGTGTGTGAACTTCTCCACATGCCTGTGCTTGGCAGACACTCGCTTAGCAGTGAGGGACAATATAGAGCCCAGTGTATAAATGACAGCCTTATCTGATAAGAGGAGAGCTTGTAGAAGGACTATAGGCTTCAGCCAGACCTGGGAACTTCACTGCAAGACCTCCCTATACAGAGCTGGTCTTCACTAACTTCACTGCAGGCGACCTATGGATTAGCCTCAGGGCTGAGGGCAGCCATCTTAACAGAATAGTGAAATTGCAGTTTTATGCAGACTGGTTGCTAAGGGCTGAATCTTATTAAATAAGGGGTAAGTCAGTCTAATAGTTATTGATTCAGGAATATTATCATATTAGTAACTACATATATGAAAACTGAAATTAGGGTCTAAATGTGAAAGTTATCCTTTAAAATAAGGCATTCAGAGCCATGGGTAGTGGGGTACTTCCTCTTTCTATTTTTTTTCTCTCCAGTGTTTGGGAGATTGACAGCTGAACACTTCAATGGGATTTGGTGGAGATGCTTGGTGACAATGACAGATGTGGTGGCGTTGCTGCCACATCCTCTGTTTGCTGGGTGACAGGTGCCACTGTCACTCACTTGGGCTCAAGTTTAGAATGTTTATTTATTATTTTTCGGTATTTTATTTTAAGTCATTTCCCTATTCACATATGTTTGCAGGGCATTTACCTACATTTTACTGTCCTTTGCAGCCCTCTAGCCCTTTCCAGGGCTATTTTACAGCCATTTAAGTGCCCAAAAGTTTGGTTCCCCATTTACTTCAATTGGGTTCGAGTTCGGGGTGAAGTTCGGGTCGAGTTCGGATCCCGAACCCGAATATTTTCGTGATGTTTGGCCGAACTTCTCGAACCCGAACATCCAGGTGTTTGCTCAACTATAGCTGGAATGCGTCATCGGGTGCTATATAGCTCCCGATGACATTTGTTCGGATCGGTATTAGTCAGGGGGAGCTGAGCATAGGAATGGACAGACAGTGTAGGGAGTGTTATTGGACAATTTTTATTAAAAAAACTTTTCAGAGACCCAAAAGTCCTTTTAAGGACAATAGTGTGTGACAGCAGCAATATATGTTTGTAGCGAAACCTGTACTAAATTGCTCAGTCTTTGGGAGAGCTGTGCATAAGAAGGGACAGACAGTGTAGGGAGTGTTATTAGGGTTGAGCGAACCCAAACAGTATAGTTCGGGTTCGTACTGAATTTTAAGGTGTTCGGGACAGGGACCTGAACTCGAACAATTTCATAAAAGTTCAGGTTCGTGTCCGTTGTTCGGCAATTCTTCCCGCTTTATGAAGGGCTAAACAGCAGCCAATCAGCAAGCGTTTTGCATCTTTGCCCTAAGAAGCTATCACAGCCATGCCTACTAATGACATGGCTGTGATTGGCTGAGTGCAGCATGTGATCCAGCCTCTTTAACCACTTCAGCCCCCCTAGCTTAAACACCCTTAATGACCAGGCCACTTTTTACAATTCTGCACTACACTACTTTACCCGTTTATTGCTCCGTCATGCAACTTACCACCCAAATGAATTTTACCTCCTTTTCTTCTCACTAATAGAGCTTTAATTTGGTGGTATTTCATTGTTGCTGACGTTTTTACTTTTTTTGCTATTAATCAAAAATTACCGAAATTTTTGCAAAAAAATGACATTTTTCACTTTCTGTTGTATTTTTTTTTTTAAAAAACTACATTTCTATATAAATTTTTCGCAAAATTTATTGTTCTACATGTCTTTGATAAAAAAAAATACAATAAGTGTATATTTATTGGTTTGGGTAAAAGTTGTAGCGTTTACAAACTATGGTGCAAAAAAGTGAATTTCCGCATTTTGAAGCAGCTCTGACTTTCTGAGCACCTGTCATGTTTCTTCAGGTGCTAGAATGTCAGGATAGTATAAATACCCCCCAAATGACACCATTTTAGAAAGAAGACACCCCAAAGTATTCATGGAGGGGCATGGTGAGTTCATGTATCATTTTATTTTTTTTCACAAGTTAGCGGAAAATGACACTTTCTGAGGAAAAAAATAAAAATAATAAAGTTTCCATTTCTGCTAACTTCTGGCAAAAAAAAATGAAATCTCCCACGGACTCACTATGCCCCTCAGTGAATACCTTGGGGTGTCTACTTTCCGAAATGGGGTCACTTGTGGGTGTGTTTACTGTTCTGGCATTTTGGGCGGGGCTAAATTGTGAGCAGCCATGTAAAGCTAAAGGTACTCGTTGGAATTTGGGCCTTTGCGCCCAGGCTGCAAAAAGTGTCACTCATGTGGTATTGCCGTACTCAGGAGAAGTAGGGCAATGTGTTTTGGGGTGTATTTTTACATATACCCATGTTGGGTGAGAGAAATATCTCTGTAAACTGACAACTTTGTTTAAAAAAATTTAAAAAGTTGTCGATTACAGCGATATTTCTCACACAAAGTATGGGTATATATAAAATACACCCTAAACACATTGCCCTACTTCTCCTGAGTACGGCGATACCACATGAGTGACACTTTTGCAGCCTGGATGCGCAAAGGCCCAAATTCCAATGAGTACCTTTAGGATTTCACAGGGCATTTTTACGCATTTGGATTCCAGACTTCTTCTCACGCTTTAGGGGCCCCTAAAATGCCAGGACAGTATAAATACCCCACATGTGACCCCATTTTAGAAAGAAGACACCCCAAGGTATTCTGTGAGGGGTATGGTGAGTTTATGTAAAATTTTATTTTTGTCACAAGTTAGTGAAATATGAGACTTTGTAAAAAAAAAAAAAAAAAAAAAATATCAATTTCCGCTAACTTGTGCCAAAAAAAAAAATTTCTGTGAACTTGCCATGCCCCTCACAGAATACCTTGGGGTGTCTTCTTTCCACAATGGGGTCACTTGTGGGGTATTTATACTGCCCTGGCATTTTAGGGGCCCTAAAGCGTGAGAATCCAAAATGAGTAAAAATGCCCTGTGAAATCCTAAAGGTACTCATTGGAATTTGGGCCCCTATGCGCATCTTGGCTGCAAAAAAGTGTCACTCATGTGGTATCGCCGTACTCAGGAGAAGTAGGGCAATGTGCTTTGGGGTGTATTTTTACATATACCCATACTGGGTGTGAGAAATATCTCTGTAAATGACAACTTTTTAAAAAATTTATACAAAGTTGTCAATTTACAGAGATATTTCTCTCGCCCAGTATGAGTATATGTAAAATACACTCAAACACATTGCCCTACTTCTCCTGAGTACGGCGATACCACATGTGTGCACTTTTGCAGCCAAGATGTGCAAAGAGACCCTAAAACCAATGAGTACCTTTTAGGAGAGCATTTTTATGCATTTTTCTTCTCACGCTTTAGGTCCCCTAAATTGCCAGGGCAGTATAAATACCCCACATGTGACCCCATTTTGGAAAGAAGACACCCCAAGGTATTCTGTGAGGGGCATGGCGAGTTCACAGAAGATTTTTTTGGCACAAGTTAGCGGAAATTGATTTTTATTGTTTTTCTCAAAAGTCTCCCTTTCTGCTAACTTTTGACAAAAAGTTAAATTTTTCATGGACTCACTATGCCCCTCAGCGAATACCTTGGGGTGTCTTCTTTCCAAAATGGGGTCACATGTGGGGTGTTTGTACTGTTCTGGCATTTTGGGCGGGGCTAAATTGTGAGCAGCCATGTAAAAGCTAAAGGTACTCGTTGGAATTTGGGCCCCTTTGCGCACCCAGGCTGCAAAAAAGTGTCACTCATGTGGTATCGCCGTACTCAGGAGAAGTAGGGCAATGTATTTTGGGGTGTATTTTTACATATACCCATACTTTGTGTGACAAATATCGCTGTAAATTGACAACTTTGTATAAAAAAATTTAAAAAGTTGTCATTTACAGAGATATTTCTCTCACCCAGCATGGGTAGATATAAAAATACACCCCAAAACACATTGCCCTACTTCTCCTGAGTTCGGCGATACCACATGTGTCCACTTTTTGCAGCCAAGATGCGCAAAGGGCCCTAAAACCAATGAGTACCTTTAGTATTTCACAGGGCATTTTTACGCATTTGGATTCTCACGCTTTAGGACCCCTAAAATGCCAGGGCAGTATAAATACCCCACAAGTGACCCCATTGTGGAAAGAAGACACCCCAAGGTATTCCGTGAGGGGCATGGCGAGTTCACAGAAAAAAATTTTGGGCACAAGTTAGCGGAAATTGATTTTTTTTTTTTTTACAAAGTCTCATATTCCACTAACTTGTGACAAAAATAAAATTTTACATGAACTCCCCATACCCCTCACGGAATACCTTGGGGTGTCTTCTTTCCAAAATGGGGTCACATGTAAGGTTTTGTACTGCCCTGGCATTTGAGGGTCTCCGCAATCATTACACGTATGGCCAGCATTAGGAGTTTCTGTGATTCTCCGTATATTGAGCATACGGGTAATGAGATTTTTACGTTCAGCCTCTGGGCTGAAAAAAAAAAAAATGAACGGCACAGATTTTTTCATTCGCATCGATCAATGTGGATGAAAAAATCTCTTCAAAATCAGTGACTGCGGTGCGGTGGGCTGGGCGCTAGCTACCTAACAAGTAGCTAACTAACTGGCGGTGATAAGGGACCCTTATGCCCCATTCACACGTCCGAAATTCTGTTTGCGGAGCGGAATTGCGGACCCATTCATTTCTATGGGGACAGACTTTGTCCCGCTCGGATCCGGAATTGCGGATCCGCACTTACGAGTCTGCATTTCCGTTCGCAAAAATATAGAACATGCCCTTTTCTTGTCCGCAATTGCGGACAAGAAAAGCATTTTCTATATAGTTCTGGCAATGTGCGGATCTGCAAAATGCGGAAAGCACATTGACGGTGTCCGTGTTTTGCGGATCCGCGCCGCGGATCCGTGGCACGGATCTGTGGATCCGCGGGACCGCAAAACACATATGGACATGTGAATAGAGCCTTACGGGGGTGATCAGTGACAGGGGGTGATCAGGGAGTCTATATGGGGTGATCAGGGGTTAACAAGGGGTTAATAGTGGTTATAAAGTGAGGGGGTGGGGGTGGGGTTAGTGTAGTGTTTGGTGCAACTTTACATTAGTTACCTGGTCCTCTGGTGGTCGATCCCAGTAAATGGGACCACCAGAGGACCAGGTAGTAAACATATCAGACGCTGTTAGCAACACAGCGTCTGATATACCACTTGATCTCATTTATTTTACATTTACAGCCTGCCAGCGATTGATCATCGCTGGCAGGCTGTAGCTAACTGCAGAGCCGCGCTCTGCTGTGAACGCGCGCGTGCGCGCGTTCACAGCAGATCTCGGCTCTCGCGAGATGACGCACGGATGCGTCCAGGAGGAACAAACTTGCCGCCGCCTGGACGCATCCGTGCGTTCGGCGGTCGGCAAGCGGTTAAAAGCTGGAGTCATGTAGTGCTGCACAACACTCTGCTGGTGTTAGTCTAGGGCACGGTTTCTGCTTGTGCTGTCGGGAGAGATTAGGGAAGAAATCTGTAGAACCTGTTATTGTGCAATCCACAAGAAACAGCAAAGATTGAGGGAGGGTGCACTGCAATCCTACATTTATGTACCCAGCCACTGCAAAGGAATTTTTTTTTTTAATCCATCTGTTACTGAGGTGGGGGTCGGTGGCCATTTTAGCCACTGCAGTGTCCTTGGAACTGAATGTGACCTGCATGTGTGCCAGCCTGCCTGGGAAATCAGTCAAATCCTTTTTGGTAGCTCAGTGAAGGAAAAAATGCTTTTTTTTCTGGCAGGTCAAGTACATTGCCTTTTGTATAATTAAGGGGGAGCATAGTCAATTTCTGTAGTCTGGGACTTGTGGTGCTATAGAGCACTTGTGCATACAATGCACAAAACCGTATATTCAATTTCAGCGGTCAAATAGTGCATCAGTGTATTTTTGTGAAAAAGTTAAAGTGAATAGGGGAGTGGCTACAGCTCTGAAAAGAAAAAACGCTGGACTCATATCAACTACTGGACTCAAATCAGCTCATTAGCATATGGATTAAAAGTACTATTTCTCGGCAATAAAGCAACAGATCACCAAGTGAAAGGTATCATTATATTAAGCAGGGTGAGCTCTACAAGGTAGCATACCTGTTTTTTCAGTGAATTTCCTGGTGACAGGTTACCTTTAAATACATCGCCCAAATACATATTTGACATTTCTGCAGTGAAATAGAATCAGTGTATTTTTGGGAAAAAAAGCGGTATTGCAGGTCCACAAAACAGTTGTGCATACAGCGTACAAATACATATTTTATATTTCTGCAGGGAAATAGCGCTTTAGTGTGTTTTAATGGAAAAAAAAACGTGTTCTAGGCCCACAAAACAGTTGTGCATAAAGCGTAGAAATATCTACGTTTAATTTCCAGCCTTTAAATACTGCATTTGTGAATTTTGGTGACAAAAGCCGTGTTCTGGGTCCCCAACCCAGTTGTGCAAACAGCGTAAAAATTCCTACGTTTAATTTCCAGCAGTTAAATACTGCATTTGAGTGTTTTAGTAAAAAAAGCCGTGTTCCCAAAGCAGTTGTGCATACAACGCACAAATACCAATTTTAAATTGCAGCACGGAAATAGTGCTTTAGTGTGTTTTACTGAAAAAAAAAGCTGTTTTCTAGGCCTAAAAAACATTTGTGCATAAAGCGTAGAAATACCTACATTTAATTTCTGGCCTTTAAATACTGCATTTGTGAATTTTGCTGACAAAGCCGTGTTCTGGGTCCCCAAAGCAGCATACAGCGTACAGATACCATTTTTAAATTGCAGCACGGAAATAGTGCTTTAGTATGTTTTACTGAAAAAAAGCCATGTTCTAGGCCCACAAAATAGTTGTGCATAAAGCGTAGAAATACCTACGTTTAATTTCCAGCAGTTAAATACTGAATTTGTGTGTTTTAGTGAAAAAAAGCCGTGTTCTGGGTCCACAAAACAGTTGTACATACAGCGTACAAATACCTACATTTAATTTTCAGCCGTTAAATAGTGCATTTGTGAATTTTGTGAAAAATCATTATTCCTGGTCCACAAAGCAGGTAAAGTACACCGCCCAAATACCTATTTTTACATTTCTGCAGTGAAATAGTACATTCGTGTATTTTTGTAAAAAAAAGACGTATTCTTGCTTCAAAAAGCAGTTGTGCATACAGCGTAAAAATATCTCATTTACATTTCTGCAGTGAAATAGTGCATTAGTGTATTTTGGGGAAAAGTGCTATTCTTGGTCCACAGAGCATTTTTATGACACTGGTACTGCCTTAGTGTTAGTGAACTTAATTGTTGACTATTGGCAGTTAAATTGACACCAGAGATAAACCATCGGTCAGCTTGGTAGGTGAACACAAATAATGAGGAGAACATCAAATAAGGGACGTGGGCATGGCCGTGGTGGTGTTGGTGGAGCTTGTGTTGCTGGGAGAGGACGTGGCCGTTCAGTGCCAACTACAGGTCCAAGTGAAACACCTTCCTCAAGTGAGAGTAGGTGACAGAACCTGCAGAGTTATTTTGTAGGCCCGAATGCCGCTCTACGGATGGTGAGGCCAGAACAAGTACAGGCGATAGTAGATTGGGTGGCTGACAGTGGCGCCAGTTACTTCACAGTATCTCCCACCCAGTCATCTGCAGAAAGCTCAGAGTTTGCATCTGCAGCCCATGCCCATCAGTCTTTCACCTCACCCCCTTGCAAAGCAGCCAAGCACCCTGAGCTCCAAGTCATGCTGCAGACTCTTATGTTTTTTGATGACTCTGCTGGCAGGGTATCCCCGGGCCATCCACATAGCCCTGCCCCAGAAGTGGAAGACATTGAATGCGCTGATGCCCAACCACTTATGTTGCAGGATGAGGACATGGGAGGACCACCGCAGCACGTCTCTGATGATGAAACACAGGTGCCAACTGCTGCGGCTTTCTGCAGTGTTCAGACTGATGAGGAAGGCAGGGGTCAAGAATGGATGAAAGATGATGTGGAGGATGATGAGGTCCTAGACTCCGACTGGACTAAAGTCATATTAGTGACGTGTGCAGTTCTAAGGAAGAGGCAGTGGTCGCACAGAGGCAACAGCACAGCAAAAGAGAGCAGGCTGCAAAAGTGGAGCGGCCGATCCAGAGACAGTACGCCTGCTACTGCCCATGGCACCCAGGGACCTAGCACACCAAAGCCAGCTCCAAGGAGTTTATTGGCATGGCAGTTTTTCAGACAATTTCCTGACGACAACACGAGTGGTTTGCATGTTGTGCCATCAGAGCCTGAAGCGAGGCATAAACGTTCTAAACCTGAACACAACCTGCATGACCTTGCATCTACATGCAAAGCACAAACTGCAGTGGAGTAAACACCTTAAAAACCAAGCAAGGTCTCAGACTCCTCCTGCTTACTCTTCTGCTGCTGTCTCTGCCTCATCCTCCACCTCTGGAGTCACAGTGGCACCTGCCACCCAAAAAACAGAGGATGTGCCACCAACACCACCACCTCCGTCATCATCACCAAGCATCTCCACCATGTCACAAGCAAGCGTTTAGCTGTCCATCTCCCAAACACGGGAGAGAAAGAGAAAATACCCACCTTCGCACCCTCGATCCCTGGTCCTGAATGCCAGCATTTCAAAATACTGGCCTTTAAAATGGTGTCATTCCGTCTGGTGGAGACAGACTGTTTTAAACAGCTGATGGCGGTGGCTGTCTCAAAGTACGTAGTTCCCAGCCGCCACTACTTTTCCAGGCGAGCCATCCCTTCCCTGCACAACCAAGTGGAGGATAAAATCAAGTGTGCACTGCGCAATGCCATCTATGGCAAGGTCCACATAACCAAAGATACATGGACCAGTAAGCACGGGCAGGGACGCTATATCTCCCTAACTACACACTGTGTAAATGTAGAGGTGGCTGGGCCCGAGGCGGATGGCAGTTTTTCGCATGTCCTTTCACCAACTAGGATCGCAGGGCATCATTCTTTGCCTCCTGTTGCCTTCTCCTCATACTCTGCTTCCTCCTCCTCCTCTTCTACCACCTCCTCATCCAGTCAGCAAAAGACCTTCACCACCCACTTCAGCACAGCTAGGGGTAAACATCAGCAGGTGGTTTTAAAACTCATGTGTTTGGGGGACAAACCCCACACCGCACAGGAGCTGTGGCGGGGCATAGAACAACAGACCGATGAGAGGTTGCTGCTATTGAGCCTCAAGCCCCGCCTGGTGGTGTGCGATAATGGGCGAAATCTTGTAGCGCCTCTTGGACTAGCTGGTTTGACGCACATCCCTTGCTTGGCGCATGCGTTGAATTTGGTGGTGCAGAAATTCCTTAAAAACTACCCAGACATGTCAGAGCTGCTGCAGAAAGTGCGATCCTTCCATTCGCAATTTCGGCATTCTCACCCTGCTGCTGCTCGCCTTTCTGCACTGCAGCGTAACTTCGGCCTTCCCGCTAACCGCCTCATATGCGACGTGCCCACCAGTTGTAACTCCACCATGCTTATGCTGGAGAGACTGTGCGAGCAGCAGCAGGCGATAGTGCAGTTTCAGCTGCAGCACACACGGGTTCGTCACTCTGCGGAACAGCACCACTTCACCACCAGTGACTGGGCCTCCATGTGAGACCTGTGTACCTTGTTGCGGTCTTTTGAGTACTTAACCAACATGGCCAGTGCTGATGACGCTGTTGTTAGCATTACAATACCACTTCTATGTCTCCTTGAAAAAACAATTAAGGAAGGAAGAGGGAGCATTTCACAGGGTTTCAGGCCGGTCATTCAGAAGTGGCTGAAAATATGGGTTCCTGTACCCTCAGAGGCCAGGTACACATGTCGCCAGCCAGGGCACAGTTCTGGAGGATGAGGAGGAGGAGGATTAAGTAGAGGAGGAGGAGGAACCGGGTTAACTGCAGGGTGGCACCCAACGCAGCTCAGTGCCAATACTGGAGTGTGGCTGGGGGGATACAGAGGACACAGACGATACACCACCTACAGAGGACAGCTTATCCTTACCTCTGGGCTGCCTAGCACACATGAGCGACTACATGCTGCAGTGCCTGTGCAATAATATTAGAGTTGCCCACATTGTAACTTGTGCTGACTACTGGGTTGTCTGCTGGATTCCCGCTACAAAGACAACGTGCCCACCTTAATTCCCACAGTGGAGCATGATAGGAAGGTGCGTGACTACAAGCACACGCTGGTAGAGGCGCTCCTGAAGGCATTCCCAACTGACACGGGGGACACACAGGGGACAAGTGGAAGCACAACACAAAGGCAGAGGAGGAGGAGGAAGAGGTCGCCAATGCAGCTGTGTCACGGCCAGCTCCTCAGAAGGCAGGGTTATCATGGCCAACATGTGGAAAAGCTTTGTCACCGCGCCACAGAAACCTGCACCACCAGCTGATATGGAACGTCTTAGCAGGAGGCAACATTTGAACATGGTGGAACAGTACGTGTGTACACGCCTCCACGTACTGACTGATGGTTCTGCCCCATTCAACTTCTGGGTCTCCAAATTGTCCACATGGCCTGATCTTGCCCTTTATGCCTTGGAGGTGCTGTCTGAACGTATTGTCTGAACGTATATTTTTCATGGTAGGGGGGCGTCATTACGCACAGCCGCCTGTCCACAGCCAACGTGGACAAGCTCACGTTCATTAAAATGAGCCAGGCATGGATCCCCCAGGACTTTTCTGTACCTTGTGCAGAATAGACATTCATAACCGCCTCAACCATACATTCTTGTACTCCAGTGCACTTATTAATTGAACGTTTTTTTTTATTTGTCCCAATAGTTTGGTGGCTACCCGAATTTGGATGAACCTATATCCTCTGTCTGGGTGCCAGGGGCCTACATTTCTGATAATCGCCTGATGCATTCGTGGGTGGCATTAACCTCTTTTTGCCATGAATTGACCTCTCCTCTGTCTGGGTGCCAGGGGCCTAACATTTCTGAGTATCACCTGTTCCATTGGTGGGTGACATTAACCCAGTTTTGCCAGTGATAAGCCACAGCTGTGCATTGCTGGCATGAAACCACATTTTGTAAAAACTTCTGTTCCTGATCAAAAGATGTGTGACTACAAATGCTTGCTGGTAAACGCGCTGCTGATAGCATTCCCACCTCCTCCTCCGAATTGACAATTAATAATGTTTAATTTTTATTTATTTTATGTTAAGTCATTTCCCTATCCACAATTGTTTGCAGGGCATTTTCCTTAATTTTGCTGCCTTTTTGTAGCCCTCTAGCCATTTCCAGGGCTATTTTACAGCCATTTTAGTGCCCAAAAGTTCGGGTCCCCATTGACTTCAATGGGGTTCGGGGTCAAGTTCTGGTTAACTTCGGAACCCGAACCTTAACATTTCAGTGAAGTTCGGCCGAACTCGTCGAACACGAACATCCAGGTGTCCGCTCAACTCTAAGTGTTATTTGAAGATTTTTATTAGAAAAATTTTTCAGAGACCCAAAAGTCCTTTTAAGGACTATTGTGTGTGACAGCAACAATATAAATTTTTTGCGCATCCTGCGCTAAATAGCGTCTAATAGGCCGCTGTAGACAGTTAAATTATCCGCGCCACATCTCATGTGCAAAGTGTGCGCATCTCTAAAATATTAGCGACATCCAGTGTACTTTTTCTGTAAACGGTGTCTGCTGCGGACAGTTAAATTTTCCGCACCACATGTCCTGTGTAAAGTGTGCGCATCCCTAAAATATCAGTGACATACAGTGTACTTTTTCAAAAGATTTTGTCCGCTTCTGAGATTGACATTACAGGGCCAAATCTAAAGTGTAAAGCGTACTTTTTCCGTAGATGCTGTGAACAGTGACATTACCTGTGGTACCTCTCCAATATATAGTTTCTTCATCCCAAATATCTGTGATATTCCCTGTAATTTTTTATTAGCCGCTGGTGACAGCATTGACATTATCTGCGGAATATCTCCAGTGTAACGTTTGTTAAAAAAATGTATCTGTGACATACAGTGTACTTTTTCAATAGACGGTGTCCGCTTCTGAGAGTGACATTACCAGCGCCACATCTAAAGTGTAATGTGTGCGTTTAAAAAATGTATCTGTGACATACAGTGTCCGTAGACGGTGGTACCTGTCCTGTATAACGTTTCCTCATCCCAAGTACCTGGAACATTCCCTGTAATTTTTTATTAGCCACTGGTGACAGCATTGGCATTATCTGTGGGATATCTACTGTGGATATCTACCTTTTTAAATGTTAGTGTCTCCATTGTCTGAGAGTAATAGCTTTTTTATTTTTTGACCAATTGTCTTAGGTAGGGTCTCATTTTTCGCGGAATGAGTTGAAGGTTTGATTGGCACTATATTGGGGGACATAAGCCTTTTTGATTGCTTGCTGTTGCAATTTTTGTGATGTAATGTGACAAAAATTGCTTTTTTTTTTTACACACTTTTTATCGGATAGGGTGGATCATGTGATATATTTATAGAGCCAGTCATTATGGACGTGGAGATGCCTAATATGTGTGTTTTTTTTTCTTCAGTTTTTTATTATACATTAAGGGGAACGGGGCATTTTTTTTCTTTTTTTACTTAAAAACTTTATTTTTTATTAAAAACACTTTTTTACCTTTTTTTCTTTACTTTATTTCTGACTTTCACTTTTGGGGGTCTGAACCCCTCTGCAATGCATTACAATACATCTGTTTGTAATGCATTGCATATTTGTGTACTACAGTGAGTAGTACACTAACAGGTTGCCTAGGAGACCCAGCCTGAGGCTGGATCTCCTGGGCACCCGTAGAAGGCAGGTCCTGATGCCGTGCAAGACATTGGGCAGCCTGTACATGGCATCGGACTGCTTTCTCACACATCAAGCAACCTGTGTCGTACCAAAATGAACCGGGGCGTGAACACTAGCAACCTCACCACCACCAGCATGATCCGCCACATGGCATCCAAGCACCCTACTAGGTGGGACGAATGCCTGGGTCCGCAATCAGTGTCTGTGGGTCACACCACTGCCTCCTTTTCCCCTATGTTACGTGCTGCTTGCCAATCCCCTGTCGAAGGCGCAGGCCTGGATGCCTCCTGTCCTGCACCTGGATCGTCGCAAGCACCATCATCGATCACATTTACTTCCCTGTCCCAGCACAGCGTCCAAATGTCCGTACCCCAGGCATTTAACCGCAAGTGCAAATGCCCAGCCACCCACGCACAGGCCATAGCACTAAATGCGCAGCTTTCCAAATTACTGGCATTGGAAAGGTTGCCATTTAAAGTATAACTGTCAAATTTTTATTTTTTTTTACTATTGGATTTTGGGGATTAATATCACCTTGTTGGCCCTGTTTTAATTTCTGATTATTTAAAAAAAAACAAAAACTAAAAGCCACCTAAAAGTCCCCAGTATTGGCTATTGTTACCTGAGATAAAATCAGGTTGCTATGCTCCTTCCGTCTACCAGATGAGGACGGAGCACGCTGCGTGCACTGGGAACTGATAGTGAGTCAACATTGTAAGGGAATGTATAAAAAGCCAGGTTCTTCCTGACAGGAGATAACAGTGCTGGGCTGTGTGTGTGAACTTCTCCACATGCCTGTGCTTGGCAGACACTCCCTTATCAGTGCAGGACAATGTGGCTGCTCAGTGTATAAATGAAAGCCTTATCTGATAAGAGGAGAGTTTGTAGGAGAGGACTACAGGCTTCAGCCAGACCTGGGAACTTTACTGCAAGACCCCCCTATACAGAGCTGGTCTTCACTAACTTCACTGCAGGCGTCCTACGGATTAGCCTCAGGGCTGAGGGCTGCCATCTTAACAGAATAGTGAAATTGCAGTTTTATGCAGACTGGTTGCTAAGGGCTGAATCGTATTAAATAAGGGGTAAGTAAGTCTAATAGTTATTGATTCAGGAATATTATCATATTAGTAACTACATATATGAAAACTGAAATTAGGGTCTAAATGTGACAGTTATCCTTTAAGCTTGTGGACATGAGGTCTTTGGCAGCCTGATGTCAGTGGCCGTCCCGCGTTATGCAGTCCCTAGGCGCCACTATTTTTGAAGGTTTGCTGTGCAGTTACTGGGAAGGTCCACTTAACCATGGATAAGTGCATTTGGCCAGGAATGCTACATTTCCCTGACGGCACATTGGGTGTGAAGGCCGGGACGTTGTGGAGGCCGAGAGTGAGTCCTACCCTGGGATTGCACAGGTGCTACCGACGCCAAGGATTGCGGGCCTTACGTCGATCAGGGTTTCCGCCAACACCTACATTAGTGACTCCAATCCCCACTTTTCCTCCTCCCCCCTCCTCCTCCACTTCCACCTCCGAAAAGCATTTCACACATGAGTCTTTGTAAAAAGCCCGCTTGTTGGAAATTTGCCGCAGCAACACAAGACTTCTTGAGACAACTTCTTCTTGAGAAGATTCTTTTGTTTATTCGGAGATAAGAGCAGCAGCGTAGAAACAGATATAAAAGTCAGGCAGAATATGGCATAAATTAATGTGTGGAGCAGCAGGGCAAAAGGCAGTGTCTGTTTTATGTCCCCAAACACATTCTTTTATACCCCTAAGAAAAAAGGAAAAATTAAGTTTTCTTGTATGGCAAGACCACTTACTGTTATCTTACATATATATTCTTATTATTATAACCAAATTTACCACCCTAACTCTTCCCACAGTTTTTATACTACATAGACAGTAATATACTGAAACGTGCGGTGTGTTCCCGATTGGGGTGCTATTACTTTGTGGAATATTTCACCGAATGGTTCACGAAATACCTGAGTTTTTGTGGCGAAATTGTTCCTATAGGAATAAATGGCGGAATGTTCAAAACTAGAGTGTGAGCTGAAAAATCAGGACATGATTTCTAAACTGCCACCACTCTCTTCAAGCCGAGCTACACAAATCTTATATCAAAACATTCAGCTATCCCTGCTGCCACTAAAAATGTCCACGGCTAAGCCATAGCCCTGATATTTTTCACAATATAATCATTTGTTTGCAACTCATGCCGTCCATTGACATTCATTGAAACTCCACTCTAGCCACCTCAAATTTGAAGGGCAATTTATAAACTGTGACTGTGCCTTCATTTTTAACATTTAAGAGATATACTATGCATCAAAATATAGGTCTGGGTCTTGTGATTCTCACAATATAAAGATCTTTGCGGTAGGATTTATAGTTTTTAAAACTACGACCGTTTGAAGATGGGAACCACCAGTGAAGTGAGCGGCAACCGTTAGTGAAGTGAGCAATTTGGAGCAGTTTGATTTTAAGCGCTTTTTTCTGCCCTATTTGAAATCTAAATTTAAATTTGTGACAGTTTGGACGGCTTCTGTTTAAAGATTTGGAAATAAGTTTTATACAGTAGAGAGTATTTGAGGTGTTTCAACTAGCTACTTTTATGAAAAGAAATTAGAGCTGTGTGAATATCATCATGCCATCATCAAGGAAAGAGATCTAAAGCTGCAAAGATACGCTGGACTAAACTGCACCTTTCAGATCCATACTTTCGGGATCCAGAGCCCCACAGCAGCATAGTGGAAATGGAAGTTTGTGACATTCTGGATCCGGGCTCCACAGCAGCATAGTGGAAATGGAGGTTTGTGACAGTGCCCAGGAGGTACATAGTGAACCTGTGGTGTCATTCCCATGTTCAACTCAGTGTCAAGTTCAAGACCACAGTGACCGTGTGATGGGCACGTCTGAAAACCATGGCATGCAAGAACCATGTGTACCAAGTGAGATATCTGTGCAGGCATCATTTCATCAGGGTCATCATGGCTATGGAAGGTTAAGGAAGTGTACATGCATGGCTCTAATATTTTTGGCAAACCACAGTGAGCTTGCTGATATGAGGAAGGATGATCTTGATCAAATACTGAAGAAGGGCAGCAGCTTGTATGACACAACAATAAAACAGCTAATACGAAGAAATGTCTATCAGCACCAACACTTGACAATGGAAGAAGTGCCCCTCAGAGTCAACACTGACAAATATGAATATAGCGTTGTTAAATCTCCAGTGTTATCTGGATGTGTGAGAGCCATGGTAGATGGTGACAAACAGGTTGGTTTGTTGACCTCTCCACAAGACTTCAGTGCCTCAATGCAGATGTTACACTTGCACTTTTTATAGTATTGCCATGTTGCATTGCATTGTTCAGAGACAAGTCTGGGAGATATGGACTGTTTGATTCTCATAGTCGAAATAAGGATGGAATGGAGATGGACTGGAAAAGGAAAAGCTGTTATGATCACTTTTACACATTTGAGTGATATGGGGGCAAGGATTTATAATTTGTATGAATTGCTCCTTACAGACACGAGAGGTCCTATTGATGGACTGCAGTATGACTTCATGCCAGTCTCATTTCATCATGCAAGACGTCTGTCTGGTGGTTTGCTGTCCCCACTGGTGCAATCTGACAAACCACATAATGGAAAGAATGTGGAGAACAAAGTTGCACAGATGACCAAAGATGCAAAACACACTAGATTCCCAACCAGCAAGCATTCTCCACGGTCACTTGATGCAAAATTCTCACAGGGCATATGGAAGGACAGTAAGGCATTTTCTAAATTAACTGCACAGCAACGAAAAAAACTGAAGACAAGACACAGAAATGAAAGAAGGCGTGGTTTCAAGGCTACAAAGATGTCTGTCACCAATAAGAAGAGGACATACATCACCAGCCGATTCAGAGCAGATGCTGATTTCAACTTGAAACAGAAGCATTACATCACCAGAAAATATGCGACAGATGCCAATTTTAACTTGAAGAAGAAGCAATACATCACCAGCAATTATCATAATGATCCTGCTTTCTGCAACGGTCACTTGCAACAGTGCATGAATTGCATGAAAATGAAGCGTCACACACAAGCAGATTTTTGCATAACCCATAAGATGCAATGTGCCTTCAAAATAAGAATGAAATACAGATGATGGACTCGTTTCATGCAGGAATGCAGTCAACCAGTGGACAACAGCCTAATGCAGACAGCTATATCCACTTTCCATGAATGCATTAAAGCTGGGCCAACTTCTGTATGCATGATGTGTCATCGCACCCTTTTCCCTAACCAAGTGAAACATTGCATTCACAGCAATTACAAGAAAAATCTACACATTGTTGCTGCCTGTTTGAAAGGGAAATATGTCCATGTGTGCAACAATCACTGTCAAGGCCTTGAACAATGCCCCATACCATGTGAAAGGACCAAAGAATAGATTTTTCACAACTGTGATTCACATTTAAAAGAAGGACACAAATCATCCATCTCTTTGGCTAACAACAGGGAGGTGGCGCCCATTCCCCCAGAGCTCTGCGATTTGAATGTGCTGGAAAGACAACTTTTAGCCAAAATACTGCCATTTGCCAAGATCATCACACTTCCCAAAGGTCGACAGGCAGCTATACATGGCGCTGTAGTGTGTGTGTGTGTGCCATCCGAGGTGGAAACCACGGTCAATACCAAGATCACACAGCACATCCCAGTTACACAGAGTGAAGCTGAAGGGACGTCTGACTTACAAAAGCCACCAGCTGTTTCACAATGTCAACATGAGAAATGTAGTAGTAGGTCTGTCAAAACTCATTGACACACACCCAACTACAGTGACATTTCAATCCGAGTGGATGAAACAATAATAATGATGATGGGATGGAACTCAACAGTTGTGATGAAACTGAAATGATGGAGATACTTGAACGCATCAAAATTGTGATCCATCAGAGGTACAGGCTGCAGGTTTACCGGCTGCTTCTGAGCAACAGGAAGGCCATGACCAACAACCTTCCAATGCAGAGGATAAGAAGGATGCACTAAGACCGGAAATTGGCCTAGACAGTTGTTTGCAGCCATCTGACCTCGGAGGGGAAGCACTGACACATGGTGATGGAATATTCAGCATTGCACCTGCACAAGGAAACACACCTGTCAGCTTCTATAAAGTTCCTAGGCTTGAGACAATGGCCCTCCATGTTTAGTTCCTTACTGGACAGAATACATTGGACCAGGCAAGGCAAGTCAAACTGTCCCCTAGCATGTATTTTAATGCAAGGCATTTTTGTGTTGATACTTGTCTTGCAAGAGACACAAGCTACATCTCCTTTGCGCAGTTTGTCACAGAGACACACATTGCCAAAAGCAGCATGTCCATCCAGTTAAGAAAAGGAAAACCCAATACCAGGGATGGACTGAAAATATCCAACAAGTTGCTACAGGACAAGCTTGAGAGGTTGGTGCGAAACCGAGATGCCACAAGGTTCATGCAACCACTGAGAGAGTCCAGCCGACTGCTATAAAAATCTGAAGAATTTGCTAGCAATGGTCAGACAATTGGGTAAGCTGATTATGCAGATTTCGATTTCCAAAGCCACCTGTTAGAAAAACGAGGATAACTTACCCGATGACGGTGCTCCTACCTGGATACTGCTGGACCCCAGGCTTTGGCTCTGAAGCAAACAATTTTTTAAACAGTTTACAGGCTTTGTCTTGGTCCCAACAGGCTTTAACATTAAACTGGAAGGCAAACTCAACTCTGCTATATCTATCTCTCACTCTGCTTTACTGACAAGCTGACTGGATAACTTGGCTTCTTCTTTACGCTGCACTTCACTTTTTAGTCCGACTTATCTGCAGCCATGGAATAGGTTGGAATCCTGGCAGCTCCCACAGTCTCAACCAGCACAAACCAGGACTGCCCCACCTCCTTATAGTAGCAAGCAGGACTGGCTCACTTCTGACCAAAGGGGGGGGGGGATGAATGGAATGGTGAGTTCCATTCTATCTAACTATAGCTCTGCCTTGTTTGCTGCCACCTGCTGGTGAACCAGGTAAATTACATTTACAACAATTACATAACAATATTATAGATGCACATTGTGGTGAACCTGGAACAGAATACATAGATGACATTGTATTTGCCCAATAAAGACAGTAGCAGGGTAGTGATGTCCCAAACTATTCGCCGGCGGTTCCCGGCGAACATAGCTTGTTCGCGTTCGACGCGGCGGGCGAACATATGCGATGTTCGCGTTCGCCCCTATACTTTATCATTGAGCAAACTTTGACCCTGTACCTCACAGTCAGCAGACACATTCCAGCCAATCAGCATACCCTCCCTCCCAGACCCTCCCACCTCCTATCAAAAAGCAAGGATGGCATCCATCTTAGATTCATTCTGAAGCTGCAGTGGTAGTAGTTGTAGTCGCAATGCGATTAATATAACCTGTATTAATCGCATTGCGAATTCAACTTAGAGCTGGGTTCCTAATGGTTGTATTGCTAGAATATAACAAAGATTGAGAATATAGTGCTATATTCTTAATCTTTGTTATATTCTAGCAATACAACCATTAGGAACCCAGCTCTAAGTTGAATTCACAATGCGATTAATACAGGTTATATTAATTGCATTGCGATTACAACTTAGATCTGAGTTCCTAATGATTGTATTGCTGGAATTGACGAATATAACGAATATAGCGCTATATTTTCAATCTTCGTTATATTCTAGCAATACAACCATTAAGAACCCAGCTGTAAGTTGAATTTGCAATGCGATTAATGCAGATTATATTAATCACATTGCAATTACAACTTAGATCTAAGGTTCCTAATGGTTGTATTGCTAGAATTGACGAATATAACGAATATAGCGTTATATTCTCAATCTTCGTTATATTCTAGCATTTACAACCATTAGGAACCCAGCTCTAAGTTGAATTCGCAATGCGATTAATATAACCTGTATTAATCACATTGCGAATTCAACTTAGAGCTGGGTTCCTAATGGTTGTGTTGCTAGTATATAACGAAGATTGAGAATTTAGCACTATATTCTAGCAAAACAACAATTAGCAACTCAGCTCTAAGTTGAATTTGCATTGCGATTAATACAGGTTATATTAATTGCATTGCGAATTCAACTTACCACACTCTGCGTCAAACTACGTAATTTTCCATGGGAGTTTTGCCATGGATCCCCCTCCGGCATGCCACAGTCCAGATGTTAGTCCCCTTAAAACAACTTTTCCATCACTATTGTGGCCAGAAAGAGTACCTGTGGGTTTTAAAATTCGCCTGTCTATTGAAGTCTATGATAGTTCGCCCTGTCTATGGCGGTTCCGTGAACGGAAAATTTTATGTTCGCGATATCTCTATAGCATGGTGCAGGAGTGGTAACACCACTCTGGGGTGTTACGTGTTACATACCCCCTTACGCCACATGAAGTAGGAACACCAGATATCTGTAGGTGCACCTAACTTTAGGTGGACACCCTCACCCTGGGGTGCCATTTCACTTGGAAGTGCGACCATACACTCCACCTTAGTGCTTTCATCAGGGACCAAACTTTCCCTGATAAAAGTAAGTGATGTACTGGCTGCCCGAAATGGTGATAAGGAACATTCCAAGTACCTCAAATTTTTTGTGTGTTTTTTCTTCATTTTGTTTTTTAGGAAACACTAGCCCCATGTCCCCTGAGAAATCTGGGGCTAAATATAAATAGATGAAATGCGTTCTGACACATATATCTGTTTATGTGAGCACATCTTTATAGGTTTCTAAGCACACTTTACTATATCTAGTGGTGGGGCTTTAGTGCCCTTGTTTTCTTGATCTGTACCTCTACAACATAATACACACTGACTCCAAGACTTGGGCGACCTGTGTCACTGCAACTGGTGAGCTACTCCAGAACCCCATCTCTTCATACTGGGGGGTGAGAGTGAACCTACCGAGAGCAAGATCTCAGAAAGGCCCGATTGATTGCTTCAAAATAGCATGTGTCAGGTGTACCTCTATTGGTAAGAGTTTCGTTGTGTATTTGCTGATGCTACGTTGCCGTATTCTAGCACCAAATGTATATGTAGCAGGGGTTAAGAACCATAGGCATCTATTTGTTTTGGGGCCTGTATTAAGAGGGGAATCAGTATTTGGTTCTCCCACTTTTAATGGATTTAAAGTAAAAGTTAAGTTTTATTAACACTATTGCCCTCTTTTGATTTAAGTTGCAGATATAGCGGTAGTCTGTGTAGATCATATCTACACAAGCTGGATCACATGTAGCACCACTCATCAACTCTGAGTAGTGCAGGGACAGGAAGCAAGCAGCTGAAGTGAGGGAGAGTGATAGGATCTGGCTATTTGTTTAGTGAGTGACCTATAATATTTTTTTTTGGGTGTAATACACCAGCTTTTGCACCCCTGACACAGAAATATAATAATAAATGTGGCTGTTAGTTCTGTGGGTGACCTATAGTGATTTTTTTGTGGGTCCAATGCACTATTTTTGTAACCCTGACACAGAATTCTAATAGTTAATCCGTCTGTTAGTTCGAATGGTAACATATACCAATTTTTGGTTTGAGGTACACCTACACTGCATACATGACAGGGAAATTAGAAAGGAGAGGACATGGTCAATCTGTGCCAGCTACACGCCCAAATAAAACACCTTCCTCAGGTACAAGTAGGCAACAGGACGTTCATCGTAATTTTGTAGGCCCGAATACCGGTGTACGAATGGTGCGGCCAGAACAAGTAGAGGCGGTAGTAGATTGGATGGCTGACAATGCCTCCAGTTCCTTCACATTGTCTCCCACCCGGTCCCCTGCTGAAACCTCGGAGTTAGCACCTGCAGCCCATGGGCATCTGTCTTTCACCTCACCCCCTTGCAAATCAACCAAGCAGTCTGAGCCCCAAGTCATACAGCAGACCCTTCTGCTTTTTGATGACTTTGCTGGCGGGGTTTCGGTGGGCCATCCACCTAGCCCTGCCCCAGAAGTGAAGATATTGAGTGCACTGATGCCCAACTACTTATGTTTCAGGATGGGGACATGGGAGGACCACCTCAGCACGTCCCTATGATGATGAAGATGAAACACAGGTACCAGCTGCTGTGGCTTTCTGCCATGTGCAGACAGGCAAGGAGGGCAGGGGTGAGGAGTGGGTGAAAGATGATGTGGAGGATGATGAGGTCCTAGACCCCACATGGAATCAAGGTAATGCGAGCGACATGTGCAGTTCGGAGGATGAGGTGGAGGTCACACAATGCCAGCAAAAGAGGGAGCATGGTGCAAAAGCAGAGTGGCAATCCCCTAGTCATTATGCCTGCTACTGCCCATCGGACCCATGGACTGAGCACACCAATGCCAGCTCCAAGGAGTTCCCTGGCATGGCAGTTCTTCAGACATTGTGCTGACAACAAAAGGTGAGTGGTTTGCACGCTGTGCAATCAGAGCCTGAAGTGAGGCATAAATGTTCTAAACCTGAGCACCACCTGCATGACCAGGCATCTAAATGCAAAGCACGAGCCGCAGTGGAGTACACACCTGAAAAACCACAAAAGATCTTGCTCCCTCTTCTGCTGCGGTCTTGGCCTCTTCCTCCCCCTCTGGAGTGACAGTGGAACCTGCCACCCCGCAAACAGAGGATGTGGCAGGAACACCACCACCTCCACCACTGTCACCCAACATGTCCACACTGTCCCATGGAAGCATCCAGCTGTCATCCCCCAAACACTGGAGAGAAAGAGGAAGTACCCCCCTACCCACCCACGATCCCTGGCCCTGAATGCCAGCATTTCAAAATTCCAGGCCTTTGAAATGCAGAGACTTTTAAACACCTTATGGTGGTGGCTGTCCCACAGTATGGGGTTCCAAGCCGCCACTACTTTTCCAGGCGAGCCATGCCTGCCCTGCACAACCAAGTGGCAGACAAAATCAGGTTTGCACTGCACAACGCCATCTGTGGCAAGGTCCACATAACTACCAATACGTATACCAGTAAGCACGGCCAGGGACGTTTTATTTCCCTAACTGCACACTGGGTAAATGCAGTGGCGGCTAGGCCTGAGGCAGATAACAGTTTGGTGCATGTCCTACCTCCACCGAGGATTGAAGGACTTTTCTCGTTGCCGCCTGTTGCCTCCTCTTCCTACTCCGCTACTCTACTGCCTCCTCATCCGGTCAGCGTAACACCTTCACCACTTCATCACAACCAGAGGGAAATGACAGCAGGCTCTTTTGAAACTCATCTGTTTGGGAAAAAAAACTCCTCACCGCGCAGGAGCTATGTACAGGCATGGAACAACCGACCAATGAGTGGTTGGTGACGCTGAGACTCAAGCCTGGCCTGCTTGTTTGCGAAAACGGGCTAAATCTGGTAGCAGCTCTGGGTCTAGCCGATTTGATGCACATCCCTTGCCTGGCGCATGTGCTGAATTTGGTGGTGCACAGGTTCGTGAAAAATTACCCCGATATGTCAGCTGCTGCAGAAAGTGCACACTTTTGGCGTTCTCACCCTTCTGCTGCTCGCCTGTCTGCGCTTCAGCGTAACTTTGGCCTTCCCGCTCATCACCTCATATGCGACGTGCCCACAAGGTGGAACTCCACCTTGCTCATGCTGGAAAGACTGTGCAAGCAGCAGAAGGCCATAGTGAAGTTTCAGTGCAGCACGAACGGGTGAGTCGCACTGTGGAATAGCACCACTTCACCACCAACGTGTGGGCCTCTATGCGGGACATGTGTGCCATGTTGGGCTGTTTAGAGTACTCCACCAACGTGGCCAGTTCCAATGACGCAGTCCTCAGCGTTGCTATCCCACTTCTATGTCTCCTTGAAAAAACACTTCAGGTGATGATGGAAGAGGATGTGGCACAGGAGGAAGAGGAGGAGGAAGAGGGATTATTTAGACAGTTATCAGACCAGTCATTCACAAGTGGCTTGGAGGGTGGGTTCCTGCACCAACAGAGGCCAGGTAAAGAACTGTCCAGCCAGGGCACAGTTCTGCAGGATGATGAGGATGAGGAACCGTGTTCACAGCAGGATGGCACCCGAAGCAGCTTATGGGCATCAATGGTGATTGGCTGGGGGGATACAGAGGACACAGAAGATACACCTCCCACAGAGGACAGCTTGTTGTTGCCTCTGGGCAGCCTGGCACACATGAGCAACTACATGTTGCAGTGCCTGTGCAATGACCACCGAGTTGCCCACATTCTAACCAGTGCTGATTACTGGGTGGCCACCCTACTGGATCCCCGCTACAAGGACAACGTGCTGTCCTTTATTCCATCACTGGAGCGTGATTGGAAAATGTGCAAGTACAAGCGCATGCTGGTAGATGTGCTGCTGATGGCATTCCCACCTGACAGCTGGGGCTCAGTGGAAGCACAAGGTAAATGCAGAGGAGGAAGAGGTAGAAGATGCCAAAGCAGCTGGGGCACTGTCCGCACCTCAGAAGGGAGGGTAGCATGGCCGAAATGTGGAAAAGCTTTGTCAGCATGCCACAACAACCAGCCCACCAGCTGATAAGGAACGTCTTAGCAGGAGGCAGCAATTCAGCAACATTTTGCAACAGTACATGTGCACATGCCTACACGTACTGACTGATGGGTCGTACTGACTGATGCCCTGCAGCAAGTGTATTGTCCGAATGTGTGTTTAGCACGGCAGGGGGGGTAATTACAGATAAGTGCAGCCGCCTGTCTACAGCCAACGTGAACAAGCTAACGTACATTAAAATAAACCAGGCATGGATACCACAGGACTTGTTCATACCTTGTGCTGAGTAGACAAGTATACCGGCCGCACCCAGCCATTGTTATACTCCATCGTCTTTCCAAATTTATAAAAGTTAAAATAAAAAAAATAATTAAAGGAAAAAAATACATAAAAAAAAATACAAAAACAGTGTTGGCTACCTCCTCCTCCACCGCCGCTTACACCTACACTGCCACGTCCACCGCCTCCTCAACCTCCTACTCCATGTTGACCTCCGGTTCCTAGTTCAAGATTATTATTTTTTATTTTTTTCTATTCTATGTTATTTTAAGTCCTTTCCCTATCAACATTTGTTTGCATGGCAACTGTCCTGCTCTTATCCCCCATTTTGCTTCTTTTTGCAGCCCTCTAAACCCTACTTTGACTATTTTACAGCCATTTGAGTGCACAAAAGTTCAGGTCCCCATTGACTCCAATGGGGTTGGGTCAAGTTCGGGTCCCGAATCCGAACTTTGACCCGAAGTTCGGCTGAACCCGGCGAACCCGCACATCCATGGGTCCGCTCATCCCTACCGACATGTCCTCACTCTTTAGGAACAGTTCATGATGTGGTTCCGGTTAGTCCATGATTTTTCTTTCTCTATTTTCAGAAGGAAGGAAAGCTCTTTTAGAGGTGTTATCTGAAAATCTTCCTCACTGCTGGAGCTGCTTAATGCAATCAGGGGGCACTCCTTCCATTTGTAAGCCAGACTTTCTGCAGTGGTGGAGCTCCACTGCCCTCCAGTGGAGGCATCTAGTTTTGACCGGCTGGTCACACTGGCAATGGCTGCAACCACTTGTTGTTTTAAAGTGCCGGAACCTCCTGCCGGAGCAAGGGAACTATGGGTCTCCGGCTGCACGGGCTGATGTAGTTGGGCCTCAGCTGATGGTGTTGGGAACCGGGGACCTTTTGTTGCCACCGATGCCATCTTCCAGGCCAATTGGCAGTTTATCACCGTCGGGTTGTAGATGAAGCCGGTGGTCTCTTGGTATCCCAGCTGGAAGGTTAGTCGCAGACCCGGGATCAGTGGCGCTGGCTGGGACTGTGGTTTTTCTTGAAATCAGAGCACCCCCCTGTCTCTTGGAGGCAGTGCACACGGCCTGCGGCCGCTGGATCCTCCTGCTAGCACTCAGCTACTGGCATAGGGGCCAGAGGCTTGGACAGCAGGGTCACCCTGGTCGCAAATGGTCCCTTAAGGGAAATCATGGGGGTATACTCGACATGATCCCCCGCGTACAAACTGTGGAGGGCCTGGGGCAGGTAGGGGCATTTTACAGACCTGCGGTCTACGAACAGCTCCTTGCCATCTTCATCATCTGCCAGAAAGTCACTGCCTCGCTCAATGGAGAACCACAGGACGGTCACCCAGCATCTCTCCAACTGCGGATCCCCAGCCATGGATGGTCCAGAACCTGGATTACCCAGTCATCGATCACCTTTTGCAGTCCCATATCATCTGGGTGTGGGCTGTCAACTCCGGTGGCACCATGGGGTTCAGTTGGGCAGAAGAATAACTTTTCCTGGGTGGCGAAGTGGACGCTACATCCGCCTCTGCCACACCAGCCGACATGGCGGACACCCTGGCCTCTTTCCCCAGGTTCCGCTGTACTTGGGAGACTCTAAATTCCTCCAGGGCGGCTTGCACTTCGGGGTCATCGCCCCACACATCTCTCCCCATTAAGGTCTGAGAGGACGCGCCATCTTGTCTTCACTCTCTGTACTTAGACAGGGCAGTTCCCGGTGGGCAGGGCTGTCATTTTCTGCTCTTGGACTGGGTGATTCCCTGTTTTCCAGCTCTTGTGGTACAAGAAGAACATATGCCATCACTGGCAAAGATGGCGGATTAACCCCTCGTTAGCTGATGTGCACAATCTGGCGCCTGTTAATCCAGAACAAATGCAGCAAAGTAATTTTTCATAGGGTTTTCTGTCAAATCTGTAGGCCTGTAGCATAAAGGCACACAAGTAAATCCTGTTCAAGGCGCCAATTTTTTGCAACGGGCACCTCACCCAGGGCCTCTATATCACGTCAAAGGTGTACTAGAAATGCCGAGTGGTGTAGTATGGCCTAAATCTCTCTTTATGTGTCTCGGTGTTCCTTTCTGGATACTTCTAGTCCCCAGGCTTTGGCTCCGAAGCAAATGATAGGGGAAAATTTGAAGGTTTGGAAATAATAACTTGAGTCCAGATTTTGAGATAAGGTTCAATTGCAGCTGTACTTTGAATAAACGTTTCTTCAAACAGTTTACAGGCTTGGTTCCAGCAGGCTTTAGCTTAAACTGGAAGGCAATCTCAACTCTGCTATATCTTTCTCTCACTCTGCTTTACTGACAAACTAACTGGATAACTTGGCTTCTTCTTTATGCTGCACTTCACTTTTTATTCAGACCTTTTATCAGCCAAGGAATAGGTTAGAATCCTGGCACCTCCAACATGGAGTCTCAACCAGCACAAACCAGGACCACTCCACCTCCTTCTGGTAGCAAGCAGGAATGGCCCACTTCTTACCAAAGGGGGGAGAATGGAATGGTGAGTTCCATTATATCTAACTATAGCTCTGCCGTGTTTTCTGCCACCTGCTGTTGAACCAGGTGAATTACATAACAATATTAAAGATGCAGATTGTGGTTAACCTGGAACAGAATACATAGATAACATTGTATTAGCACAATAAAGACAGCAGCAGGGTGTAGGAGTGGTAACACCATTCTGGGGTTACACAGGCCTCGCAATAAGTCTGTCACGTCTTCTACTGTCCATGCACCAAAAACTGAAATCTACTCTAGCTATGAGCTGGAGTAGATTTCAGTCATGATTTATGCCAGCCCCCTTCTGTTAAATTCCACCAACTTTTTAAAGAGTGCTAAGAATGGTGTAAAAAAAAAAAAAAAATGTTTGTTCACCATATCATTTGCACCAAATTATGTGTCTTTTCATGTCATAAATGCATAAAGACTTTATACAAGACTCATATTGTTCTGCCTTTATTTTTAATTTATTTCACAACTAATTGGTTGGCTGTTTGTGCCTGGGTATGATTTGGTCTTCCCTTTCATGCACTGGTGATAGGTGTGCAAAGAGCATACATACAAATACTAGAATCATTATTGGGCACTGAGGGGTTCTCTGATGACACAGAGTGTAATTCTTCATGCGCATATGGCTCTAAAGTAATAAATAAAAGGGGAAATGTTTTAGAGTCTTCATTATACAGCTCAGTTTAATCACATTTACAGTAAAATCTCAGAACAATGACATTCATTTTGCAATATACACCAGTGACTACTTTTATTCCGTTTGAATTGATCATTACTTTTCATTTTAGAACTTTTTTTTTTTACATTTGTGCTACCAAAAGGTGAAGTCTTAGCAGCAAAAATAGTATCTGTTTTTAATCTTGTCAAAGTCAAGTTCTGTTCTTTAACATGACCTTCTCACACTCTTTGTCAATCTTAAATACATGTGATTAAGACAGATGTGTTTGAGAATTTGATCTTTTTATCCTCTCTCTTGTCCAAGCCTTTGAAGTTTTTCAACATGTGATTGAATGGAACTGGTTTTGTCAGATTTCCACTGTGTAAGCATTAGAAACGCTTTCTACTTTGTATGATTTTTTTTCTTTTGGAATATTCATGCTCATAGTTAGAGCTAAAAATTTCACCTCTACCGAATGAAGAATTATTTCCAATGTTGGGAAGTAGTTTAAGTTTTAGAGCATTTACCAATATATAATTTTTAAAACAGATATATTATATATATTATTTTTAACATCAACACAATTTTGTCTATCCAGTTATGAAATTACTTTTTATCTTTCTTTTTTTTTTTTTTTGAACAATAAATTTTTATTGATTTTTAAAATTAAGAGGTTAAAATAGAAATCATTGAGGTACAAGGTAAACAAATAGTTACCATAATAATAAAGACAGATTGGAGACAAGTACATATAGGCAGTAAGTATCGGCATATGTCAGTAATCATGACGTTTGGTAGAACAATAACAAATAACAAATAGAGGTTGGGTACATAAATATTCATGTAACGAGGCATATGCTAGAAAAAGGGATCTACAATCTAATGAAAGCATTTAGAGGAATCTTACATTTGATGTGATTGAGCCATATCTCCCATTTCATTTTGAATGATGCCTTGGAGTTCCTGAAAGATGCCCATAAATCTTCATGTAAGCAGCTAATATCCAGAGTCCTTAATATTCTGATAAGATTTGGTAAGTCACCAATTTTCCAGCAGGAAGCAATTTTAGAAAGGGCAACGAATATGGTGTGGCTTATTATCGACCTTATGTGTAAAGGAAGGTCTCTGAGCCCAATAGACAATAGAGCCATCTTAGGTGAAGGTTTAATAGGGGTTGAGGAAATAGAAGAAATTAATTTAAAGACAGTACACCATAATTCTTTAACCGGAAGACATTCCCACCACAAGTGAAAATAAGTACCTGGGGCTTTATTGCATCTCCAACACTCTAGAGGCAGTTCTGGGAAAATATTGTTTGGTGAGAGGGGGTTCTGTACCATCTATAGAAAATTTTCCTGGCCTTCGAGATGGTCTGAGCATCTTGATAGCTTAGAAACACATGTGAATGCTTCAGCTCATTCTGCTTCTGATATGTTAGTTTAAATCAATATTCCATAGGTCTAGGATATGTGTCAAAGGGTTAAGAGAAGATTCTTTTAAGAGTTGGTAGCCTTTCGTTATACCTTTGTCCAAGGCCTTGGTTGAGAAAAGGCAATCTTGAAGAGAGGAATTATGCGGATTGAATGTAAAAAAAATTGGGGAATTCAGTAAGTGCCTTATTCTTAAATATTTATAAAAATCTCTATCAGGGATACCAAATTCACTATGAATCTCCCTCCACAATTGCGAAATTTTGGTGATGCCTGCAGCAGCCCAGTTTCCAATGTGTAAATCTGGGAGTGCTAGCTCACATATTTCCAGTGGGGCTGAGGATATAGAAGTGGGGAGGGACTCTTTTATCTATTCTGGATAGAGAATACCATGTCTTGTAGATTGCTGCCAGGGCGGATAACGATCAGGCAGGTTTAGTACCAAAGGCAGCTGCAGACGAAAGATATAATAATACATTGTATGACCCCATTAAATGTTTTTCTAAATGCACCCATTTTTTGGACAAATCCTTTTTAATCAAGTATCTCAGTTGATCAAGTATAGAAGAAAGGTAATAATGTTTAATTGAAGGGATATTTAGACCACCGGTCTATGATCTATACGAGTGTATTGCTGTACAGCGGCGGCGGCACGAAGCGCATGGCGTCATAGCAACCAATGATGGCGTGCGCTCCTGCACTCAGCAGATGCCAGTCCGGCATCTCACGGACTATGTTCCACGGATGTCTTCATGAGGCTTAAAAGATGTCTTTGCGGTTATGAAATACTTAAATTTTTTTTTCTGTTTGGAAGGATAATTGGTTTGCAAGTCTGTTTTTCAGAGGAGTGTTATGCAGAAAAGACATGAGTGAGCTTCATAAAATAGGTTTTGTGTCTGATTCAGTGAATTTTTCAAACAGTTTGTTTTGGACCTGAATTGATTCATTGCAAATTGAAGTTATTCTAATTTTTTATGTTAACTTTTGCTCTTTCTCTCCTCCTTCTCTTCTAAGCTCTTGAACGCAATGATAGCATTATCAAATAAGGTCAGAGTGACACTGACGTATATAGCTATGGGTAAACGCATCTTTAACCTCTTCCCGACATATGACATAACAGTACATTATGATGGCAGGTGACTTGCCGCATTTAGACGTACTATTACATCATAGTAAGCGGGCGGGCACCAGAGCGTTGCGCGCCCGATCACTGCAGGGGCCCGGCAGTCCCTGTTAGCCATGCACCTGCTGTATCCATCGGCATTGATGTAAAAGCCGATGCCAGCAGATTAACCCCTTCAATGCATAAAGGTGCATGCGGCGGGTGAGGCAGCCCATCGGGTCCTCGCGTTGCTGTGGCGGGAATCCGATGGGTGACAAGGCAGCCTGGTGCCGTGTATAGGCTGCCCAATGCCTTGCACGGCATTAGGACCTGCCTTCTACGGGGGCCGAGGAGATCCAGCCCCAAGCTAGGTCTGGTAGGCAACCTATTCAGACCCCCAAAAGTTGATTTCCCAGAGTGGGACAGAAATAAAGTTTTAAAATAGTGTTTTTAATAAGAAAAAATAAAGTTTCAAGTAAAAAATGAAAAAAAAAATGCCCCTTTCCCCTGATTTTATAAAAAGAAATAGAAAAAAAGGAATTAACACACATATTAGGTATCACCACATCTGTAACGACTGGCTTTATAAATATTTCACATGATCCACCCCATCCGATAAACACCATTAAAAAAAAAATGTGTAAAAAAAAGAATTTTTGTCACTTTACATCACAAAAAGTGCAACACCAAGTGATCAAAAAGATATATGTCCCCCAAAATGGAACCAATAAAACTGTCACATCCCGCAAAAAATGACCCCCTACATAAGAAAATCGCTCAAAAAAATAAAAAAATCTATAGCTCTCAGAACATCGAGACACTAAGGCTGGGTTCACACGGGCGAGTTTTCCATGCGGGTGCAATGCGTGAGGTGAACGCATTGCACCCGCACTGAATCCGGACCCATTCATTCCAATGGGGCTGTGCAGATGAGCAGTGATTTTCCCGCATCACTTTTGCATTGCGTGAAAATCGCAGCATGCTCTATATTCTGCCTTTTTCACGCAGGCCCCATAGAAATGAATGGGTCTGCGTGAAAATCGCAAGCATCCGCAAGCAAATGCGGGTGCGGTGCGATTTTCACGCAGGGTTGCTAGGAGATAAACGTCTATTCACTGTATTATTCTCCCTTATAACATAGTTATAAGGGAAAATAATAGCATTCTTAATACAGAATGCTTAGTAAAATGTGGGTTGAGGGGGTTAAAAATAATTTGAAAAAATTAAACTCACATCTTCCACTTGTTCGCGCAGTCCAGCTGGTGATGGACCATGTGACGAACGCATTGACGTCACCAAAGATCCTTTGCCTCCCAGGTCCTCAAACAAAGGCAGAAGATCAGCCGGGCTGGGCGAACAAGTGGAAGAGGTGAGTTTAATTTTTTTTTAACCCCCTCAACCCACATTTTACTAAGCATTCTGTATTAAGAATGCTATTATTTTCCCTTATGACCATGTAATAAGGGAAAATAATACAATCTACACTACAACTAACCCAAACCCGATCTTCATTGAAGAAGTTCAGGTCTGGGTACCACATTCAGTTTTTTTCTTACGCGCGTGCAAAAGGCATTGCACTCGTGCGGAAACAACTGAACCACACAACGCAATCGCAATAAAAACTGACTGAAATTGTGTGCGCACTTTCACGATTTCCCCGCCACGCACCCACCTCCTATCGGTCCCCAATCCGTCACGCCTGAACCAAACCTAAAACATAATTTTTTTGTTTCAAAACTGCTATTATTGTGTTAAAGTGAAATAAAAAAAGGTAAACATATTAGGTATTGCCACGTCTGTAACAGCCAACTCTATAAAAATATCACATGACTTAACCCCTCAGATGAACACCATAAAAGAATAAAATAAAAACAGTGCTAAAAAAGTCATTTTTTGTCACCTTACACCACAAACATTTCAACACCAATCGATCAAAAAGGCATATGCCCCACAAAATAGTAACAATCAAACCATCACCTCATCCCGCATACCTAGGACAATCGGTCAAAAAATAAAAAAGATATGTTCCTCAGACTATGTAGACACTAAAACATAATTCTTTTGGTTTTTAAAAATGCTGTTATTGCGTAAAATTTAAATAAGTATATATATTAGGTATTGCCACGTTCGTAACGACCTGCTCTATAAAAATGTCACATGACCTAACCCCTCAGATGAATACCGTAAAAAAAATGAAAAAAAATGTGCCAAACCAACCAATTTTTGGTCACCTTGCCCCATAAAGTGTAATAATGAAATGAATGATCATAAATCATATGTGGCCAAAAAATAATACATCAACTCTTCCTGCAAAAAATGAGCCCCTGCACAAGACAATAGGCAGAAAAATATAACAAAGCAGACATATTTGATATCATTGCATCTGTAACAACCTGCTCTATAAAAATAGCATGTCAGATGAAAAAATAAAATAAAAATTAAAAACAGCCATTTTTTGGTTAAAAAATCATATGTACCCCAAAATAGTTCCAATAAAACTGGCACCTTTTTCCCGTAGTTTCCAAAATGGGGTACGTTTTTAGGAGTTTCTATTGTAAGGGTGCATCAGGGGGGCTTCAAATGGGACATGGCATCTAAAAACCAGTCCAGCAAAATCTGCCTTCCAAAAACCATACGGTGCTCCTTTTCTTCTGCGCCCTGCCGTGTGCCCTTACATCAGTTTAAGACCACATGTGGGGAGTTTCTGTAAACCACAGAATCAAAGTAATGAATATTGAATTTTGTTTGGCTGTTAAACTTCGATGTGTTAAATTAAAAAAATTATTAAAATGTAAAATCTGCCAAAAAAGTGAAATTTAGAAATTTCATCTCCATTTTCCTTTGGGGGGTTTCCACTAGGTAAGCCCCACAAAGTGACTTCAGACCTGAACTGGTCCTTAAAAAGTGGGTTTTGGGAATTTTCTTAAAATTTTTAAGAATTGCTTCTAAAATTCTAAGCCTTCTAATGTCCTAAAAAAATAAAATGACATTTACAAAATGATGCAACATAAAGTAGACATATGGGGAATGTTAGGTAATAAATATTTTATGAGGCATTACTTTCTGTTTTAAAAGCAGAGAAATTGAAAATTTAAAAATTGCTAATTTTTCTAAATTTTTTGCTGAAATATGTTAAATCAAATTTAGTAAATGAAGTACAATGTGTCACGAGAAAACATTCTCAGAATGGCTTGGATGAATAAAAGTGTTCCAAAGTTATTACCACATAAAGTGACACGTGTCAGATTTGCAAAAAATGTCCTGGGCAGGAGGTCGAAAACTGGCCCAGGATAGAAGGGGTTTAAAACACACTGCACTGTGTGCATGTGTTATGCTTTTTCATATTACAAAGATTCAAAAAAGCGTCCCTTATTAGGGGCAGATGGTAATTAACTACACAGGGTGTTAAGAGGAAAAAAACACTGGCTTGTTGTAACCAAATATGCAAAAGTTAGGCCTTACATAACAGAAAACAACTGAACCGTTATTTGTGCCCACAGAAATTTATTAGGACAGAGTAAAACAGAATCCCTCTTACAGAGTTTTGTTTTGCATTCTGAACTAGAATTATGGTATATTCCGTTATAACCCTGTTATAATGGAACACTATAGCGGAATTACTAACACTGATGAGAACCCATACTTAACCACCCACACCCAAAGAATTTTAAAATTTCAACTGTGTGAAACGTGAATACACTCAGGCATTGGTGTCAGTGGCATGATGCAATGCGGGCTCCAGCTTTGCTTGGACTGTGAGAAAATGGTGGTACTGATATAATAATGCAATAAAATAATGCGGAAATGAAGAGAAAATGTTGCTGTTGATACAGTGATCACGTACATCTATTCTGCGTCTTAAAGACATTTTCCCCTCTCCCCCTCCACAAATATTTTTTAATTTCAACAGTGTTAATCCCCCAAAAAATATTTAGATTTCAATCATGTGGGAAGTGAATACACATAAACTGACGATTGAGAGGAATTAGTAGTATGATTGCAGGCCGCAGCAGCAGCTATACAGAACACGATAATAGGCTGACAGACAGCAACAGTGGCAAGATGGGGCACCACCAGCAAAGTGAGGTGGATGAGGTCTATACATCAGAATCAGCTGGAAGAGCGTGAAAATTCTCCTGAATCCAGGCTCGGTTTATTTTGACAAGAGTGATGTTTTGGACACTGGCAGTGGACAACTTGGTCTGTTTGGGTGTCACCACGGCCCCCGGTGATGCTAAAAACCCGCTCCAAGATAACACTGGAGGCAAAGCAAGAAAGAAGACAGAGAGCGTACTGTGCCAGTTTGGGACACCGTTCCAGTCTGCCTGCCTAGAAATAAATGGGGTCAGGGAACTGGGTATGCAACAGAGGCTGGCCATAGTTTAGGTAGTCCTGAACCTGGGCGTTAAGATGGAAACTGTCAGCTTGCTGACTGGCCTCAGCCGGGTAAAGCACAAGGAAAAAACTAATCCATTATGTTAAGGAGACTGAAATAGCTGCTGCTGCAGTTTCTGCTGCTCATGGTGGCGATAAGGGGGTGACTCAGAGTGGGCGGCAGAGGGGTTTCTCCTTTTCAGAAATGCTGGCAGTAGGCATCTGCTCGCAGTAAGCTGTGGAAAACTGCGTACACATTGTTTCCTGGTAATAATGTAATATGTCCTCCCTTTCCCCCATTTTGCCTTGGTAGCAAGAGTCTAAAAGCATGGCTATCCAGTAATCATCAGACTGCTTGATGTCAACGATATGCAGCATACAGGTGGCCATTCTGGCCAGCGTGCCCGATTAACCACTTCTTTAGGGTTCTGCCCCCCACTGAGTTGATTGCGTGTCTTGGCCAATGCCATCATTGTCCTCTTGCTCCTCCACCTCTGACTCCTACTATCTTTAAGTGGCAGCTGCATAACCTCATCCTCCTCCTCGATGGCAGATTCCCTCTCTGTTTCGCCAACAGCTATTGGGCAGACAGCAAGATGATTCAACTGCTCCTCTTCCATTGTGGTCCCCTGTTGCATGAACGTCCGCATCTGTTCTAAGATAAATGTAAGAGGGATCATGTTGTGTAAACTTGGTAGCCTCTTTAAAAACAAGTGTCTAAGATGAGCTGCTACCGCCTGATCTCGATGCAACACAGTATCCCTGCTGCTGAGGCTGTCTGGTGCATGACAAAATTCACGGCTTTCTGCTGCTCAAACAGACACTTGAGCATGCGCAATTCAAGTTGGCACGTTGCGGATTAGGTGGTGTAGCAGCAGGCCCTTCTGTTGCTGCAAGTCCAGAAAAGCATTCCTCACCACGTAAGAATGACTGAAGTGCTTGCACAGTCTCCTAATCTTTGCCAACACTTTGAGCAAGCCAGTGTACTTATGTAGAAAGCGTTGGCTGCACCACTAGGTTGATGACAAGCGTCATGCAGGGAGCATGTACTCAGTTGGTGTTGCGGATGGGAACGTGTCCATAAAAGAGCAGGAGGTACATAAGTGCTTGGTGTGGGAGCCAGGCTGACACATTTGCGGGAGGGTCAAAAGGACCTCGCCATTGCTGGAACAAAAATTTGACCAAGCAGACCATGAAAGACATGTACTGTCCCTGCCCATAACAGCTGTCGCAAGCTGGAGGGAAAAGAAGGGACCTCCTGCCGCGGTGCCACCGGCTACCACCTCTTTTTGCCCATGGGATGGAGTGATGCCGCTTCATGTGGTTTAATAGAGTTGTGGTGCCTAGGTTTCTGTTTTCCTGCCCACGTTTTAATTTGTTCTTGCACAGCTTGCACAAGGCAATGCTTTGGTCTTCTACCAAAAGTGGCCCTGGTTGTTCATTTGGAGGTATGTGGCCTCTAGTGTTCAGCAAATTGTAGTTGACAAAGTCCAATTCGATCTGAATTTCAAGAAAAATTCTATTTGTCGCAAATCAAAATTTCCTCACGCTTCGTGGTAACAAATCAGATTTTTTTTCTAAATGGCTGCTGCACATGTTACAAAGTGAAAGTAAGGAGCCTGGGAATGAGGGATCACCCATAATGCTATGCAGCCAGCCAATCAGCAGTAGGCCAGCCCCTGTGATGTCACATCCCTATAAAAACCATCATCCTGAAAACCATCATCCTGAAGTGCAGAGAGAGAGACTTGACACTATGGACAGTGATTAGGAAAGCCTTTATTTGTAAAATCTGAATTAGGAAGAGTTCAGGAACAGCATAGGGATGTTGTAGGGAGATCATAGGTAGACTTTATACACACTATAAGGAGAGCATAAGGACAACATAGGGAGGGTCACAGACTAGTGGAACAGTGTCACCTTTGGTTAGCATATAAACAATTTTGTTGTACCTTGATGCACTAATTGGGGTGAAAAAGCTGTCTAATTCTACTGCTATTATGGTGTTCACATTGTTTTTTTCATATGTAATTCTATAATGCCTTGATTCTCTAATTGGGGTTAAAAAGTGGTCTAATACTTCTGCTATCAGGGTGTCCACATTGTGTTATAGATAAGATAACGCCTTGATTCTGTAATTGAGTTGAAAAAGTGCTGTGTTTTTTCAGTTATTTTGGTTTACACCTTGTGTCATACTGTAGATAAGTGATTCCATTGACATTGTTTTATACATAAGCAATTCCATTAGGCCTTCATTCTGTAATTGGGGTGAGATAGTGTTTTAATACTACTATTGTTATTTAACAATAAGTGTTATTTTACAGTTACTGTTACCATACAGTATGTCTGACAGACAGGTGCCAGGGCCTTCCAAGGAAATGTTTCTGGAGCTGGCAGAAGTAGCAGCAGAAAAAGGTAGGGTGCTAGCAGCAGTCGCAGCAACATGCCAGAGCTTCCAGTGTTTTAAACAGCAACCCAGCTGTCTTTCCAGTGTTTTAAACAGCAACCCAGCTGTCTTCAACATCATCTCAACTGACATCAGACACCCCCAGCCAGGAGTTGGCGAGTTCCTCTGACACCACATTTAGTTGGCATGGCCCAATACTGATCAATTACTGACCAAATACTGAATGTATGAAGGGGGATGCTCAGAAGACATGATCCATTTTTGTGGGGTTGTTCCTGTGCTGGATCAGAAGAAGGGGAAAAGAAACAGTGATGTAAACACAAACTTGCTGCTGACACCCACTCCAGTTTGTCATGGTACCACGACCGGCGTGCCGATCACAGACGTGTGACGCAAAGGGAGGGAAAAGCCCTGTCCAAGGGAGAGGGAAAGGTAGTGACCGCTAACTCCCCTTGAGGCTGGCACCTGAATGCCCTGACGTCCCTAGACGGGTTTCTTACCCGTACACCGATCACACAAACCCTGGCTTTCCTTAAGATGAGCCCTAAGTAGTGAATAGGGTGGAGGGAGCACTAGTCCTCACCACTAACACTAAAGGAAAACACGAGGGAGAGGACAGACAATACAGATGAAACATATAATCCCAGGAGGGCGACAACAGTGGACAACAAAAGCCCAACAGGGATCCGGAGGGTAATGCTCTGGTACGACAACCAGAAACAACACCTACACAGCTCCAGTGGATCAGTATAGAAGTCCAAGCAGGAAGCTCTATATCTGGCAACCAGAGAAGTGGGAAGGGGGAATATAAGGAGGTTGGGAGTGACGGACATGAAACAGCTGAGGAGAAGAAGCTACAGATCCCTTAGTGAGACAAAAAGGATTGCGAGGCAAACACAGAAAGCTACCATTAAGTAACAGCGCGATCTTTAGACATAGCCACCTGCTGTGACTTCCTGACCCCGGGTATAACTGAGTCAGACGTGGCTCTTGACACCCTCGTGACATATGGGCCCTCTACTTGTATCAGTGTGTAACAGAACTAGTTCTCTAGCAATATATGTGGAATCACTAGACTGTGTAAAAGAAGAGCACTCTTTCATTCTATAGTAGAATTGTAGAATTTTGGATGACTGCATGGTTAAGTCCATTATACCTGACACTAACATTGAAGCTAACATTTACCAGTATGAACTTAGAGTGAAAACTGAAAATACGTAAAGGGATGACTGGGCCATGATGCTCAATTTCAACTTAGCACACAGATAGATTGCTATGACATTGTGGGTATTGCTTCAGTAATCATGTATATATGCTGCTTAACTAAATTGAAAGCACTTTCCAAAAACACCCCAAAAATTCAATTGTGACTGTGGAAACTGAAAATATGTAAGTGGACAATTGAGACATGAGGCTCAATTTCAACTTAACACAAAAAGGTAGATTGCTGCCACACCATGGGTACGACTGCAATAATCATTTATATTTGCTGCTTAATTAAATTGAAAGCACCTTCAAAAAATAAAAATACATTGTGACTGTGTGGAAACTGAAAGTAGGTAAGTGGACACTTAAGCCATGATGCTCAATTTCAACTTAACACACAGATAGATTGTTAAGACACTGTGGGTATATCTGCAGCAATTATATATATATATATATATATATATATATATATATATATATATATAAATTATATATATATATATATATATATATATATATATACTGCTTAATTAAATTGAAAGCACCTTTTAAAAAAAAAATGAAATTGTGAATGTGGAAGCTTAAAATATGTAAGTGGACGATTTAGGCGTGACGCTCAATTTCAATTTAACACAAAAAGGTCGATTGCTGCTACACCATGGATATAACTGTGGTAATCATGTATATTTGCTGCTTAACTAAATTGAAAGCATCTCCATAATAAAAAATGAAATTGTGATTGTCTGGAAACTGAAAATACGCAAATGATTGATTGAGGCATGATGCTTAATTTCAGCTTAACACACACAGATACCGTACCTCATAAAAGGTTAGTATATAAAATGAGGATGCTCGGACTGGGAGAAAATGTCTGTATGCGGGTAAGTCACTGGCTGAGTGACAGAAAACAGAGGGTGGTTATTAACGGTAGATACTCAGATTGGGTCACTGTAACTAGTGGGGTACCTCAGGGGTCAGTATTGGGCCCTATTCTCTTCAATATATTTATTAATGATCTTGTAGAAGTCCTGCACAGTAAAATATCTATTTTTGCAGATGACACTAAACTGTATAAAGTAATTAACACTGAAGAGGACAGTTTTCTGCTACAGAGGGATCTGGATAGATTGGAGGCTTGGGCAGAAAAATGGCAGATGAGGTTTAACACTGACAAATGTAAAGTTATGCACATGGGAAGGAATAATGCAAGTCACCCGTACATATTAAATGTTAAAACACTCGGTAACACTGACATGGAAAAGGATCTAGGAATTTTAATAAACAGCAAATTAAGCTGCAAAAACCAGTGTCAGGCAGCTACTGCCAAGGCCAATAAGATAATGGGTTGCATCAAAAGGGGCATAGATGCCCGTGATGAAAATATAGTCCTACCACTTTACAAATCACTAGTCAGACCACACATGGAGTACAGTGTACAGTTCTGGGCTCCTGTGAACAAGACAGACATAGCAGAGCTGGAGAGGGTTCAGAGAGGAGGGCAACTAAAGTAATAACTGGAATGAGGGATCTACAGTACCCTGAAAGGTTATCAAAATTAGGGTTATTCACTTTAGGAAAAAGACGACTGAGGGGAGATCTAATAACTATGTATAAATATATCAGGGGTCAGTACAGAGATCTGTCCCATCATCTATTTATCCCCAGGACTGTGACAAGGGGACATGCTCTGCGTCTGGAGGAAAGAAGGTTTGTACACAAACATAGAAAAGGATTCTTCACTGTAAGAGCAGTGAGACTATGGAACTCTCTGCCTGAGGAGGTGGTGATGGTAAGTACAATAAAGGAATTCAAGAGGGGACTGGATTTATTTCTGGAGTGTAATAATATTACAGGCTACAGCTACTAGAGAGGGGTCGTTGATCCAGGGAGTTATTCTTATTGCCTGATTGGAGTCGGGAAGGAATTTTTTTCCCCTTAAGTGAGATAAATTGGCTTCTGCCTCACAGGGTTTTTTTTTTTGCCTTCCTCTGGATCAACTTGTAGGAAACAGGCCGAACTGGATGGACAAATGTCTTTTTTCGGTCTTATATACTATGTTACTATGTTACAGATAGATTGCTGCAACACCATGGGTGTGCAGTAATTATGTATATATGCTGCTTAATTAAATTCAAAGCATTTTTCAAAAATAATTTTAATTGCTATTGTGTGGAAACTGAAAATATGTAAGTGGACGATTGAGAAGTGACGCTCAATGACACGTGTATATATATGCTACTTATTTGGATTTAAATCACTTCCCAAACAAAAAATTAAATTGCAACTGTGTGGAAACTGAAAAATACGTAAATGAATGATTGAGTCATGACGCTCAATTTCAACTTAACACACACAGATAGATTGATATGACACTGGGTATTGCTGCATGTATATATTCTACTAAATTAAATTGAAAGCACCCTCCAAAAAACAAAACAAAATTAAATTCTGACTGTGGAAACTGAAAATACGTAAGTGGACGATTGAGACGTGACACTCAATTTCAACTTAACACAAAAAGGTAGATTGCTGCCACACCATTTGTGTGACGGCAGTAATCATGTATATATGCTGCTAAATTGAATTAAAAGCACATCCCTAATATAAAATTAAATTGTGATTGTGTGGAAACTGAAAATATGTAAATAGATGATTGAGGCATGATGCTTAATTTCAACTTAACACACACAGATTGTTTTCGACACCATGGGTATTACTGCAGTAATTAAGCATATATGCTGCTTAATTAAATTCAAAGCCCCTTTAAAAAATAGTTTTTTAATTGCGACTGTGTGGAAATATGTAAGTGGACGATTGAGAAGTGACACTCAATTACAACTTAACACATACAGGTAGATTGCTACCACACCGTGGGTATGGCTGCAGTAATTATATATATATATATATATATATATATATATGCTACTTCCTTAAATTGAAAGCAGCCCCTCCCCCCCAAAAAAAATTTTTAAAAATTAAATAGTGACCATGTGGAAACTGAAAATAGGTAAATTGCTGTCACACCGCGGGTATTGCTGCAGTAATCACGTATATATGCTGTAATATGTAAATGGACGATTAAGGTGTGACGCCCAATTTCAACTTAACACACAGGAAGATTGTTGCAGTATACCGTGGGTATTGCTGCAGTATAATATATATATATATACATATATATATATATATATATATATATAGACAATGATGAAGGACCACACCGCTTGCACAATAAAGTATGCAGAGGAGTGCCAGTGGCTGTAGCAGTATCCCACTTACTTCCAAAAATATAAATAGTAGTAAATCCACGGCACATCCAAAATGGTGAAGAAAAAAAATAGTTTATTCACCGAGTAATAGCGACGTTTCAGTGCTCTCCATGGCACTGCTTGAAAAAGGTGCCATGGAGAGCACTGAAACGTTGCTATTACTCGGTGAATAAACTATTTTTTTTCTTCACCATTTTGGATGTGCCGTGGATTTACTACTATTTATATAATATATATATATATATATATATATATATAATGCTTTTGAGGTGCACCTGCATTTCTGATAGCAGGCACAGCCACAGGTACTATCTCCTCTCTCCCTGTCAGTCAGCTACCTTGCTTCTCTTTAATTACACTACACACAATTCTTCTTTGGAATATTAGACTTTCCTTTCACTGTCCTTGACTGTTCCTGATTAATTTTTCACTGTCCCTGACTCCTTAACATTTTTTTTCTGGCAAGCACTGTAACAGCCAACTACCCTGTTTAACCCCACCTGGGTCGGGTGGAACGTATTTGTGAAACAGTGATATGTTTTAACTCAAGATGTATTCTTGTGAGTATAATAAAACCATTTGATTTTATTTGGAGTTGACAGTGCTTCACTATCAGGATACGCCTTTCCTTTGTTTAGGAATACAACATAGGGCTAATCTTGGTGTGGTGGTGTGAACGACTCTCCATGTCCGGTTTCCATCTTGGAATCTCATCTGTTTGATGGTCTACACATTCCTGAACAAAAGCAGGGCGGCCAATTTCCTTATTATATTGACTCTTATGCAAGTTTGAACCCACATCGCATTCTTGGATTCGCAACGCTGATTTGACAACAGGCACAGTACTCGAACAAATATCTTTTATTGCACACCCTGTTTAACAGCCCAGCACAGAATGGCATTCCTCTATTTTTATTCTAGGGCAACTCCCTGCCTATTGCAGCATTGATTAACTCATCCAGGCTGTCTTTCAGCCTGGGAGGCAATCAGGGCAGGCCTGCACCCCAATTCCTGTCAGGGTCACGTGAGAACCCTTCTTTTCCTCCCTAGTGCTTTTTTCCCGCCGACATATGCACCTAAATGACACTATGTGCCTATTTAGTGGAATCATCCAATATGAACCCAGAAAGATTACGGAACGGTTATGAACCCATTCATATGGTCGTGGGAATGAGCCCATCTACCCGCACCCCCTCTCCAGCAGTCGGGGCCCATTAATGTCAACAGAAGGAAGCTGCCGTTCATTCCTATCGACTTCAATGTCGTCCATTGCTCCTGATACTCCTCCTTCTCCTTGTCACTTGCCATGTAGTTGACTCTGCACAGCTCAGGGAACAGATGGCTTGTGCACAGCCAAGGTTGAGAGTTCCAAGTCAACATTACTTTTCCAGAAAAGCTGTACCAGCCCTGTATATTTATGTTGAGACGAAGGTGAGCCAGTCCTTGGGCCTCTGTGTCTGGAAGAGTTCACGCCAGTGCTGACCAATGGAGTTGTAACTATGGTCAAAAACAATATATGTCATTCACAGCCCACTGGGTAAATGTGGTTTTGGCCAAGGCACACCAACAATCCTGGGATTTCTATCTCCTCATCCTCCACCTTTTCCTCACCCACCTTCTACACACAGTTTACAGTAGTCCTCCATCATATTACCTATGCAAAGCTAGGCATTGTCACACAGTTCTGCCCCCAATCAGCTTTACAGAACAGAGGCACACAGGGAGGAACTGCTCAGTGTCATCAATAAAGAAATCCAATACTCACTATCTCCTCAAGAACTGGCGCACATCTTCAATCTCATTGTCAACTGGTTCCTCAAGTCTTCCACTGAAGTGAAAGAGCTGTTAAAAATGTCCAGCAAACTGCCTACACTTCAGCCACTGTTACATGCAAAACACACCCTCCTTGAGCTGCAAAGGCAAAATTCTCTTCCCCAACATTGCCTGATATGCGACATTTCCACCCGTTGGAGCACAATGTTATATATTATGCCTCCTGTATAAGCAGAGGAAGGCTGTCATTGATTTCTTAATGCAGAAGACAGGTTTACTGATCTATGTAACTTCCAGGTTAGCCAGTGGCAGCTTATGCGTGCCACATGCTGTTTGCTTAGGCCGTTTGAGGAGGCAACTTTTTTTTGTCAGTCGGCAGAACTACTGGATGAATGATGTCATTCCACTTCTTCACATCCTGTAGGGGAAACTGAGAAATATGATTGGCCAGGGAACAGCAGATGTGGCTACTATATCTCATGGCCACTTGAGCCCTAAGAAGGATGAACTGGCAGAGGACAAAGATGAGGACAAAAAATATGGTGGTGATGGTGAGTTCACTGAAAGAGTTTAAGAGGGACTTAGATATATTTCTTGAGTGTACTAATATTACAGGCTATAGCTACTAGAGATGGGTCATTGATCCAGGGAGTTATTCTGATTGCCTGATTGGAGTCGGGAAGGAATTTTTTCCCCCCTTAACCTCTTAAGGACATATGGTTACATACTAATGTCCGAGTCCTTACGTCCTGAATAAAATCACGTCTATAAAATCGGTCTATAAACATGGTTCCTGCTGTGATCGTGCAGCAGGAACCATGTTCAAATGCCTAGGGGGTTCTGTGACCCCCCCATATCGGCGATTGCTGCAAACCGCAGGTCAATTCAGACCCGCAGTTTGCAGCGCTTTGTGCGATCTCTGATCCCCGCGTTCTGTGACCGCGGGGATCAGAGACAAAATGCACCCAAAGTGTTAAATTTTCACACCCCCCCCTGCAGCCCCCAATCATATTGTGGCTGCAGGGGTGCAGGGAGGGTGGTTTGCGGGAGGCGGTGTGGCGCACGGTGCGGTGGACAGGATCGCAATAGCGATCCTCCGCCCGCCTCTTCTGTAAAATTCCCACATTGCTGACACTCTGATAGAAACGGCTGGCATCTGTGCTTGTTCAGATGCCAGCCGTTTAACCCCTTCTATACCGTGGTCCATATGGACCACAGTATGGAAGGTGTTAACAGGGAGGAAGCTCCCTCCCTCTCCCATCGGGGGGCTGCTATGCTTTTGCAGCCCCCCTACAGGATGGGATTGCAAGAGAGGGAGTGATGGTTACCATGGCAGCAGGATGCTTTCAGAAGCGTGCTGCTCTCCATGGTGCTGAAACTCTGAATACACTTCTGCTAAAGGCAAAAGTCTATTACTTTGTAAAGTAAAAAATACAGTAAAGTACACTATATAGTGTACTGTACTGTATTATATAGACACCAGTTTCACTGGATCTTCAAGAACCAAGTGGGTCTGGGTCCAAAAAAAATGTAAAAAAGTGAAAAAAAATACACATATCACTGAATAAAAATAAAATAAAAAAATACACCACACATTAGGTATCGCTGCGTCTGTAAAAAACTGCTCTATAAAAATATCACATGACATGAAAAAAAAGGTGTAAAAAAAGCCATTTTTGTCACCTTACATCAGAAAAAGTGTAATAGCAAGCGATCAAAAAAGCTTATGCCTTCCAAAACAGTATCAATCAAACCGCCATCTCATCCCTCAAAAAATGAGCCCCCAAATAGGACATTCGCCCAAAAAAATAAAAAAATATGTCTCTCAGACTATGCAGACATTAAAACATGCTTTTTTTTTTTTCTAAAATGCTGTTATTGTGTTAAAGTAAAATACATTAAAAAAGTATACATATTAGGTATTTCCGCGTCCGTTAATACATTCTCAATAAAAATATCCCATGATCTAACCCCTCAGGTAAATACCGTAAAAAAAAAACTGTGTAAAAAAAAAAATTTCACCTCACATCATAAAAAGTGTAATAGCAAGCGATCAAAAATTTATATGAACCCCAAAATATTGCCAATCAATCCGTCATCTCATCCTGCAAAAAATGATACCCTACATAGGACAATAGCCCAAAAAAATAAAATATGGCTCTCAGACTATGGAGACATTAAAACATGATTTTTTTTTTGTTTCAAAATTGATATTATTGTGTAAAACTTAAATAAATAAAAAGTATACATATTAGGTATCGCCACATCGGAAACAACCTGCTCTATAAAATAACACATGAACTAACCCCTCCGGTTAACACAGCAAAAAAAAATAATTATATAAATATATTGTCAAAAGCCATTTTTGTCACCTTACATCACAAAAAGTGTAATAGCAAGCGAGCAAAATGTCATATGCACTCCAATATAGTGCCAATCAAACCGCCATCTCATCCCGCAAAAATTGAGACTCTACATCAGACTGTCGCCCAAAAAATAAAAAATAAATATGGCTTTCAGAATGGGGAGACACTAAAAAATCATTTTTTTGGACAAATGCTTTATTATCAAAATCTGAAACAAAAATTCCCAAAAAGTAGTCATATTTGGTATTGTCCGTAACAACCTGCTCTATAGAAATAGCACACGATCTAACCTGTCAGATCAACTATGTAAATAACAAAAAAAAAAGATCTATCTAAAACAGCTATTTTTTTCAAATTTTCCATTTTTATTAATTTTTCCAGTAACAAAGCAAGGGTTAATAGCCAAACAAAACTGAATATTTATTGACCTGATTCTGTAGTTTGCAGAAACACCCCATATGTGGTCGTAAACTACTGTCTGGGCACACGTAAGGGCGTAGAAGGAAGGGAAAGCCATATGGTTTTTGTAAGGCGGATTTTGCTGGACTGTTTTTTTTTTACACAATGTCCCATTTGAAGCCTCCCTGATGCACCCCTACAATAGAAACTCTAAAAAAGTGACCCCATCTAAGAAATTTCACCCCTTAATGTATTCAAAACTGATTTTACAAACTTTGTTAACCCTTTGGGTGTTCCATGAGTTTTTGGCAAATGGAAGTGAAATTTTAGAATTTCTATTTTTTGTTACCTTGACTCAAAAAAGTGTAATATAGAGGAACCAAAAATCATATTCACCCTAAAATAGTACCAAAAAAACTGCCACCTTATCCCGTAGTTTCCAAAATGGGGTCACTTTTTTGGAGTTTCTATTCTAGGGTTGCATCAGGGGGGCTTCAAATGGGACATGGTGTCCAAAAACCAGTCCAGTAAAATCTGCCTTCCAAAAACCATATGGCGTTCCTTTCCTTCTGAGCCCTGCAGTTTGGCCATACAGTAGTTTACGACCACATATGGGGTGTTCATTGCAAACTATAGAATCAGGGCAATAAATATTGAGTTTTGTTTGGTTGTTAACCCTTGCTTTGTTACTGGAAAAAATGGATTAAAATGGAAAATTTGCCAAAAAATCGAAAATCAGAAATGTTATCTCTATTTGCCATTAACTCTTGTGGAACACATAAAGGGTTAACAAAGTTTGTAAAATCAGTTTTGAATACCTTCAGGGGTGTAGTTTCTAGAATGGGGTCATTTTTGGGAGGTTTCTATTATGTAAGCCTGACAAACTGATTTCAAACCTGAACTGGTCCCTAAGAAATGGGTTTTTGAAAATTTCTGAACAGATTTGCTTATAAACTTCTAAGCCTTGTAACGTCCCCAAAAAATAAAATGTCATTCCCAAAATGATCCATACATGAAGTAGAAATATGTGGAATGTAAATTAACAACTTTTTTTGACGGTATTACTATGTATTGTAGAAATAGAGTAATTGAAACTTGAAAAATTGTAAATTTTTCAAAATTTTTGTTAAATTTGGTATTTTTTTTATTAATAAAATACATTTTTTTACTCCATTTTACCAGTGTCATGAAGTACAATATGTGACGAAAAAACAATCTCAGATTGGCTAGGATAAGTTAAAGCGTTTTAAAGTTATCACCACATAAAGTGACACTGGACAGATTTTCAAAAAATGACTTGTTCCTTAAGGTGAAATAGGGCCATGTCCTTGAGGGGTTAAGTGGGGAAAATTGGCTTTAACTAGAGTTGAGCGAACACCTGGATGTTCGGGTTCGAGAAGTTCGGCCAAACTTCCCGAAAATGTTCGGGTTCCGAACTCGACCCGAACTTCACCCCGAACCCCATTGAAGTCAATAGGGACCCGAACTTTTGGGCACTAAAAAGGCTGTAAAATAGCCCAGGAAAGGGCTAGAGGGCTGCAAAAGGCAGCAAAATGTCGGTAAATCCACTGCAAACAAATGTGGATAGGGAAATGACTTAAAATAAAATAAATAAAAATTAACCAATATCAATTGGCAACTTGGAGGAGGAGGAGGTGGAATAGGAGGTTGGGGTGGCATCAGGTGGGAATGCTATGGGAGTTGATGTTCTCATCACAGCCAAAAATGATTCATGTCTGCATGCAGTGCCACAGGCCTCATTCACAGACTCAGGTCCATGGCACCCGCAAGTAGGAGAGCATTCCCATAACAGCAATACAGGCCTCAGGTCAACCTGCAATGGAACAGGCCATTCTCATTTATGTAGGCCCCCAACACCCAGACAATGGGGCGGTCATTAGACAGTAAAAAGTGTTAAATGTCTTCCACCAAGACAGCAAGAAAGTACGTGAAAGTTAGGCACCCAGACAGAGGTCCCATAGCAGCAAAAGAGGCATCATGTCACCAACCAACTGAGAAGGCCACTTTTAGTTTTTTAGACCCCAGCACCCAGACAGAGGACAGAGGTCCCAAAGAATCAGGCTTCATGTCACCAACCAATGAAGAAGGCACTTTCAGATATTTAGGCCCCTGGCACTCAGACGGAGGAGAGGTTCATTCAAATTTGGGTTGCCCCGCAAAATAATGGTAAAACTAAAAAAAAAAGAGGATTCAATAAAGAAGTGCCCTGGAGTACAAGAATATATGGTTAAGGGGAGGTAGTTATAAATATCTATTCTGCACAAGGAATGAACAGGTCCTGTGGGATCCATGCCTGGTTCATTTTTATGAACGTCAGCTTGTCCACGTTGGCTGTGGAAAGGCGGCTGCGTTTGTCAGTAATGACGCCCCCTGCCGTGCTGAATACACGTTCAGACAAAACGCTGGCCACCGGGCAGGCCAGCATCTCCAAGGCATAAAAGGCTAGCTCTGGCCACGTGGACAATTTGGAGACACAGAAGTTGAATGGGGCCGAAACGTCATTCAGTACGTGGAGGGGTGTGCACACGTACTGTTCCACCATGTTAGTGAAATACTGCCTCCTGCTAACACGTTCCGTATCAGGTGGTGGTGCAGTTAGCTGTGGCGTGGTGATAAAACTTTTCCACATCTCTGCCATGCTAACCCTGCCCTCAAAAGAGCTGGCCGTGACACAGCTGCGTTGGCGACCTCTTGCTCCTCCTCTGCCTTCACCTTCTGCTTCCACTTGTTCCCCTGAAACATTTGGGAATACTCTCAGTAGCGCGTCTACCAACGTGCGCTTGTACTCGCACATCTTCCTATTACGCTCCAGTGCAGGAAGTAAGGTAGGCACATTTTCTTTGTACCGGGGATCCAGCAGGGTGGCAACCCAGTAGTCCGCAAATGTTAAAATGTGGGCAACTCTGCTGTCGTTGCGCAAGCATTGCAGCATGTAGTTGCTCATGTGTGACAGGCTGCCTAGAGGTAAGGACAAGCTGTCCTCTGTGGGAGGCGTATCGTCATCGTCCTCGGTTTCCCCCCAGCCACGTACCAGTGATGGGCCCGAGCTGCGTTGGGTGCCACCCCACAGTGAACATGCTTCATCCTCATCCTCCTCCACGTCTTCATCCTCGTCTTCTTCGTCCTCCAATAGTGGGCCCTGGCTGGCCACATTTGTACCTGGCCTCTGCTTTTGCAAAAAACCTCCCTCTGACCCCTCTTCTTCCTCCTCCTCCTGGGCCACCTCCTATTCCATCATCACCCTAAGTGTTTTCTCAAGGAGACTTAGAAGTGGTATTGTAACGCTGATAACGGCGTCATCGCTACTGGCCATGTTGGTGGAGTACTCGAAGCAGCGCAACAGGGCACACAGGTCTCGCATGGAGGCCCAATCATTGGTGGCGAAGTGGTGCTGTTCCGCAGTGCGACTGACCCGTGCGTGCTGCATCTGAAACTCCACTAAGGCCTGCTGCTGCTCGCACAGTCTCTCCAGCATGTGCAAGGTGGCGTTCCACCTGGTGGACACGTCGCATATGAGGCGGAGGGCGGGAAGGCCGAAGTTACGCAGTGGCAGCGGCAGGATGTGAACGCCGGAAGCGCGCACAGACGGCCCGCACTTTATGCAGCAGCTCTGACATGTCGGGGTAGTTGTGAAGGAACTTCTGCACCACCAAATTTAGCACATGCGCCAGGCAAGGGATGTGCGTCAAACTGGCTAGTCCCAGAGCTGCGACGAGATTTCGCCCATTATTGCACACCACCAGGACGGGCTTGAGGCCCACCGGCAGCAGCCACTCGTCGGTCTGTTGTTCAATACCCCGCCAGAACTCCTGCGCGGTGTGGGGCCTGTCCCCGAAACATATGAGTTTCAGAAAGGCCTGCTGAATTTAACCCGGGGCTGTGTTGAAGTTGGTAGTGAAAGTGTGTGGCTGACTGGATGAGCAGGTGAAAGAGGTGGAGGAGGAAGCTGAGTAGGAGGCTACAGGAGGCAAAAAATGATGCCCTGCGATCCTTGGCGGCGGAAGGACGTACACCAAAGAACTCTCCGCCTGTGGCCCAGCCACCACTACATTTACCCAGTGTGCAGTTAGGGAGATATAGCGTCCCTGGCCGTGCTTATAGGTCCACGTATCTGTGGTTAGGTGGACCTTGCCACAGATGGCGTTGTGCAGTGCACACTTGATTTTATCAGATACTTGGTTGTACAGAGTGGCGGCTGGGAACAACATACTGTGGGACAGCCATCGCCATCAGCTGTTTGAAGCTGTCTGTGACCACAGCCTGAATGACAGCATTTCAAAGGCCAGGAGTTTAGAAATGCTGGCATTTAGGCCCAGGACTCGAAGGTGGGTAGGTGGTAATTTACGCTGTCTCTCCAAGGTTTGTGAGATGGAGAGCTGAACGCTGCCGTGTGACATGGTGGAGATGCTTGGTGACGGAGGTGGTGGTATTGGTGGCACATGCTCTGTTTGGTGGGTGGCAGGAAGAGGCCGAGGAAGCAGCAGAAGAGGGAGCAGGGGGAGCCTCAGTGAGTTCCTTGCTTTTAAGGTGTTTACTCCACTGCAGTTCATGCTTTGCATGTAGATGCTTGGTCATGCAGGTTGTGCTAAGGTTCAGAACGTTAATGCCTCGCTTCGGGCTCTGATGGCACAGTGTGCAAACCACTCGGGTCTTGTCGTAACCACATTGGTTAAAGAAGTGCAATGCCAGGGAACTCCTTGAAGCTGCCTTTGGGGTGCTCGGTCTCTGGTGGCAGTGGCCAGTAGCAGGCGACATCTGTTGGCGGTGGCTGTTCTGCTTATGCCCCCTGCTCCCTCTTTTGCTACGCTGTTGGCTTGGTCTCACCACTGCCTCTTACTCTTAACTATGAAAGTCAGTGGCACGACCTTCATTCCATGTGGGGTCTAGGACCTCATCGTCCCCTGCATCGTCTTCCACACAGTCTTCCTCCCTGACCTCCTGTTCAGTCTGCACACTGCAAAAAGACCCAGCAGTTGGCACCTGTGTTTCGTTATCATCAGAGACGTGAGGACTCTGATGAGGTGGTATTTCCATGTCCTCATCATCAGGAAACATAAGTGGTTGTGCGTCAGTGCATTCAATGTCTTCCACCACTGGGGAGGGGCTAGGTGGATTCCCTTGGGAAACCCTGCCAGCAGAGTCTTCAAACAGCATAAGAGATTGTTGCATAACTTGAGGCTCAGACATTTTCCCTGATATGTATGGGGGTGATGTGACAGACTGATGGGCTTGGTTTTCAGGCGCCACCTGTGCGCTTTCTGCAGAAGACTGGGTGGGAGATAAATTTGTGAACGTGCTGGATCCACTGTCCGCCACCCAATTGACTAGCGCCTGTACTTGCTCAGGCCTTATTAAGCTTAGAACGGCATTGGTCCCCACCAAATATCGCTGTAAATTCTGGCGGGTACTGGACCTGAGTTAGCTGGTTCACTAGGACGTGTGGCTTTGGCAAAACGGCCACGTCCTCTCCCAGCACCAGAGGGTCCACTAGCAACACCACTACCATGTTTGCGTCCCTTACTAGATGTCTTCCTCATTGAATTTGTTACCGTTCACCACAATAAGAAAAAAATTTTTTGCCCAATGTATAGAATTTAAATTCAGGCCTTTCTTTCCAGGCACCTAACACTATCTGGCTATCTATTTACGTACCATAATACACTAATCCAGGCACAGCAGTGACCACAGATTTAGGGGAATATCAATTGTAGGCCTAGTATTTAGGCCCTGGATGAAAGGTATCCTTTTATGGACAGATTTACACTTGGAAATGCACAGTAGCGTGTGAAAAAATATATAGGATTATGCTTTCAGCAGTTGTATTTTAACACTTTGTGTAATATACCCTTTAACGGAAAGAAATACACTTAGAGATGCAAAACAGTGTGTGCAAATGTAGAGGATTATGCTGCATTTTAACACTTACTGTAATATACCCTTTAATGGAGAGAAATACACTTTGAGATGCACGCTGAGTGTAATATACCCTTTTACGGACAGATTTACACTTGGCCAGCTGGAACACCAGATTTTGGGTATTGCTATTTTGGCAATAGAATTTCACCCCAGAACAAAATCTATCCTTTGCCGGACACTATTAAACTTGGCCAGCCACAGCTGAAACCGCTGATTTACGGTCTTGCTATTTTGGCAATTGAATTTCACCCCAGAAAAAAAGATATCCTTTGCCGGACACTATTAAACTTGGCCAGCCACAGCTGAAACCACTTATTTACGGTATTGCTATTTTGGCAATTGAATTTCACCCCAGAAAAAAATATATCCTTTGCCGGACACTATTAAACTTGGCCAGCCACTGCTGGAACTCCAGATTTAGGGGATTGCTATTTTGGCAATTGAATTTCACCCCAGAAAATTATCTATCCTTTGCCGGACACTATTAAACTTGGCCAGCCACTGCTGGGACACTAGATTTAGGGGATTGCTATTTTGGCAATTGAATTTCACCCCAGAAAAAAATCTATCCTTTGCCAGACAGCAGATAATATTACACTTGGCTAGCCACAGCTTGAACACCAGATTTAGGGGATTGCTATTTTGGCAATTGAATTTAACCCCTCAATAAAATATAGAAATTTCTATCCTGAGTTTCGTGGGGTGACAATAAGCACAGCCAAGCCCCTGATGTAGTATATAGCAAAAAAAAAAAAAAACTAGTATTGAAGGATTGATGGACTTGGTGGCAGCTTGTGTTGTGCACCACAAGACACAAAATGGCCGCCGATCACCCCAGAAAAAAGTGACAGAAAAACGCTCTGTGCAGCCTAAAAACCAGTGAGCAATTAACTAGCAGAAGTTGAATGATTTACAGCTGTAGATCGATCACTTCATTAGATGTTTTTGCTGAGTTTTCCCTGCCTAATCTCTGCATCCTATCCCTACACTAATCAGAGCAGAGTGACGTGCGGCGCTACGTGACTCCAGCTTAAATAGAGGCTGGGTCACATGCTGCACTTGGCCAATCACAGCCATGCCATTAGTAGGCATGGCTATGATGGCTTCATAGGGCAAGAAGTAAATCGCTAGCTGATTGGCTGCTGTGCGGCCCTTCAGAAAGCGTGAAGAAATCGCTGAACAACGGACCCAAACCCAAACTTTTTTGAAAATGTTCGGGTCCGGGTCCCGAACACCTTAAAATTCGGTACGAACCCGAACTATACAGTTCAGGTTTGCTCCTCCCTATCTTCAACCTCACAGTTTTTTTTTTGCCTTCCTCTGGATCAACTTGCAGGATAACAGGCCGAACTAGATGGACAAATGTCTTTTTTCTATGTATATGGCACCTTATTCCGCAGCGCTTTACAAATTCATAGGGTTCATGTACAAAACAAAAGTATCTGGCTAATATACAACTGAAACACTAGGAGTTGGGGCCCTGTTCACAAGAGCTTACAATCTATGAGGAATTGGGGGTGACACATAAGGTACTTGATTTTGATTCGTGTTGGGTGCGAATATTCGAATCGCAAATTTTAATCTCGAATATCACAACTTCGAGAATGTGTGAATATTTCGGATATAGTATTCGTATTTTAGAATATTCTACTTTTTTTTTTTTTCATCAGTAGCATCCCTTTTTGCTTGTGGGCCAATGAGAAGGCTGCAGTGTCTTTGTCTGAGCTTAGCAACATCCTTAGCAACCAATAGGCAAGTTACCTACCCCTTTAGTATATAGCAGCCATTTTCTACAGTTTCTACAGTTTATTAAGGTTCTGAGAGAGAAAGCAGTGTCATTGCTCTGCTCTCTGCCTTCCTGTTTCCCATTACATTAGATAGTTAGTTCGTTAACTTATATATATAATACAGATAGTTAGTGGGAGATAGTCAGTGTTACTGTAGGTTAGATTTTGATATAGTGTAGCTGTGCAGGGTGTTCGGTAGCGTGATATGTAGTCAGACCTGCTAAAATGTGAAGTTGCATGTATTGCGCAAAAATATGCACATCATTGATTGCCGACTTGCGCAATTGCAAATTTATTGGAGCACACTATCTGCATATAAAGCTATTGTAATATTCTGCCGTGCCAATCATTTTCTCCAGTCTCAGGAAACTTGTAGCAGCTTGAAAAAGTGACGATAGTGACCCACACCTCTATTGCGCGCGCATTACATGCATATTATATTGCCGATTTTCACAATCAAGAAAATAATAGCGAACTTGCGAATATATGACAAATATTCTACCAAATATTCACGGAATATCGCAAATTCGAATATTGCCCCTGCTGCTTATCACTAATTGTGATAAGTAGGATTTCATCAATTATTAAACTGACAGGAGTGGTGTTGGCCGATCTCCGTTGGGTGGGGACTGTTAGAGGATTGAGTTTATGCCAGAGGAGTTGGTGGGGGAGAGGTTTAGTCAGGGAAAAATCATTTTAGGTAGCATGATAAGCCTCCGTGAAAAAAAGTGTTTTTAAAGCATGTTTGAAGGTGGAGAAGTTGTGAATTGACCTAATATTCCGGAGCTGAGTATTCCAGAGAGTAGGTGCAACTCGCTAACAGAATGGACAGCATGAGTAGGGTGGTAGATGGAGATGAGGGAGGAGATATATGGAGGTGCAGCACTGTGGAGAGCTTTGTGGGTGAGGGTGAGAAGTTTGAACTGTATTCTGGGGTGGATGGGTAACCAGTGGAGTGACTGGCACAAATTAGTAGCATCAGTGTAGCGGTTGGTTGGATGGATAGATGAGCTTGGCTGCAGCATTTAGGACAGACTGAAGGGGGGAGATTTTAGTGAGAGGAAGACCGATTTAGTAATGCGTTGCAGTAGTAAAGACGAGAATAAATCAAGGCAACAACAAGAGTTTAAGTTAAGAGCGTGTAAATGATTGAATCTGGGGAACAAAGGAAAGATCAGAATCAAATGTGGCCCCAAGACAGCGGGCATGTAGCACAGGAGTTATGATAATGCTGCAGACCGAAATTAAAATATATAGTTTTGGTGGGTTAGTAGATGGAGGAAAGAAGTTCAGTTTTTGAGAGGTTCAGTTTTAGATACATGAAAAAATAGAAAAAATATATAATACGAGTACTATATATTAGTGTCCCTCAAACGTGTCGCTGCAGCGAGTCCAAGAAATGCAGTGGGTAGTTCACATGTAGCAGTTTATCACAGGTACGGACCGCGCACTCCTCATATATTCTCCCTTAAGCTTATACAGATGACCCATGGGTTAACAAGGGTTTCCACACGGTCTTTCTCCGTCCTCCCGACCTGTGGAATAATCGTAGTATGCCGATAGTGCATCAAGAGGAAGAGGAGACGAAGAACAGCCAGCAAATGATACACTAAAGTAGCCGTCAGAGAGATAGGAAGAGAACCAGGAGAGAGCAGTGTCCTTAAGGCCAATTGAGTGGAGCATCGTGAGGAGGAGTTTATGATCTACAGTATCAAAAGCTGCAGAGAGATCCATCAGAATCAGTTGAGAATAATCACAATTTCTTTTTGCTGTTAGAAGATGAATAGACACTTTAGTAAGGGCAGTTTCTGTAGAGTGGGGAGGGAAAAAGGCAGATTGTAAGGGGTCAAGAAGAGAGCTTGCAGAGAGGTAGCTTATTAAGTGAGAGTAGACAAGACGTCCAAGGAGTTTAGAGATGAAGGGGAGGATAGAAACAGGTCGGTAGTTAGCAGCTCAGGTCAGGTCAAGAGATGGTTTCTTTAGTAGTGGAGTTATAACAGTGTTTGAAAGAGGAGCGAAAGATACCAGAAGAGATAGAGAGGTTAAAAATTGCAGTTAGGTGAGTGATGAGAGCCGGGGAGAGGGACTGGAGAAGGTGTGATGGAATAGGATCACTGCTACAGGTCATGGGTCGAGAAGAAGAGAGAAGCCTGGATACTTCTTCCTCTGTTATAGGGTCAAAAGAGGAGAGAGAGCATGTGGATTAATGGGAGGGAAGATGATTGAAATTATTTGGGGACTGGGAGATTATTTCCTGCAGGATAGTGCCAATCTGTCTCTGAAGTAAGTGCTCCTGCCATCAGCGCAGAGGTCAGGGACAGGTTCTAGAATTTTAGGGCTTAGAAGGGAATGAAAAGTGTTAAAGAGTCGTTTTGTATGTTTTGAGCATAAATTTATAGGGGAGGAAATCTGCTGATATTCGCAATTTTCTCCATAAGCGTTCTGCACATTTGGAGCAGCGGTGGAGAAAACATGTTTCAGATGTGTGCCAGGGTTGCCGTGTTCTGTGTCAGGAGGGATGGATTGATATTGGATCAACTTTATCTAGGGTGGTTTTGAGGGTCTGATTGTAATGATTGGCAGCCAAGCCTGGACAGGCGAGGGAAGAGATTGGGGTAAGAACTAATTGTAGGGTGTTAATAAGTTAATGGCAGTTAATAGTGTGTAGGTTTCTGTAAGTGTGAAAAGTAGGATTGTCATGAGAAAAGTGAGCGGTCTTAATGGTAAATGAAAGAAGATTGTGGTCAGAAAGTGGAACGGATAAGTTTCTAAAGTTTGAGACTGAGCAGTGACAGAAGAAGACTAGATCAAGTATATTGCCCTGTTCATGCGTGGCAGAGGAAGTAAGTTGTGATAGGCCAAGAGAGTAGGTTAAGGAAATAAAGTAAGTGACTGATGGGAAGATAGAATCATCAATGGGGATATTAAAATCACCCATAATAAGAGTTGGTGATTCAGATGTGAAGGCCAACATAGAGCAGGGCAGCAGGGGAAGCAGTGTCAGAGGGTTGAAGCCAGGTTTCTGTAAGGGCTAGCAAGTTCAGAGAGTGTGAGAGGAAGAAATCGTGGATTGTGGGTAGTTTATTAAGAACTGACCGTGCGTTTCAGAGTGCGCAGTTAAAAGAGACTGGAGAGGATGTGCAGTGAACATTAATCAGATTTTTGGGGTTTCTGTATGTTGCAGATGAGAAACTAAAGTTAGCAACAGAGGGAGGGCCAGGATTCGGTGAAATATCCCCTGCAGCTAATAGCAGGAGAACATAAAGAGACAGCAAGTGGTTGAAAGATTTATATTGGTGTTTTTTATACTGCACCGTGGAGGAAGGTGGGTCAGGGTAATGTGTAAAGGTATAAAGTGTATGCCAACTGAACAGGGGTGGGGGAAGGAGGGAGGGTCTGATGTGGAGAGAAGGGACAGAGGGTGGAAGGTGTGGTTGATTTTGAAGGTAGACAGCTATAGCAATGAGAAGAGTAGCCACAGCCTGAGTGAAATATTGTAGCATATCTGTGCTATGTTTAACTTTGTTTGAGTAGTATACATAGCATCTCCTTCTCCTGCTCTGTCTAACTGCCATGATTAACTGCCAAGCGCTTAGGCAATATGGCTCTTTGGCAGAGATGCTGCTTCTGGCTGGTGCTGACCCCTGCGAGTTCTTCCCCTTAGACTGTGTCTATATTTATACTGAAAGGGAACTGGCTGAATCCCATGCCTGGTAATGCCCATTATGCCCACTTAATAGTAATAATGCCCATTGTGCCCCCTTCTTAGTAGTAATACCCTTGTACCCACTTTGTTAGTAATAATGCCTATTGTGCCCAACTAAAAGTAGTAATGCCCTCTGTGCCCCTTCATAGTAATAATGCCCATTGTGCCAAGCGCTTAGGCAATATGACTCTTTGGCAGAGATGCTGCTTCTGGCTGGTGCTGACCCCTGCGAGTTCTTCCCCTTAGACTGTGTCTATATTTATACTGAAAGGGAACTGGCTGAATCCCATGCCTGGTAATGCCCATTATGCCCACTTAATAGTAATAATGCCCATTGTGCCCCCTTCTTAGTAGTAATACCCTTGTACCCACTTTGTTAGTAATAATGCCTATTGTGCCCAACTAAAAGTAGTAATGCCCTCTGTGCCCCTTCATAGTAATAATGCCCATTGTGCCCCCTTGACAGCAATAATGCCCATTGTGCCCCCTTCACAGTAGTAAAGCCCACTCTGGTCCCCCATGAATAAAACAAAAAAAAAAATAGTAACTACTCACCTTGTCCTGCTCCTGATACTCAGATCCAGCTCTCCCCCTGCAGACACAGATCGCTCTGCAGCACTTTGTGTGAGGAGCACGGGCAGATTCCTTGGCTGCAGGCTCCTCCTACACAGGCCAGCAGCACGATCTGTGTCTGCAGGCTGAATGGTGGAGCAAAGAGCAGAAGGCTCTGTGCTTTACCATTCACTGCGCGGCCAGAAGAAGAGAAGGATCACAGGGAGATGAGCCATCAGTGAGTGACAGGACTGCAGCTCTCCAGTGCTCCAATGTTGAGTGCTTTCATCTGTATTAATGGAAATGCTAATTGCTTCTGGCATCCCCTTGAAAGAGGGCACCTGGGGCAGACCACCCCACCCTCCCCTCCCTTGGCATACCACTGTTGCTACCTTACCCACAATGTCATGGGGCCACTACTGTCACTGCTACTGCCACTGCTGCTGCTGTCATCCTCACCACTCTGTAATTGGCCACTACTGTCACTACCACTGCTGCAGCTTACACCCTTCTCACTCTGTCATGGGGCCACTACTGTCACTGCTTCTGCCATTGCTGCCACCCTGCCCACACTCTGTCATGGGGCCATGGTACACTACACAATTATGTACAGGGCGATAAATTAGACCTGACAGTAACATTGTCATGTAATACTGACGCAATGTCATTTGACAGGTAATAGAATGAATTAAAAAGCATGTGTTTGGACTGCCACTACTATTGGTGTTGTCTCCATTTCTTTAATTTGTTCCACTAAGGAGCCATTTGAAAAACTCTTTTTTTTGCTTTACTGAAGGGTGCTCTATGTATTTCTTTTTGTTTAACAGACGGGAATTAGCTATGAATCTTGGTGAACACTGTTACTGCCACTGCTGCTGACTACTTGACTGCACAATTAAGTCAATGGCAATATTCACCTGTGATACTGACGCACAGTAAATCTGTAGCTAACAGATGGTATTAGGTATGAATCTTGGTGCACTGCACACTGATGGCAATACACTCTCCCTGCAGTTTTCCTTCAGTCTCCTTGCACTTTCCCTGCAGTTTCACTTCCAAGCCTTCACACTGATATTGGGCCTCCCAGAGGGAAGTATATGATTATGCAGATTGGGCTGGGTACACGAGATTTATAGAGATTCACTACAAAATAATTCGGAATAAATCAAATTTCTTGGCGAACTTCGGAGAAACTGGCGAATCTCTAATTGTCACTCTCCACTCCCCAATTGTGAACTTCTGGCCAATGTACCCCAAGAGGCACATTACCGATTCATGGCTTGGTGGGATAGGGCATCAGTATCTGATCTGCTGTCTAAGAAGGCAGAGTAGTGGTAGTGTTGTGGCCTCCTCAGACACAGCATTTCCTATGCCAATGAAACATAACTTTCATTGGTCACATGGTCTAGACCAGGGATGCTCAACCTGCGGCCCTCCAGCTGTTGTAAAACTACAATGCCCACCATGCCCTTCTGTAGGCTGATAGCTGTAGGCTGTCTGGGAATGATGGGAGTTGTAGTTTTGCAAAAGCTGGAGGGCCGCTGTTGTGCTACTGTAACTGACGGTACTTTCTGAAAAAGCTGATCGGCAGATACTGATGATCTATCTGGAGGATAGGTTATCAGTTCAAAAATCTCAGAAAAATCCTTCAAGTTCTATAGACCACTGATAAAGACCTTAGAAATTGACGACAGACAAAGAGCTTATACAGTACTATGGCATTTTTGTCAAAATATAGCATGCTTTAGGTATGGCTTTTTGTGGGCTTTCCCTATAAATCTTTATAAAAACCACTTGAGAAAATGGCTGTATAAAAGTTTACAGATAAAAAAATACAAGAAAAAACATTGTGATACAGGTTTTAGATTTAGCTCTCATTTTCTATTTAAATTAATCATTCATATGTAGTGATGGACGAACATCGGTCGTGTTCACGCCGGGCCCTATTGACCTTAATGGCAGGTGAACCTGAAAAATCTTCAGGTCATATTTGTAGCTGCCAAATACTTACTAGAAGTGCACAAATAGTCCTACAACATGGACAGTGACATACCAGAGGGGGATCATTGGCAAAAATTCAGATAAAAAATATGTATTTTAATCAGGGGCAATTTTTATGCGTCTTACAGGGAAACTCTCAAAAATGTGCCCTGCTGGAGCCTAGAAAAAGTTAATTTTAGGCCACGAGAGTACAGCCCCCAAAAATTAGGCATTCACTTTCTTGCTCCTCCTCCTCCTCCCCCCAGCCATCATCCTCCTCTGACTTCTCTTCATATTCCTGCTGACTTGTCTCAGATGGAGTAGACCCCCCCTTCCCCCTCCCCCCCGGGAGTACATTCAGAGTACATCCTCAATGACACAATGCAATGCATGCTCCAGAAAGAAGGAGTAAGGTATGATGGCTGATGGCTCCCTGGCTGCGACTGACCAGTTTGGTGATCTCATCAAATGGCCGCAGAAGTCTGCATGCGTCGCGCATGAGCAGCCACTGGCGTTGTGAAAAGAAACCAAGCTCCCCAAAACCTTTCCTGCTGCACAGTTTGTACAGGTAGTCGTTAACAGCACGCTGATGCTGGAGCGGCCTATCAAGCATATACAAGGTGGAGTTCCAGCTCGTAGGGCTGTCACAAATCAGACGTCTGGCGGGCAAGTAGTGTCACCGCTGAACTTCAGCAAAGCGAGCCATGGCCGTGTAAGATCTTCTAAAATGGCCAGAGATTTTCCTGGCCTGCCACAAGACGCCCTGGACCCCGGGGTATTTGGCAATGAATCGAAGCACGACCAAGTTCAGGACGTGTGCCATACATGGCACATTTGTCATTTTGCCCTGTTTCAGCTCGCTTAGCAGATTGGCATTATTGTCACACACCACTTTACCAATTGAGCGGGGTTAGCCACTGATCGGCCTGTGACCGCAGAGCTGAAAGCTCTGGCTCTTGGCTTCCAGGCACAATAGCCGTAGCACAGCATAGCAACGTCTCACCTCGGATGTCGTAAAGGTTCTGGGGAGCTTTGGGGGTGCAACGGAAGAGGCAGTAGCAATGGAAAAGGAGGAGTCAGGCAAGAAGGAGACGAAGGATGGAGTAGGAGGAGGCGAAGACGAGGTAGGCCTGCATGCAATCCATGGCAGTAACACCAAATACACACGGGAGCCAACGGTTACATGCTTGACGGCCATCAGAAGGTTCACCTAGTGGGCAGTAAAAGTTATGTACCTTCCCTGCCCGTGTTTGCTAGATCACGTGTCTGTGGTCAGATGTATCTTGGCACTGACACTGTGTGTCAGAGATATATTCACTTGCCGCTGAACGTGGCCATATAGCTCTGGTATGCCGTTCAGGGAGAAATATTTCCTTCCGGGGACCTTCCATTGCGGTATACCAATGGCCACAAATTTTCTAAAGGTCTCCGAGTCCACCAATTTATATGGCAGTAGTTGGCGGGCTAGCAGTTCCGACAAGCCAGCTGTCAGCTGTTGGGCAAGAGGATTATCCGGAGTCATCAACTTTTTACGCTCGAACATTTGGGCCACTGAAGCCTACCTTCTGCCAGATGAACACGACAATAGCACGGTGGAACGTGGAGTGGGGGACAAATAGGATGAGAGAGGAGAAGAGGCAGGACGTGGAGCACCGGGAGTGTGGTTTTGTGGGTTCTGACGGCGTTGCTCCCAATGGGCTCGTTGATGGGAGGCCAGGTGCCTTCTTAAGGCGGTCATCCCTAGGTGAGTGTAGGGCTTACTGCAACTTATGCTTTGACAGCACAAGCTGCAGATGGCAACACTATTGTCAGCAGCTGACACATTAAAAAAAGCCCACACGGCGGAGCCATGTGCCAGCGTCCTGGGAGCACGAGAAGTGACCGAGCATGGTGGATGGCTAGCTCCAGATACATTTGCAGTCTGCTTTTTGCCTCCTGTGCCCTGCTAGCTCTGCCTGTTTCTGCTCCTTCTCCTCCCTCTCTGCTGCTCCGTCTCTCCCTCTGAACACCCCTCCTCATCCTCTCTTGTGGGCACCCAAGTGATGTCTATCGACACGTCATCATCGTCACTAGTGATGAGCGAGCACCAAGAATTATTGTGCTCAGCCAAGCACCCGAGTATAATGGAAGTCAATGGTAGACACCCCTGCTCTGAAGACGGGAGGGTGCCTGGTCCATTGGAAAAGGTCAGAAAGTGAAAGAACCACCACCAAAATGGATCGGGAACAGCATGGGGACGATGTCTGGATAATTCTTGGACTCCCAGGTCGCTGCTGGGAACCATGTTGTCCGAGTTATAAGCCACTTTTACAGACTGACAAAAATACGCACAACCCCCCCCCTCCCCCCCCCCCAAAAAAAAGTAAATTTCACAGAAAAAATTGTTAGGAAACATTCTTTCCTATATATTCAATTGTATATAAAGTGCAAGTGCTGCGAAAAATTACAAGCAAAAGGCACTCTGAAACAGCCTGTATATCACATAAAGGAGGGCCTCATTCACATTTTGGTACAATTGTTCAGGTAGTGGGACTCCTACACTAATAAAACCTATGCAGTAAGTGAAAGGGCTGCCAAAAATGACAAGGAACCGGCACTACAATACACTCTTTATTACACATAAAGTAGGGCATCATACACACCTAGCTGTCCCTTCTGAAGCACTCTCCCTGAGACTGCAGGAGGTAGATTGCTGCTCTAAAACCACACACACACACACACACACACACACACAGTAGTCCTTAAAAGGACTTTTGGGTCTTGGAAAAGCTTTCTGAGAATAAAAACTGTGAAAATTGCTCCCTACACTGTCTTTCCCTTCCTATGCTCTGCTCTCTCTATGTCTGAGCCGAATATTCGTCATCGGGTGCTACTGTATATAGCACCCGATGACGAGTTCCTACCAGCCAATCACTGTAATGCCAGCAGCCAACATGGCTAGTGGCATTACAGTGAGGGCAGTACTTAACTGCACCTTTATTGGCTGCTTAAAACCCGCGAAACATGTGGGACGGAGACTCGAGCATTGCAGATATTCGGCCGAGCATGCTCTCTCATCTCTCATAATCGTCACCTTCACCACCACTGACATTTGAGATCACGGAGTAGGTAGCAAAAGCAGGGACCTCCTTCCTTGAGCTGGTCTGGGTACTGTTGTCAGACTGTTGGGTGGCGGCCGTTGCTACCTCTTCTTCCTCATTTGGTATCTAGAATGGCTGCGCATTGGTAAGGTCTGGGAATGGATGGGAAAATAATTCCTCTGACTCGAGTGGAGGGGCTATGGTGGCAGTAATGGTGGTGTATTTGTGGGTGCACACAGCAGAGAGTGAGGAGGGTGCAGATACAGAGGAGGAGGAGGGTGCAGAAGCAGAAGGCTGAGTATGCCACTCAACCAACTCTAGTGCGCCCTTTTAAGTAATCACTCGCACCTTCTCCAACTTCCGGAGCGGCCTGCCTCTTCCTCTGCCTGTCCTTTTCAAAATGACACTGTGCCTAAGTCCCTAGAGACCTTAATCAGTAATTGGTGGAAGCAGGTATATAGAACCCCTTAATCAGTATTTTGTGGAAGCAGGTTTATCGCAGCCCTCAATCAGTATTTTGTGGAAGCAGGTATATCGAACCCCTTAATCAGTATTTTGTGGAAGCAGGTATATTAAATCCCTTAATCAATATTTTGTGGAAGAAGGTATATTGTAGGCCTCAATAAATATTTAGTGGAAACAGGTATATCAAACCCCTTAATCAGCATTTTGTGGAAGCAGATATATTGCAGGCCTCAATCAATATTTTGTGGAAACATGAATATGTGGAAGTGGAAGTACTTATGTGCTGGAACCTAAGTCCTACTGAAACTGAAACAAACCTTCAGCTAGGGAGCAGGAGAAAGACAACCGGTTCCTTCCACCGTGAAGGAACCAGCATCTTCCTGAGGCCTAGTCAAAACACACAACAAAATATGAAGGAAGGAGGAATTAGCTTTAGATGGACGGGGAGCAGGAGATTCAACAAACACTAGCAGAGAACTCCAGGAGGAAATATAAACTGCAAGAGAGAGGCGGGTATAAGTAGAGCCACTAAACAGCTAATGAGCAGAACCTGTGGAGAGGTGGGATCCTGCCCACAACAACAAACAGCAAGGAAAAAGAGAAAGATCTGTCAGATAGACTCACGTGCAGCAAGTCTATCAGATCTTCTCAGGCCTCTCACAGGGCAGGCAGTGACAGTACCCCCCCCCCCCATTCTAAGGGTGACCTCTTGGAACCCAGGACCAACCTTATCCGGGTGTACCCTGTGAAAGGACCTCACAAGGCGACTAGCATTGACATTGTTCGCCGGAACCCACATTCTTTCTTCAGGACCATATCCCTTCCAATGTACCAGGTACTGAAGGGAGCCACAAAGAATACCTGAGTTGACTATTCTGGAGATCTGAAACTCCAGATTACAATCTACTAAAAGAGGAGGAGGTGGTAAAGGAGATGGTTCAGCAGGTTCCACATAGTTCTTCAACAAAGACCTGTGAAACACATTATGGATCTTCCAGGCCTAATATGAGGGCTTCCAGGAAATTGATGGTATGGGCAGTTTATAATGTCACAGTAGGTGAGGGAAAGGAAGAAAGCCAAATACAACAACAGTAAAAAACAGCAGACTAGGCCCCAAAGCTAGGGAAGAGGGAAAGGTCACCACCTGACAATCCCTGAGCCTTTCCATGACTGCTGACAGTATGAGCAAATCCTAAAGGTGGAAGTACTCATGCGCTGGAACCTACGTCCTGCTGAAACTGAAACAAACCCTCAGCTAGGGAGCAGAAGAAAGACAACCTGTTCCTTTCACCGTGAAGGAACCAGGGTCTCCATGAGGCCTAGTCAGAATACACAACAAAAGGGAAGGAAGGAGGAGCAGGAGATCCACCAAACACTAGCAGAAAACTCCAGGAGGAAAAATAAATCGCAAGAGCTGCAGTGAGAGGTGGGTATAAATAGAGCCACTAAACAGATAATGAGCAGAACCTGAGGAGAGGTGGGATCCTGCTCACAACAACAAACAGCAAGGAAAAAGAGAAAGCTCTGTCAGATAGACTCACGTGCAGCAAGTCTATCAGATCTTCTCAGGCCTCATACAGGGCAGGCAGTGACACAGGTATATCGCAGGCGTCAATAAATATTTGGTGGAAACAGGTATATCGAACCCCTTAATCAGTATTTTGTGGAAGCAGGTACTGTATATCGCAGGCCTCAATCAATATTTGGTGGAAACAGGTATACCGAACCCCTTAATCAGTATTTTGTGGAACCAGGTACAGTATATCACACCCCTCAATTTTTTTTTTTGCCATAACAGTTATATCACACCACCCTGTTTATCTGGGGCAACAGGTATATCACAGCCCTCAATTAGTATTTTGTGGAAGAAGGTATATCACTCCCCTCAATCAGTTTTTTGGGGGGCAACACGTATATCACACCCGTTGCAAATAGTTGTTTCAATAGCACTTGTCCATCTATATAGGTGCAGTATCGCAGCAGAACCGCACACAACTGTTGCACAATACAAATGCGCTATATAATTTCTATGTTAGAAAGTAGATTATAGGTAAATCACACCCCTCAATCAGTTTCTGTGGGGCAACAGGTATATCACACCTGGTTTAATTAGTTGTTCCAATAGCATTTGTCCCTCAATATATCTGCGGTATTGCAGCAGAACCGCACACAACTGCTGCACAATACAAAAGCAACTAAAATATTATTTCTGTGTTAGAAAGTATATTATAAGTATATCACACCCCTCAGTATATCACACCTATCGATAGCACACCTATACCAGTCCTTAACCACCTCAGCCCCCCTAGCTTAAACACCCTTAATGACCAGGCCACATTTTACAATTCTGCACTACACTACTTTCACCATTTATTGCTCGGCCATACAACTTACCACCCAAATGAATTGTACCTCATTTTCTTCTCACTAACCCTGGGTTCAGACCTGAGCGTTCTAGAAACGAGCGTTTTTGTCGCGCATATTTATTTTGCAAATGGGAAACGCGCGTCGTACGCGCGTTCTTGTGATTGACTACTGTGGTGTCAATCACAAAACGCGTGACAAACGCCCCAAAAAAAGCTCAAGTACTTGCTTATGCGTCGGGCGTTTTACAGCGTGTTCAAACGCGCTGTAAAATGCTCAAGTGAGAACCAGGGCCATAGGAAAGTATTGGTTTTCATGTGTTGAGCGTTTTACAGCGCGTTTGAACGCGCTGTAAAACGCTCAGGTGTTAACTTAGGGTAATAGAGCTTTCATTTGGTGGTATTTCATTGCTGCTGACATTTTTACTTTTTTTGATATTAATCAGAAATGACCGAAATTTTTGCAAAAAAATGACATTTTTCACTTTTCTATATAAATTTTTCTCTAAATTTATTGTTCTACATGTCTTTGATAAAAAAAAATCCAATAAGTGTATATTTATTGGTTTGGGTAAAAGTTATAGCGTTTACAAACTATGGTGCAAAAAAGGGAATTTTCGCATTTTGAAGCAGCTCTGACTTTCTGAGCACCTGTCATGTTTCTTCAGGTGCTAGAATGCCAGGATAGTATAAATACCCCCCAAATGACACTGTTTTAGAAAGAAGACACCCCAAAGTATTCACGGAGGGGCATGGTGAGTTCATGTATTATTTCATTTTTTTTCACAAGTTAGCGGAAAATGACACTTTCTGAGGAAAAAAAAATAATAAAGTTTCCATTTCTGCTAACTTCTGGCAAAAAAAATAAAATCTCCCACGGACTCACTATGCCCCTCAGTGAATACCTTGGGGTGTCTACTTTCCGAAATGGGGTCATTTGTGGGGTGTGTTTACTGTTCTGGCATTTTGGGTACCTTTAGTATAAGTACCTTTAGTATTTCACAGGGCATTTTTACGCATTTAGATTCCAGACTTCTTCTCACGCTTTAGAGACCCCTAAAATGCCAGGGCAGTATAAATACACCACAAGTGACCCCATTTTAGAAAGTAGACACCCAAAGGTATTTCATGAGGGGTATGGTGAGTTCATGTAAAATTTTATTTTTTGTCACAAGTTAGTGGAATATGAGACTTTGTAAAAAAAAAATATATATATATCAATTTCCGCTAACTTGTGCCAAAAAAAATGTATTTCTGTGAACTCGACATGCCCCTCACAGAATACCTTGGGGTGTCTTCTTTCCAAAATGGGGTCACTTGTGGGGTATTTATACTGCCCTGGCATTTTAGGGGCCCTAAAGCGTGAGAATCCAAATGCGTAAAAATGCCCTGTGAAATCATAAAGGTACTCATTGGAATTAGGGCCCCTTTGCGAATCTTGGCTGCAAAAAAGTGGCACACATGTGGTATCGCCGTACTCAGAAGAAAGGGGGCATTGTGTTTTGGGGTGTATTTTTACATATAACCATACTGTGTTCAAGAAAAGGAATTTTCTATATAGTTCGGGCAATGTGCGGATCTGCAAAATGCGGAAAGCACATTGCCGTCGTCCGTGTTTTGCGGATCCGGGGATCCGTGGATCTGCAAAACACATATGGACATGTGAATGGAGCCTTACAGGGGGGTGATCAGTGACAGGGGGGTGATCAGAGAGTCTATATGTGGTGATCAGGGGTTAACAAGGGGTTAATAAGTGACAGGGGGGGGGGAGGGTGTAGTGTGGTGCTTGGTGCTACTTTACATAGCTACCTGGTCCTCTGTTGGTCGTTCCCAGCAAATGGGACCACCAGAGCACCAGGTAGCAGGTATATCAGACGCTGTTAACAAAACAGCATCTGATATACATGTTTGATGCTTTTTATTTTACATCTACAGCCTGCCAGCGATTGATCATCGCTGGCAGGCTGTAGCATCACTGCCGAGCTGTGCGCTGCTGTGAACACGCACGTGCGCGTTCACAGCAAATCTCCCCTCTCGCGAGATGACGCATGTATGCGTCCAGGAGGAACAAACCTACCGCCGCCTGGACGCATCCGTGCGTTAGGCGGTCGGGAGGTGGTTAAAACAACTTTTATGGCCCTATTAGCTAGCGTTTAGTGTCCCTAACAGCCTGTCTTTGCTCCACAAAGCAACCTCTTCCTACATTGGCAAAACCCAGAATATAAAATGGCCGCCAGATCGGGTTCTGTTATAGGGTGGGTGTGTCCATGTGCTGAAACATCTCAATTGGCTGTCCTGTCCCACCTGATGGATGTTTCATGGGTCATAGTTCCGCGCAGTGCAAAAGAATTTAGCATCGGCGGACATCGCAATGTGTTCGCATGTTCGGCGAATCGCGAACACGCACAGTTCACCGTGAAACGATCGCCGGACGAAACGCAAGGCCATCTCTAATCACTTGATTCAGAGTAACTGTTCTCTGTCTTGCGGTTCCTTAGTCATCGCAGACCTCCCTGCCTATGCTTATATCATATTAAATAAGCGGGTTCCCAGTTATAGGATCATAAAACGTTTTCGGAATATAGCCTTCCTCAACATAACTGGAAATACATAGAAACATCATAATGTATAAGTTTACATGTTTACATCATGGGGAAAAATTATGAAAAAAATTACAAAGATGTCTAAATGGGGTATATAGAGAAGGCATCTATGTAAAGTAACAGTTAGAGTTGAGCGAACCCGAACTGTAAAGTTCAGGTTCGTACCGAACATTACGATGTTCGGCACCTGGACCCGAACACTAACATTTACTTAAAAGTTCGGGTTCGCGTTCGGTGTTCGGCGATTTCTATGGTGCTTTTTGAAAGGCTGCAAAGTAGCCAATCAACAAACGTCATACTACTTGCCCCAAGAGGCCATCAGAGCCATGCCTACTATTGGCATGGCTGTGATCGGCCAAGTGCAGCATGTGACCCAGCCTCTATTTAAGCTGGAGTCACGTAGCGCCGCCCGTCACTCTGCTCTGATTACTGTAGGGATAGGATGCAGCTGCTGTGAGGGCGAGATTAGGTAGGGAAGACTCAGCACAACAACTTAATGAAGTGATCGATCTACAGCTGTGAATCATTCAAATTCTGTTGGTTCAGTGCTTACTGGTTTTTAGGCTGCCCAGAGCGTTTTTCTGCAACTTTTTTCTGGGGTGATCGGCGGCCATTTTATGATCTTTTGGTGCACCAGTACATATTTTTAACTGTGAAAAGCAAGTTCAACATACAGTTTTGGATTCAACAGAAGGCTTTTTTTTTTTTGCAATACTCTACATCAGGGGTTGTGCTTATTTGTCACACCTTGAAACACAGGATAGAAATTGCTATATTTTATTGAGGGGTGAAATTCAATTCCCAAAATACCAATCCCCTAAATCTGGGGTTTCAGCTGTGGCTGGCAAAGTGTAATACTGTCCGTAAAAGGATTTTTTTTTTCTGGGGTTAAATTCAATCCCCCACATATAAATCCCCTAAATTAGGGGTTTCAGCTGTGGCTGGCCAATTATAATACTGTCCGTAAAAGGATTATTTTTTTTTTCTGGGGTTAAATACATTCCCCTAATCCCCTAAATCTGGGGTTTCAACTGTGGCTGGCAAAGTGTAATAGTGTCCGTAAAAGGATATATTTTTTATGGGGTTAAATACAATCCCCCAAATACAAATCCCCTTAATCTGGGGTTTCAGCTGTGACTGGCAAAGTGTAATACTGTCCGTAAAAGGATAGATTTATTTCTGGGGTTAAGTAAAATCGCTGAAATAGAAATCCTAAACACTATGCTTTCCGCTATTCCTCTCCAAGTGTCATTCTGTCCGTAATAGGGTATATTACACTCAGCATCTAAAAACAAGGCCTGAAAAATAAATCCTCTATATTTGCGCACGCTGCTATGCATTTGAAAGTGTATTTCTGTCCGTAAAAGGGTATATTACTTTCAGGGTCTAAATACAAGGGCTGAAAGCTAAATCCTCTATATTTGCACACGCTGCTGTGCATCTGCAAGTGTATTTCTGGCAATAAAAGGGTATATTACACTCAGCATCTAAATACAAGGCCTGAAAATAATTCCTCTATATTTGCACATGCTGCTGTGCATCTGCAAGTGTATTTCTGTCTGTAAAAGGGTATATTACACTTAGCATCTGAATACAAGGCCTGAAAGCTAAATCCCCTATATTTGCGCAAGCTGCTGTGCATCTGCATGTGTATTTATGTCCGTAAAAGGGTATATTACACTCAGCATCTAAATACAAGGGCTGAAAGCTAAATCCTCTATATTTGCGCACGATGCTGTGCATCTGAAAGTGTATTACTGTCCGTAAAAGGATACCTTTCAGCCAGGGCCTAAATATTAGGCCTAAAATTGATATTCCCTTAAATCTGTGGTTTCTGCTGTGCCTATCTTAGTGTAATACGGTACATAAATGGCTAGATAGTATTAGGTGCCTGTATAAAAAGGCCTTCATTTGAACTCGATACATTGGGCCAAATTAGTTTTTCCTTATTGTGGTGAATGGTAACAATGAGGAAAACATCTAATAAGGGAAGCGGACATGGTCGTGATTAGTGTTAATGTTAGTAGACCCTCTGGTGCTGAGAGAGGAAGTGGCTGTTCTGCCACAGCTACACATCCTAGTGAACCAACTACCTCAGGTCCCAGTAGCCGCCAGAATCTGCAGCGATATTTGGTTGGGCCTAATTCCGTTCTAAGGATGGTAAGGCTACTTACAGGTACAGGTGCTAGTCAATTGGGTGGCCGATAGTGGATCCAGCACGTTCACATTATCTCCCACCCAGTCTTCTGCAGAAAGTGCACAGGTGGTGCCTGAAAACCATGCCCATCAGTCTGTCACATCACCCCTATGCCTATCAGGGAACCTGTCTGAGCCTCAAGTCATGCAGCAGTCTCTTATGCTTTTTGAAGACCCTGCTGCCAGGGTTTCCCAAGGGCATCCACATATCCCTTCCCCAGGGGGGTAAGACATAGAATGCACTGACGCACAACCACTTATGTTTCCTGATGAGGACATGGGGATACCACCTTAGCACGTCTCTGATGATGACGAAACACAGGTGCCAACTGCCCGGTCTTTCTGCAGTGTGCAGACCGAAAAGGAGGTCAGGGAGGAAGACTGGGTGGAAGACAATGCAGGGGATGATGAGGTCCTAGACCCCACATGGAATGAAGGTCGTGCCACTGACTTTCAGAGTTCGGAAGAAGGGGCAGTGGTGAGACCTTGCCAACAGCGTAGCAAAAGAGGGAGCACGGTGCAAAAGCCATCGCCAAGACAGTTCGCCTGCTACTGACCACCGCCACCAGGGACCAAGCACACCAAAGGCAGCTTCAAGGAGTTCCATGGCATGGCACTTGTTCACACAATGTACTGATGACAAGACCCGAGTGGTTTGCATGCTGTGCCATCAGAGCCTGAAGTGAGGCATTAACGTTCTGAACCTTAGCACAACCTGCATGACCAGGCATCTACATGCAAAGCATGAACTGCAGTGGAGTAAACACCTTAAAAACAAGGAACTGACTTAGGCTCCCCCTGCTCCCTCTTCTGCTGCTGCATCAGCCTCTTCCTCTGCCTCTGGAGGAACATTGGCACCGGCCGCCCAGCAAAATGAGGATGTGCCACCAACACCACCACCTACGTCATAAAGCATCTCCACCATGTCACACGGAAGCGTTCAGCTCTCCATCTCACAAGCCTGCTGTATTGGTGGGAGACATTAAACTCTTTTTACTGTCAAATGACCTCTACATTGTCTAGTTGTCAGGGGCCCATATTTTGTTTCATCACCTGCTGTATTTGTTGGAGACATTAACCTCTTTTTACTGTCAAATGACCTCTCCTCTGTTTGGCTGTCAAGGGCCTACATAAATGATAATGACCTGTTCCACTGCAGGTTGATCTGAGGCCTGTGTTGCTGTTACTGGACCGCTCTCCTCTTTGTCGGTGCCATGGTCTTGAATTAGTTAATGAGGCCTGTGGCACTACTGGGTGAAATCAATACTGTTTTGGCATGATTGTAACTCTCCTCTTTGTGGGTGCCATGGGTCTGAATCTGTGAATGAGGCCTGTGGCATTGCTAGGTGAAATCAATACTGTCTTGGCATGATTTTAAATCTCCTCTTTGTGGGTCCCGTAGGCCTGAATGTTTGAATGAGGCCTGTGGCCCTGCAGGCAGACATGATTCCTTCTTGGCTGTGATAACTTCAACTCCCATGTATGGTTGCCATTGGCCTGAGTCTGTAAGTGAGGCCTGTGGCACTGCAGGCAGACATTAATCATTTTTGGCTGTGATGAAAACTTCAACTCCCATAGCATTCCCACCTGACGCCACCCCAACCTCCTATTCCACCTCCTCCTCCAAGTTTCCAATCGATATTGGTTAATTTTTATTTATTTTATTTTTTTGGATTTCCCTATCCACATTTGTTTGCAGGGGATTGACCTGCAGGCCTTTTTACAGGGCTATTTCACAGCCTTTTTAGTGCTCAAAAGTTCAGGTCCCCATTGACTTCAATGGGGTTCGGGTTCAGGGTCAAGTTCGGGTTAAGTTCGGATGTCGAACATTTTCGTGAAGCTCGGCCGAACTTCTCGAACCCGAACATCCCGCTGTCCGCTCAACTCTAGTGACAGGATCTTGTAAGGAAACAGGCAGTGGCCAAAATGTTTCTGTATCTGGCAGAAGTAGCAGCAGAAGAAGGGGCGTGGTAGCAGCAGTCACAGTAACAGGCCAGAGCTGCCAGTGTCATTCAGCTGTCGTGTTTTGACCAGTAACCCAGCTGTCCTTGAATAGTTCACTCAGTCTTCAGCATCATCTCAGGTGACATAAGACACCCCCATCCAGGAGTCGGTGGGTTCCTCTGATACCACACTTAGTTGACATGGCCCGGGAAGAAATTCTGTGCCCCCCACCTGTCCTGAACCTACCTCTTTCATTTTCTGTTCCTTTTGCTTGGAAAGTATTGTATGCTGTGGGCTTGGCTCCGCTTTTCAGTGAGGACGAGCTTATAGAGGACAGTCATCAGCTACTGCCCAGCCAAGATGTGGAGGAGAGATTCGCTGCTTCCTCCGGTAGGCAGACAAGTAGCTATGATGAGTCACATGGGAGCTAGAGTTATGGGCGGTCAGGCAAACACACAGCCCTGAGACTGGCGAGGCTATCAGTGACGTGCAGACAGTAATGGATGATAATGTAATCGATTGCATGTGGGAGCTTCTTGACTAGAGGGCTTCATCATCATCATCAGGAGATGAGGGTGACAGCTTGCGTGTGAGGCAGCGGCTGAGCCAGCAGAGTGGCAGCAGTGTGAGTTCTGGAGCCAAACGTGCCCAGGGTAGACCGTCTGCTACTCAAAAGCCTACCTGTCCAGATAGAACTAGTGGTGCATGGGTTCACAGAAGCAGCATGCAGACAGCATGGATTGGTGGGGGGAAATGTCATACTTGCCGGTGTGGCAATTTTTCATAAAGCCGCCGGATGACAACAGTGTGGCCATTTGTAGAATCTGTGGGCAGAAGGTAAAGGGTAGCCAAGGTTCCAATGTTGACACCACAGGCCCTGCATCAACACATGCAGCATCATCATAAAGTGGCCTGGGAAAACCGTGGTGCTAATTGTGGTACAGACTGATGCAGCAACCGTTGTATCACCCAATGGCCTGCACCCCTTCTCCAGCAGTAAAGGCTCCACCACCTCAGCAGAAGGGAGCTGTGCTCCCATCATCTACTGGTCCTGGTTCTCTTTCTCCTCTTCCTCCTACCCCTCATTACTTATTTCATCAGCATCACCGAGGCAATTTCAAAAAGACAAAAGTATGTGTGCACTCATCCAACAGCACAGAAGCTGAACGTGCTCCTTGCCAAGTTTCTGGTACTACAGTACCTCTCTTTCTTTGTGGTTGACTCTGCACTTTACAGAGAACTGATGGCCGGGCCAAGGTGGAGATTCCCAAGCCATCATTACTTCTCCAAAAAGTCTGTACCAACCCTGCACACATATGTTTAACAGAAGGTGGGCCAATCCTTGAGCCTGCATGCAGCAGTATTTGTCCATCCGCCTCTCGGGATAATTGCCGTGCTGCTGCCAGTCCCCATTAGTGATGAGCGGGAGGTGCCATATTTTCGATTTCGCGATATTGAATATTTGTCATATATTCGTCGAAATCGAATATTAGTCATTATTCTATATATTGCGAATGTTACGCGAATTTATATTCACATCGCGAATTAAACTTAGAGCTGAGTTCCTAATGGTTGTAACTTGTATTGCTAGAATTGACGAAGATAATGAATATCACGAATATAGCACTATATTCTCAATCTTCGTTATATTCTAGCAATGCAACCATTAGGAACCCAGCTCTAAGTTGAATTCGCAATGCGAGTAATACAGGTCATATTAATCGCATGGCGAATTCAACTTAGAGCTGAGTTCCTAATGGTTGTATTGCTAGAATATAACGAATGCCGCAATGCGAATAATTTAGGTTATATTAATCGCATTGCGATTACAACTTGGTCAAATTTGTGAGATTGTGATTCTCACATCCGGCAGTACATTTTAGCATGGAGGCATTCCCATGCACACAGGAAGTCGGCAGAAGCGGCAACGGGCATTGACTGGAGCGGGCAGGGAGCCAGAAATCCTCCGGACAGATAAGAACAGCTTATGGGAAGTGGGAAGACAACCAGACAGTAACAAGGATTAACATCTAAAAAAAAAGGAATATTCAAAATTGCGAATATATAGCGCTATATTCGCAATATTTGCGAATTATAGAAGTTGCAATAATCGTAATAAAAATTCGCTATTCGAATATTCGCGCTCAACACTAGTCCCCATTATATTGAATGGGGCTGAGCGGGCTTCTGGCAGCACACATGTGCACACTGTAATACGGATCCGGCAGGCTGTTCCTCTGCTGGAACAGCCTGCTGGAAAAGATAAACACCAGTGTGAAACTGGCCTTATACTTTATACTACTCTAAAAGCATGCCAATGTGTAGGGACAAAAAAAATGACACCCAGCTGGGGTGGCTGTTGGAATTGGTTCTGCAATTACAGTATATAGCTTACTTTTAAATTCTGCACTTTAGAGTCTATTTACACCATAATATTGGTAAATCTTTCCTCTTATACAGATGTAGCCAATGTTTTGACTGGCTTAATGTATTACCACTACTTTTTTGCTGTATCTCTGTATTGAAATTTAAAGTTGACTATGTTTTTCAATAAAGGAAAGAAGATATGCCAATGTGTACTGCCCAAACATATGCCACAAGGACTTTCTTTTGCATATATCTAGACCATTATAAGCAGCGGACTTTTCCAGAGATATGTTTGGAGATCAACACAATGTATGTACATGGTTATGTATAAATGTAATTTCTTATTTTTGGGCTGTTTTGTGCTAAAACCAAACAAATACCTTAACAAATGAATGCAATAGGAAATTAATGATTGTGTCTATGTAGCACATAAAGAATATCTCCCTGTCACTTCTTTGTGTAATGATGACTGTACATTAAATGTTTGCCAAAATTTATTTTGTATAGAAACATAAAATACACAAACTAACACATAGTTATATTTTCTAATATATACCTACCTCCCATTTCACTAATTCTGTATTCAGCAGGCACACAGATGCCACAACTAGAACTAAATTATTTATTCACACACTATTGTAGAATTCACCTGTTCTAATACTTAAAGGGGTTATCCCACGAGTAATGTAAAAAATAAAAATCAGACATCATATTGTAAATGACAACCTCTTTCTAACAAAGAAGTTAGAACCAGCCCTGTACCTCACATGGATCCAGAGGTCTCTACATTCATTGCTCTGCTAGATTTATATCAAGATAAAAGCTCAAAGGGAGTGTCTTTTCTGCTGCAGCTTAGGGAGTGTTTCCATGCTCTCCCTATCACAGCTCAGGAGGCAGTTAAAGGAAGGGACTGACCATGTGCGGCCATCACAATGAGCAGTTTAAGGGAAAAAAAAACTTACTGCAGGTGGCGCTATACAGATACATTCTAGTGAATAACTCAATAATTATGCTAAATTTTTAATTACATGCAATTACAAAAGGATTCAGATCCTGGTGCTGGTTTGAAAACTGTAGAATATTTTTTGTGGGACAACCCCTTTAAAGAATTTTATCTGCTCCATTCCCTCAGTTCTTCCTTCCCTTGCTTTTCAAAAATGTTGCTCAATTGACTTGTCCTTTTCATTATTCAGATATAATCTCTCACGCTCACTCACTCTATTGCTCTGCTCTTTATCTGTTGCTGTACCCTTTAACATTATCTTTATGAACTGGATTGGAATAAAATATTAAGGTGGTTCCTTTTGCTTCTGTCTCAGTGATTATATTAATTATCCTACTGAAATATTCTGAATGTATTATGCTGTGAATTGTCTTTGTACTTGTTCCTTTTTTTTGTATAAATCATGTTTCAAAATTGGTACTTTTCATGTGCTACCTGTCTTCATTCTAGCACTGTCCTACTTTTTCTACTTTAGAGTTACTTCGTTAGTTGACCTTATTATAAAGACATAAAATCTTATGTAAATGCAATATAACATGATTAGTCAAGAATGTATATTCTTTTAGATAAGAGTTTGTGTTCATATGCGAAATCCCTATTTTCCCTTTGTATTTCAATATTTACTTATTAATTATGCAGTAGTACTGAAGGTTCCCATATCCGAATACGGCATCTTCAGTAACTAGCACATTGTGCTCGCCATAAAGATCTGTTTGTCGGAAGCTGATTTGTAATTTCCACAGCTACCAAAACTCTGCTGTCTTTCATCTTTTCTCTTTTCATAAAAGCCAGAGGATGAAGCCTGTAGCATTTTACAGAGAAAAATTACTTTAGTTGCTCTAGTTTCTAACATCAAACCGGGGTTTTCAGAATTATGGATCGAGGCTTCTTTCCACTCTGCTTATGAAATATCATTAATTTTTCAGCTTTAAATCTCAGGAAAGTGAGTCTGCTTCTTCCAGTTGTTATGATGCTCCAAACCTTTCAGCTAAAGATGCACATTAGATGCATTTGCTGTTATTTTCTCCTGTTGGGGGTCTGCTGTAGTAAAGCTAAGTGCCATAACATCAGATCACGTGCATATCATTCCCCAGCATTCTCTACCAATAAAGTATCACATTATTCCTAATAACTAAAAATGGAAAATATTTGTTGCTTTGACCTTTTGATATTTTGAAAATGCATAATCCATCAAGAGTTTTTATCAGTAAACACTGGCAACTTTATTTCTCAGAAAATAATTATATTGTCTTTCTGATTTACAGTATGTAATGATTCAACACACATAAAAGAACTCGATAGGATAATTATGGTTGACCAGCTGCCTAAGACCTAATATAAGATATGCGTGTTGTGAAAATGCGATGTGAAATTATTCGATGAAATTATCTGCTACTAGAAACAAGCACAGTGGTAACTCACCAACTTAGGGTCATTACAATGCTAGATTTTTCCCCGTGAGGCATCATTACGCAACTGACTGAGGAACAGTCAGTCTATGTGTCCAGTGGCAAATGATGATTGATTTAATACATTTCAGCATTTTGCGGCACCAACTTCTTGTAAATATGCATAGTGTGTATTATACATTATAATGTAATCACTTGATGTAATAAGTGGAGATAATTTACTGTCACTATACATTTTAATATTAGTCTCAATACATGATAACATTTTCAACAATACATGATAACATTTTCAGTATATTTAATACATGATGTCTTTGGAATTCACAAATAACTTCTGTTCATCGAGAAACCTGACAACATTAGTAGACCGGCTTATGTTAGTTAATGTACTGTATATTTGGATATAAAATTGTTGTCTCATGTAAAGATATTTCCCCAAATCCCCAAATCAGCGTCAGATGATATATAGAATGTTTAGATATAGAATGTTTTCATTTTTATTTTAGCAGTACTGTGCAATAGTGATGTGCGGCAGGGGCAATATTTAAATTTGCGAATATTTGGGCGAATATTCATCATAAATTTTCTTGATTGCGAAAATCGGCAATTAGTGTTGATCGAGCACCAAAGTGCGCGGGTGCTTGAGTAGAACACTTTGGGATGCTCGAGCACCCAAGCACAATGGAAGTCAATAGGAGAACCAAAGCATTAAACCAGGGTGTCTGGTTCACAGGAAATGGTCAGAAATTGATGGAAAAACCATTGAAATGGTTCAGAAACGGCATGGGGAGGATGTCTGGATGCATCTTGGACTCACAGATTGTTGCTGGGAATGATGCTGTCCGAGTAGTACGCCACTTTTACAGACTGACAATAATACGCACAAAACCGAAGATAAAATCGATTTTAGAGGAAAAATTGTTAGGTAACATTCTTTCCTGTATATAAAGTGCAAGTGCTGCCAAAAATTAAAGAAAGAAGCGCTCCAATACAGCCTGCATATCACATAAAGGAGGGCCTCATTCACATCGTGGTACAAACGTTCAGGTAGTTGGACCCCTACACTCATAAAGCCTATGCACTATATGAAAGGGATGCCAAAAATTTCAAGGAAACGGCACTACAATACACCCTTTATTACACATAAAGGAGGGCATCATACACACCCTTAAAACATTATTATTGATGGCCTGCTGGTGATCCTTAAAAACGATAAGAGCAAGGGCCTGCTGGTGACCCTCTAAAACATTAGGGGTGAGGGCTGCTGCTGATCGTATCATCTAAAACCTTAGTGGTGAGGGTCTGCTTCTGAGCTGACCATCTAAAACATTATGGGAGAGGGTCTGCTGCTGAGCTGACCCTCAAAAACATTAGGAGCAAGGGCCTGCTGGTGACCCTCTAAAACATTAGGGGTGAGGGCCTGCTGCTGATCTGACCATCTAAAACATTAGGTGTGAGGGTCTGCTGCTGAGCTGACCCTCTAAAACATTACATTACGGTCGAGTGCCTACTGCTGATCTGACCATCTAAGACATTAGGAGCAAGGGACTGCTGGTGAGGTGACCCTCTAAAACATTAGGGGTGAGGGCCTGCTGCTGATCTGACCAAATAAAGCATTAAGCTGGTGACCCTTTAAAACATTGGGGTTGAGGGTCTGCTGCTGAGCTGACCCTCTAAAACATATGAGCAAGTGCCTACTGGTGACCCTCTAAAACATTAGGGGCGAGGGCCTGCTGCTGAGCAGACCATCTAAAACATTAGGAACAAGGGCCTACTGTGAGGTGACCATCTAAAACATTATGGGCGAGGGCCTGCTGATAACCCTCTAAAACATTAGGGTTGAGGGTCTGCTGCTGAGCTGCCCATCTAAAACATTAGGGGTGAGGGTCTGCTGGTAACCCTCTAAAACATTAGGTGTGAGGGTATGCTGCTGAGCTGACCCTCTAAACAGGGCCAGTGCAAGGATTTTTGCCGCCCTAGGCAAAAGAAAAATTTGCCGCCCCCCCCCATGTGACATCACAATGCCCCACCCATATGATCTGCCATAATAACTAACGCGAGTGCCGACGTGTTTTCATTAAAAAGCCTGCAGGGACAGGCTATAGACACTAGAGCCACTACATTTAGCTGCAGTGGTTCTGGGGACTATAGTGTCCCTTTAATGTGAGGTAAATTGGAGACTAGTGCCACGAATAATGTACTAGATCGCCTACTTACACCCAGATGAGGATGATGATGGGCTCTGGCTCCACTGGTCTGGTGTGGGACAGACTCTCTGGAGGCAAAAATCAATGTTCTGGGAAAACGGGAAGCGGCTCAATTTTTTGGGGCCCTTTACACAGTTCAAGGTCTGGGCCCCAAGAGAGTATGCCCATAAGGCCCACCCATAAGTCCATCTACATGTTCCACCCATTAGTTTGTTCACAGTGGGGGAAGTGTGTAAGGAATTGTGTTATGTGTTGCTGTAGAGAATCTAATGTGTGTGCTTGTGGGATGTAGTGTATAGGGATAGCAGTGTGTGTAGGTGATGCAGTGTGTGTGTAGTGGATGCAGTGTGTGTGCAGTGGATGCAGTGTGTGTGCAGTGGATGCAGTGTGTGTGTAGTGGATGCAGTGTGTGTGTAGTGGATGCAGTGTGTGTGTAGTGGATGCAGTGTGTGTGCAGTGGATGCAGTGTGTGTGTAGTGGATGCAGTGTGTGTGCAGTGGATGCAGTGTGTGTGTGTGTGGAGTGTATAGGGAGACCAGTGTGTAGGTGATGCAGTGTGGGTGTGTGTAGTGGATGCAGTGTGTGTGTGTAAGGGATAGAAAGAAGTTTGTTTGTGTGTTTCTGAATGTGTGTACAGAGTGCGTTCTGTGAATCTGTGTTTGCATGTGTAAGGCTCCATTCACACATCCACAATTCTGTTCTGCATTTTGCGGAACTGAATTGTGGACCAATTTATTTCTATCCACACTCCCGGGTCCACACTACCATCCCGCAAAAAAAATAGAATGTCCTATTCTTGTCTGCAATTGCGGACAAGAAAAGGCATTTTCTATGAGAGTGCCGGCGATGTGCACATTGCCGGTGTCCGTGTTTTGCGGATCCGCAAAACACACTTGGACGTGTGAATGGAGCCTAAGAGATGCATTGTGTTTCAGTGTGTGTAAGGGATGCAGTGTGTGTGTGTGATGGATGTCAAACTCTCCCCCCCCCCCAGTCACTCTCTTTCTTACCCCCCTCCCTTGTGTCACTCTTTTCCCCTTCTTGTCACTCTCATTACCCCATCATTACTCTTATTCCCCCTAGTCACTCTATTTCTTGCCCCCCTTGTGTCACTCTGTTCCCTCCTGTCAGTCCCTCTGGTGTGGTGTGGCCGCCACTTCTTGTCACTCTTATCCCCCCCCACCCATCACTCTCATTCCCCCTCCCCCCTTGTATCACTCTGTCCCTCCTGTTAGTCCCTGTGGAGTAGGGCGCAGTATTAAGGCAGACAGTGTGAGCACTTCCCTAGTGTCAGTCCCTGTGGAGTAGCGTGGCCGAGCTCTGTCTGGTTCCGCGGGTACAGAAGCATTTGTTCCCTGTACCCGGCCGGACTGAGAGGAAGTGCACACTAAGTGAGCACTTCCTGTCAGTCCGGACAGGTATAGGAAACAAAAGCTCCTGTACCTGCGGACTGTACAGAGCTACGCTACTCCACAGGGACTGACACTAGGGAAGTGCTCACACTGTCTGCCTTAATACTGCGCCCGGGCGGTGCGCACACAGGGACGCGTCAGCCCGGGCGGGAGTCGGCGCCCCCAGCAAGAGTGCGCTCTATGTGGTGGCGTACTCTGCTTATGGGTGGCGCCGGCCCTGCCTCTAAAACATAAGGAGCGAGAGCACTTAACAAGCATGTTGATCTGATGGAGGAGGACAGGAAAAGGAAGATTGGACCATATACCCTTTTTTGTGGTGGAAGGGGTGCAAGGGAATACAGTGTATTTAATACACCATAAAAACCACATTTAAAGTGCTTTTATGTTCAGCCGCTTTCTTCTGGTGGAGTTGAGAAGTCAGGGGCAATCCAGGCCTTGTTCATTTTGAGAAGAGTCAACCTGTCACCATTTTCAGTTGACAGGCAGATGTGCTTATCAGTTATTATGCCCCCAGCAGCACTAAATACCCTCTCAGACAAAATTCTGGCGGCAGGGCAGGCCAGCACCTCCAAGGCGTAGGACGCCAGTTCGTGCCACGTGTCCAGCTTGGACACCCAATAGTTGTAAGGCGCAGAGGGATCACTGAGGATGCTGACACGTTCTGCTACGTACTCCTTCACCATCTTCCAAAACTTTTCCCTCCTTCTGACACTAGGGCGCGCATCAGGATGAAGGTGCTGGCGGGGTTTCATGAAACTGTCCCAGGCCTTGGAGAGTGTTGCCCTGCCACTGTTGGAACTGCTGTGTGTTCCCCTCATCTCCCCTCCTCGGTTGCCCAAGGAACAACGTACTCTGCCAACAGCGTTGTCAGCTGGAAAATTTGTGGGTCGAGAATAGTGAACAACCAGTAATCGGTGTTGGCCAAAATGCGTATAAAGCAAGGGTTATGGGAAAGGCAGCATAACATAAAGTCGCCATGTGTGCCAGTGTCCAAACAGACAAGACTTCACTGTCCTCATCAGGAGGATGACTCTTAATCTCCTCATCCTCTTCCTCCTCTTCAGCCCATCCTCGCTAAACAGATGTAATAAAGCAGCTATGGTACTAACGTCTGTAACGGAGGCAACCATCTACTGCTCCTCATCATCATCATCATCTAATTTGCACTGAGAAAACGAAATGAAGGTGGTCTGGCTATCACCCAGTGTACTGTCTTCCCCCATCAGCGTCCACCTTCATTGTGAGCAGCAAACGTTTCAGTAGACATAGAAGTGGGATGGTTACACTGATAATAGCGGTATCACTGCTCAACATCTGTGTTGATTCCTCAAAGTTGCGCAAAACCTCACAGAGGTCAGACATCTATGCCCACTTGTTGCTTGTGAAGATTGGAAGCTGACTGGAAAGGTGACGACGAGGGTGCAGCTGGCATTACACTACTGCCCTCTGCTGCTCACAAAGCCTGGCCAACATCTGGAGCGTGGAGTTCCAGCGCATGCTCACATCGCATAACAGTCGCTGAGCTGGCAATTGCAAGCGTTGCTGCAGAGTTGCCAGAATGGCGGCAGTTGTAGATGACTTTTGGAAATGGGAACACACCCGGCGTACTTTCAATAGTAGCTCAGGCAAATTGGAGTAGGTTTTGAGAAACCGCTGAACCACTAAGTTGAACTCGTGGGCTAGGCATGGTGTGTGTGTGAGCTTGCCGAGCTCCAAAGCCGCCACCAAGTTATAGCCATTATCAGACACAACCATGCTTGCTATCGGTTAAGTGGCGAGAGCCACAGCTCAGTCTGGTCCCTTATACCCTGCCAAAGCTCTGTTGCGGTGTGCTGTTTGTCACCTAAGCAAATTAGTTTCAGCATGGCCTGTTTCTGCATCCCCACTGCTGTGCTAGACTGCTTCCAGCTACTGGCTGATGGCTGACTGGTGCAGCAAGATGAAATTTCAGAGCTGGAAGTGGAGGAGGAGGTGGAGGAGAAGGGGGGGTTGCAGCTACTAATGTAGGTGGTGACGGAAATCCTGATGGGAGTAGGGCCCGCAATCTTTGGCTTCAGTAGCACCTGTGCCATCCCTGGGTACGACTCGCTCCCTCCCCCCACAAAGTTCACCCAGGGTGCCGTCAGGGAAATGTAGCATCCCTGGCCAAAAGCACTTGTCGATGTATCAGTCCTTAAGTGGACCTTCCCAATAACTGGTCAGGGCACGGGTGATATTACGGGACACAAGCTAGTGTAAGGTGGGGATGGCACACTGGGGATGGCACACTGCAGCCATCAGGCTGCAGAAAGCCTCTGTGTCCACATGCCTAAATGGCAACATTTCCAGGGCCAGCAATTTGGAAAGGTGCGCAAATAGTGCTATGGCCTATGGGTGGGCGAATGAGTAATTTTGCTTTCGTTCCAAGGCCTGGTGTATAGACATCTGTACGCTGCGCTGGGACACAGAAGTGGATGTGCTAGATGATGGTGCTACCGAAGGTCTAGGTGCAGGGCGGGAGGCATCCGGGCCTGCGTCTTGGACATTGGATTGGCCAGCACATAACACAGGGGAAGAGGAGGCAGTGGTGTGACCCACAGACACTGATTGTGGACCCAGGCGTTCGGCCCACCTATTAGGGTGCTTTGTTGCCATGTGGTGGATCATGCTGGTGGTGGTGAGGTTACTAGTGTTCACGCACCTGCTCATTTTGGTATGGCACAGGTTGCAAATAACAATTCTTTTATCGTCCGCACTTTCCTCCAAAAAGCACCAGACTGTACGACACCTACCCCTTGGCAAAAGAGATTGTCACAAGGGGATGCTCCGGGGAACAGTTGCGGGCCTGTATGGGGTGGCCCGCTTTCTCCCTTTTGCCACCCCACTGCCTCTTCCAGGCTGTTGCAGTGCTGCAGATCCTTCCGCCTCTGTACTGTTGTTCTCGCTCGCTGATTTCATCGTCCACCTCCTCCACTTCCTCAATTTGGTCATCCTCCTGACTTGTTGACCTAACAAGAACCTCCCTCATTGACAACTGTGTCTCATCCCCATCATGAACCTCTTGAGACACTAATTGCGGTTGACTTATTAGCAACTGTGTCTCATCATTATCCACCTCGTGAATCACTAATAGCCGCTCCCCACTGTCATTTTTTTCTGACTGTGGATGCTCAAGAGTTTGGGAATCAATGCACAAGATCTCCTCATATCCCTCTTTAAGCGGGCTTGGCATGAAGGCCAAATCAAGGAATGGCGAAGAAAAGATCTCCTCGGAATATCCGAGTGTGGGATCACTTGTTTGCCAAGACTCTCAGGGTGAGGATATTGTTTTCTGGAAGACAGTGTGGTGCTTAACCGACTGAAAGCATTTTCTGCTGCAATCCAACCGACCACCTGGTCGCACTGTTGTGACTTTGAGAGTGGTGTCCTGCGCCGCCCTGCAAACTGGGACATGAAGCTAGGTATTGTGGATGAATGTTTTTCTTGTGCTTGTGCATGCACCATCAGCAGCACATACACTTCCCAGTCCCTTACTGCTTGCCTTCATCATACTAAATGGTATATATGCTTGCAAGTATGCAAAGAAAAAGTGGGTCAGTCAGCACATCCCTATGCACAGGTGCTCGCTGCCATGGCTTGAAACATACAGGGAAAAAAAGGGGGGTTATGCAGCAGCACTCTGCAAACACAAATAATGTACAACAATGCCATAGAAAACATTCTGGTGCTAATGCTGCACTGGTTTTAAAAATGAGATGCTTGGCAAATTATTTTGTACAAAATTATTTGAGCCCGTCTGCCAAACTTCAAGGCGATCTCAATTAAACGGGTTCCTAACACTAAATCCTACCTGTTATGCTACTAGTGATGAGCGGCAGGTGCCATATTCGATTTTGACGAAATTTGCGAATATTCGATAGAATATTCGTTTCATATTCATCGAAATTGAATTTTCATTATTATTATAGTTATCGCGATTAACATGCGATTTAAATAATCGCGTATTGCGATTGTAACTTAAGGCTACTTTCCTATTGGTTTAATATCTAGAATTAGCGAAGATTACAAATATGACAAATGTATTCGTTATATTCCTCAAAACAAAGATAACGAAGTATTCTCCATCTTCATTTTAGCTACCTATTCGTCAACTTAGCTAATTCTAGTAATCAAAATAGGAAAGTTGACTATAGAGACAGCTATGTTTAATTCGCTATGCAATTATATTACTTTGCTTTTTTTTATAAATAGAATAATAGCAATAATTATCAAGTATTATAATTATCCTATTTATTTTTTTAAAAAAAGCAAAGTAATATAATTACTATCAGCCTATATAATTAAAATCAGCCTATAGGGCACACAGGCTAGTCAGAGGTGCAAGACTGAATGGAGTCAGCCACACCTCAAGTACATGGAGGCCATAACAGCCTCCATTGAATCCAGGGATGCAGGTACCAGCATTCCTGGTGCCAAAATGGCTACTAATAGATACAACTGAGAGCCCTATAGGCTGATTTTAATTAGAGTAAGTATAAAGCTGTAGCCTGCTCTCATTTGTATCTATTAGTAGCCATTTTGGCACCAGGAAGAGGCTGGATTCAATGGAGGCTGTTATGGCACCAAAAATAGTAAAAAGCAGAGTGGACCCAGCATGCATGTGGAACCTGCACTCCCTGGATTGTATGTGGCCATCATGTTGCATAACAGGTAGGATTTAGTGTTAGGAACCCATCTAATCGAGATCACTTTGATGTTTGGCAGATGGGCTCAAATAATTTTGTACAATATAATTTTCCAAGCATCTCATTTGCAAAACCAGTGTATCATTAGCACCAGAATGTGCTAATATATTTCTCAGCCAGATAAAACAATAGTCCTTGAAAGGACTGTTGGGTCTCTAACACCTTTCAACAATCAAAACCAAACTACCTAAAAAAACACAATTCCTCTATCTACACTATCTGTTTCTTCTGCTGCAGCTTGCGCTGTCTAAATCTGAGCCAAACCACCCGTCATCTGGTGTTATATAACACCCGATGACGCGTTCCAGCCAGCCAATCACTGTAATGCCGGTAACCAACATGGCTATGGCATTACAGTGAGTGCCAGTACTTCCCCACACATTTGTTGGCTGCGTAGCAGCCAACAAACGTGTGGGGAGGAGACTCGAGCATTGCGCTCAAGCACATGCAGTGTTCGGCCGAACGCCGCGATGTGCTGAGCATCACGATGCTCAAGTGAAAAAGGTGTTAGGCCGAGCATGCTTGCTCAACACTACTGGCAATGTAATCAGCACATATTGTGCGTGCAATACAGGCGTGGGTCACTATTGCTACATTTTTCAAGCTACTTGAAATTTCCTGAGACTGGAGAAAATGGTTGGCACGGCAGAACATTACAATAGCTTTATATGCAGATAGAGTGCTCCGATATATTTGCGATTTCACAAATATACATTTGCGAAATCGCAAATATACACATTTTAGCAGGTCTGACTACATATTAGTGATTGGTGCACTAAGTATTGTTGTGAACTTGTGACATGATATCACTATGTCTGTAGCATGTATGTATAGACAGCAGCACTATATCACGATCTAACCTACACCAACTATCTCCCACTAACTATCTGTATTGTTGCTTAACTCAGACAAAGACATTGCAGCCTTCTCATTGGCCCACAAGCAAGAAGCAGGGAGGCATCATGGGTTCAGAGGGGGAAAAAAAAGGATATTCGCAAATCCGAATATATATAGCAGTATATTTTAAATCTTCGTGAAGTCTCAAAGTGGCGATATTAAAATTTGCGATTCGAATATTCGCGCCCGACACTATTGTCCAATTGAAAAGTAAATAAAATATATTGTCCTTCTGTAGCAGTCAGCACAGAGAGGTAAAACTCCTATATAGATAGGTAAACATATATTAGTTGTAGGGATCGTCTCTTATTCGGGGGTCAATCTCACAGACTTCACCACGGACACCAGATTGAAGTCCAAGCGATGCTTTATTTTCAAGCACAAAACAGCAACCAAAACAGAAATCACAAACATAAATCCTCAGCCGTCTGGCCACTGACTAAACAGTCTTTCGCTCTCTATTGGGACCTGGGTCTACCACCCAGCTCCCCAAAACACCCATCAACCTAGTGAGAAAGGCTGATAATACCTTTAGGTTTATCCAGGATCTTAGAGTGGTAAATGCACAGATCATACCCATAGCCCTTGTGGTTCCAGACGTACCATCTCTGCTATCAGCTATTCCTGCCCATGCAGAGTTTTTCTCTGTTGTTGTTGATTTAAAGAATGCATTTTTTTCTGTCCCAGTGGACGGAGAGACACGGCCACTTTTTGCATTCACATTCAAATTTCGCCAGTATACTTGGTGTAGAATGCCTCAGGGTTATGTAGACTCCCCAGTAGTCTACTCCATTGTCCTCCAAGCTACACTGCGCCCTTGGACTGCCCCTCATGGTTCTGTCCTTCTACAATATGTGGATAATCTCCTCATATGTAGTTCTACTCGGGAGGCTTGCCAGGCAGATTGTGTTAGTTTCTTACTGTGGTTATGTGAATGTGGTCACAAAGTTTCTAGGAAGAAATTACAATGGTGGAGGGAAAGTGTTGAGTATTTGGGCTTTGTTCTCAGTAAAGGTGAGAGGAGAATCAGCCATGCCAGAATTACTGCCGTACTGGGTCTGCCCTGCCCACAAACCAAGAAAGACATGTTGACCTTTCTTGTCATGATTGGTTACTGCCGCCAATGGATTGCTGATTGTTCCTACTATGATAATATTCTGAGACAAGCCACTAATACTGATATGCCTGATTTCATTAAATGGTCTGATGAAATGTTACAAGCTTTTAGTCATTTGAAATGTGCCATGGTTTCAAGTCCTGGTTTGGGCCTACCCTACTATGGCGTGATGTTTCACTTGCTTGCCAGGGACAATTGTAAAACCATGGCGGGAGTCCTGGCGCAGGATCATGGAGGCAAATTCCGCCCTGTTGCCTTTTTCTCAAAGGTGGTTCCCATACAGGATCAGGGCATGCCTGCGTGTCTCAGGAGTTTGGCAGCCTGTGCTATGGTCGCTGAGATAGCTACGCCTATCACCCTAGGTCATCCCACCACTCTGCATACCTCACACAATGTTCAGGCCCTGTTGAAGAACATACATACACAACATATGTCAGCACAAAGACTGAGTGGATATGAAGTTTTGTTGCTATCTAATCCTCAACTTCATATTAAATACTCAGCACCCACATTAGGTCACATGGCTATACTGAATGCCCTACTTGGATACAAGGGAGAGCAGGATGATTTGCCTCCTCCCCATGTATGTACTGAACTTATACATGACCATGCCTCACCTAGGCCTGACTTACAATCCACACCCATTGAAGGAGTACCTGATATTTTTGTGGATGGATCCTGTTCCCGCCCTAATGACAACATCTATCATGCAGGATACGCTGTAGTTCAACTCCCTGATGTTATTCTAGAATCAAATCCTATACCTTTTAAGTCAGCCCAAGCAGATGGCCCTCACTAGGGCTTGTTGCCTTTTTGAGGGGAGAGATGTAAATATCTAAACCGATTCCAAATATGCCTTTGGGGTTGTCCATGATCATGGGGTAATTTGGCTGAGAAGAGGCTTCATAGCTACAGATGGGAAGAAAATCTCGCATTCCACCCTAGTACATGATCTCCTGGCCGCCTTCCAATTACCCAGCATAGTTGCTATTATCTATTGTAAGGCACATACTAGTCTCCAAACGCACATAGCAAAATGGAATGCCCTTGCTGATCAGGCAGCAAAAGAGGCTGCTATTAGAACGGCAGCAACGGTTCAAATGCCCTCCCTAGTTCCAGACATTACCCTTACTGACAATCTATTGCTAAGCCTCCAGGAGTTGGCAAACAGTAGTGACAAGATAGAATGGCAATCGGTAGGTGCAGTACAAGACCCTGATACGGGTCTTATCTGCAAAGAGGGGAAACCATGTATTCCAGTTGCAAGGCCCCCGAGATCTAGAAGTAGTACAGGCACAATATGTGAGGAAACTTGTAGAAACTTTAGATGGTCTTGAACGAGATATTGCTCGTGCCTCTCCTTTCTCTCCACAGGAACCTACGCATCCTTTCCAACCAGGAGACGTGGTGATAGTCCAGCGCCTGGCAAAAGGACGGAAGCAGACTGAGTTCCCGTTTGGACCACCCACCCGAGTTCCCGTTTGGACCACCCACCCGAGTGGTAGCAGTTACCAGAACAGCGATTCTCACAGAAGAGGCTTCAATCTGGATTCACGCTAGCAGAGTGAAAAGGGTCCCTGAGGCTTTTTCTCCGGTGACAGACAAAGGGGGTGAAATCTCCCCACAATATTCTGGGAGATTTGTTTGTCTGCTAATAATTATTAATCTTTGTGTTTCCTTGCCAGTCTGGCTTATTACTACATGTATTTGTCACCCAGAGGAGCTGAGTTTCCTCTGCGGTGCACCAAATAATCAGTTGATACATAAAAGAGCACAGGAGCAAGATCCCTTTGCTCCTGGCCCCCTTTATTCTGAACAGAATAGTATAGTTAGAATGGCAAATGCCCTAAATGTAAGTTAATTGTGCCTTAAAGACTTACGGAGCCCACGGGATCTTATTCAAACATGTGTTATTGCTGTGCCTACACCCGATGAATCCCTCCTTGGAGTCTGGTCGAGGGCTAACAATACACAATCTTTTATTCCCTTGTATGACTTCTGTGGAGAGTGTCAGAAATTAGGAAATAGCAGGGATAATATTAGAATACTGACTATTAATGTGATTGTAGCAGAGACTTGTTTTACCTTTTCCCAGGATATGACTTTATATTGTGATAATGGAGCCATAAAAAGTGAATTACCTAAGAATAGTGTATATGATTATATTGACGACACCTGAAAAAAGAATAGCAGGCTTGCTAGCTCCCTAGACAATTCCATGAGTTGTAATAAGGCCATAGTGACTCCCAGTTTATCTATAATATAATGCTCCCTAAGGGATGTTTTTTGTCTTGTGGTAACAGCACCTACAATTACATTCCTGCTAATGTTATTGGAGGTCCCTGTGCATTATCCAGGCTGACTTTGGCCCTTCCCAGACAACCCCCTAGCAGGAGAGCTTACAGATCGATTACTAATACTCTATCAGACAACTGTGACTCTATTTTACCCCTCCTCGCCGTACAAAATATATCAGTTTGGGCACTTCTATATTAGGAGTGCCTGCACTGGCTATATATAATGCTCGTACTATAAATTCTATTGCATGTGCCTTGGATAAATCTCTGAATAATACCTCTACCGATTTATCAGACATACTTTTAGATATACAAGGCATAAAATGAGCGGTGCTAGAAACTAGATTTGCTGTGGATTATCTGTTACTTAAACACAATATAGGATGTCAAGATTTTAAAGGAATGTGTTGCTTTAATTTATCTGACCATTCCAGATCAATCCAGTCCCATATTCAAGGGTTACATGAAATCGCCAATAATATCAAAAAGGATGTTGATTCATCCTCTTGGTGGGACTTGTTATTGAGCTGGCTGCAGGATTTGAGTTGGTTAAGAACATTCTTTATCAGTATTATAATTATAATTGCTTTCTTGATTACAATACGTTGGTGCATTCAATGTATTCCCTCACTCATACGGACCTTTGGCGTCATATGTCCAAGACCTACAGATCCTGGACAACCTTATGCTACTTACCTCTCTATGAGAGAAAGAAGATAAGTCATATTCATGATTTAAGAGGGGATTGAAGGGTTAAATAGAATAAGCAATATGGTATGTATGGATGACAGGATGGTGGGTGAGATCATGCTAGAGGGGGGATATATTTAAAGTAGCCTTATTTCCATATATGGGAAGGTCTCTGCCTGTTACAATGGAATGTGAAACACAGCTATCTCTTGTTATGTATGTATGTACTATATAAGGTAGACACTGTATAAGAATAAACCAGAGTTGTGTTTGAAGGTCACTGGCTTGCTGTTTCTTTCTGACACGACTCTCCAGACGTCTGCCTCACTGGATGAAGGAAGAACCAGGCTACAGAAATACACTAACTCTTTCAGTCCCCTTCAACAGTCTCAGGGCCAGGAGACTGACCGCTTGCAACACCTGCTCCCACACGACTCTCATCATCACTACTTGCCCACCTAAAGAAGGAAACGGCAGATTTCTCCTCCGGATCTGGCTGGGCAGTAGCTGCTGATGGTCCTCTAGTAGGTCATCCACACTGGAAAGTAAAGCCGAGCCTACAGCATATAATACTTTTCGCACTGGGGGACCTGAAAATGACAGAGTGGGGGCATAGGACAGGTGGAGTCACAGGGCCTGTTCCCGGGTCATGCCAACTAAGCGTCATGTCAGATGAACCCACCGACACTTGGCTGGGGGTGTCTGATGTCACTAGCGACGAAGTCAAAGACCGAGTCAACCATTCAAGCACCGCTGGGTTGCTGGTCAAGACACGAACTGTGACTTATTATGTGATCTTGAGGATCCACTGAACTGAATATTTTTTAGCAGATGCATATGGTACAAACCCTGTGGTACATGAAGTAAAGGCATTCAGCATAATTTTTAGAAACTGGAACGGTGATATGGGTATTGGATGAAGGTTGTACACATACCCTAATCCATTTTTTATATCTTGTGATACATCTTTTTTGTATATAAAGGTGCAGATGTTGATATAGCACATGGTATATTTTAAATGCCTGCACTAAGACCATTATGGCATTGGCATAGCTTTTATTTTTTGTGTGCTACAAGTTTTATACATATTTAAATGATTTATGCACAAATAATCAATTTAATCCATATATACCAGAGAACTGAGTGCCCCTCAGAGTTGTGTTCCTATTCTCTGTCTGTCTGACATACTGTATAATAAAAGAATTAAATTAAAATTAAAATAATACCCCCCAAAAAAGGTTGTAGTTACTTCACAGCTGAACGGCAATTAAGATATTCCCTCCCCCCCAAAAAAAAAAATCACAATTCACCTCAGAAGGTCAGTTACGACATATTCTTTTTCCTATAACTACCCCAAAAAAAAAATATAACAATCAAAATTCACCACAGAATGGCTAATCGGATGTATGTATATTTCCTTTTTCAACACCACGTAAACGGCTGTAGTACAATGTAACTTCACTGCTGAATGCCAATTATGATATCTATTTTTTCCTTTTTTTTCCTATTTCTACAAACCAAAAAAATAAATATAACAATCACAATTCACCGCCAAATGGCTAATGGGACGTACGTATATTTCCTTTTTCTACACCACGTAAATCGCTGTAGCAAAATGTTACTTCACCGCTGAACGGCAATTAAGACATTTTTTTTTTTTCTGATTAATAAAGACCCCCACCAAAAAAAAAATTATACTCACAATTCACCGCAGAACGGCAATTAAGACATATTCTTTTTCTTATTTCTACACCCCCAAATAAGAAATATAACAATCATAATTCACCGCAGAATGGCTAATGGGACGTATGTATATTTCCTTTTAATACGCCGCGTAAATGGATGTAGTACAATGTAACTTCACCACCGAACGGCACTTAAGTTATGACATATATTTTTTCCTTACTTTTTTCCTATTAGTACTCCCCCCCCCAAAAAAAAAGGTAAAATCAACGTAGAACAGCTAATGGGACGGAAGTATCTTTCCTATTAATACACCCTGTAATAGGCTGTAGTACAATGTAACTTCACCGCCGAACAGCACTTATGACTAGAGTTGAGCGGACACCTGGAAGTTCGGGTTCGACGGGTTCGTCCGAACTTCACAAAAAAGTTCAGGTTCGGGATCCGAACTTAACCCGAACTTGACCCCCAACCCCATTGAAGTCAATGGGCACTAAAATAGCTGTAAAAAGTCCTGGAAAGTGCTAGAGAGCTGCAAAAGGCAGCAAAATGTGGGTAAGTGCCCTGCAAACAAATGTGGATAAGGAAATGACTTCAAATAAAATAAAATAAAATAAAATAAATAAAAATGAAAAATAAAAATCTTGATCTAGGAGGAAGAAATGGATGTGGATTAGGAGGCTGAGGAGGCGTCAGGTGGGAATGCCATCAGCAGTGCGTCTACCAGTGTGTGTTTGTAGTCACGCATCTTTCGATCATTAACAGACATTTTTAACAAATTTGGTTCCCTGTCAGCAATGCACACCAGGAGTTTTTCACCGGCAAAACGGGGTTCATATCAATCCACCAATGGAACAGACAATTTTTAAAAATGTAGGCCTCTGGCACCCAGGCAGAGGAGGGATTTATTCACAGCAAAATGGGGTTTATGTCACCCACCAATGGAACAGACGATTTTTAGAAATGTAGGACCCTGGCATCCAGGCAGAGCAGGGGTTTTTCACCGGCAAAATGGGGTTGATGTCACCCACCAAAGGAAAAGTTGATTTTTAAAAATGTAGGCCCCTGGCACCCAGGCAGAGGAGGGTTTTATTCACGGCAAAACTGGGTTCATGTCACCCACACATGGAACAAACAATTTTTTTAAATGTAGTCCCCTGGCATCATGACTGAGCAGGGTTTTTTCACCTGCAACACTGGGTTGATGTCACCCACTAATGGAACAGAATATTTTTAAAAATGTAGGACCCATGGGTTAATTCACTGCAAAACGGGGTTCATGTCACCAACCAATGGAAAAGATGATTTTTAAAAATGTGGGGCCTCTGGCACCCAGGCAGAGGAGGGGTTTATTCATGGCAAAACAGGGTTCATGTCACCCACCAATGGAACAACCGATTTAAAAAAATGTAGGGCCCTGGCATCCAGGCAGAGGAGGGGTTTATTCATGGCAAAACAGGGTTCATGTCACCCACCAATAGAACAGGCGATTTTTTGAAATGCAGGCGCCTGGCACCCAGGCAGAGGAGGGGTTAATTCACGGCAAAATGGGGTTAATGTCACCCACCAATGGAACAGACGATTTTTAAAAATGTAGGCCTTTGGCATCCAGGCAGAGAAGGGTTTTTCACCGGCAAAACAGGGTTGATGTCACCCACCAATGGAAAAGTCTATTTTTAAAAATGTAGGCCCCTGGCACCCAGGCAGAGGAGGGTTTTATTCACGGCAAAACTGGGTTCATGTCACCCACACATGGAACAAACAATTTTTTAAAATGTAGTCCCCTGGCATCATGGCAGAGCAGGGTTTTTTCACCTGCAACACTGGGTTGATGTCACCCACTAATGGAACAGAATATTTTTAAAAATGTAGGACCCATGGGTTAATTCACTGCAAAACGGGGTTCATGTCACCAACCAATGGAAAAGATGATTTTTTAAAATGTGGGGCCCCTGGCACCCAGGCAGAGGAGGGGTTTATTCATGGCAAAACGGGGTTCATGTCACCCACCAATGGAACAACCGATTTTAAAAAATGTAGGGCCCTGGCATCCAGGCAGAGGAGGGTTTATTCATGGCAAAACAGGGTTCATGTCACCCACCAATGGAACAGGCGATTTTTTGAAATGCAGGCCCCTGGCACCCAGGCAGAGGAGGGGTTAATTCACGGAAAAATGGGGTTAATGTCACCCACCAATGGAACAGACGATTTTTAAAAATGTAGGCCCCTGGTACCCAGGCAGAGGAGGGGTTTATTCATGGCAAAAATAGTAATATTGCACCAAACAATTTAAAAGAAGATTTTTCAAATTTTCAGTCCCTGTCACCTATGCAGAGCAAGGGTTTGTGCCCGGCAAAAATGGTAATATTTCACCCAACAATTTAAACGAAGATTTTTCAAATTTTCGGTCCCTGGCCTATGCACCTATGCAGTGCAGGGTTACTTGACAGCAAAAAAATTGAATATGTTAACCCCTGAACTCCCAGACAGTTTGACTATATTATTATCCGCTGCACATATGCAGCACAGGCCGCAAAGGTAATTCTTGGCCTTAAAAAATATGATTTTTCCACCACCCATGAATAACATGGATTTAAGTGGTATATTTTAGGGTGTAGGACCTCATCATTCTCAACATGATCTTCCACCCAGTCTTCACCCCTGCCCTCTTTGTGGTCTTCCCATGTCCTCATCCTTAAACCTAAGTGGTTGGGCATCTTTGTACTCAATCTCTTCCACTTCTGGGGCAGGGCAATGGCTATGGCCCTGGGAAACCCTGCCAGCAGAGTTATCAAAAAGCATAAGAGACTGCTGCATGACTTTGGGCTCAGATTGCTTGGCTGATTTGCAAGGGGGTGAGGTGAAAGACTGATGGGCATGGGCTGCAGGGGCCAACTCTGAGCTTTCAGCAGTGGGAGACAATGTTAAGGTACTGGAGGCACTGTCAGCCACCCAATCTACTATCGCCTGTACTTGTTCTGGCATCACCATTCGTAGAGCGGCATTCGGGCCTGCCAAATAACGCTGTAGGTTCTGTCACCTACTCACACCTAAGAAAGGTGTTTCACTTGGACCTGTAGTTGGTGCTGAATGGTCACGTCCTCTCTCAGCAACAGGAGCTTCACCAACACCACCACGACCATGCCACGTCCCTTATTTGATGTTCTCCTCATTATTTGCGTTCACCCACCAAACTAACAGATGGTTTATCTCCTGTGTCAATTTAACTGCCAATAGTCAACAATTAAGTTCACTAACAGTAAGGCAGTGCCCGTGTCATAAACAGAATACATTTCTTTAGGTCACACAACAGTGTAACAAAGCAATTCAATACAATTACTTCACTATCACCAAAAATTTGATTTTTCAAACGAACAATGTAGAAGCAGAAGCTAACGGTTTAATTTGACTGTCAGAAATGCAGAGTACACCGCAAATGTGCTATCTACCACAAAACATGTGTGTTTGCAATCAACTATGTAAATGCGGAGTTCAAAAGGTTACCTAAAATGAGTGAAATGCAGGGTAGGCCTCAGATCTGCTATGTAGCACAAAACCAGTGTTTATTCCAACAAACTACAGAAATGCAGTATGTCACTGCTAAATTTTAAAATACGTTTTTGTGCGTTGTATGCCAAACTGCTCTGTGGAACAACAATACGGGTTTATTTCCCCCAAATACACAAATGCAGTATGTCACAGCTAAATTTTAAAATAGGTTTTTCAGTGTTCTATACAAAAGTGCTCTGTGGAAAAACAATACGGGTTTATTTCCCCCAAACACACAAATGCTGTATGTCACTGCTAAATTTAAAAATACATTTTTGTGCGTTGTATGCAAAACTGCTCTGTGGAACAATACAGGTTTATTTCCCCCCAAATACACAAATGCTGTATGTCACTGCTAAATTTTAAAATACGTTTTTGTGCGTTGTATGCAAAACTGCTCTGTGGAACAACAATACGGGTTTATTTCCCCCAAATACACAAATGCTGTATGTCACTGCTAAATTTTAAAATAGGTTTTTCAGTGTTCTATACAATACTGCTCTGTGGAAAAACAATACGGGTTTATTTCCCCCAAATACACAAATGCTGTATGTCACTGCTAAATTTTAAAATATGTTTTTGTGCATTGTATGCAAAACTGCTCTGTGGAACAACAATATGGGTTTATTTCCCCAAATACACAAATGCTGTATGTCACTGCTAAATTTTAAAATACGTTTTTGTGCGTTGTATGCAAAACTGCTCTGTGGAACAACAATACGGGTTTATTTCCCCCAAAGACACAAATGCTGTATGTCACTGCTAAATTTGAAAATACGTTTTTGTGCGTTGTATGCAAAACTGCTCTGTGGAACAACAATACGGGTTTATTTCCCCCAAATAAAGGAATGCAGTATGTCACTGCTAAATTATAAAACAGGTTTTTCAGTGTTGTATGCAAGTGTGCTCTGTGACACAACAGTATGGGTTTATTAACCCAACTGCAGAAATGCAGTATGTCACCCCAAAAATTATAAAACAGTTTTTTCAGCATTGTATGCAAAAGTGCTCTCTGGCACAACAGTACAGGTTTATTAACCTAACTACAGAAATGCAGTATGTCACCCCAAAAACAGGTTTTTCAACGTTGTAGGCCAACGTGCTCTGTGGTAGGACAGTACGGGTTTATTACAGCAACTACAGAAATGCACTATGTCACCGCAAAATTTTAAAATAGGTTTTTCAGCGGTGTATGCAAACGTGCTCTGTGGTACGACAGTACGGGTTTATTTCAGCAACTACAGAAATGCACTATGTCACCAGAAAATTTTAAAATAGGTAATGTAGGGGGACTTGACCGGCCAGAAAAAAGGAATTTTTTTCTCCACTGAGCTACCAAAAAATAATTAGATTGATGTCCCTGGCAGGTTGGCACACATGCAGGTCACATGCAGTTCCAAGGACACTGCAGTTGCTAAAATGGCCACGACCCGCACCTCAGTAACTGATGGATTACTACACTGAGAAGAGCAGAGTGACGTGTGGCGCTACATGACTCCAGCTTAAATAGAGGCTGGGTCACATGCTGCACTTAGCCAATCACAGCCATGCCAATAGTAGGCATGGCTGTGATGGCTTCTTAGGGCAAAGTAGTGAAACGGTTGTTTATTGGCTGCCCTGCAGCCTTTCAAAAAGCGGGAATAAATCCCGAACAACTAACCCGAACCCGAACTTTTACGAAAATGTTCGGGTTCGGGTGTGAAAAACCATAATGTTCGGTACGAACTCGAACTTTACAGTTCGGGTTAGCTCAACCCTACTTATGACATATATATTTTTCTTTTTTTTACTATTTATACACCCCCAAAAAAGCAAAACAATGTAAAATCAACACAGGACGGCTAATAGGACGTACGTATGTATCCTATTAATACACTCTCTAAATGGCTGTAGTACAATGTAACTTCACAGCTGAACGGCAATTATGACATATTCTTTTTCCTAGTTCTACACCCCCAACCCAGGCTGTACACTCTTCTATTGCACCCTGTTCTCCTTTTTATAGTATAAATAATGCCTCCCTATCCTTTTCCTACACCTTTACTGATCTTTCCCGGAACTTGTAAATCGTTTTTTTCAGCACAATAAAGTCTTTCCTAGCACTGTCCCTAGGGCCTGCCGACATCTCTCCCTGCACTAACACATGCAGCAGCCATTTTAGGAAAAAAAATGTGATTCGTTACCACGAAGCGTGAGGAAATTCGGATTCGATGCGAATCAAATTTTTCCTGAAATTCGGATCGAATTCCACTTCATTACCTTCGATTCACTCATCTCTAGTTATATTACTTCAATATACCATTCAGTTACAGCAAAAGCATTTTACTACAAGAAAGCATTTGTATACCCGTTTTAGTAAACATTAGAGATCAGCAAATTTCTCAAAACTGACATTTTTTTCAAAAAGTTTGATTTGAACCCAAACCAAATATGCTCCAAGCGAGAGTGAGAGTAACTAACATGTTTCTCCTGGCTTCAGGGAAATATATATGTGTTTTATGGTGGGATTTCTTTCTCAATATGGAGAGCATCTAGTGTGCATGAGGACTATTGTAGACCAAGCACCGCTGCTCTTGGGTTCTAGAAAATATCTATGCAAGCTGAGCCTTTATCACCAGATTTTTGACATGCTAATTTAATCTATTTTCCCAGAAGCCAAGAAAAGTATTGCCTTTCCTACAATACACCTCATCTATAATAGTCACTCTCTATAATTTTAAAAAATTGTACCCGCTCAGAGGCCCCCTAAGGGCTCACAGATAAAAAATTACAACTTTTATAAAGAGTTATTGTTTGAAATGTGTTTCTTGTAGATGTCCTCACTATTGGCCTAGTGATGCTTGAATTCCTGTTTAAAAAGTCAAATATTGATTTGATATGGCTATGGTAAAGCAGCTGGTAAAAGACACTCAGTGTCCTTTTTCCAGTTAGAAACAAAGCTGAACTAAGTGTGTTTTTGACACATTAGCCAGTTGTGTCTTCTTTTCTTGTCACATGAAAGTGCATTCTCATGTGTTGGTGTCTGTCTGAAAGAAATTGCAAGAAGAGCATTTGTTTTTTGGCTACATACATTCAACCATATCTATTTTGTGCTCAGAAAACCTCAGATCCCCTGTAGCAGAATGTTAATAGTCACAGCCACACCATCCTTTCACCAGTAGTAGTTGCAGTATTCCACAGTTCTCTAAAAGATGCCACAATCATTATTATTGAGGATAAAGAAGATGAGTGGACTGGATGACTCATTCCTCCTGCTCCTCCTCTCTGTAGCCCCAGAAGCCTTTCAGTTGCATCATCTCTGATTTCACTTGCCCCTTCCTTGTGGGATTCCTTCTTATTTTCCTAAGAATAGAAAACAAAACTCCATGCGCTATGGAAGATACTCAAGAGAATCTCCATGTTGATAACTTATTAGAGAAGGAAGAGCAAGAGAAGGAATGGCTTTGCATTCAGAGCACAACATCCTACGATGCAAGATAGAGGTGGCTAGACTAAGGTGCAGCCAGAAGATCAAGAGTGCATTGGGGCAACCAAAGAAAATGGTCAGGCTTTCACTGGTTTGGTTGAAAATCTTTTTTTTAAGTTGGCAGCTCAGTATAAAAAATACAGCCTAAAAAAGAGAAAAAGTGGAAATAAAGTCTGACTGTGTGGTCATTAAAGGATGGAAAAGTGAGAGGAGACATAGTAACATAGTTTATAAGAGTGAAAAAATACATCTGTCCATCCAGTTAAGACTGTTATCCGGCAAGACTGAAAGTATAATTCGAAAAAGAATTATGGGGGAAAGGAGTACACCTATGCCCCCATCCTGCCTATTGCTCTGTCTGAGAGGTTGACAAAACTGCTTCCCTCTGAATGGAAAATACAGCAGGAGAGGCAGTGTCGCCAGCGAGTGTTACCAGGTTAATAGAATTTAAGCAGAAAGTCATGTACAATGGTATTTTCATTGCATGCAGAGTTCAAATGCAATAATGCACATTTAAAGGCTTTGGGAAAGTGTTAGTAGATTAAGATTTGTCCTGCTTTGAATGAATCCAACTTGTTTTTATTGTTTCACTTAACAGTATGGGGAGGATTTATTAAACCGGTTTAAAGTAGAACTGGCTTAGTTGCCCATAGCAACCTATCAGATTCTGGAGAAATTTATGGAAAAAGTAAAACGTTCATGCTACAGTGATATTATATCATGAAAGCAAGGCATTTAGGTAGAAGCATGCAACGTTGATTTCCTCATCTCAAAAATTTATTGAAACAAAAGCCAACAACAGCGGTGTGTAATACGCTACATAAATAAATAGGCAGATAGTGTTAGGTGCCTGTAAAAAATGGCCTGAATTTGAAATTAATACATTGGGCCAAATATTTTTTTTCTTATTGTGGTGCTTGGTGAACGGTAACAATGAGGAAAACATCTAGTAAGGGACGCGGACGCGGTCGTGGTGGTGTTAGTGTACCCTCTTGTGCTGGGAGAGGACGTGGCCATTCTGCCACAGCCACACGTCCTAGTGAACCAACTACCTCAGGTTCCAGTACCCGCCAGAATTTACAGCGATATTTGGTGGGGCCCAATGCCGTTCTAAGGATGGTAAGGCCTGAACAGGTACAGGCGCTATTCAATTGGGTGGCCGACAGTGGATCCAGCATGTTCACAACATTATCTCCCACCCAGTCTTCTGCAGAAAGCACACAGTTGGCACCTGAAAACCAAGCCCATCAGTCTGTGACATCACCCCCGTGCATATCAGGGAAACTGTCTGAGCCTCAAGTTATGCAGCAGTCTCTTATGCTGTTTGAAGACTCTGCTGGCAGGGTTTCCCAAGGAAATCCACCTAGCCCTTCCCCAGTGGTGGAAGACATACAATGCACTGATGCACAACCACTGATGTTTCCTGATGATGAGGACATGGGAATACCACCTCATCGGAGTCCGCACGTCTCTGATGATGACGAAACACAGGTGCCAACTGCTGCGTCTTTCTGCAGTGTGCAGACCGAACAGGAGGTCAGGGAGGAAGACTGTGTGGAAGACGATGCAGGGGACGATGAGGTCCTAGACCCCAAATGGAATGAAGGTCGTGCCACTGACTTTCATAGTTCAGAGGAAGAGGCAGTGGTGAGACCGAGCCAAGAGCGTAGCAAAAGAGAGAGCAGGGGGCAAAAGCAGAACAGCCGCCTCCAAGAGAGTTCGCCTGCTACTGGCCACCGCCACCAGGGACCGAGCACCTCAAAGGCAGCTTCAAGGAGTTCCCTGGCATGGCACTTCTTTAAACAATGTGCTGACGACAAGACCCGATTGGTTTGCACGCTGTGCCATCAGAGCCTGAAGCGAGGCATTAACGTTCTGAACCTTAGCACAACCTGCATGACCAGGCATCTACATGCAAAGCATGAACTGCAGTGGAGTAAACACCTTAAAAGCAAGGAACTCACTCAGGCTCCACCTGCTCCCTCTTCTGCTGCTGCCTCGGCCTCTTCCTCCACCTCGGGAGGAATGTTGGCACCTGCCGCCCACCAAACAGTGGATGTACCACTGACAACACCACCTACGTCACCAAGCATCTCCACCATGTCACACGGCAGCGTTCAGCTCTCCATCTCACAAACGTTGGAGAGAAAGTGTAAATTCCCACCTAGCCACCCTCGAGCCCTGGGCCTGAATGCCAGCATTTCTAAACTACTGGCCTTTGAAATGCTGTCATTCAGGCTGGTGGACACAGACAGCTTCAAACAGCTGATGTCCATGGCTGTCCCACAGTATGTTGTTCCCAGACGCCATTACTTCTCCAAGACAGCCGTGCCTTCCCTGCACAACCAAGTATCCGATAAAATCAAGTGTGCACTGTGCAACGCCATCTGTGGCAAGGTCAACCTAACCACAGATACGTGGACCAGTAAGCACGGCCAAGGACGCTATATCTCCCTAATTGCACACTGGGTAAATGTAGTGGCGGCTGGGCCGCAGGCGGAGACTTCCTTGGCGCACCTCCTTCCGCCGCCAAGGATCGCAGGGCATCATTCTTTGCCTCCTGTAGCCTCCTCCTCCTACTCGGCTTCCTCCTCCTCTGCTTCCACCAGCTCATCCAGTCAGCCACACACCTTCACCACCAACTTCAGCACAGCCCGGGGTAAAAGTCAGCAGGCAATTCTGAAACTTTTATGTTTGGGGGACAGGCCCCACACCGCGCAGGAGTTGTGGCGGGGTATTGAACAACAGACCGACGAGTGGTTTCTGCCAGTGGGCCTCAAGCCCCGCCTGGTGGTGTGCGATAATGTCGAAATCTCGTCGCAGCTCTGGGACTAGCCGGTTTGACGCACATCCCTTGCCTGGCGCATGTGCTGAATTTGGTGGTGCAGAAGTTCATTCACAACTACCCCGACATGTCAGAGCTGCTGCATAAAGTGAGGGCCGTCTGTGCGCGCTTCCGGCGTTCACATCCTGCCGCTGCTCGCCTGTCTGCGCTACAGCGGAACTTCGGCAATTCCCGCTCACCGCCTCATATGCTACGTGCTCACCAGGTGGAACTCCACCTTGCACATGCTGGAGAGACTGTGCGAGCAGCAGCAGGCCATAGTGGAGTTTCAGCTGCAGCATGCACGCGTCAGTCGCACTGTGGAACAGCACCACTTCACCACCAATAATTGGGCCTCCATGCGAGACCTGTGTGCCGTTTCGAGTACTCCACCAACATGGCCAGTGGCGATGACACCGTTATCAGCGTTACAATACCACTTCTATGTCTCCTTGAGAAAACGCTTAGGGCGATGATGGAAGAGGAGGTGGCCCAGGAGGAGGAGGAGGATGAGGGGTCATTTTTAGCACTTTCAGGCCAGTCTGCTAGAAGTGGCTCAGAGGGAGGTTTTTTGCAACAGCAGAGGCCAGGTACAAATGTGGCCAGCCAGTGCCCACTACTGGAGGACGAGGAGGATGAGGAGGAGGTGGAGGAGGATGAGGATGAAGCAGGTTCACAGCGGGGTGGCACCCGACACAGTTCAGGCCCATCACTGGTGCGTGGCTGGGGGGATACGAAGGACGATGACGATACGCCTCCCACAGAGGACAGCTTGTCCTTACCTCTGGGGAGCCTGGCACACATGAGCGACTACATGCTGCAGTGCCTGCGCAACGACAGCAGAGTTGCCCACATTTTAACGTGTGTGGACTACTGGGTTGCCACCCTGCTGGATCCCCAGTACAAAGACAATGTGACCAGCTTACTTCCTGCACTGGAGCATGATAGGAAGATGCGCGAGTACAAGCGCACGCTGGTAGAGTCGCTCCTGAGAGCATTCCCAAATGTCACAGGGGAACAGGTGGAAGCCCAAGGCGAAGGCAGAGGAGGAGCAAGAGGTCGCCAATGCAGCTGTGCCACGGCCAGCTCCTTTGAGGGCAGGGTTAGCATGGCAGAAATGTGGAAAAGTTTTGTCTCCACACCACAGCTAACTGCACCACCACCTGATACGGAACGTGTTAGCAGGAGGCAGCATTTCACTAACATGGTTGAACAGTACGTCTGCACACCCCTCCACGTACTGACTGATGGTTCGGCCCCATTCAACTTCTGGGTCTCCAAATTGTCCACGTGGCCAGAGTTAGCATTTTATGCCTTGGAGGTGCTGGCCTGCCTGGCGGCCAGCGTTTTGTCTGAACGTGTATTCAGCACGGCAGGGGGCGTCATTACTGACAAACGCAGCTGCCTGTCCACAGCCAACGTGGACAAGCTGATGTTCATAAAAATTAACCAGGCATGGATCCAACAGTATCTGTGCCTCCCTTGTGCAGAATAGACATTTATAACTGCCTCCCCCTCAACCATGTATTCTTGTACTCCGGGACACTTCTTTATTGAATCCTCATTTTTTTAACTTTACCATGATCTTGCGGTGAAACCCAACGTTGAATGAACCTCTCCTCTGTCTGGGTGGTGGGGCCGAAATAACTGAGAGTGGCCTTCTCCGGTGGTGGTTGATATGACGCATGATTCCTTGCTGAGGGACCTCTCTCCTCTGTCTGGGTGCTGGGCCGAAATAACTAAGAGTGGCCTTCTCCGGTGGTGGTTGATATGACGCATGACTCCTTGCTGTGGGACCTCTCTCCTCTGTCTGGGTGCTGGGCCGAAATAACTGAGAGTGGCCTTCTCCGGTGGTGGTTGATATGACGCATGATTCCTTGCTGTGGGACCTCTCTCCTCTGTCTGGGTGCTGGGCCGAAATAACTGAGAGTGGCCTTCTCCGGTGGTGGTTGATATGACGCATGATTCCTTGCTGTGGGACCTCTCTCCTCTGTCTGGGTGCTGGGCTGAAAAACAGAGTGGCCTTCTCCGGTGGTGGTTGATATGACGCATGAATCCTTGCTGTGGGACCTCTCTCCTCTGTCTGGGTGCTGGGCCGAAATAACTGAGAGTGGCCTTCTCCGGTGGTGGTTGATATGACGCATGATTCCTTGCTGTGGGACCTCTCTCCTCTGTCTGGATGCTGGGCCGAAATAACTGAGAGTGGCCTTCTCCGGTGGTGGTTGATATGACGCATGATTCCTTGCTGTGGGACCTCTCTCCTCTGTCTGGGTGCTGGGCTGAAATAACAGAGTGGCCTTCTCCGGTGATGGTTGATATGACGCATGAATCCTTGCTGTGGGACCTCTCTCCTCTGTCTGGGTGCTGGGCCGAAATAACTGAGAGTGGCCTTCTCCGGTGGTGGTTGATATGACGCATGATTCCTTGCTGTGGGACCTCTCTCCTCTGTCTGGGTGCTGGGCCGAAATAACTGAAAGTGGCCTTCTCTAGTGGTGGGTGATATGACACCTTATTCCTTGCTTTGGGACCTCTCTCCTCTGTCTTGGTGCTGGGCCGAAATAACTGAGAGTGGCCTTCTCCGGTGGTGGTTGATATGACGCATGATTCCTTGCTGTGGGACCTCTCTCCTCTGTCTGGGTGCTGGGCCGAAATAACTGAGAGTGGCCTTCTCCGGTGGGGGTTGATATGACGCATGATTCCTTGCTGTGGGACCTCTCTCCTCTGTCTGGGTGCTGGGCTGAAATAACAGAGTGGCCTTCTCCGGTGGTGGTTGATATGACGCATGAATCCTTGCTGTGGGACCTCTCTCCTCTGTCTGGGTGCTGGGCCGAAATAACTGAGAGTGGCCTTCTCCGGTGGTGGTTGATATGACGCATGATTCCTTGCTGTGGGACCTCTCTCCTCTGTCTGGGTGCTGGGCCGAAATAACTGAGAGTGGCCTTCTCCGGTGGTGGTTGATATGACGCATGATTCCTTGCTGTGGGACCTCTCTCTCTGTCTGGGTGCTGGGCTGAAATAACAGAGTGGCCTTCTCCGGTGGTGGTTGATATGACGCATGAATCCTTGCTGTGGGACCTCTCTCCTCTGTCTGGGTGCTGGGTCGAAATAACTGAGAGTGGCCTTCTCCGGTGGTGGTTGATATGACGCATGATTCCTTGCTGTGGGACCTCCTCCTCTGTCTGGGTGCTGGGCCGAAATAACTGAAAGTGGCCTTCTCTAGTGGTGGGTGATATGACGCCTTATTCCTTGCTTTGGGACCTCTCTCCTCTGTCTTGGTGCTGGGCCGAAATAACTGAGAGTGGCCTTCTCCGGTGGTGGTTGATATGACGCATGATTCCTTGCTGTGGGACCTCTCTCCTCTGTCTGGGTGCTGGGCCGAAATAACTGAGAGTGGCCTTCTCCGGTGGTGGTTGATATGACGCATGATTCCTTGCTGTGGGACCTCTCTCCTCTGTCTGGGTGCTGGGCCGAAATAACTGAAAGTGGCCTACTCCAGTGGTGGGTGATATGACGCCTTATTCCTTGCTATGGGACCTCTCTCCTCTGTCTGGGTGGTGGGGCCGAAATAACTGAGAGTGGCCTTGTTCGGTGGTGGTTGATATGACGCATGATTCCTTGCTGTGGGACCTCTCTCCTCTGTCTGGGTGCTGGGCCGAAATAACTGAGAGTGGCCTTCTCCGGTGGTGGGTGATATGACGCATGATTCCTTGCTGTGGGACCTCTCTCCTCTGTCTGGGTGCTGGGCCGAAATAACTGAGAGTGGCCTTCTCCGGTGGTGGTTGATATGACGCATGATTCCTTGCTGTGGGACCTCTCTCCTCTGTCTGGGTGCTGGGCCGAAATAACTGAGAGTGGCTTTCTCCGGTGGTGGGTGATATGACGCATGATTCCTTGCTGTCAGACCTCTCTCCTCTGTCTGGGTGCTGGGCCGAAATAACTGAGAGTGGCCTTCTCCGGTGGTGGGTGATATGACGCATGATTCCTTGCTCTGGGACCTCTCTCCTCTGTCTGGGTGCTGGGCCAAAATAACTGAAAGTGGCCATCTCCAGTGTTGGGTGATATGACGCATGATTCCTTGCAGTGGGACCTCTCTTCAATTGATATTGGTTAAATTGTATTTATTTTTATTTTATTTTAATTCATTTCCCTATCCACATTTGTTTGCACGGGATTTACCTACATTTTGGCAGCCCTCTAGCCCGTTCCTGGACTATTTTACAGCCTTTTTAGTGCCTAAAAGTCCGGGTCCCCATTGACTTCAATTGGGTTCGGGTTCGGGATAAAGTTCGGGTCGAGTTCGGATCCCGAACCTGAACATTTTTGGGAAGTTCGGCCTAACTTTCCGAACCCAAACTTCCAGGTGTTCGCTCATCTCTACCTGTGACATCACTGGCACTATTTAGCCATCTTTAGCACTGTAAAACAGCCTAGGACAGCGCTAAAGACCACCCATTGGTGCCGGTGACGTCACCAGCAACACTGCTAGGAGCCTCAGCTTAGCAGTGTAAAAATGTACACAAACAAACCTTGCCCTGCGGGATGTTGCGCAGGGCAAGATAGATTATTGGATCATGCAATGCTCTGATGCTCCACTCAGAGGGGCTGAAGGGGTGAAGAACGGGATATGTCCAGGTTCAGCTCTGAACCCGGATAACCCCTATAAATAATAATTATACAGTTTACTGCTACCAGAACAGATGCAGATTTAAAACCGCTACAAACATGAGACCTCTGAATTGTAGACACTCTAAGGTGCTTTGCATATAATGTAACTAATTTTGAATAGAGATTAAAGTCTCAGTATGTGCAAAATCATAAAAAACACACACAGATTGAAGCTCCACGGTATAAGCATTGCTTGAGGCTAATGGTAATGTTAATTTGCCATCAACTGATACATTATGAACATTTAACCATGGATAAAATTATGGTAGAAATTATTTATTCATTTATTTCATATGAACAGGATAGGATGTGAAAATTGGAACACAAATGCAGTTTTGAGATGGTGTTTTGGGATGCCACATAAAAATAAGCTGGAGGGTGGCAAGGATATACGGTGAATTAAAGCCTGCTTCCAACGCAGATAACGAGTATCAAATACACTACCCAGTATTTAAAATATGTAATGTAACACAAAAACAGGGCTATATTTTGTAGATCAGATAGATTTCTTAAATCTGATTATATTAGGAATTAAACAGTTATAGAAAGTGTAAGGCTAAATTTGCAAAATGTCTTAAGAATTTTCCACCCCTTGACTTACAAGTAAGTCATAATGGGGGCTGAGGGGTTGCTGCTGTAGTGGGCTCTGGAGCTGAGGCCGTTCTATACACTATGGGTGCCAGCTATGTTATACAGCTGACAAAGTAACTAGGATAAGCATTAACATATTTAATCCCAACTGCCATGATCCATAGCAACCACAGCATCTGTCGCTGAGCACAGCACAGCATCTGTCGCTGAGCACAGCACAGCATCTGTCGCTAAGCCTCAATCCTGGCCTGCTGGTTAGCAACCTGACACAGAATTGACGGACACATGGAAAAAAAAAACGAAACAGTGTTGCCTTCCTCCCCCACCTTCTCCACCCCTTCCACCTAGAGAAAGAGTTTTGGCTTTTAGTGTTGAGAGAGTATGCTCGGCAGCAATGCTCGAGTCTCCTCTGACAGTGACATTACCAGTGACACATCTCCAGTGTACCATGTGCGCTGAAAAAATGTATCTGTGACATACAGTTTACTTTTTCAATAGACGGTGTCTGCTTCTGACAGTGACAATACCAGTGCCACATTTCCAGTGTACCATGTGCGCTTAAAAAATGTATCTGACATACAGTGTACTTTTTCAATAGACGGTGTCCGCTTCAGACTGTGACATTACCAGTGCCACATCTAAAGTCTAATGAGTGCGTTTAAAAAATGTATCTGTAACATACAGTGTACTTTGTCAATAGACGGTGTCTGCTTCTGACAGTGACATTACCAGTGCCATATCTGCAGTGTAACGTGTACGCATAAAAATGTTATCTGAGACATACAGAGCACTTTTTCCGTAGACGCTGCGGACAGTGACATTACCTGTGTTACCTCTCCTGTATAACGTTTCCTCATCCTAAATACCTGTGACATTCCCTGTAATTTTTTATTAGCCGCTGGTGACAGCATTGACATTATCTGTGGGATATCTCCTGTGTGACGTTTTCACATCCCAAATATCTTGCAAGGGATAACTGTAGCTCTGGTCTCGGGGATCATTCACACACAGATCTTCATCACCACTTGATTTCCGGTCCAAATAGTGTGATTTACTTTGGCACACAGCATAATAAAATAAACATAAACAAAAAACACCTTGCGCATCTGGGCTATGCCTAAACATTTACGGTTCCCTACCTCACATCTAAATATGGCTTAGTACCGGTCAGTGTCTCAGGCTCCAAGCCTTAGCAGGTTTCGCTTATCAGCGACAGTCCATACCGTAGAGAGATCAGGCTTTGCATAGCCTTGTGGTCACACAGTCCACCTGACTGAGACCACTTCACACAGAGCCTCTGCTCTAGGCCTTTGTGTCACCAAAGACTCTCTCCCCAGAGTGAGCACCACCCAAGTCCAGCAAGCAGACTAAATTGAATTGCTGACAGTGAGCAAGTCCCGGACTGGAACATGGGGAACAGGCAACCACCCAGCACATTACCTGTTCCCAGTAAAAGCCCGCCCTGAACTAGCTGTAACCAGCTATGCTATGTGTTATGGTGTCCACTAACTGCTAAATTCTTGGTGACAAAACCCCGCTTTTAAATGCTTCCTTTGGACTTCACTGCCCATAACACTATTCACATTGCCACAATCTTTTGACATTTTTTTGCGCATACACTTCATAATCCTACGCTACTGTACGTGTGACATACTTTCAAGCATATATAACATTTAAAATTAAGAAGGCGAGCAGTAAGGGACGGGGAAGTGGCTGCAAAGCTGATTGAGCATGCAGAGGCTGTGGCCCTGTGCGCGTTGAAACTGTGCCTGCTGCCAGAGGACAAGAAAAATAATCATTCACGATACCGAACTTCATGTCCCAGTTTGCAGGGCGAAGCAGGACACCACTCTTGAAGTCAGACCAGTACGACCAGGTGGTCGGTTGGATTGCAGCAGATAATGCTTCAAGTCGGTTAAGCACCACCCTGTCTTCCACTAAGTCCAGTCTCAGTAGTCCAGTCCCTCGCATATAATTGTTTACAGGGTCAGCTCACCTGCAGGCCCTCGCATAAAATGTTTTACAGGGTCAGCTCACCTCCATGACCTCGCATATAATATTTTACAAGGTCAGCTCACCTCCAGGCCCTCGCATATAATGTTTTACAGGGTCAGCTCACCTGCAGGCCCTCGCATATCATTTTTTATAAGGTCAGTTCTCCAGCAGGCCCTCACCTACAATCTTTTACAGGGTCAGCTCACCTGCAGGCCCTTGCATATAATGTTTTACAGGGTCAGCTCACCTACAGACCCTCACATATAATTTTTTAGAGGGTCAGCTCACCAGCAGGCCATCACCTACAATCTTTTACAGGGTCAGCTCACCTGCAGGCCCTTGCATATAATCTTTTACAAGGTCAACTCACCTGCAGGCCTTCATCTACAACCTTTTAGAGGGTCAGCTAAACAGCAGACCCAGACCCCTGATGTTTTTGAGGGTCACCAGCAGGCAATCAATCATAATTTAATTTTTTTTGTGTACTTTGGTTTTCATTTTCAATAAAGACAAATACAACAACATTGGACTTCGTACATTCATTGCATATAAAGCATAACTACTGTAAGGGACTCGCAGGACCCAGTAATACGTAACAAATGCTCGGGAAGCCATCAGACTGCGTGAACACAGGTAAATCCAATGCAACATCGCAACAATTGAGATACAGAGGGAAGGGTAAAGGAAATGGCAGGGCGCCAAACAGCGTATAAAAATGCGGTCAAGCACTTGTAGTCCCCGACCCATAATAGTGTTAAAACCTTACTTTATAACAGTAGCCACACATTGACACACTAGACAAAGACAGAAGGACAGGAAACATAAGGGAAGAAGGGAAGGGAAGAAGGGGTAGGTCACTAACAGCCCAGTACATATCAGAATTAACAGAACGATCTGTCCAAAGGCAAACCATTCAGAATGAGAGAAACAGACGAATCATAACATACTCTGGAAGTCAGGGGATTCCAAAAAGGTCAATAGAGGATTGCACCTCCTCATGAAATCCCCAGATCTGTCCTGCCAATCTGCTACCAGTTCCTTCATCCTGAGCAAATGTTTTAGTTCTCTTGACCAGTCAAGCATAGAAGGCACCGAGCTAGTTTTCCAGAGTCTAGGGATAACCAAACATGCCGCAGATAGAAAATGGCGTAAGACCCCTTTCTTAACCTGAGCAAGAGAACCAGGAACAAGAGACAGGAGACATAATTCGGTTGTATTGGTTAATAGCTTACCAGAGTACTTATGATATGCTGTCAAAACACGATCCCAAAATCGATGTATCAGTGGGCAACTCTACCAAATATGTAGCATAGACCCTTTATCCTGCTGACACCGCCAACAAAGGTAAGACAATCATAATTTTTAATTTTTCAAGGGTGTGTATGATGCCCTCCTTGAAAGGGCGTATTGAAGTGTAGGTTCCTAGTAATTTTTGGCAGTCCTTTTACTTAGTGCATAGGCTTTATGAGTGTAGGAGGGTCCCACTACCTGAACAATTGTACCACAATGTGAATGAGGTCCTCCTTTATGTGATATACAGGTTGTATCGGAGTGCCTCTTGCTTATAATTGTTGGCAGCACTTGCACTTTATATGCAAGTAAATATACAGGAAATAATTTTTCCTCTAAAATCGATTTGTTTTTTTGCGTATTATTGTCAGTCTGTAAAAAGTGGCATGCTATTCGGACAACATTGTTCCTTGCAGAGACCTGGGATTCCAAGATGCATCCAGACATCCTCCCCATGCTGTTCGCAAACCATTTTGGTGGTTTTTCCATCAATTTCTGACTACAGTTGAGCAAACCCGAACTGTATAGAATCAGCAAGTGTTTTACATCTTTTCCTTAAGAAGCCATCACAGCCATGCCTACTAGTGGCATGGCTGTGATCGGCTGAGTGCAGCATGTGACCCAATTATTGAGGTAGGGTGCTACTGCAATCCTACATTTTTGTACCCAGCCCTAAGCCCAGTGATACTGCAAAGTTTTTTTTTTTAAATCAATCTGTTACTGAGGTGGGGGTCGGCGGCCATTTTAGCCACTGCAGTGTCCTTGGAACTTCATGTGACCTGCATTTGTGCCAGCCTGCCAGGGACATCAGTCTAATCCTTTTTGGTAGCTCAGTGAAGGAAAAAATCATTTTTTCTGGCAGGTCAAGTCCCCTACATTACCTTTTGTATAATTTAGGGGTGACATAGTCTGTTTCTGTAGTCTGTGGCAAAAATCTGTGTTGTGGTGATAAAGAGCACTTGTGCATACAACGCACCAAAACGTATTTTCCATTTCAGCAGTGAAATAGTGCATCAGTGTATTTTTGGGAAAAAAAAGCGTTATTCCCGGTCCACAAAGCAGTTTAAACTATACTGTCCAAATACCTATTTTGCATTTCTGCAGAGAAATAGTGCATCAGTGTATTTTTGGGGAAAAAGGGGGTATTCCTGGTCCACAAAGCAGTTGTGGATACGGCGTACAAATACCTATTTTACATTTCTGCAGTGAAATAGTGCATCAGTGTATTTTTGAGGAAAAAAGCCATGTTCTTGGTCCACAAAGCAGTTGTGAATACAGCGAACGAATAACTATTCTAAATTTCAGCACTGAAATAGTGCATAAGTCTGTTTTGGTGAAAAAGCATACAGCGTACAAATACCTACAATTAATTTCCAGCCGTTAAATAGTGCATTTGTGAATTTTGAGGGGAAAAGCCGTGTTCTTGGTCCACAAAGCAGTTGTGCATTAAGCATACAAATATCTATTTTAAATTTCAGCACTGAAAGAATGCATTACTGTGTTTTAGGGAGAAAAGGCTGTGTTCTTTGTCCAGAATGCAGTTGTGCATACAGCGTACAAATACCTAAGTTTAATTTCCAGCTGTTAAATAGTGCATTTGTGAATATTGAGGAAAAAAAGCGGTATTCCTGGTCCACAAAGCAGTTGTGCATACAGCGTACAAATACCTATTTAAAATTTCAGCACTGAAATAGTGCATTACTGCGTTTTAGGGAAAAAAAGTGGTATTCCTAGTCCACAAAGCAGTTTAAAATACACTGCCCATATACCTATTTTACATTTCTGCAGTGAAATCGTGCATCAGTGTATTTTTGGGAAAAAAAAGCCATGTTCTTGGTCCACAAAGCAGTTGTGAATACAGCGTACAAATACATATTTTAAATTTCAGCACTGAAATAGTGCATTAGTTGGTTTTAGTGAAAAAAAGCCATGTTCTTGGTTTATAAAGCAGTTGTGCATAAAGCGTACAAATACCTATGTTTAATTTTCAGCCGTTAAATAGTGCATTTGTGAATTTTGGGGTAAAAAGCGATATTCCCAGTCCAGAGAGCAGTTGTGCATACAGCGTACAAATACCTATTTAAAATGTCAGCACTGAAAAAGTGCATTACTGTGTTATAGGGAAAAAAAAGCGATATTCCTTGTCCACAAAGCAGTTTAAAATACAGCGCCCAAATACCTATTTAACATTTCTGCAGTGAAATAGTCCATCAGAATATTTTTGAAAAAAAATGCGGTATTCCTGGTCCGCAAAGCAATTGTGCATACAGCGTACAAATACCTATTTTAAATTGAAGCCCTGAAATAGTGCATTACTGTGTTTTAGGGGAAAAAGCAGTATTCCTGGTCCACAAAGCAGTTTAAAATACACCACCCAAATACCTATTTTACATTTCTGCAGGTAAATAGTGTATCAGTATATATTTGGGGAAAAAAAGAGGTATTCCTGGTCCACAATGCAGTTTTAAATACACCGCCCAAATACGTATTTTAAATTTGCACACTAAAATAGTGCATTTTTCAGTTTTGATGAAAAAATGCTGTATTCTTGCTTCACAGAGCAGTTGTGCATACAGTTTAAAAATACCTATTTTAAATTTCAGCACTGAAATAGTGTATTAGTTTTTTTTTTTTTTTTTAAAAGCCGTATTCTTGGTCCACAGAGCAGTTTTCAATAAACCGCACAAATACCTACGTTTAAATTTCATCAGTGAAATACTGCATTAGTGTATTTTGTGGGAAGTAAACCCGTATTGTTGTTAAACAGAGAAGTTTGTTGTACAACGCAAAAAAACATATTTTAAAATTTAGCAGTGACATACTGCATTTCTGTAGTTTGTTGTAATAAACACTTGTTTTGTGATACATAGCATATCTGAGGCCTACCCTGTATTTCAGTCATTTAAAGTAACCTTTTGAACTCTGCATTTACATAGTTGGTTGCAAACACACTGATTTTGTGGTAGATAGCACATTTGCGGTGTACGCTGCATTTCTTACAGTCAAATACGACCGTTAACTTTTGTTTTTACTTTGTTGGTTTAAAAAATCAAATTTTTGGTGATATTGAAGTAATTGTATTGAATTGCTCCGTTACACTGTTGTGTGACCTAAAGAAATGTATTCTATTTATGACACGGGCACTGCCTTACTGTATAGTGAACTTAATAGTTGACTATTGGCAGTTAAATGCAGCAGTCTCTTATGCTTCTTTATGGCTGGCAGGGTTTCCCAGGGTCATAACCATAGCCCTGCCCCAGAAGTGGAAGAGATTGAGTGCACGGATGCCCAACCACTTAGGTTTGAGGATGGGGACAGGGGAAGACCCCTGCAGTACGTCTCTGATGATGATGAAACACAGGTGCAAACCGCTGCAGCTTTCCGCGTTGTGCAGACCGACAAAGAGGGCAGAAGACTGGCTAGAAGATGATGTTGAGAACAATGAGGTCCTACACCCCAAAATATACCACTGAAATCCATGTTTTCCATGGGTGGTGATGAAATCATAATTTTTTAGGCCAGGAAAGACCTTTGCAGCCTGCGCTGCATATGTGGCGGGGACAATAATATAGTTAATCCGCCTGGGAGTTCAGGGGTTGACATATTCCAATTATTTGCTGTCAAGTAACCCTGCATTGCATATGTGACATTGACCAAAAATGTGAATAATCCTCTTTTAAATTGTTGGGTGAAATATTACCTTTTTTGCAGGGTACAAAGACCTGCTATGCATAGGTGACAGTGACTGAAAATGTGAATAACCCTCTTTTAAATTGTTGGGTGAAATATTACAATTTTTGCCAGGTACAAACCCCTGCACTGCCTAACTGTCAGGGAACTTACAATTGGCAGTTACATTCTTGCATGACATAAAGCCTTTTTGGGCTGTGAAGCCAAAGGTAGTCGCCAACAACATGTTTTTTTATTTTTTTAAATAAATTGCTGCAGACCGCAAAAAAAAATGGGAAAATATAAAAAATAAAACAAAGTGTAAGTGCATGGTAGTAAAACAATGGTTTGGTGAGGTCGGTATACATGTCTATTCTGCATAAGGTACAAACAAGTCCTGTGGGATCCATGCCTGGTTCTTTTTAATAAACGAAAGCTTGCCCACATTGGCTGTGGACAGGCGGCTGCGCTTGTCTGTAATAATGCCACCAGCCATGCTAAACACACATTCAGACAATACAGTGGCTGCAGGGTAGGCCAGCACCTCCAAGGCGCAAAGGGCAACTTCAGGACATGTGCCCAATTTGAAGACCCAGAAGTTGAATGGGGCAGACCCAGTGGTGTAGCTAGAAATGATTGGGCACCACAGCAAATGTTTGACTGCTCTCTCAGACTAGGCCCAGCAGCTGTTCCATCCGTTTTCTACACTGTCTGTACTGCCGCTGTATATAATTTCATTGAATAATTCTGTTGAGGGGGCCCTGACAAAGTCTTTTAGTCCTCCTCCTGGATCGGCCCCTTCTAGGTCAGGGCCCCAAAGCAGTAGCTTCCCCTGTAGCTATGCCCCTTTTCCTCCATGTTGCTGAAATGCTGCCTCCTGCTAAGACGTTACAGATATGCTGGTGGTGCAGGTTGTTGTGGAGTGATGACAAAGATTTTCCCCATTTCGCCCATGATAACCCTGCCTTCTGAGGTGTTGGTGGTGACCCAGATGCGTTTTTCGACTGCTTTCTCCTCCTCCTCTGCCTTCACCTTGTGCTTCTACTGAGTCCCCGGTGTCAGGTGTGAATGCCATCACCAGAGTGTCTACTGGCGGGAGCATCTTCCTATCACACTCCAGTGAGGAAATGAACCGGCTCTGGACCGCCTAACACACGGATACGTCCAGGCGGCAGGTTTATTCCTCCTGGACGCATCCGTTCACAGGATCGCGTCGGGGAGAAGTTAAACTACAGCCTGCCAGTGCTGATCATGCATTGGCAGGCTGTAGAAGTTTAAAAAAATCGCATATCAGACGCTGTTTTGTTAACAGCGTCTGATATGCCTGCTGCTTGTTCCTCTGGTGGTCATTTTTGCTTGGGACCACCAAAGGAAACATATGTAAGTGCACCAATCACCACACAGACCCCCCCATCACTGATTAACCCCCGATTAACCCCTGATTAACCCCTGATCACCCCCATGTCACCCTCCTGATAACCCCCTGTCACCCCCCCTGTCACTAATCTCCCCCCTGTAAGGCTCATTCAGACGTCTGTATGTGTTTTGCAGATCCATGGATCCGCGGATCCGCAAAACACGGACACCGGCAATGTGCTTTCCGCATTTTGTGGATCCGCACATTGCCAGAACTATATAGAAAATGCCATGCTCTATCTTTTGCGGAAATGCGGCCGGATGTTTGGGGGCCGAAAACCGGAAGTTCGCGGCCGCAGCTCTGCAAATGCTGATGCGGCGAGAACATAGTGTGCATTTTTTGGCAGAGATCTTTTCATCCACATTGATTGATGCGGATGAAGAAATCTGTGCCGTTCATTATTTTTTTTTCAGCCCAGAGGCTGAAAGGAAAAAAAAAATATCTTATTACCCGTATGCTCAATATAAGGAGAATCGCAGAAACTCCTAATGCTGGCCATACATGTAATGATTGTGGAGACCCCTAAAATGCCAGGGCAGTATAAATACCAAATGTGACCCCATTTTAGAAATAAGACACCCCAAGGTATTCCGTGAAGGGTATGGTGAGTTCATGTAAAATTTTATTTTTTGTCACAAGTTAGTGGAATATGAGACTTTGTAAGAAAAAAATAAAAGTCAATTTCCGCTAACTTGTCCAAAAAAAAAAAAATCTTCTATGAACTCGCCATGCCCCTCACGGAATACTTTGGGGTGTCTTCTTTCCAAAATGGGGTGACATGTGGGGTATTTATACTGCCCTGGCATTCTAGGGGCCCCTAAAGCGTGAGAAGAAAAATGCGTAAAAATGCCCTCCTAAAAGGTACTCATTGGAATTTGGGGCCCTTTGCACACCTAGGCTGCAAAAGAGTGTCACACATGTGGTATCGCCGTACTCAGGAGAAGTAGGGCAATGTGTTTTGGGGTGTACTTTTACATATACCCATACTGGGTGAGAGAAATATCTCTGTAAATTGACAACTTTGTATAAAATGTTTTAAAAAGTTGTCATTTACAGAGATATTTCTCAAACAGAGCATGGGTATATGTAAAAATACACCCCAACACATTGCCCTACTTCTCCTGAGTACGGCGATACCAGATGTGTGTCACTTTTTTGCAGCCAAGATGCGCAAAGGGGCCCAAATTCCAATGAGTACCTTTTATGAGGGCATTTTTACACATTTGGATTCCAGACTTCTTCTCACGCTTTGGGGCCCCTAAAATGCCAGGGCAGTATAAATACCCCACATGTGACCCCATTTTGGAAAGAAGACACCCAAGGTATTCCGTGAGGGGAATGTCGAGTTCACAGAAATTTTTTTTTTTTGGCACAAGTTAGCGGAAATTTTTATTTATTTTTTTCTTACAAAGTCTCATATTCCACTAACTTGTGACAAAAAATAAAATTTTACATGAACTCACCATACCCCTCACGGAATATCTTGGGGTGTCTTCTCTCTAAAATGGGGTCACTTGTGGGGTATTTATACTGCCCTGGTATTTTAGGGGTCTCTAAAGCGTGAGAAGAAGTCTGGAATCCAAATGCGTAAAAATGCCCTGTGAAATCCTAAAGGTACTCATTGTAATTTGGGCCCCTTTGCGCACCCAGGCTGCAAAAAAGTGTCACACATGTGGCATCGCTGTACTCAGGAGAAGTAGGGCAATGTGTTTTGGGGTGTATTTTTACATATACCCATGCTGGATGAAAGAAATATCTCTGTAAATGACAACTTTTTAATTTTCTTTATACAAAGATGAAAATTGATATTTCTCTCACCCAGCATGGGTATATGTAAAAATACACCCCAAAACACATTGCCCTACTTCTTCTGAGTACGGCGATACCACATGAGTGATACTTTTGCAGCCTGGGTGCGCAAAGGGGCCCAAATTCCAACGAGTACCTTTAGGTTTTACATGGCTGCTCACAATTTAGCCCCGCCCAAAATGCCAGAACAGTAAACACACCCCACAAATGACACCATTTCGGGAAGTAGACACCCCAAGGTATTCACTGAGGTGCATAGTGAGTCCGTGGGAGATTTTTTATTTTTTTTTGCCAGAAGTTAGCAGAAATGGAAACTTTATTATCTTTTTTTCCTCAGAAAGTGTCATTTTCCTCTAACTTGTGAAAAAAAATGAAATGATACATGAACTCACCATGCCCCTCCGCGAATACTTTGGGGTGTCTTCTTTCTAAAATGGTGTCATTTGGGTTTTTTTTATACTATTCTGGCATTCTAGCACCTGAAGAAACATGACAGGTGCTCAGAAAGTCAGAGCTTCTTCAAAATGCGAAAATTCACCTTTTTGCACCATAGTTTGTAAACGCTATAACTTTTACCCAAACCAATAAATATACACTTATTGGATTTTTTTTTATCAAAGACATGTAGAACAATAAATTTAGAGAAAAATTTATATAGAAATGTAGTTTTTTTTTTAATTTTTGGATTAATATCAAAAAAAGTAAAAATGTCAGTAACAATAAAATATTACCAAATGAAAGCTCTATTAGTGAGAAGAAAAGGAGGTAAAATTCATTTGGGTGGTAAGTTGTATGATGGAGCAATAAACGGTGAAAATAGTGTAGTGCAGAATTGTAAAAAGTGGCCTGGTCATTAAGGGTGTTTAAGCTAAGGGGGCTGATGTGGTTAAGGACGGCACGTTGTCCTTGTAACGGGGATTTAGCAGGGTGGCCACCCAGTAATCAGCACAAGTTAGAATGTGGCAGTAACTCGGCGGTCATTGCGCTTGCACTGCAGTATGTAGTCGCTCATGTGTGCCAGGCTTCCCAGAGGCAAGGACAAGCTGTCCTCTTTGAGGTAGGTATATCGTCTGTGTCCTCTGTATCCCCCAACATTCCTCCTACTCCTCCTCCTCATCCTCCAGAACTGTGCCCTGGCTGGACAATTGTGTTCCAGGCCTGGGCCTATGTTGATGCAGAAACCCACCCTCCAAGCCACTTGTATTTGGTTGGCCTTAAGTTAAGGATAAGGCGTGTATATAGTTTTGTTTGTTTATATAGTTAGTTTAGCTGCATTATAGTTATTTTAATATGTTTTTAAGTAAATTTGTAAATAGTTTGTTAATAGTTGAGTGAAATGGGGGTGGCGGTGTTGTGTTTGTTCGATTAACTGAATTGATTTTCACTGTCTGGTGTTTAGGAATTTCTGCACCCCAAATTGAGGACATGTGGCAGGCAGAGGATGTGCGTCAAATTGGCTAGTCCCAGACCTGCTATTATATTTCCCCCACCCCATTAGCGCACAAGACCAAGCCGGGCTGGAGGCTCAGTGGCACCAACCAATCATCGGTCTGTTGTTCCATGCCTGTCCACAGCTCCTGCACGGTGTGTAGTTTGTCCCACAAACACACAAGTTTTAAAACAGCTTGCTGTTGTTTCCCCCTGGCTGTGCTGCTGTGGGTGGTGAAGGTGTTATTCTGAGCAGATGAGGAGGTGATAGAGGAGAAGGAGGAAGCCGAGTAGGAGGAGGTGGAAGGACATTCGCAAAAATGCTATGCGCCTCAGGCCCAGCCCCCACTGCATTTACCCAGTGTGCTGCTAAGAGTGATATAACGTCCCTGCCCGTGTTTACTGGTCCATGTATAGGTTGTTATGTGGATCTTGCCACAGTGCACACCTGATTTTGTCCGCCACTTGGTTGTGCAGGGAAGGGATGGCTCGCCTGCAAAAGTTCGAGTCCCCATTGACTTCAATGGGGTTCGGGTTTGGGGTCAAGTTCGGGTTAAGTTCGGATCTCGAACCCGAACAATTTTGTGAAGTTGGGCCGAACTCGCCGAACCCGAACATCCAGGTGTCCACTCACCTCTATTTCTGACTTTTTCCTGTGAACCAGGCACCCTCACCTCTTCAGAGCAGACGGTGCATAGTAATAATGCTCGGGTTCTCCCATTGACTTCCATTATACTCGGCCGTGACGGTGACCAGACTCAAGGGGGCTCATCCCCATAGCGATCTGCTATTGGCTGCTCCCCCTGTCACCAGATGTTTTGATCCGAACGAAAGGGAGATGCAGCTGTGGCCGTGCAGGGATCCAGAGTGACCCAGGGGCCAGGGAGCAGGTAAGTATAATCTATACATTGTGTCGTGCACTATGGGGATATTTTAGATATCGGATAACCCCTTTAATAGGATTCATCACACATTTCACAAATATTCTTCTGCCAGAGGAGAACCCTGTACTTTTTTTTGCCTGTATTTCATACCCTCTGCCAAAAAAGTAGCAATTTTTCAACCAAGTGAGACTAAGTACTCTAGCACATTTTAATTTGTCAATATCAGTTTATAGAGTTTTGAGTTGATTCTACTGTAGTGGCTGTGTTGCATGCAAACACATAAGCCAAGATCGTATCTTTAACCCGTTCAGGACTCTGCCATTTTTCGCCTTAAGGACCAGGCCATTTTTTGGAAATTTTACATATGTCTCTTTATGTTGTAATTACTGGAACGCTTTTACTTATCCAAGGCATTCTGAGTTTATTTTCTCGTGACACAATATACTTCATGATAAAATTCAGTCAATATTTTTCATTTTTATTTAAAAAAAATACCAAATTTACAAAAAAAAATCTATTTCTCTGCTTTTAAAACATATAGTGATACCTCATATAATAGTTATTACTTTACATTTTCCAGTGCAGGGCCCTGATGGAGATGTGGAGGGCAACCGTACCCTCCACAAACCCTCTGCATGCTGCGATTAGCTTTGACCGTGGCATACATGGGGTTAATACGCCGGCATCGGTGTTTTCATCAATGCCGGCGTATGCAGCAGGGGCCCAGCTGTCAGTGACATGGGTGCGTGCCACTAATCCGGCAGGTGCGGCTCCTGCAGGTGATCAGCCCCCCGTACATGTACGGCGCTGGTCCTTAAGTCAAGTCCACCAGCACCATACATGTACAGCGTGGGTCCTTATGGGGTTAAGAGCAATGTCACAGGTTGGACCTACACAATTAAAAGCTTCATTGAACTGTCGCTATCGCGCCAAAGGGGTAATCTACAAGGCTACATGCACCTGCGGCTTGGAATGTTTGGGTAAAACCATGAGAGAGTTTTGAGGGCGGATAAGTGAAAACATGGGGGATATAGATCATAAAAAAGACACCCCCCTGGCTAAACATGTTGACCTAATGCATGGGGGGAATCCTTACACAGAGACGGGATTTTTTGTATAACATGGCATAGCAGTGAGTCCTAGGAAGCATTTAGGGTCACAGAGTACCATACACCAATTTTCTGGCCAATCGGAACACTTTTGCTGTGGGTAGAATCACTTCAGGCCCGAGTCAAATTTCTTGACCAAATTGTTAAAATCAGACCCAAATCGAATTTCAGGAAATTCACTCATCTCCAATATGGTATTTTATGCAGTTAATAGGTTACACAACATGGGAGTTACAAGATGAATCTAAATGTGATATAAATGAGGCAATAAGAGCAGATCTGAAGCATACTTAGTGTGCAAACATACTGGAGTGCTTGGACATCATTAACTTGGTGTATGGCTAGAATCAAAAAGATAGGTTTTTGAGTATGATCTTAGCTGACTTTTATTATTAGGTTATCAGGCAGACAAAATACAACCAGACAGAAGTAAACAACCAAAAAAATCACAAAAAGAAATAATAACCTGCTAAAACTTAACCAACCTTAACCTAAAAAGTCCTAGATGAGTTACATACCATCATTGGTTTCATGCAACATATAACCCTAATATGTATCATATATTTATATTAAAGGGGGTGTTGTACAATGAAAAATACCCAACAGTTTTCAAAACATCAGCTGAATCTAAATACTTTTCTATTTGCATGTAATTAAAAAATTTGTATAGCCACTGAGTTTCATTAAAATGTATCTGTATAACGCCACCTGCTTTTTGTTCTTTTTCTTATTTCTTTGTCCAGCTCACTTAGAAGGCTGCACAGTTTAATCCTTCAACTGCCTCCTTATCTTTGATATGGAGATAGCTCCAGCAGAAAGACATTCCCCTTGAGCCACCTAGTGATGAGCGGCAGGTGCCATATTCGATTTCGACGAAATTCGCGAATATTCGAATGAATATTCGTTTCATATTCGTCGAAATCGAATATTCGTCATTTTTTCTAGTTATCGCGATTAACATGCGATTTAAATAATCGCATATTGCGATTTGTACTTAAGGCTACTTTCCTATTGGTTTCATATCTAGAATTAGCGAGGATGACGAATATGACGAATGTATTCGTCTATTCCTCAAAACGAAGATAACGAAGTATTCTACATCTTCGTTTTAGCTACCTATTCGTCAACCTCGCTAATTCTAGCAATCAAATAGGAAGGTTGACTATAGAGACAGCTGTGTTTAATTCGCTATGCGATTTTTTTTTTTTTAATAAATAGAATAATTATAATAATTATATCAAGTAATATAATTATTCTATTAAAAAAAAAAAAATCGCATAGCGAATTTAACACAGCTGTCTCTATAGTCAACCTTCCTATTTGATTGCTAGAATTAGCGAGGTTGACGAATAGGTTGCTAAACGAAGATGTAGAATACTCGTTATCTTCGTTTTGAGGAATATGACGAATACATTCGTCATATTCGCTATTCGCTAATTCTACCAAGCCAACCATAACTTCTGTGCTCATGGAGCGTCCCCATCACCATGGGAACGTCTCCATATACTAAAATGTACTGTCGGATTTGAGGAATTACGTTGAAATCGCAATGCGATTAATTCAAGTTATATTAATCGCATTGCGATTTCAACTTAGAGCTGGGTTTATAATGGGTCAGCTTGCTAGAATGAACGAAGTTAACGAATATGGAATATAGCAGCACTGCTAAGTTGAATTCGCAATGCGATTAATTTAACTTGAAGTAATCGCATTGCGATTTCAACTTAGCACTGCTTTCTTACATAGGCTAGAATTAACGAATATGGAATATAGCACTAGCAGTGCCAAGTTGAAATCGCAATGCGATTACTTCAAGTTAAATTAATCGCATTGCTGAATTCAACTTAGCAGTGCTGCTATATTCCAAATTCGTTAACTTCGTTCATTCTAGCAAGCTGACCCATTATAAACTCAGCTCTAAGTTAAAATCGCAATGCGATTAATATAACTTGAATTAATCGCATTGCGATTTCAACGTAATTCCTCAAATCCGACAGTACATTTTAGTATATGTAGATTCTCCCATGGATGGGGACGCTCCATGAGCACGGAAGTCGGCAGAAGCGGCAATGGGCACTGACTAGAGCAGCCAGGAAGCCAGGAATCCTCAGGACAGGTAAGAACTACTGTTGGGAAGAGGGAAAGAAAAAAATATAACTAAAAAAAAAAAAAAAAAAAAACGAATATTCGAAATAGCGAATTTATAGCGCTATATTCGAAATATTCGCGAATTAGCGAAGTGCCGATATTCGCTAAAAAAATTCGCTTTTCGAATATTCGCGCTCAACACTATGAGCCACCAGCTTGATAGAAATCTAGCAGAATATTTGGAGGAATGAATGAGAGGATCTCTGGATTCATGTGAGGCAGGCAGTGGCGTGCCTAGGGTGTTTGGCACCCGGGGCTGGTCCTTTCTCTGGCACCCCCCCCCCCCCAATACTTAACCACATACCTCTTACATCCAGGGACATCTCCTGTCATGTAGACCTTCTCTTACCTCTTCTCCTCCGTTTGACGGCCATGACAAATTCTTTCAGCCGCATCTCGTCTCTATAAAGTTTGTAATAGAGACACGTTACATTTCTCAGTTTTTCCAACAACCTCCCCATCCTAGTGTCCTGACAATGTCATCCTGCTGCCACCCCCAATACTCTGCCCGCTGTGCTCCCCAATGTCCTAGGTACTATACTGCAGAGAAAATAGTGACCCCAGTAGACATAATTGGGGTCATTTATCAAACTGGTGTAAAGTAGAACTGGATTTCCAAATATGCTGTCAAAAATGAAAGGTGGAATCTAATTGGTTGCTATGGGCAACTAAGCCAGTTCTATTTTGCACCAGTTTGATAAATTACACCAAATGTCCCTATAGTGTCCACAGCAGTTATAATGTCCCCTAGAGTGCCCCCAGTAATAAAAACACCCTATATTGTGCTCCAGGCAATAATCCCTGTATAGTATCCCCAAAAATAATAGAATTGCCCCTACAGTGCCTCCCCAATAGCAATGCCCCCCATGCTGCCCCATATAATAATTTCTCCTACACTGCCACCCCATAGCAATGTTCTCCCACACACAGTAATTTCCCCCACACTGCCCCATATAGTAATTTGCACCACACAGTAATTTCCCCCTCACTGCCCCATACAGTAATTTCCCCCACACTGCCCCATACAGTAGTTTCCCCTACACTGCCCCATCCAGTAGTTTCCCCCACAGTAATTTCCCCCACACTGCCCTATACCGTAGTTTCCCCCACACTGCCCCCATGCAGTAATTTCCCCCACACTGCCCCCATACAGTTGTTTCCCCCACACTGCCCCATACAGTAGTTTCCCCCACACTGCCCCCATCCAGTAGTTTCCCCCACAGTTATTTCCCCCACGTTGCCCTATACAGTAGTTTCCCCCACACTGCCCCATACAGTAGTTCCCCCACACTGCCTCCATAAAGTAATTTCCCCCACACTGCCCCACAGTAATTTCCCCCACATAGTAATTTCCCCCACACAGTAGTTTCTCCCACACTGCCCCCATACAGTAGTTTTCCCCACACTGCCCCCACACAGTAATTTCCTCCACACAGTAATTTCCCCCACACAGCCCCACACTGTAATTTCCTCCATACAGCCCCACACTGTAGTTTCCCCACACTCTCCCCACACAGTAGTTTTCCCCACACTGCCTTCATACAGTAAATTCCCCCACACTGCCCCCCACACAATAGTTTACCCCACACTGACCCCCACACAGTAGTTTCTCCCACACTGCCCCCACACAGTAGTTTCCCCCACACTGCCCCCACACAGTAGTTTTCCCCACACTGCCTCCATACAGTAAGTTCCTGCACACTGCTCCCACACAGTAGTTTCCCTCACACTGCCCCCACACAGTAGTTTCCCACACTGCCTCCATACAGTAATTCCCCCACATAGTGATTTGCCCCCACACTGCCCCACACAGTAATTTCCCCCACATAGTCGTTTTCCCACACTGCCCCCTCACAGTATTTTTTCCGACACTGCCCCCCACACAGTTGTTTCACCCACCCTGCCCCCACACAGTAGTTTCCCCACACTGCCTCCATACAGTAATGTCCCCCACACAGTAATTTTCCCCACATAGTTATTTGCCCCACACTGCCCCACACAGTAATTTATCCCACATTGCCCCCACACAGTAGTTTCCCCCACACTGCCCCATACAGTAGTTTCCCCCACACTGCCACCATACAGTAGTTTTCCCCACACTGCCTCCACACAGTAGTTTCCTCACACTGCCTCCACACAGTAATTTCCTACACACAGTAGTTTCTCTCACACAGCCCCCCACACAGTAATTTTCCCCACATAGTCTTCTCTTCCACACTGCCCCACACAGTCATTTTCCCCACACAGCCCCCACAGAGTAGTTTCCCCACACTGCCTCCATTCAGTATTTTCCCCCTCACTGCCCAACACACAGTAGATTCCACCACACTGCCCCCCACACAGTAGTTTTCCCCACACTGCCCCACACAGTAGTTTCCCCCACACTGCCCCATATAGAAATTTTCCCCACACAGTAATTTCCCCCACGCTGCCCCCATACAGTACTTTTCTCCACATTGCCCCATACAGTAATTTCTCCCACACTGCCCCCTCCCCAGTAATTTCCCCCACAAGTAGTTTCCCCCAATAATTGCAAAGAAATAGGCAACCAAGGAGACAACTACAGTCAAGATGTGGTCTTTGGCTGGTGATAAAATCACATGCTATGGGAAGAATGATTCTCAAAAATAAGGGGAAAATACAAAAAGTTCTGGAGTACTAGCATTGATGGATGCTTTACTGGGCCAATGGCAAGGTTTTGTTTGCTCCCTGCAGCCATGGGGGAGGGATGAGGAGGTCGAGTAGAGGGTTAGATATAGATGCTTTGAATTGTATGATGTTTTTGCATGTTGATTTTATAATAGGACAAAAATGGTAACCTTTTAGAATTTCCTCTTTAAATATATGTTTCAAGTGAGATATAAGGTAATAAATTTGTTGCTTCATAGTAGCAAAGACAAAAAAGTTCTCTATGAAAAAATGAACATTGTTTGTCAGGTTCCCTCTGTGGGCTTTGGTAGGCATAGATCCATTAATCTAAAGTGAATAAAGCAGTTATAGAACTTTAAGAAAAACACTGAGTAGTACTGTTTTCTGGTAAGTGGCAAAATGAAAATAAAAATCAAAGAATAAAAAAGAGAATTGAAAGTTTTTAATGTTAAAAAAAGAAAGACACAGAACAAATAATGTTAGGCTATAAAAAAAAAGCAAATAAAATCTGAAGTTACCACGCTGTTATTTTATATACGGACATCGACTGATATTTGTTATAATTCCCAGTAGTTTTTACCTCCTAATGGAAAATACTCATTCGTCTTTTAAAACAGTTTTGTTCAATTCAAATGCTTTGTGTATTCTAACTCCAAGTGCAAAAAGCTTTGTGGGTGGTTATTTAAAATCAATGTTCTCACATATTTCAGGAAAGCCCATAGCAAATTGCTTCATATACAATATTCTGAAAGCTAAAATGTTTAGATAGTATAGAAACTTTTCATGTGGTACAATCACTTTCTTAATCTATCATCCATTTTTCATCATTTTGTTGTTATTGCAATGTCTCTTTTCTAGTTTCATAAAGGTGTCACACCTCCAATATATATTGTGATGATTAAGTATGATATTATCAACACTGCCACAATTAAGAACTTTCTATTTAAAATGATAATTCAGACTCTCACCTCTCTCATGGCCCCTTGAGCCACTCTTGCTTTATAGCTTTGTGCTATACACAGCTATAAAATAAATCACAGAAAAAGATTTAAAACATCCTGCATGATATGATAACTAAATATATGGATGTGTATGGCTAAATTTATATAAGAAAAATCAAGCAAAATAATGCACAAAATAATGCACTAACAATATAGATGCAAACATGTGTATGACCAGGACCAGATTAACACAAATATATATATATATATATATATATATATATATATATATATATACATAGCAGTTCTTATATACAAGACACATCAGACTACTTGGTCAAACTTGGAAAAATTGATTTAGTACACTCTCCCCCTGTGTTACTTGCCTCTTTTGATGTAACCTCTTTATACACTTCAATTACAATTAGTACACGAGAGAGATATTTTGGCTGTTGAAAAGATTCTAAGTGTCATCCTTTACTTCTCATGCATCAGATTTCATCATCACTTTGCTAAATATCATCTTACATTACAATTACTTTCTTTTCCAGGATGTTTTTTATTTGCAGAAACGTGGTGTGGCCATGGAGTCTCACGTGGCCCCCACGTATGCAAATATATTCATGCAGTGTTTTGAGGAGGATGTCGTCTATCTGTCCCACCACTTCAGATATGTTCTGAGGTGGTGGAGATATATCGACGACATCTTCCTCATATGGAGTGGCAGTGAGACTCAATTGACTTTTATGTGTTTCTGAACAATTTTGACAAGAATTTGCAATTCACGCTTGTATATTCCAACACTGCGATCCAGTTCTTGGATACCAGAGTCATACAGTAGAGGTACATTGAAAACTGAACTGTTCACAAAACCCACGGACACTAACACATTTTTGTGTTATAATAGTTCCCATCCAAGGAAGATGATTCAGTTGCTTCCCTTTTCCCATTTTCTCAGAGTAAAACGTATAGTGACTGACCAGAGTAAACTCAACCTGGCCCTGTACTCCATGGCAACTAAATTTTCTGACAGGGGTTATCCCCACCAGCTGTTGGCGGAACATATGGATAAGGTGCGTAGCTTGATAGGAAAGACATGTTGTCCAAACAGAAAATTGTTCAAAAACCTGACAGAATTCCGTTTGTCTCTGTATATAATGAATTAAGTCCCTACATTAACAGAATCATCAGGAAACATTGGGATATATTGGGTACCTGTTTTAAGAACATTCCTGAGTTTAAAAATCCACCGTTATTCTCATATCGATGCTCCAGAAACCTAGGAGATAAGCTGGTTAAGGCTGACATTGGTCCCCAGGGGGTCATTAGACAGACTACGTTGCCGTATAGTCGTTCAAAGGGTGAGAACCCAGTTGAGGCCTGGGGCACTTCTCGCACTGCAAACATGAGATAGGGCAGAAGAAGGTCCCATTCCCTCCCATCCTTAGACACCACTTTTTTAAATATATTTTTTAATGTTTGATTAAACCTCTCTACTAGGCCATCTGTTTGTGGATAATACACGGACGTTCGTAGCGGTTTTATGTGGAGCAGCTTGCAAAGTTCCCTCATAACCTTGGACATAAGCGGGGTCCCTTGGTCAGTAAGAACCTCCTTAGGCAGACCCACTCAAGAAAACATCTCCATTAACTCTTTAGCTATGAGTCTGGCTGATGTATGATGCTGTGGCACTGCCTCCGGCTACCGAGTGGTGTAGTCGAGGATGTGTTTATGCACTCTAGCGGACTTCGGTACTGGGCCTATGAGATCCATAGCGATCTGCTCGAATGGAACCTCAATAATCCGAAGAGGGACCAGGGGACTACGGAAATGTGGCTGGGGGATGGTTATTTGGCAGGTTGGGCAAGACTTGCAATACTCTTCCACCTCTCTGAACACACTGGGCCAGTAGAACCGCTGTAGAATCCGGTCCTGCGTTTTCTGTTGGCCCAGGTGTCCCCCAAGAACATGTTGTTGGGCTAACTCCAATACGAGCTTGCAATATGCCTTGGGCATCACCAGCTGTTAAATATGCTCACCCCATAGTTTATTTACCCGGTACCGCATCTCCTGTTGAACCACAAAACGGGGGAACATAGATTCGGTCCCCGGTTGTTGCGACTCACCCTCAATGACTACGACATTTTCCCAGGCTCGAGATAGAGTTGGGTCCTAGTGCCTTCGGAGATGTTGAGGTCTGCCAACTCCGGACCCGGCGGCACGTCCTCCATGTTTACCACCATCATACTTAGCGGGGTTGTCTCCCCCTCTTCCACCGAAGTGGCGGTCACACCTACAGCTGGCCCTTCGGACTCAGGTTCCGAGGGTTCTGGTCTCCCCCTGAGCCAGGCCACTCTGCTAGGGTTACATCTGCCTCCCGGGTAGTGGTAACTTTCATATCCGGCCATAGTGCTGGGAAACCGGGAATGTCTCTCCCAATTACAAGTTCATACTGTAAATTTGTAGCGACGGCCACCTCATTAGTCCACCTGCCGATAGAGAGACCAGGGAGGTGGGATAGTCCTTTAAGTCTCCATGAATACACACCACATCAACCTTTCGGCCAGTATACTCAGTGGGCCGCACAAGGGCAGCTCTTACCAGAGACACCAGGCTCCCTGAATTCAGCAGGGCCACCACCATAGTGTCCCCCACTTCCACCTGGCATAGGTGGCTATTGTCTATAGACTGGGAGATACCTATGGCACCCTGGCATACAATAGTGGCGGTAGCCAATCCAGTGCTGGAGAGGGTAAGGCAAAGCCACCCAGAACACATCTGCTGACAGACGATTGAGCATAGCAATAGGAGTCAGTATGTAAGGCTGCAGCCATTTTTGCAACCGATGTAGCAAGTCATAATATTGTGGTCTGACGGGTTCAGCCGGGTTAAATACCCACTGATGCACCCGCTGGGCCCGGACCAATGCATTTACCCCCAGTCTTGCCAGGATTTCAACTTTTACGGTTGGGTAGTCAGCTGCTTGATCATCTGGGAGATTAAAAAACACTTGCTGGGGCCCAGACGCCAGGAACGGAGCAACAACCTCAGCCCACTGTTCTCGGGGTAATTTCTCCCTCACGGCCACCTTCTCGAACACCACAAAATAGGTCTCCACGTCATCCGAGGGGTTTATCTTAGGGATCGCTGCGCGGACAGCTTTACAGGCATCGTGGACATTCTGGGACGCTCCTGCAGCCTGCAACGCCATCACATGTTATAATAGCAGTTGGTTAGTTTCCTGCTGCTGCTTGTTAGCCTCCCGCTGCTGCAGGTTAGCTTCCATGAGGGCTTTCATGACCGCCTCCATTTTGTCAGGGGACACAGATGGTAACCTGGCCGGCTTAATATAGGACATGCACTTGTGCCCGGGAAAAACAAAAAAACTTTTCGGCCTTCAGGCCTGCCTTACTGTGTTTGCCCGCATCCTCCACCAAATTGTGGGGATTTGCTCTGGTAGACAGGCTTGAGTACACAGTATAGAGGCAACAACAATGTCTTTAACTTAGTTCAGTGTTTTATTCACACATAAAACAGGTGACAACAAAAAGCCAGCTTCAGGGAAAAAACAGTCACCTTGGTTTTGGTGTTTGTTCACCCCAGGTAGCAATATAGCAGTCCATGGATCAAGCAGAAGCCACGGGGTTTCACCCAAACAAGAAAGCAGGCCTTAGTCCTGGCCCAAACTCCCAGGCTCCAACATCGAGACTGGCCAAGCTCCTCTGTCAGATGGAGGATAAATACACACACCTGATGGTGCTGGCTGTGCTTTATCCCCAACTAACAAGACCCGGCCTGGAACGTGGGGAGCAGCCACCCACCCTACACTTTGGCTGCTCCCAGTAAGAGCCGGCTCCTCCGTCAGCTGGAGGATAAATACACACACCTGATGGTGCTGGCTGTGCTTTATCCCCAACTAACAAGACCCGGCCTGGAACGTGGGGAGCAGCCACCCACCCTACACTTTGGCTGCTCCCAGTAAGAGCCGGCCCGGGTCAGTTTTACAGCCATGCTACATAGCAAATCGTGTCAACCAGCACTAACTGCCGCTGACACATGAAAACCGACTCTTACCTCACCGAGGCCAGGAATCTCGGTGACACATACCTTCCATCAATGACAGACCCTTGCGCTTTCCTACTATATATATATATATATATATATATATATAAAATATATATATATATATATATATATATATATATATATATATATAGTCCTATATGCTTCTCTCCATTGTTCCTTTCTTTGGGTGAGGAGGTTATACTGCATCACTTCTGTGAGACTGTAATAATCTATGAAGTTGATCCAAGGCTCCATTCCCGAGTCATGATACCTTTTCCTAACATGCAAATTAGGCCTTTGGGTCAACAAGGGTGTCACTGTTGCTCTTGTTGACCCAAGCTCCACTGATTTCTGTGGACAGTCCCTCCCTCACTGCTTTTACACTGCCTGGAGCTGTCAATCAAAGCAGTCAGAGAGGGGCTGGCCGTAGAAATGAATGGAGCTTGGGTGCTCCAAAGGCTTAATTTGCATATTAAGGAAGGGAATCAGAACTAGGGAACAGTCTCAGATCAACAAAAGAAAACAGGGTTTTAATCAAGTGAACCTCAGCCATGTGTCTGTGCAAACAGTTGGTACATGGTGACTGATTCTCTTTAAATAATTACAACATACTCATATACAGACCCTTACATCTAATTAACAAAGCTAAAATAAAATGAATCATCTGAGCAAAAATAAGTATACAACTACAACTGTACATATGTATTCAAGAAGATTGAAATAGCCAGTGTCAAACAAAAGCTTTAAATTTGTTCTTGACATAAACAGCTCTGGACAGTGTTCAGGGTTAGGCACTTCTGCATAATGCAAATTTGAAAGCAGCCTCATGTCTGCCAGTGTATCGTGTTAATGATCTCATTAATGTCCAAAAAGTTATACTTCTTTTAACAGATCCGAAATATAGCTTGCAAAGCACAAACTTTGTACTAATCTCACATCATGCGGCAAAACAGTAAAGTGCTTAATTCCGTGGTAACAGATAATTTATCTATGAGGTATAATATACCTGAAAAATGGCAACACTGCAGTGGAATGGATGTTATATAAAAAAAAAATATATATATTAAAGTTTATTTTAAAGTTGAAAAAGAAAACTTCAAGTAGAATTTGAACATTGCTCCAATATAATTGCTAATTAGTATTGCGGGATGGTGTTGACAAGTGGCTGGTGGCAAATCCTGATGTGACAATCTTACTATTTTGAATGCAGAAGGTTTGCACCTAGTGAAAAAGTAGTCAGTATTATGCGTTTCTTGTCATGTTATTAGTGCTTTTGCCTTAAGTGAACTATTAAATCTGTCTTATTACTATAGCTATATAATTTTTTTTAATTGCAAAGGTGTCTTACTTTCACACACTCGTGGTATTTACAGCTATTCTTGACAAATTTCACATGATAGTTTGGAATTTGAACAATTTCTTTCCTTTTTTTTTAGAATAAACCCTGCACATTATTGCTATTTGCTCATTTGTTTAAAATCTTGTGTATGGTGTGTGCATCAACCATTCACAGCACTTTTACCTGCAGGGGGGGATTAGGAATGTAAAGTGGCCTTGGAAAAATGCCTAAAATCGGCCACATGTTGCAGGCAGGTCCAAATTTACAGAAGGAGGGGCAATACAAGTGGGCAGAGACAATACAGGTATTCAGGGACAACAGATCCCACGGTCGGTCATTAATTCCATAATGCAACACAAAATGCAGTCCCAGCAGAACCAAATACCACAGTGTAGCACAAAATTCTGTCTCGGCAGAACCAAATAGTACAGTGCAGCACAAAATATATCCACCCTCATTGCAATATTCAACTATATTACCATCCTGGGGATGGTAACACTGTTGAAATTAGGAGGGCACCTGGAGCCACTTGCCAGGTGCACAAGTACCCGATGCTCCTGGTATTAATTAATATCGAGATCTTCAAATTGTTATATAATGGTCCTGTGGCCATGAGGATTCAGGTGACTCCACCCAGCATCAACCCAAGGGGATATTTCCCTGTAGGCTTTATGGTCATTCCACCCCTGTTTACCTGTTTACAACCCATGTAAGGAACTGTGACTTACCACCACTTCTACTGTGGTGCATACTTCTGTTTTTGGTTTACTTGACTACTGTAGCTGGTCATTAGCATCTGTGAAGTAGCTCAATGCAGAAAGTACCTCAGCATGAACAGGACACTTGCAGGAGTAGAATTTGGTAAAATAAAACATCATATTTACACTACTTTCGATAATTAGCTTCGCAAAAAGGAGGTCAAATAATATGTACATTTCAGTTATTTCCATAGGTATTTGTAGCCCCACAACTTTGTTTCATTTTCCGTAAACTCTGTATTGTGCCTTTTATCAAAAACAAGGATAGATCCACAATCTGTGTTTACATACCTTGTATATAAACACATGTACTGTATATAGGTTTTGTTTTCTTCTTATAACATTGAACACATGTTTAATTTAAAGGAATATACTTATCAATACGAGATTCATTTCAAAAACAACATATTTGTTAAGATCATTTATAAGAAAATACAGTGACTGCACAATAATTAGAATTTACTTTTTTTTACCCTTTGAGAGCATCAAGTTCATTTATTAAGCTGTTTTTGCAAAGTGACAGAGAAGAATCAGAAATGATTGAAATCTTGGCCAACCCTGACAGATGTTCTCATCACATTGTCAAACTCAAGTATATCTTAATGAGCTTCAAGTGTCTGAAGCGCCTCTTAGCAGATGCTACTGGTGTAGAAATCCAATGGTCTCAATATTTTATTACAATAGTAAAAAATCAACAGATCCGAAATAAAGGATTTATGGCTGTTTAAACGTATCCATGAAAGAGAACAGAAATGAAGGAAATAAGACACATACATAATGATAGATAAACAGATATAGATAGATAGATAGATAGATAGATAGATAGATACTTTGCTAATAGTATTACTAAATTATTTCTGAATTTATTTTACACCATAATGACCATGCCCCGTACAACGCTTGTTCTAGGGCTTTAATCCGGAGCACCAGACATGTCCTGCATGGGATTAAAGTTTCTGCTTCTGGAATCCTCCAGAAGCAGGTCAGGCTCCTGGCTGTCAGTGACAGCCAGGGAAACTGAGTTGAAAAATGAAGTGGTTTATTCTCCTTTCCTCAATACATACCGTTTAATGGGTGCTATGCAGTAAATAGAGCTATGCAGCCTTATCTTTTGGACCTACCAATCACATGATCGCCCGGTGTCTTGAGCACCGGTGTCTTGGGTAGAGGACAACAGCTCTGTCTGTGTACAATTACCCCACAGGGGGCTGTAACTGGAGCTGCTTTGGATAATTTATTTTGGTGTCAGTTTTTATGTATAAATATAATGGTCATTGTCCATCTGTATTATGAAACACCGACCTATTAGTTTGGTTGCATTTGAGCACACAGTATGTCTCTGAAAAACCCAGGATTCATCCGGCAGCTTCGGTCCTGTGTCACATCATCAATAAACACTAGGGACCCAGTGCCACTGGCAGCCATGCATGCCCAAGCCATCATACTGCCTCCATCATGTTTTACAGATCATGTGGTATGCTTTGGATCATGAGCTATACCATGCCTTCACCATACTTTTTTCTTCCTATCATTCTGGTAGAGGTTGTTCTTGGTTTCATCTGTCCAAAGAATGTTCTTCCAGAAGTGTGCTGTTTTTTAAAGACTTTTTTAGCAAAGTCCATTCTATCCTTCTTATTCTTGAGGCTTATGAGTGGTTTGCACCATGCAGTGAACCCTCTGTATTTACTTTCATACAGTCATCTCTTTATGGTAGATTTGGATATTGATACGCCTATATCCTGGAGAGTGTTGCTCACTTGGTTGGCTGTTGTGAAGATGTTTCTCTATACCATGGTAATTATTCTGCCATCATCCACCATTGTTGTCCAGGTCTTTTTGCATCATTAAGGTCACTAGTGCTTTCTTTCTTTCCTTCTTTCTCAGGATATACCAAACTATAGATTTTGCCACTCCCAATAGTGTAGCAATTTCTCGGATGGGTTTTTCTGTTTTTGCAGATGAAGGATGGCTTGTTTCACCTGCATGGAGAGCTCCTTTGACCGTATCTTTACTTCTCAGCAAAATCTTCAAAATGCAAACACCACACCACAAATCAACTCCAGGCCTTTATGTGCTTAATTGACAATGATGAATAATTAAGGAATTGTCCACATCTGCCCATGAAACAGCCTTTGAGTCAATTGTCCAATTACTTTTGGTCCCTTTAAAAACAGAGTGCCACATGTGAAGGAGCTGAAACTCCTAAACCATTCATACAATTTTAATTTGGACACCCTTAAATGAAAGCTAAAAGCCTGGACTTTATGTCCATAATATATATAATATTATACAGTATATATATATATATATATATATATATATATATATATATATAATATGTTTTAGCATACAGGCAATAAAAAACTAAATTTGTGTCAGTGTCTAAATATATATGGACCTAACTGATTATATATATATATATTTAGTTTAAACCAGAAGATTACATACACTATATAAAAAGACACATATGCATGTTTTTTCGCAATATCTGACATGAAATAAGAATAAACCTTTCCTGTTTTAGGTCAATTTGGATTACCATAATTAAAATTATCTGTCAAATGCAAGAATAACAAGAGAGTGAAAATTTTAAGGAATTTTTATTACTTTCTGCAAAGTCAAAAATGTATATACATTTCATTAATATTTGGTATCATTGCCCTTAAACTGTATGACTTGGGTCAAACGTTTTGGATATACTTCAGCAATTTTAGATATCGTGCAGATGCCGAGCCGGTAGCCTGCTGTCAGTAACAGCAGGGCAACCCAGAGAGAAGGCAGGGACAGTGCCCAAGTGTCCCTGCCTTCTAAATCGCCGCAGACAGAGCGCTCGGTGAGCGCTGTGGCTGCTTTGCAGGCAGTGCTATGCGCTTCCTGCTCCCGGCCCCGTGGTCATGTGCCCGCCGGGGCCGGGAGTGTGCAGGAGCTGTTGGGTCTCTCAGAGACCTTGATCAGCCCTGCACTGAGGCTGTACAGCATAGTATTATGCTGTACAGCCCCTCTGGGGGGTGTATTTCACCTGTAACTGGTGCTGTTATGTCAGCCCCGGTTATAGAAGAAATCAATAGTGGAAAAAAAAAAAAAGAGTGAAGGTAAATGTCCCCCAGAGGTCCTGTATGACCTTATGGGGGACGCAAAGTGTAAAATAAAAAAATAAAGTGTTTTAAAAAAAGAAAAAAAATGGTTTTGCATGAAAAAAAATAACAATCCCCATTAATTAATTAAAAAAAAAAGTTAAAAATAGAAAGAATAAAATAAATTCGATATATTTGGTATTTCCGCGTCTGTGACGGCCGGCTATATAAATATATCACATCATCCACCCCATCCAATAAACACCATTAAAAAAAAAATAATGTGCAAAATAAAAATACTATTTTTGTCATCTTATATCACAATAAGTGCAGCAACAAGCGATCAAAACTGCATATGTCCCACAAAATAAATCCAATAAAATTGTCACCTCATCTCGCAAAAAATGAGTCCCTACATAAGAAAATCGCTCAAAAAATTAAAAAATTATAGCTCTCAGAACATGGAGACATTACAACATAATTTTGAAATAAGTGAAATAAATTTAAAAAAAGTATACATATTAGGTATCGCTGCATTCGTAAAAACCATCTCTATAAAAATATCACATGACCTAATCCCTCACATGAATACCATAATAAAAATAAAACAAAAACAGTGCAAAAAAGCAATTTTTTGTCACTTAACATCACATACAGTGCAACACCAAGCGATCAAAATGGCATATTCCACCCCAAATAGTACCAATCAACCCGTCACCTCATCCCACAAAAAACATACCCTAACTAAGACAATCGGTCAAAAAATAAAAAAGCTATGGCTACCAGACTATGGAGACACTGAAACATCAATTTTTTGGTTTTAAAAATGCTATTATTGGGAAAAAATATACATATTATGTATTGCTGCATCCGTAACAACCTTTTCTATAAAAATATCTCACGATTTAACCCCTTAGGTAAACGCTGTAAAAATAAATAAATAAAAACTGTTCTAAAACAAATTTTTTGGACACCTTGCACCCTAAATTGTAATAATGAATGCCCAAAAAAGCATATGTACCCAAATATGGAACAAATAAAAACATCAACTCTTCGTGCAAAAAACGAGTCCCTACACAAGATGATTGGCAGAAAAATAAAAAAAATATGGCGTTCAGAATATGGAGACACAAAAACATAATTTGCTTTTTCAAAAATGCTTTATTATGTAAAAACTGAAACAAACAAACAAACCAAAAAAGAAAGACATTTTTTATATCATTTCGTCCGTAACAACCTGATCTATAAAAGTAGTGCATAATCTACTGTGTCAAATCAATGTTAATAAGAAAAATAAAAATAAACAATTTCAAAACAGCCATTTTTTGGTTACCTTGCCTCACAAAAAATGTAATATAGAGCAATCAAAAATCATATTCACCCCAAAATAGTACCAATAAAACTGGCACCTTATCCCCTAGTTTTCAAAATAGGGTCAATTTCTGGGAGTTTCTACTGTCAGGGTGAATCAGGAGGGCTTCAAATGGGACAAGGTATCTAAAAATGAGTTCAGCAAAATCTGCCCTCCAAAAGCCATATGGCGTTACTATCTTTCTGCGTCCTGCCGTGTGCCCTTACAACAGTTTAAGACCACATGTAGGGTATTTCTGTAAACCGCAGAATCAGGGTAATGAATATTGAGTTTTGTTTGGCTGTTAACCCTTGATGTTTTAAAGAAAAAAATGGATCAAAATGGAAAATCTACCAAAAAAGTGAAATTTTGAAATTGCATCTCCATTTTCCTTTAAAGTGAAGTACAATATGTCACGAGAAAACCATCTCAGAACGGCTTGGATGAGTAAAAGTGTTCTAAAGTTAATACCACATAAAGTGACACATGTCAGATTTGCAAAATTTGGCCTGGTCAGGAAGGGGAAAATGGCCCGGACTGGAAGTGGTTAAGTCACTTTGTAACCAGTTTGGCAGTATGCTTCGGGTCATTGTCCATTTGGAAGACCCATTTCCGCCCAAGCTTTAACTTCCTGGCTGATGTCTTGAGACGTTGCTTCAGTATTTCCACATAATCTTCTTTCCTCATGATGCCATCTATTTTGTGAAGTGCACCACGCCCTCCTACAGCAAAACAACCCCACACCATGATGCTGCCACCCCTGTGTTTCACAGTTGCTTCCAAGCTTCTCCCTTTTTCCTCCGAATGAAACAATAGTCATTATGGCATTTTAGTTTTGTCAGACCACAGGACATGTCTCCAAAAATGTAGGTTTTTGTTCATTTGTGCATTTGTAAACATTAATATGGCTTTTTTATGTTTCTTTTGGAGTAATGGCTTCTTTCTGGCAGAGTTGCCTTTCATCCCATGTTGATACAGTACTTGTTTCACTGTGGATATTGACACTATCTTACCAGCTTCCGCCATCATCTTCACAAGGTCTTTTGCTTTAGTTCTTGGGTTGATATGCACATGTGAGACCAAAGCACGTTCATCTTTGGGACACAGAACCCCTCTCCTTCCTGAGCGGTATGATGGCTGGACATTCCCATCTTGTTTGCATTTGGGTATAAGTGTTTCTACAGATGAACGAGGCACCTTCAGGTATCTTGAAATTGTACCCATTGTGTCCCATGATGCTACACAAAGAAGCAGTGTGTTTCAGGTGTTCCTTTAAATACATCCACAGGTGTGTGTCAACAAAGCTTCCAAACACATGACATCATCATTAGTGTTGAGCGCGAATATTCGAAAAGCGAATTTTTTTAGCGAATATCGGCACTTCGCTAATTCGCGAATATTTCGAATATAGCGCTATAAATTCGCTATTTCGAATATTCGTTTTTTTTTTTTTTTTTTTTTTTTTTTTTAGTTATATTTTTTTCTTTCCTACTTCCCAAAAGTAGTTCTTACCTGTCCTGAGGATTCCTGGCTTCCTGGCTGCTCTAGTCAGTGCCCGTTGCCGCTTCTGCCGACTTCCGTGCTCATGTGGAGCGTCCCCATCCATGGGAGAATCTCCATATACTAAAATGTACTGTCGGATTTGAGGAATTACGTTGAAATCGCAATGCGATTAATTCAAGTTATATTAATCGCATTGCGATTACAACTTAGCACTGCTATCTTACATAGGCTAGAATTAACGAATATGGAGTATAGCTATGCACTAGCAGTGCTAAGTTGAAATCGCAATGCGAATACTTTAAGTTAAATTAATCGCATTGCGATTACAACTAGCACTGCTATCTTACATAGGCTAGAATTAACTTGAATATGGAGTATAGCTAATGCTATGCACTAGCAGTGCTAAGTTGAAATCGCAATGCGAATACTTTAAGTTAAATTAATCGCATTGCGATTTCAACTTAGCACTGCTGCTATATTCCATATTCGTTAACTTCGTTAATTCTAGCAAGCTGACCCATTATAAACCCAGCTCTAAGTTGAAATCGCAATGCGATTAATATAACTTGAATTAATCGCATTGCGATTTCAACGTAATTCCTCAAATCCGACAGTACATTTTAGTATATGGAGACGTTCCCATGGTGATGGGGACGCTCCATGAGCACAGAAGTTATGGTTGGCTTGGTAGAATTAGCGAATAGCGAATATGACGAATGTATTAGTCATATTCCTCAAAGCGAAGATAGCGAAGTATTCTACATCTTCGTTTTAGCTACCTATTCGATCTCGTCATCGTCAACTTAGCTATTAGCTAATTCTAGCAATCAAATAGGAAGGTTGACTTACCAGACAGCTGTGTTAAATTAAGCTATGCGATTATTTTTTTTAATACAATAATTATATTACTTGATAAAATTATTATAAGTATTCTATTTATTAAAAAAAAAAAAAATCGCATAGCGAATTTAACACAGCTGTCTCTATAGTCAACCTGCCTATTTGATTGCTAGAATTAGCGAGGTTGACGAATAGGTAGCTAAAACGAAGATGTAGAATACTTCGTTATCTTCGTTTTGAGGAATAGACGAATACATTCGTCATATTCGTCATCCTCGCTAATTCTAGATATGAAACCAATAGGAAAGTAGCCTTAAGTACAAATCGCAATATGCGATTATTTAAATCGCATGTTAATCGCGATAACTAGAAAAAATGACGAATATTCGATTTCGACGAATATGAAACGAATATTCATTCGAATATTCGCGAATTTCGTCGAAATCGAATATGGCACCTGCCGCTCATCACTAATCATCATATGGGCAGTCCAGAATTGTTTAAAGGCATAGTAATCTTAGTGTATGTAAACTTTTGATATTGCAGAAAGTAACAAAAATGCCTTAAAACATTCTCTTTCTCATTATTCTGGCATTTGACAAATAATAATAATGATGGTAAACCTAATTGACCAAAAACAGGAAAGGTTTATTCTGATTTCATGTCAGATATTGAGAAAAACATGCATATGTGTCTTTATATATAGTGTATGTAAACTTCTGGTTTCAACTATATATATATATATATATATATATATATATATATATATATATATATATTATATATATTAAATTATATAAAGCTGAGTTTATGTGTGTATGTATGTATGTATGTTCTCTAAAGGAATCCGCATTTACAATCACAAAATTTGACACATAGGTACATCAGGTGTCTGGGAAGGTTTTAGACCAGGTCTCAGCTCTCTGAGGTACGTGTGTAGCACACCCAAGTCAGGGCAATGTGTGGGACTAACCTGGGGAATGCCAGTGATGGAGAGGCCGGCACGCTGTTCCTCTGGGGCACTCTCTGGGTTCTGAAGGGACACAGCCAGGTGCAGTGTGAGGTGCCCTTGGTGTTGTAGTTTAACGTGCCTATGGCTAAGTCCCTGATGTTTCGTGACGCCAGTGCCAATAAACGGTGGCACACCGTATTTATAGTAGGAATAATAGAGGTGCAGACTTGTAGCTTGAAAACAGAATTCCAACTTTACTGAAACAGTGGCAATACAGAAGGCAACCTCTTAAAACAGTTCTTGTTGCAGACAATAGACTTTTGTACAGTCGCAGTTACAGCAGGCTTACATCCAGCAATGTAAAATAGAGGGTAAAATAACAGGACTTTGAATTGCAGGTGAACCTTACTTTCTTCCTGGCTTGTCCTGACTGGCAATTATTCTTCAAGCTCCCAATGCCCTACTTCTGGCTTATATCCTTGAATCTCCAGTTTACAGTGTACCTCCTCTTGACATCTCAGTACCTCTTGCTCTAGGGATTGCCTCTGCTTGACTTCTGCTGACTTGCTTAGGCCCGAGACATGTGGCCTTCACAGACTCCAGGGTCTGCACTCCTTCCCAGGCCCAGGGGCCTGGTGTAGACTTCACAGGCTCATGGCCTGGAGTAGACTGAACTCTCTTTCCTTCCCTGACTGGGCCTTATATAGACTAGGGCTACCTAGCTCCCTCTAGTGACTAGAGCTGGAATTAAATCCCTAGCCGGCCTGCACATGGCACATTTCACAGTAACAGGGAATTAAATACCATAAATTACATTGCATTTTAAGAATAGGACTTTTACCAGCCTCCCATAAATGAGAGGAACGACAGCATCCAAGTGACCCTTCTGTAGTGACGGGTATTACAACTCCCGTACACTACACGTGCCTGAGATATTCCCAACAAATGCATTAGCCAATAGAAGCCTGGTCACTTGACTTTTAAAAGCCAATAGAAGCTCGCTGGCAATTCATCTCCACACACACAGTTTTACTCCAGGTAACCATAACAACCCAGCCATGTTTCTTCACTGCTATAAATGAGCTTTAAAGGAAATCTGTCACCAGGATAATCACTGTGAAGTAAAGCCATGGCGTAATAGCACTTAGTACATTATTTCCTGAGGTTTTCGTAACAACTCTGTGGATGATGCTGTAAAGGGAGCAGAGTGCTGTGGAGGTCCCAGTTCAGGGGCAGGTAGGGTGGCCTTTCAAGTCACCCTTAAAACCCCAGCCCCAGGTCCTGCTAAGCCACTCCTCCGATCCTTTTAGGCCATGCACCCTCCCACTCCTCAGCCGGCAGGGATTAAAAAAATGAAGTTAAGAATCAACTTCTGTCAGGTGCAGGGGTGGGAGGGATGGTGACTTTCTCCCTGCAGCGAACATTCAGAAAGCACAGTACTGCTGTCTTAGAGTGAGCTGTTCAAAAGGACACACCCCCGATTGGTTTAGGGCATGCTTCCTCTCACTCAGCCAACAGGGATTGAAAAAAGTAAGTTAATAATCAACTTCTAGGTCCTGCTAAGCCACACCCCGAATCTGGTTAGGCCACGCGCCCTCCCACTCCTGAGCTGACAGGGATTAAAAAAATGAAGTTAAAATTCAACTTTTGTCAGCTGCAGGGGTGGGAGGGACGGTGACTTTCTCCCTGTAACTCACACTCAGACAGAACAGTGCTGCTGTCTTAGTGTGAGCTGTTCAAAAGCTCATGCCCCCGATCCAATTAGACAACGCCCCCTCCGACTCCTCAGCCAATAGGGATTGAAAAAATTAAGTTAAAAATCAACTTCTAGGTCCCGCTAAGCCACAACCCTGACTTGGTTAGGCCACACCCACTCCCCCTAAGTTAAAAATCAACTTCTGGCAGATGCAGGGGTGGAAGTGAGGGTGACTTTCTCGTTGCAGCTCACGCTCAGACAGCAGAGTGCTGCTGTCTGAGAATGAGCTGTTCAAAAGGACATCCCTGTGTCCAACCAGGCCCTGCGCCAGATGGAGGACATGGAGTCTGAAAGTCGGACTGTCCGGCCTAAAACTGGAACTCGGGCCACCCTAGTAAAAGGCTGCTGTGGAGGTCACAGTTAAGGGAATGGTCTGCAATGGAGGTCGGTGTTAAGGAGCAGATTACTGTAAAGACCACTGTTAAGGTGTAGGGCCCTTGTGGAGGTTACTGTCAAGGGGATGGTGTGCTGTGAAACTCACTGTTAAAGGGGAAGGCTGCTATAAAGGTCAAAGTTAATGGGGTGGGCTGCTGTGGAGATCCCATTTTAAGGGACGGGCACTTTGGGGGTCAGTGTTAAGGGGTAAGGGGCTGTGGAGGTAACTGTTAAGGGGCGGGGTGCTGTAGATGTCACTGTTATAGTAGATACTATCGATATCTTTTAACGACACACACAAACATTCATCAAAATAGATTAAATATATCCGACGAAGCCGGGTCCTTCAGCTAATATATATATATATATATATATATATATATATATATATATATATGTATGTATATATTGTCTGGGGCGTAATGTTTTCTCATTATAGATAGCACCTGGTATGCATAGCAAGTGTGCAGAGTATTATAGGCCAGGCAAAGCCCCTCGGGGTTTCTGGGAGAGATATTCAAATTAGCCTATATTTATACCCAGAAAGGGTGAAATTCGTTGTATGACACACTTTCTTTTACTTTCTTTTGGAAAAGAGAGTACTTTGCATGTTTTGTTTCCAGAAAAAGCTCTATATGGGGATACAAGTATAGCAACCAATAACAATCTCATCATAAAAAAAAAACACTGATTGAGCAGTTTGAGGCTACTGCTTTTGAAGCAAAAGGAGACATGTATAAATATACAAACTAGACATAAACAAATTTATTATATTAATTTTGACGAAGTCTTCCTGATTTTTAAAAAAAATTTAGATTCTAATAGAGATGAGCGAACACCTGGATGTTCAGGTTCGAGAAGTTCGGCCGAACTTCCAGAAAATGTTTGGGTTCGGGATCCGAACTCCACCCAAACCTTATTCCGAACCCCATTGAAGTCAATGGGGACGCGAACTTTTAGTCACTAAAAAGGCTGTAAAATTGTCCAGGAAAGGGCTAGAGGGCTGCAAAAGGCAGCCAAATGTAGGTAAATGCCCTGCAAACAAATGTAGATAGGGAAATGAATTAACATAAAAAAAAAAAAAAAAAAATTAATCAATATCAATTGGTGAGAGGTCCCATAGCAGAGAATCATGCGTCATATCACCCACCACTGGAGAAGGCCACTTTCAGTTATTTAGGCCCCAGCACCCAGACAGAGGAGAGAGGTCCCACAGCAAGGAATAAGGCGTCATATCACCCACCACTGGAGAAGGCCACTTTCAGTTATTTAGGCCCCAGCACCCAGACAGAGGAGAGAGGACCCACAGCAAGGAATCATGCGTCATATCACCCACCACTGGAGAAGGCCACTTTAAGTTATTTAGGCCCCGGCGCCAAGATTGAGGAGAGGTTCATTCAACTTTGGGTTGCACCGCAAGATCATGGTAAAGTTAAAAAAATGAGGATTCAATAAAGAAGTGCCCCGGAGTACAAGAATACTAGGTTGAGGGGGAGGCAGTTATAAATGTCTATTCTGCACAAGGGAGGGACAGGTACTGTGGGATCCATGCCTGGTTCATTTTTATGAACGTCAGCTTGTCCACGTAAGCTGTGGACAGGCGGCTGCGTTTGTCAGTAATGACACCCCATGCTGTGCTGAATGCACGTTCAGACAAAACACTGGCCGACGGGCAGGCCAGCACCTCCAAGGCATAAAATGCTAACTCTGGCCACGTGGAAAATTTGGAGACCCAGAAGTTGAATGGGGCTGAACCATCAGTCAGTACGTGGAGGGGTGTGCAGACGTACTGTTCAACCATGTTAGTGAAATGCTGCCTCCTGCTAACACGTTCCGTATCAGGTGGTGGTGCAGTTAGCTGTGGCGTGGAGACAAAACTTTTCCACATTTCTGCCATGCTAGCCCTGCCCTCAGAGGAGCTGGCCGTGACACAGCTGCGTTGGCGACCTCTTGCTCCTCCTCTGCCTCCGCCTTGGGCTTCCACCTGTTCCCCTGTGACATTTGGAGCGTGTCTACCAGCGTGCGCTTGTACTCACGCATCTTCCTATCACGCTCCAGTGCAGGAAGTAAGGTGGGCACATTGTCTTTGTACCGGGGATCCAGAAGGGGGGCAACCCAGTAGTCCGCACACGTTAAGATGCGGGCAACTCTGCTGTTGTTGTGCAGGCACTGCAGCATGTAGTCGCTCATGTGTGCCAGGCTCCCCAGAGGTAAGAACAAGCTGTCCTCTGTGGGAGGCGTATCGTCATTGTCCTCCGTATCCCCCCAGCCACGCACCAGTGATGGGCCTGAGCTGTGTCGGGTGCCACCCCGCTGTGAACCTGCTTCATCCTCATCCTCCTCCACCTCCTCCTCATCCTCCAGTAGTGGGCACTGGCTGGCCACATTTGTACCTGGCCTCTGCTGTTGCAAAAAACCTCCCTCTGAGCCACTTCTGACAGACTGGCCTGAAAGTGCTAAAAATTTCCCCTTATCCTCCTCCTCCTCCTGGGCCACCTCCTCTTCCATGATCGCCCTAAGCATTTTCTCAAGGAGACATAGAAGTGGTATTGTAACGCTGATAACGGTGTCATAGCCACTAGCCATGTTGGTGGAGTACTCAAAACAGCGCAACAGGGCACTCAGGTCTCGCATGGAGGCCCAATCATTGGTGGTGAAGTGGTGCTGTTTCGCAGTGCGACTGACGTGTGCGTGCTGCAGCTGAAACTCCACTATGGCCTGCTGCTGCTCGCATAGTCTCTCCAGCATGTGCAAGGTTGAGTTCCACCTGGTAGGCACATCGCATATGAGGTGGTGAGCGGGAATGCCGAAGTTACGCTGTAGCGCAGACAGGCGAGCAAAGGCAGGATGTGAACGCAGGAAGCGCGCACAGACGGCCCGCACTTTATGCAGCAGCTCTGACATGTCGGGGTAGTTGTGAATGAACTTCGGCACAACCAAATTCAGCATAGCGTCCCTACCCATGCTTACTGGTCCACGTATCTGTGGTTAGGTGGACCTTGCCACAGATGGCGTTGCGCAGTGCACACTTGATTTTATCGGATACTTGGTTGTGCAGGGAAGGCACGGCTGTCTTGGAGAAGTAGTGGCGGCTGGGAACAACATACTGTGGGACAGCCATAGATATCAGCTGTTTGAAGCTGTCTGTGTCCACCAGCCTGAATGACAGCATTTCAAAGGCCAGTAGTTTAGAAATGCTGGCATTCAGACCCAGGGCTCGAGGGTGGCTAGGTGTGAATTTACACTTTCTCTCCAAGGTTTGTGAGATGGAGAGCTGAACGCTGCCGTGTGACATGGTGGAGATGCTTGGTGACGCAGGTGGTGGTGTCGGTGGCACATCCTCTGTTTGGTGGGCGGCAGGTGCCAACGTTCCTCCCTAGGCGGAGGAAGAGGCCGAGGCAGCAGCAGAAGAGGGAGCAGGGGAGCCAGAGTTAGTTCCTTGCTTTTAAGGTGTTTACTCCACTGATGCCTGGTCATGCAGAATGTGCTAAGGTTCAGAACGGTAATGGCTCGCTTCAGGCTCTGATGGCACAGCGTGCAAACCACTCGGGTCTTGTCGTCAGCACATTGTTTAAAGAAGTGCCATGCCAGGGAACTCCTTGAAGCTGCCTTTGGGGTGCTCGGTCCCTGGTGGCGGTGGCCAGTAGCAAGTGAACTCTCCTGGCGGCGGCTGTTCTGCTTTCTCCGGTGCTCCCTCTTTTGCTACGCTGTTGGCTCGGTCTCACCACTGCCTCTTCCTCTGAACTATGAAAGTCAGTGGCACGACCTTCATTCCATTTGGGGTCTAGGACCTCATCGTCCCCTGCATCGTCTTCCACACAGTCTTCCTCCCTGACCTCCTGTTCGGTCTGCACACTGCAAAAAGACGCAGCAGTTGGCACCTGTGCTTCGTCATCATCAGAGACGTGTGGACTCCGATGAGGTGGTATTCCCATGTCCTCATCATCAGGAAGTATCAGTGGTTGTGCATCAGTGCATTCTATGTCTTCCACCACTGGGGAAGGGCTAGGTGGATTCCCTTGGGAAACCCTGCCAGCAGAGTCTTCAAACAGCATAAGAGACTGCTGCATAACTTGAGGCTCAGACAGTTTCCCTGATATGCATGCGGGTGATGTGACAGACTGATGGGCTTGGTTTTCAGGTGCCAACTGTGTGCTTTCTGCAGAAGACTGGGTGGGAGATAATGTTGTGAACATGCTGGATCCACTGTCGGCCACCCAATTGACTAGCGCCTGTACCTGCTCAGGCCTTACCATCCTTAGAACGGCATTGGGCCCCACCAAATATCGCTGTAAATTCTGGCGGGTACTGGAACCTGATGTAGTTGGTTCACTAGGATGTGTGGCTGTGGCAGAATGGCACCTCCTCTCCCAGCACCAGAGGGTACACTAACACCACCACGACCGCGTCCGTGTCCCTTACTAGATGTTTTCCTTATTTTTACCAATCACCAAACACCACAATAAGAAAAAAAATATTTGGCCCAATGTATTGATTTCAAATTCAGGCCTTTTTTTTACAGGCACCTAACACTATCTGCCTATTTATTTATGTAGCGTATTACACTAATCCAGGCACAGCAGTAACCACTGATTTAGGGGAATATCTGTTTTAGGGCTAGTATTTAGGCCCTGGATGAAAGGTATCCTTTTATGGACAGATTTACACTTGGAGATGCACAGTAGCGTGTGAAAAAATATGTAGGATTATGCCTTCAGCAATTGTATTTTAACACTTTGTGTAATATACCCTTTAACGGACAGAAATACAATAGGAGATGCACGGCAGTGTGTGAAGTTATTGAGGATGACCCTCTCAGCACTTGTATATACACCTTGAGTGTAATATACCCTTTTACGGACAGATTAACACTTGGACTGCAACAGCTGGAACACCAGATTCAGGGTATTGCTATATTGGGAGAAAGAGTTTGATGATCCAGCAGAAATAGTAGTAAGCTTTGTTTCTTTATTGAATAGAGCAAAATTACAAGTCACAGCGATTCTTTCACAACACTTCACACGTCAACGCGTTTCGAACAGCTACGGTTCTTAATCATGACTATTTTGTGACTCCTCTGTTCAAACTTTATATACCTTAAAGAAACTCCTCCCTCTCAGGTGTAGAGAGGGAGGGCAGGTGTTTGAGATTGTCATCAGAGGGGTCACAGAAACTGTTCAAACTGGCAGAGTGAAAACACATAATTAGTATAAACTACAATGACATATCACATAGATACATTCAAATTAAAATCACTACAAAGCAAGCCAAAGCTTTATTGTACCAGTAACCTTTAAAAGTTTTTATTTCACTAAAAAACCTGCAAGCGCCATTACTTCACTCTGGCATAATGCACACGGTGTTACAGATTAAGTGAGTAAAAATGCGAGTTCCTTTGATAAAAAATCGCACCAACAGTTCTATTTTTACTGCTTGCGTCAATACAAGAGCGGCATTGTATTGCAGCTTTGGATAATTTTACAATCACAGTGGACATTATAGATGCTGAAACAAGTCTATTGATGCCATAGAATTTGGAAACAAATGAGATAGTACCTACTCTACTGTAGAATATGTAGATAGACTTATTTTAAATACATTAAGGAAAGAGAAATGCATTTTTCATGTTTTTGGGGGGATTTTTCCATATGTATTTTTTTGAAAGTTGTTTTTTCTGTATATTTGTTAAGTACTGTGTTTTCATATGGTTGTATATGATGCGTTATTATTTGAGGATAGACCAACCTTGAATGTGTCTTGAAAGACAATTGCCACCATTGTCAGAGAGCAGTTGTTCCTATGTGCCTAAATTAATAAAAGAACATAAGCTCTTTTTTATGGTTCATGCCTTTGGGATATTATGTTTTGAGCCTAAACATCCAGTAGGCTTCACGTTTTAAAACTTTTCTTTTTATATCACCTCCTCTTACTGAATGAAACACTTTTTCCATGCGAAAAGCACGAAATCCACTTGTGCTCCTGTTGTAAACATGGACAAAGTGTTTCGCTGCTCCTGATATGTTCGCATACGAGGGGTTACTAATGTAGTTCAAGTGTTCGAGAATACGAGTTTTTAACTTGCATGTGGTGCTGCCTATATAAAATAAATCACATTGTATGCATATGATCATATAGACCACATTATCACTATTGCAATTAATATACGATTTTATATCGAACATTTTAGAACCATCACTACATTTGAATGTTTTAGTCGGATAAGCGAACATATCGGTTTTACATGGATGGCTTCCACAATGTGAGAAGCCTTTGTATTTTAGCCAAGAATTAACAGGGTTATTTTGCCTGGAAGAGAACAAGGAAGGAGATAACACAGACCCCAATGTAGGAGCACGTCTAGAAACTATTCTGTAGCCATTTTTGAGAATGTTTTTTAATACATCATTTTCATGCAATATTGAAATACTTTTATTAATTATTTTTTTGATGGTCTCAAATTGTTGACTGTACGTGAGAACTAATGTTGGTAAAACCTCGTTTTTATTGCTATTAATATTTTTGTTTATATTTTTATTTTTATTGGAGGTAGTTTGAAAAAGAAGGTTTTGTCGTGTCTTATTCGGGGCTGTTTTTATTCCCCTGTCAATCATCCACAAGGGATAACCTCTGGTTGATAGACGCTTTTTAATTATTTGACATTCTTTCAAAAAATCATGGTTGGTACTACAATTTCTCCATGCACGAGTAAACTCTCCTACCGGTACAGCTTTAATTACATGTGTTGGATGGTGACTATTTGCTCTGAGCAAAGTATTACCAGAGATAGGTTTTCTATATATACATGTCATAATGGACATATTTTGTACCCCCGTCAATGTCAAATCCAAGAAATTGATTTATATCTATTGCTATATTGGCAAGTGAATTTCACCCCAGAACAAAATATATTTTTTGGCGGACACTATTATACTTTGCTAGCCAATGCTGGGACACCAGATTCAGGGTATTGCTATTTTGGCAATTGAATTTCACCCCAGAACAAAATATAACATTTTAATGACAGATTAACACTTGGCCTGCAACAGCTGGAACACCAGATTCAGGGTATTGCTATATTGGCAAGTGAATTTAACCCCAGAACAAAATATACCCTTTTACGGACAGATTAACACTTGGCCTGCAACAGCAAGAACACCAGATTCAGGGTATTGCTATATTGGCAATTGAATTTCACCCCAGAACAAAATAAACCCTTTTAAGTACAGATTAACACTTGGCCTGCAACAGCTGGGACACCAGATTCAGGGTATTGCTATTTTGGCAATTGAATTTCACCCCAAAACAAAATATATGTTTTGGCGGACACTATTATACTTTGCCAGCCACTGCTGGGACACCAGATTAAGGGTATTGCTATTTTGGCAATTGAATTTCACCCCAGAACAAAATATACCTTTTTACGGACAGATTGGACACTTGGCCTGCAACAGATGGAACACCAGATTCAGGGTATTGCTATATTGGCAATTGAATTTCACCCCAGAACAAAATATACCCTGTTACGGACATATTTAAACTAGGCCTGCAACTGCTGGAACACCAGATTCAGAGGTATTGCTATTTTGGCAATTGAATTTCACCCCAGAACAAAATATACCCTTTATGGACAGATTAACACTTGGCCTGCAAAAGCTGGAACACCAGATTCAGGGTATTGCTATTTTGGCAATTGAATTTCACCTCAGAACAAAATATACCCTTTACGGACAGATTAACACTTGGCCTGCAACAGCTGGAACACCAGAGTCAGGGTATTTAGCTATCTTGGCAAGTGAATTTCACCCCAGAACAAAATATACCCTTTACGGACAGATTAACACTTGGCCTGCAACAGCTGGAACACCAGATTCAGGGCATTGCTATATTGGCATTTGAATTTCACCCCAGAACAAAATAAACTCTTTTACGTACAGATTAACACTTGGCCTGCAACAGCTGGGACACCAGATTCAGGGTATTGCTATTTTGGCAATTGAATTTCACCCCAGAACAAAATATATGTTTTACGGACACTATTATACTTGGCCAGCCACTGCTGGGACACCAGATTCAGGGTATTGCTATTTTGGCAATTGAATTTCACCCCAGAATAAAAATATACCTTTTAGCGGACAGATTGACACTTGGCCTGCAACAGCTGGGAACACCAGATTCAGTGTATTGCTATATTGGCAATTGAATTTCACCCCAGAACAAAACATACCCTTTAACGGACAGATAAACACTTGGCCTCCAACAGCTGGGACACCTAGATTCACGGGTATTGCTATTTTGGCAATTGAATTTCACCCCAGAACAAAATATATGTTTTGGCGGACACTATTATACTCTTTGCCAGCCACTAGCTGGGACACCAGATTAAGGGTATTGCTATTTTGGCAATTGCATTTCACCCCAGAACAAAATATACGCTTTAGCGGACACGATTGACACTTTGGCCAGCAACAGCTGGAACACCAGATTCAGGGTATTGCTATATTGGCAATTGAATTTCACCCCAGAACAAAATATACGCCTTTGACTGGACACGTATTGGACACTTCTTGGCCATGCCAACAGCTGGAACACCAGATTCAGGGTATTGCTATATTGGCAATTGAATTTCACCCCAGAACAAAATATACGCTTTACGGACAGATTATACTCTGCCTGCCAACAGCTGGGACACCAGATTCAGGGTATTGCTATTTTGGCAATTGAATTTCACCCCCAGAACAAAATATACCATTTTACGGACAGATTGACACTTGGCCTGCAACAGCTGGAACACCAGATTCAGGGTATTGCTATTATTGGCAATTGAGTTTCACCCCAGAACAAAATATACCCTTTTACGGACAGATTAACACTTGGCCTGCAACAGCTGGAACACCAGATTCAGGGTATTGCTATATTGGCAATTGAATTTCACCCCAGAACAAAATATAAACCCTTTTACGGTACAGATTAACACTTGGCCTGCAACAGCTGGGACACCAGATTCAGGGTATTGCTATTTTGGCAATTGAATTTCACCCCAAAACAAAATATATGTTTTGGCGGACACTATTATACTTTGCCAGCCACTGCTGGGACACCAGATTAAGGGTATTGCTATTTTGGCAATTGAATTTCACCCCAGAACAAAATATACCTTTTACGGACAGATTGACACTTGGCCTGCAACAGATGGAACACCAGATTCAGGGTATTGCTATATTGGCAATTGAATTTCACCCCAGAACAAAATATACCCTGTTACGGACATATTTAAACTAGGCCTGCAACTGCTGGAACACCAGATTCAGGGTATTGCTATTTTGGCAATTGAATTTCACCCCAGAACAAAATATACCCTTTTATGGACAGATTAACACTTGGCCTGCAAAAGCTGGAACACCAGATTCAGGGTATTGCTATTTTGGCAATTGAATTTCACCCCAGAACAAAATATACCTTTTACGGACAGATTAACACTTGGCCTGCAACAGCTGGAACACCAGAGTCAGGGTATTGCTATCTTGGCAAGTGAATTTCACCCCAGAACAAAATATACCCTTTTACGGACAGATTAACACTTGGCCTGCAACAGCTAGAACACCAGATTCAGGGCATTGCTATATTGGCATTTGAATTTCACCCCAGAACAAAATAAACTCTTTTACGTACAGATTAACACTTGGCCTGCAACAGCTGGGACACCAGATTCAGGGTATTGCTATTTTGGCAATTGAATTTCACCCCAGAACAAAATATATGTTTTGGCGGACACTATTATACTTTGCCAGCCACTGCTGGGACACCAGATTCAGGGTATTGCTATTTTGGCAATTGAATTTCACCCCAAAATAAAATATACCTTTTACGGACAGATTGACACTTGGCCTGCAACAGCTGGAACACCAGATTCAGTGTATTGCTATATTGGCAATTGAATTTCACCCCAGAACAAAACATACCCTTTAACGGACAGATAAACACTTGGCCTCCAAGAGCTGGGACACCAGTTTCCGGGTATTGCTATTTTGGCAATTGAATTTCACCCCAGAACAAAATATATGTTTTGACGGACACTATTATACTTTGCCAGCCACTGCTGGGACACCAGATTAAGGGTATTGCTATTTTGGCAATTGCATTTCACCCCAGAACAAAATATACCTTTTACGGACAGATTGACACTTGGCCTGCAACAGCTGGAACACCAGATTCAGGGTATTGCTATATTGGCAATTGAATTTCACCCCAGAACAAAATATATGTTTTGGCGGACACTATTATACTTTGCCAGCCACTGCTGGGACACCAGATTCTGGGTATTGCTATTTTGGCAATTGAATTTCACCCCAGAACAAAATATACCTTTTACGGACAGATTGACACTTGGCCTGCAACAGCTGGAACACCAGATTCAGGGTATTGCTATATTGGCAATTGAGTTTCACCCCAGAACAAAATAAACCCTTTTACGTACAGATTAACACTTGGCCTGCAACAGCTGGGACACCAGATTCAGGGTATTGCTATTTTGGCAATTGAATTTCACCCCAGAACAAAATATACCATTTTACGGACAGATTGACACTTGGCCTGCAACAGCTGGAACACCAGATTCAGGGTATTACTATATTGGCAATTGAGTTTCACCCCAGAACAAAATATACCCTGTTACGGACATATTTAAACTAGGCCTGCAACTGCTGGAACACCAGATTCAAGGTATTGCTATTTTGGCAATTGAATTTCACCCCAGAACAAAATATAACCTTTTACGGACAGATTAAAACTTGGCCTGCAACAGCTGGAACACCAGATTCAGGGTATTGCTATATTGGCAAGTGAATTTAACCCCAGAACAATATATATGTTTTGGCTGACACTGTTATACTTTGCCAGCCACAGCTGGGGCACCAGATTCAGGATATTGCTATTTTGGCAATTACATTTCACCCCAGAACAAAATATATGTTTTAGCAGACACTATTATACTTTGCCAGCAAGTGCTGGAACACCAGATTCAGGGTGTTGCTATTTTGGCTATTGAATTTTACCCCAGAACAAAATATACCCTTTTACTGACAGATTAACACTTGGCCTGCAACAGCTGGAACACCAGATTCAGAGTATTGCAATTTTGGCAATTTAATTTCACCACAGAACAAAATATATGTTTTGGCGGACACTAATATACTTTGCTAGCCAATGCTGGGACACCAGATTCAGGGTATTGCTATTTTGGCAATTGAATTTCACCCCAGAACAAAATATAACATTTTAATGACAGATTAACACTTGGCCTGCAACAGCTGGAACACCAGATTCAGGGTATTGCTATATTGGCAAGTGAATTTAACCCCAGAACAAAATATACCCTTTTACGGACAGATTAACACTTGGCCTGCAACAGCTAGAACACCAGATTCATGGTATTGCTATATTGGCAATTGAATTTCACCCCAGAACAAAATAAACCCTTTTAAGTACAGATTAACACTTGGCCTGCAACAGCTGGGACACCAGATTCAGGGTATTGCTATTTTGGCAATTGAATTTCACCCCAAAACAAAATATATGTTTTGGCGGACACTATTATACTTTGCCAGCCACTGCTGGGACACCAGATTAAGGGTATTGCTATTTTGGCAATTGAATTTCACCCCAGAACAAAATATACCTTTTACGGACAGATTGACACTTGGCCTGCAACAGATGGAACACCAGATTCAGGGTATTGCTATATTGGCAATTGAATTTCACCCCAGAACAAAATATACCCTGTTACGGACATATTTAAACTAGGCCTGCAACTGCTGGAACACCAGATTCAGGGTATTGCTATTTTGGCAATTGAATTTCACCCCAGAACAAAATATACCCTTTTATGGACAGATTAACACTTGGCCTGCAAAAGCTGGAACACCAGATTCAGGGTATTGCTATTTTGGCAATTGAATTTCACCCCAGAACAAAATATACCCTTTACGGACAGATTAACACTTGGCCTGCAACAGCTGGAACACCAGAGTCAGGGTATTGCTATCTTGGCAAGTGAATTTCACCCCAGAACAAAATATACCCTTTACGGACAGATTAACACTTGGCCTGCAACAGCTAGAACACCAGATTCAGGGCATTGCTATATTGGCATTTGAATTTCACCCCAGAACAAAATAAACTCTTTACGTACAGATTAACACTTGGCCTGCAACAGCTGGGACACCAGATTCAGGGTATTGCTATTTTGGCAATTGAATTTCACCCCAGAACAAAATATATGTTTTGGCGGACACTATTATACTTTGCCAGCCACTGCTGGGACACCAGATTCAGGGTATTGCTATTTTGGCAATTGAATTTCACCCCAAAATAAAATATACCTTTTACGGACAGATTGACACTTGGCCTGCAACAGCTGGAACACCAGATTCAGTGTATTGCTATATTGGCAATTGAATTTCACCCCAGAACAAAACATACCCTTTAACGGACAGATAAACACTTGGCCTCCAAGAGCTGGGACACCAGTTTCGGGTATTGCTATTTTGGCAATTGAATTTCACCCCAGAACAAAATATATGTTTTGGCGGACACTATTATACTTTGCCAGCCACTGCTGGGACACCAGATTAAGGGTATTGCTATTTTGGCAATTGCATTTCACCCCAGAACAAAATATACCTTTTACGGACAGATTGACACTTGGCCTGCAACAGCTGGAACACCAGATTCAGGGTATTGCTATATTGGCAATTGAATTTCACCCCAGAACAAAATATATGTTTTGGCGGACACTATTATACTTTGCCAGCCACTGCTGGGACACCAGATTCTGGGTATTGCTATTTTGGCAATTGAATTTCACCCCAGAACAAAATATACCTTTTACGGACAGATTGACACTTGGCCTGCAACAGCTGGAACACCAGATTCAGGGTATTGCTATATTGGCAATTGAGTTTCACCCCAGAACAAAATAAACCCTTTTACGTACAGATTAACACTTGGCCTGCAACAGCTGGGACACCAGATTCAGGGTATTGCTATTTTGGCAATTGAATTTCACCCCAGAACAAAATATACCATTTTACGGACAGATTGACACTTGGCCTGCAACAGCTGGAACACCAGATTCAGGGTATTACTATATTGGCAATTGAGTTTCACCCCAGAACAAAATATACCCTGTTACGGACATATTTAAACTAGGCCTGCAACTGCTGGAACACCAGATTCAAGGTATTGCTATTTTGGCAATTGAATTTCACCCCAGAACAAAATATAACCTTTACGGACAGATTAAAACTTGGCCTGCAACAGCTGGAACACCAGATTCAGGGTATTGCTATATTGGCAAGTGAATTTAACCCCAGAACAATATATATGTTTTGGCTGACACTGTTATACTTTGCCAGCCACAGCTGGGAGCACCAGATTCAGGATATTGCTATTTTGGCAATTACATTTCACCCCAGAACAAAATATATGTTTTAGCAGACACTATTATACTTTGCCAGCAAGTGCTGGAACACCAGATTCAGGGTGTTGCTATTTTGGCTATTGAATTTTACCCCAGAACAAAATATACCCTTTTACTGACAGATTAACACTTGGCCTGCAACAGCTGGAACACCAGATTCAGAGTATTGCAATTTTGGCAATTTAATTTCACCACAGAACAAAATATATGTTTTGGCGGACACTAATATACTTTGCTAGCCAATGCTGGGACACCAGATTCAGGGTATTGCTATTTTGGCAATTGAATTTCACCCCAGAACAAAATATAACATTTTAATGACAGATTAACACTTGGCCTGCAACAGCTGGAACACCAGATTCAGGGTATTGCTATATTGGCAAGTGAATTTAACCCCAGAACAAAATATACCCTTTTACGGACAGATTAACACTTGGCCTGCAACAGCTAGAACACCAGATTCATGGTATTGCTATATTGGCAATTGAATTTCACCCCAGAACAAAATAAACCCTTTTAAGTACAGATTAACACTTGGCCTGCAACAGCTGGGACACCAGATTCAGGGTATTGCTATTTTGGCAATTGAATTTCACCCCAAAACAAAATATATGTTTTGGCGGACACTATTATACTTTGCCAGCCACTGCTGGGACACCAGATTAAGGGTATTGCTATTTTGGCAATTGAATTTCACCCCAGAACAAAATATACCTTTTACGGACAGATTGACACTTGGCCTGCAACAGATGGAACACCAGATTCAGGGTATTGCTATATTGGCAATTGAATTTCACCCCAGAACAAAATATACCCTGTTACGGACATATTTAAACTAGGCCTGCAACTGCTGGAACACCAGATTCAGGGTATTGCTATTTTGGCAATTGAATTTCACCCCAGAACAAAATATACCCTTTTACGGACAGATTAACACTTGGCCTGCAAAAGCTGGAACACCAGATTCAGGGTATTGCTATATTGGCAATTGAATTTCACCCCAGAACAAAACATACCCTTTAACGGACAGATTAACACTTGGCCTGCAACAGCTGGAACACCAGATTCAGGGTATTGCTATTTTGGCAATTGAATTTCACCCCAGAACAAAATATACCCTTTTACGGACAGATTAACACTTGGCCTGCAACAGCTGGAACACCAGAGTCAGGGTATTGCTATCTTGGCAAGTGAATTTCACCCCAGAACAAAATATACCCTTTTACGGACAGATTAACACTTGGCCTGCAACAGCTAGAACACCAGATTCAGGGCATTGCTATATTGGCATTTGAATTTCACCCCAGAACAAAATAAACTCTTTTACGTACAGATTAACACTTGGCCTGCAACAGCTGGGACACCAGATTCAGGGTATTGCTATTTTGGCAATTGAATTTCACCCCAGAACAAAATATATGTTTTGGCGGACACTATTATACTTTGCCAGCCACTGCTGGGACACCAGATTCAGGGTATTGCTATTTTGGCAATTGAATTTCACCCCAAAATAAAATATACCTTTTTACGGACAGATTGACACTTGGCCTGCAACAGCTGGAACACCAGATTCAGTGTATTGCTATATTGGCAATTGAATTTCACCCCAGAACAAAACATACCCTTTAACGGACAGATAAACACTTGGCCTCCAAGAGCTGGGACACCAGTTTCCGGGTATTGCTATTTTGGCAATTGAATTTCACCCCAGAACAAAATATATGTTTTGGCGGACACTATTATACTTTGCCAGCCACTGCTGGGACACCAGATTAAGGGTATTGCTATTTTGGCAATTGCATTTCACCCCAGAACAAAATATACCTTTTTACGGACAGATTGACACTTGGCCTGCAACAGCTGGAACACCAGATTCAGGGTATTGCTATATTGGCAATTGAATTTCACCCCAGAACAAAATATATGTTTTGGCGGACACTATTATACTTTGCCAGCCACTGCTGGGACACCAGATTCTGGGTATTGCTATTTTGGCAATTGAATTTCACCCCAGAACAAAATATACCTTTTTACGGACAGATTGACACTTGGCCTGCAACAGCTGGAACACCAGATTCAGGGTATTGCTATATTGGCAATTGAGTTTCACCCCAGAACAAAATAAACCCTTTTACGTACAGATTAACACTTGGCCTGCAACAGCTGGGACACCAGATTCAGGGTATTGCTATTTTGGCAATTGAATTTCACCCCAGAACAAAATATACCATTTTACGGACAGATTGACACTTGGCCTGCAACAGCTGGAACACCAGATTCAGGGTATTACTATATTGGCAATTGAGTTTCACCCCAGAACAAAATATACCCTGTTACGGACATATTTAAACTAGGCCTGCAACTGCTGGAACACCAGATTCAAGGTATTGCTATTTTGGCAATTGAATTTCACCCCAGAACAAAATATAACCTTTTACGGACAGATTAAAACTTGGCCTGCAACAGCTGGAACACCAGATTCAGGGTATTGCTATATTGGCAAGTGAATTTAACCCCAGAACAATATATATGTTTTGGCTGACACTGTTATACTTTGCCAGCCACAGCTGGGGCACCAGATTCAGGATATTGCTATTTTGGCAATTACATTTCACCCCAGAACAAAATATATTCACAGCTGTAGATTGATCAGTTCATTAGGTGCTGTTGCTGACTATCCCCTGCCTAATCTCACCCTCACAGAAGCTGCATCCTCTCCCTACACTAATCATAGCAGTGTGACGTGCGGCGCTACGTGACTCCAGCTTAAATAGAGGCTGGTTACATGCTGCACTTGGCCAATCACAGCCATGCCATTAGTAGGCATGGCTGTGATGGCTTCTTGGGGCAAGAAGTAAAACGCTAGCTGATTGGCTGCTGTGCAGCCCTTCAGAAAGAGGGAAGAAATCGCCGAACAACGGACCCGAAGCCGAACTTTTTTGAAAATGTTCGGGTCCGGGTCCCGAACACCCCAAAATTCGGTACGAACCCGAACTATGCTCGAACTGTTCGCTCAACACTAGATTCTAACAAACCCAAATATTTTGCATTTCATTTTATTTAAATCAATAAAGATCCATATGTGAAACATATTTGCAATTCAGCTTCTTTTTGGAACTAAAGAATCTGAATATTTAGCATTGCACAGCTTTTTAAACATGCTTCCTAGCATAACCAGTATAATAGCTAATCCAGCCTCTCATTGCAAAGCCCTTCATCAGAATAAAGAAATCAGCCTTTCTTGTTGAGGAGCCTTGGTGGGACCTTTGCATAAATACTATTTCTGTTATCCAGAGGGAAAAAAAACAGGCTGGTGTATTTGAGTTTCATTTACAGCATACTTATATAAGTAGATATATATATAACGCGAGGTTGGTCGCGACGCGTGGTTGATTAAGTGTGTGGTTGTGTAAGTGTGACTTAAGATTAAGTGAGTGAGTAACTGCCAGCTACATTATTTGTGGACATTGAGTGGCTGCATTTGACTCTATTGTACACTGGGACTTTCTGCTTTGCAAGCTTCATTGCTGTTTTAACACTTTTTTTTTCCTTTACCAGGGGTTGCACAGGTGAGTAATTAGGGTGTGGCTGCCTAATTAGGAGCCTTTAAGAAGTCAGCAGTAAGGAGAACTCAGCCTTTGAATCCAGAGGGGAAAAAAACAGGCTGGTGTATTTGAGTTTCATTTACAGCATACTTATATAAGTAGATATATATATAACGCGAGGTTGGTCGCGACGCGTGGTTGATTAAGTGTGTGGTTGTGTAAGTGTGACTTAAGATTAAGTGACTTCAGATTCAGGGACTTCAGTGGGGGACTGAAATTCGCCAGTTCTTGTAACTAGATTATATTGTATTTTTTTGTTTTTGTGGTGTAATCCCCATTAGTATGTCTTGCACAATTGACAATGCCGTCCAGTGCACATCTTGCATGATGTATGCAGTCCTGGAACAGCCGTTTGAGGGTGCATATCTTTGTTCAAAATGTGAGCAAATTACCCGTTTGGAATCGCACATCGAGTCTCTAAACGGGCATATTGCAACACTGAGAGCCACTGACAATTTGCAAAGAGTTTGCTGCTCACCGAGCAAGCAGTCTTTAGGGTAGATGTGGGGGAGGGTGGTAGCGAGGAGGCTGAGGAGAGTGAGGTAGCTAGCTGGGTGACAGTAAGAAAGCGGGGTAGAGGGAAGAGTGCCAGGGAGGCTAGCCCTGATCTGACACACCCCAACAAGTTTGCACGTTTGGCAGATGAGGGGATGGCAGCTCAGGGACAGCATCGCTGCAGCCAGACACTTCCTCTGCCGGTCAGGGAATGTCAGCTCCAGTAAGCAGGGGACCAGGAGAGCAGGGCAGGCCAGACAGGTGCTGGTAGTGGGAGACTCAATTATTAGGGGAACAGATAGGGCGATCTGTCACAAAGATCGTGATCGCCGAACAGTGTGCTGTCTTCCTGGCGCTAGAGTTCGACACATCGCAGATCGGGTTGACAGATTACTGGGAGGGGCTGGAGAAGATCCAGCGGTCATGGTCCATATCGGAACCAATGACAAAGTTAGAGGAAGGTGGAGAGTCCTTAAGAATGATTTCAGGGATTTAGGTCAAAAGCTTAGGGCAAGGACCTCAAAGGTAGTATTTTCCGAAATACTGCCTGTACCACGGGCCACACAAGAGAGGCAGCGGGAGATTAGAGAGGTTAACAAGTGGCTCAAGAACTGGTGTAGGAAGCAGGGTTTTGGGTTCATGGAGAACTGGGCCGACTTTGCTATCGGCTACAGGCTCTATCGTAGGGACGGGCTGCACCTCAATGGGGAAGGGGCAGCCGTGTTGGGAAGAAAGATGGCTAGAAGTTTGGAGGAGTGTTTAAACTAGGGACTGGGGGGGAGAGAAATTACATTATAGGAGGGGAAGATAGTGCAGATAGAGACCGGGGGCAAGGTAGTGGGACTGGGAGAGAAATGGAAGGAGGGACTAGTAAAGTTCAGAAGGAAAGGTGTAGGGCAAAAAATATGCATAAACCTCTCAAATGTATGTATACTAATGCCAGAAGCCTGACTAATAAAACTGGGGAACTGGAATTAGTGATGTGTGAGGAGGATTATGACATAGTGGGAATAACTGAGACATGGCTGGATGATAGCTATGACTGGGCAGTTACTGTACAAGGTTACAATCTGTTCAGAAAGGATCGTCAAAACCGGAGAGGGGAGGGGTCTGCCTTTACATAAAGTCCTCTCTAAAGCCCACACTCCGGGAAGACATCTGTGAGGGACACGAAAATGTGGAGTCATTGTGGGTGGAGATAAATGGAGCCAAAAACAATAATAAATTACTAATAGGAGTTTACTATAAACCACCTAATATACTAGAGTCCGCAGAAAATCTATTACTAAACGAGATAAACAAGGCGGCAAACCATAATCAGGTGGTTATTATGGGGGACTTCAACTACCCAGATATAGACTGGGAAACTGAAACCTGTACATCCCATAAAGGAAACAGGTTCTTGGGAATAGCCAAAGACAATTACCTTTCCCAAATGGTTCAGGACCCAACTAGAGGGACGGCCATACTGGACTTAGTATTAACCAATAGACCTGATAGAACAAAAGACGTGCAGGTCGGGGGACACCTGGGAAATAGTGACCATAAAGTAATAACCTTCCAATTATCCTTCAAACGAGAGTTTCTACAGGGAGGAACAAGAATACCGGACTTCAAAAAAGCTAAATTTAGCCAACTAAGAGAGGCCATAGGCTCAATAAACTGGGACATAGTCCTCAAAAATAAAAATACAACCACAAAATGGGAGATTTTTAAAAGCATTGTAACATCAAATTGTGATCGATGCATACCTTATAGAAATAAAAGGCTAAGAAATAAGAAGAAACCAATGTGGATAAATAGAACCGTAAAAAAAGCAATAAATGACAAAAAGAAAGCATATAAATCACTAAAACAGGAGGGAGCCAGGAAGCACTGATAAACTATAAGGAAAAAAATAGAATATGTAAAAACTAATAAAAACTGCCAAACTAGAGACTGAGAGATTAATTGCCAAAGAGAGCAAAACTAACCCTAAAATGTTTTTCAATTATATAAATGGTAAAAATATAAACCTGAAGGAGTCGGCCCTCTACATAGCAATGAGGGGGAGTTGCAGAAAGCGATGAGGATAAAGCCAAGCTATTAAATATTTTCTTCACCACTGTTTTCACTGAGGAAAATAAACTGTCAGATGAAATGCAAAATGTAAAAGTAAATTCCCCTTTAAAAGTGCCCTGTCTGACCCAGGAAGAAGTACAGCAGCGACTTAAAAAGATTAAAATAGACAAATCGCCAGGACCGGATGGCATACACCCCCGTATCCTAAGGGAATTAAGTGATGTCCTAGCCAGACCCTTATTTTTGATTTTCACGGACTCCATACTGACAGGGAATGTTCCACCAGACTGGCGTATAGCAAATGTGGTGCCAATATTCAAAAAGGGTCCAAAAACAGAGCCTGGAAATTATAGGCCGGTAAGTTTAACATCTGTTGTGGGTAAACTGTTTGAAGGTTTTGTAAGAGATGCTATCTTGGAGTATCTCAATGAAAATAAGCAAATTACACCATATCAGCATGGCTTCATGAGGGATCGGTCATGTCAAACAAATTTAATCAGTTTCTATGAGGAGGTAAGTTCTAGACTTGACAGCGGCGAATCAATGGATGTCGTATATCTGGACTTCTCCAAAGCATTTGACGCTGTACCACATAAAAGGTTAGTATATAAAATGAGAACACTTGGACTAGGAGAAAATATCTGTATGTGGGTAAGTAACTGGCTCAGTAATAGAAAACAGAGGGTGGTTATTAACGGTACACACTCAGATTGGGTCACGGTCACTAGTGGGGTACCTCAGGGTTCAGTATTGGGCCCTATTCTCTTCAATATATTTATTAATGATCTTGTAGAAGGCTTGCACAGTAATATATCAATTTTTGCAGATGACACTAAACTGTGTAAAGTAATTAACACTAAAGAGGACTGTTTTCTGCTACAGAGGGATCTAGATAGATTGGGGGCTTGGGCAGAGAAATGGCAGATGAGGTTTAACACTGACAAATGTAAAGTTATGCACATGGGAAGGAATAATGCAAGTCACCCGTACATACTAAATGGTAAAACACTCAGTAACACTGACATGGAAAAGGATCTAGGAATTTTAATAAATAACAAACTAAGCTGTAAAAACCAGTGTCAGGCAGCTGCTGCTAAGGCCAATAAGATAATGGGTTGCATCAAAGGGGCATAGATGCCCGTGATGAAAATATAGTCTTACCACTTTATAAATCACTAGTCAGACCACACATGGAGTACTGTGTACAGTTCTGGGCTCCCGTGAACAAGGCAGACATAGCAGAGCTAGAGAGGGTTCAGAGGAGGGCAACTAAAGTAATAACTGGAATGGGGCAACTACAGTACCCCGAAAGGGTATCAAAATTAGGGTTATTCACTCTAGAAAAAAGACGACTGAGGGGAGATCTAATAACTATGTATAAATATATCAGGGGTCAGTACAAAGATCTCTCCCATCATCTATTTATCCCCAGGACTGTGACTGTGACGAGGGGACATCCTCTGCGTCTGGAGGAAAGAAGGTTTGTACACAAACATAGAAAAGGGTTCTTCACGGTAAGAGCAGTAATACTATGGAACTCTCTGCCTGAGGAGGTGGTGATGGTGAGTACAATAAAGGAATTCAAGAGGGGCCTGGATGTATTTCTGGAGCGTAATAATATTTCAGGCTATAACTACTAAAGATGGGTCGTTGATCCAGGGAGTTATTCTGACTGCCTGATTGGAGTCGGGAAGGAATTTTTTCCCCTTAAGTGGGGAAAATTGGCTCTACCTCACAGGGGTTTTTTGCCTTCCTCTGGATCAACTTGCAGGAAACAGGTCGAACTGGATGGACAAATGTCTTTTTTCGGCCTTATATACTATGTTACTATGTTATGGAGAACACTTAGAATATGTGATGACTATTGTAGGCTAGGAAATACTCATTTTGAGACACACAAGTTCTCCTTCCAGAAACATGAAAACAAGAATGTTTTTATAAAAATGAGTGGCTTGGCCTTCTAGCCTTAGGGAAGGGGGAGGGGACTACTCTTCAGGGTGATCTTTATCATTAGGGAGACCAAACAATATGCATGATAAGTATTGTATGCCATGTGACACTAATCTTGGTTCCTAAGAATACCTCATTCCAGCCAAATAAAGGTATGCAAATTTCAATATAAAATTAGCATTCCTTTCTTTTTTTTTTATAAAGAAAAGTTATTTGAATATCTTTCCAGGAAACACAAAGGTTTACCTAATAAAAAAACAAAAATAGAGGGCATACTGTCTAATGCCAGCAGAGTTAAGATATTCTAATTTGCATCTCTTCTCCAGAAAGCGAGAACATTGTTGCCTGACATACAATACTTTTCATGATATCTCTTTAGACATTGTGGTTCTTTTGTCTTTCTGGAAGGTGAGAGACGTATAATTTTGAGTGGGTTATTCTGATTGAAAATTAGATTGCATGCCTCACTTTCAGTTGAATATTGGTAGGGTGAATCTCTTTTCTTTATTTGTTAGGGCATTTTAGAAAGAAAAATATGAGTTTTGGGAGACTATAAGATGTTAAATAGGCGAATTGGACCATATTTAATTAGTCTAGTATTGATTTGGGTTTGAACTGAACTTTTCAAAAAGTTGGATGATTCGGGTCTGAAATAAGTTTGATGGTCGCTTATCTCTAGTTAAAATCCAAGTATTTTTTTGAAAACCCAAGATGAATTCCAAATTTAAAAAAATAATTTGGTAATCTCTAGCAAGTTTATTTATACATATTTCTTTATTTCATAGATCAATTTTGCCCCAGTTTTTTCCACTAAGTTTTCGATGGTAGCTTTAAACTTGGTGCTTTTTCATAATAAGATTTTCTCCTGGTGGTACCCTCGAACTGTTCAATCAGTACTTTTTCAGAATAAGATATTTATCTATTGCTGTGCTTGCATTTTCAAATAATGCTAGTCTCCTCTTCAAAACAAAAATAAAATTGTCTCATACCAGCACTAGGTACTGATGTACTAGGTTCTGAGGCCTTGTTTGAGGTACTATTTATTTTCATGAAGGGCATGAGTATACATTAGGTGTATCCTAAGCCTGTTAACATCCCTCTGGGTTTGTGGGAAAAATATTAGGAAATTTAGCCTATTTTACAACTTCTTCCATCAAATAGGCCTAAGAAAGCAAATTTGAATATCTTTCCCAGAAACCTAGAGTGGCACACGAACTACGGATACTAGGCGCTATCTCTAAAGAAAAGAATCCCCCTGGCAATGCATATATTGCCTAGAAACCCAAATTAACATACTGGGCTATCTGTCTTGTTCTGTCACTCTTGTTGGTTAAGGTAGAATACATTTGTGTCTGAACTGATTTTTTTCAAACGTGGTAAAACAAACCAAATCTTTAATGCTCATATTTAGTGTCCAGCTATTCTAAAGCATAAATGATTTGTCACAGAGATTCTCACTTTTTTCCATGTTTCTGGCTAGCAAATACAACTAGGCAGTCTACAATATGGGCATTTAAAAAAATTAATAAATAAGCTGATATGGTGTTTTGCAAACTCAGAAATCTGGATTGGAATTTCTGTGGGGCGGTGATAAGGGCATATATGTTGTATGAATCTATCATATGGAACCAGGGCAACACAATCTGTTGTTAGCCATATTTTTCCAGGACTCTGAAAGACAAGTTGATCTAGCTATATTTACTGTTCTGACACTACATAACTAAGCAAATTTGGAGTTCAGTAATCTGGAATCAGGATATTGATGTCCTATTTTCATGGTATGCCATCAATGAAGGAGGTCTGAATCTATGCACCCATGTCAATCATAATAAATAATTATTATATAATATGATAATAAAAGGGGATGTGGTGTTTGTGTGATCATTGCACTCTATTCATTGTTTACAAATACATTGTCCTTGATACATGTACCCAATCTAGGTAGCAATTGTGGTGCACGGTATTGCAGCTTCGTCCTTTTCACTTCAATCAGAAGCTGCAATATTATGCACTGCCACTACTAAGTCCATGCTGTGCAGGACCATGAAAGCAATGTGTTGTAACCCCTTTAAACACCTGATCTTCAAGGTTGCTTAGAGTCAGAACCCCACTGTTGTAATATTGATGATCCTGAGAAACCCCAATTAATGGCAAGACTAATCTCTGGTGTTTGCAATATGCTATATAAAGATTTACATATACTTAACAGATGGCTAGACAAATAACCCTCCCTTCTGACTGTTAGATTGTTGATTTGAAGGTGTGAATATAAATCTGCATTGAAGAAAAATAGTTTGCTGTTCTAGTATGTAAGAATTTCTACGCTGCCTGACAATAAATCAGGTATATAGTTTTTTTTTACATTACGAACTGTATGAATTTGTCTATTTTTGTCACTGCCAAAACATTTGACAGTTTGCACTTCCTGTCATCATGTATGATACAGAAAATTACTCCAAGCAGATCAGATAATTAGTCAACATTTTATAATAGCGTAATTTTAGTGTCATAGTGTAACGTTCATTGCAATAAGGAAATTGTTTTTAAAGATTAACATTAGGACACTGCGGCCAAAGATAAAGAACACTGAAGTATTTATGTAGCAGTTAATTAATGGCATTTGTAAATAATGATTTTTCTGTGATTTGCAAATATAGCCTTCCAGAATGCTAAGAGATATGTGGGAGTGATGAGCTTAGCTACCTTCATAGTATGAAAACGTGCGGGAAAACTGCATACAGAAATAAGGAAAGATAGCAGAATTACTAATCCCTCTATTTATGTAGCACTCTCAAACACCAAACCTTAGTGAAACCTGACACAAATAAAAGATATAGATATATGTATATACATATATATATATATATATATATATATATATATATATTAGTGTTAATCGAGCACCAAATTGTTCAGGTACTCAGGCCAAACACATCGGGATGCTCGGGTGCTCTACAGAGCACCCGAGTACAATGGAAGTCAATGGAAGAACGCGAGCATTAAACCAGGCACCCCCTGTTAAGTTAGTTGAAGTTAAATGATCTCCATATGTCATAAATTGAATGATGAAATACAATTTTTAACATTTTAAGCAATATCAGTGTTAAAGATGAGCGAACCAGGTTTGTTACATACTGTGCATTTTTCGGATGACAGATGAAGCTGAACCTTTTCAGGATAGTTTTGGATGAAACCAGTAAAATGGCACATAACACCATGTTACTGCACATGATGCCGGGAAAAAAGCACTAGCGAGAAAGAAGGAGGTTGATCATATGACCCTGAGAGGAAGTGAGCGAGGGCTTGCCCTGATTTTCTCAAAGGCCTACAAACAGTCTACATGAGCCAATCAGTGATGTAGCAGGCACTTATTCTATCACCCCCCTACCCCGCAAATAACAAACAAACAAACAATAGAAATCGCAGCCACAGGCAGTGGTAGGAGCTGAATGTCCTGGGTGAAAATTGCATCGAAACTACAGTCTGAACGTCCAAACATGGTGGATCTAGTAAAGCAATGGGTGCAGGCTAACTTGCTGCAGCAACAGTCTACTGCTCAACAGCAGAAAGCCCAAATGGAGGCTATGCAAGCCCAGCAAGAGACAAATCAGCTCCTGATACGACAGATGTCTGTATTGACTGAGGCCGTCAAATCTCAGGAGGGTGTGAGCCTTCCGAGTCAGAGCGGCAGTGTTAAAGCTCAGAAAAATGTGAGGGAAACTTTTCAAGAAAATGACACCTGAGGACGATGTTGAGGCGTACCTGTCCGTGTTTGAAAGGGTGGCAGAAATGGAGAATCTCCCACCCGCGCAGTGGGCAGAAGTATTTAACAGGAGAACCTCAGAGAGCTTATTAGGATTTAACCTTGCAAGATGCTAAAGAATACAGTAAGCTAAAAGCAGAGATTCTTGCCCGGCAAGGGGTGACGGATGCAGTCTGGGCGCAGAGTGTTCACAGCTGGGAGTTTTGCCAAGATAAGCCTCACAGATCCCAAATGTTCGATCTGTTCCACCTTGTACAAAAAAGGTTACCGCCATAATTATCCACCCCAGCTTAGATGGTGGAAAAAGTGGTGATGGATCGGTTCCGCCATATGCTGCCAACACCCCTACAGCGTTGGGTTGCCCAGGGAAACCCGCAGACTGCAGACGAATTGGTGAGCCTTGTAGAGAGGTATATCAGCGTGCAGGACTCCCTGGAAAATAAGGGAAGGTTGAGACGGCAATATCCCGGCTCTAAAAATGGAACAGGGCTACAACCCACTCCCAATTGGAAAATCCAGGCCAAGGAAAAGTTTGAGGCTGGGACCCAAGCCCAGACCGGCCCCATTATCTGTTGGAGGTGTCAGGCTCCTGGACATATCGCAGCGCACTGCTCCTTGTCTACAGAGCCTATGGAGTGCGGTGTCAGCCAACCATATTCTCTTTTTGCACATCCAGTGTGTAGTGCAGCTACCCAAGCCAAGGAAGAACCCCAGGTGTGCCAAGAACCCCTGGTGACTGCCCTCCTGAACTCAGTTTGTTAACTTTGATGATGTCCATGGTGCCTCACGTGTTGAATCCTGAAAAGCATGTGAGAGTGTTGTGTATCCATGGAGACACCCGGGATTATCCGGTTGCTCAGGTGTCCATAAACACTATGTGTGGTACTGTACAGCATGAGGTAGGAGTCGTGAGGGACTTACTGCACCTGATGATACTAGGAAGAGACTTCCCTTTGTTCTGGGACCTCTGGCTAAAGCTAAGGTTCCGATGAGTCTGTCAAGTGCTGAATGTACTAGTTGTGATGTGGTGGGAGAGGGGATGGAATGTCCTGAGGCTATATCAGAGTCTCCGCTAGCTGTGATGTTAGGTAAGGAGGACGAAGAATTATCCCCTGAGACCAATGTTCTGGATCTTGAGGTGTCCCGGGAAAATTTTGGAGCGGCATAGTATCAGTACTGAATGGGGATGCCCAAAGTCCAGGAGCTGATAATCAGTTTCCCCACTTCACCATAAACAATGATATGTTGTATAGGGTGACCAAAAAGGGGAGGAATTAGTGGAACAGCTGCTGGTACCGGGTCCGTATCGACCATTTGTATTAAGGATGACCCACTCTCATGTTTTAGGGGGACACTTGGGGGCAGGTAAAACCCAAGAACACATTCTCCAGCGATTCTATTGGCCGGGGTGTTATAAGGAAATAGCCGACTATTGCCAGTCGTGTCCCACCTGCCAGGTCTCAGCCTCGATCCCAGATTTCAAAAGTCCCTTAGTCCCACTGCAATGGATCTCGTAGGACCCCTAGTGAGGTCAGCAGTGTATTTTGGTGGTAGTCGACTATGCCACCAGATACCCGGAAGCAGTCCCTTTAAGAAATACCTCCTCGAAAACCATAGCGAAAGAGTTGTTCCAGATGTTTGCCAGAACCGGTATACCAAAAAAAATATTAACTGACCAGGGAACACCGTTAATGCCTAAGGTCATGAAAGAGTTGTGTCAGATGTTGAAAATTAAACAACTGCGAACATCAGTATATCATCCGTAGACAGACAGTTTAGTAGAACGATTCAGTAAAACGCTTAAGAGTATGTTAAAAAAGGTGGTAGAGAAGGATGGTCATGATTGGGACTGTCTTCTACCGTACCTACTGTTCTCTATTAGAGAGGATCCTCAAACCTCCACTGGGTTTTCACCTTTTGAATTATTATATGCTCGGCACCCTCGCGGGTTGCTGGATGTGCCAAAGGAGACCTGGGAAAGTGAGACTACCCCATATAAAAGTGTGGTAGAACACATAGCACAAATGCAAGAGAAGATATCTAAGGTCATGCCCAAAGTGAAAGAACACCTCCTGAGGGCTCAAGATAACCAAGCTCGAGTATATAACAGGGCAGCCAAGGTTAGGCATTACAGTCCAGGGGACCGAGTGCTAGTTTTGGTACCCACGGTGGAAAGCAGATTCTAAGCTAAGTGGCAGGGGCCTTATGAGGTGGTTGAGAAAGTTGGAGAAGTCAACTACAAAGTTCACCAGCTGGGAAGAAGAAAACCTATCCAGCTGTATCATGTGAACTTGTTAAAACCATTCAAAAGAGCGGAACTCCCCAGAAACAACCTGTTTGGTGGTAGAGGCAAAAAGTAACAGTCAGGATGTCACAATTGCAGAGACCCTGTCCGAGTCACAAAAACAGCAGTGCAGTGAACTGCTACAACAGAATAGGGACTTGTTCTCCGATTTGCCAGGTCTCACTAAGTGTATTGAGCATGAGATTCGAACAAAACCACATATTCGGGTAAACATAAAACCCTATAGAATCCCTGAGGCTCGTAAGGAAGTAATGTCACAAGAGATCAAAAGGATGCTAGAACTAGAAGTGATTGAGGAGTCCTGAAGTGGGTGGTCCAGTCCGATAGTTTTGGTACCAAAACCATCTGGGGAATGGCGGTTCTGTAATGATTACAGAAAACTCAATGAGGCATCAGAGTTCGATGCCTATCCCATGCCAAGAGTAGACGAACTCATTGAGAGGTTAGGTCCTGCGCGGTATATTACTACGTTAGACCTAACAAAAGGGTATTGGCAATTCCCTCTATCCAGAGATGCCGAAGAAACGACTGCCTTTTCCACACCTGAAGGGTGTTACCAATATGTGAGAATGCCATTCGGTTTACAAGGTGCCCCAGCTACGTTTCAAAGAGCTATGGACAGGATCTTAGGCCCTCACAAAAAGTATGCAGCTGCATACCTGGACGATATCGTCATCTTTAGCCCAGATTTGGAGAGTCACCTGTGTAAAGTTCAAGCCATACTAGATTCCCTAGTACATACGTACATACAGCACTATGTATGTAGCATGTATGTATGGACAGCAGAATCAGCTACACTATATCACTATCAAACCTACACTGACTATCTCCCATTAACTATCTGTATTTTATATAAGCTAACTAACTATCTAATGTAACGACACAGGAAAGCAGAGAGAAAAGCAATAACACTTCTGTCTCTCTCTGATCTGCAAAATACTGCATGCAATGGCTACATGAGAGGTTCTTATATACTAAAAGGGCAAGCAACTTTCCTATTGCTTGCTAGATTACTGGTGGCCATTTTAAATCATTCCTGGAGAACCCCTTTAACACTCTGAGAAAGAAAATGGTTGAGGCTTAAAAAGCAGCACAAGGCTATAAGAAAATAGCAAAGCATTTTCAGGTTGTCATTTCCTCAGTTCAAAATGTATTTAGGAAATGGCAGTTAACATGAGAAGGTCTGAAAGGCCAAGAAAAATTTCTGAGATAGTTGCCCGTAGGATTATTAGAAAAGAAAATCAAAACCCTTGCTTGACCGCAAAAGACCTTCCGGAAGAGTTAGCAGGGATCTAAAATCAGGGGAGCATCATAGGAGGATGCAAAGTATGAAGGACAGATACTATTTTTTTATTTATTTATCTATTTTTTTAAATTAACACTTGGTTTTGGCTTCCAAAACTGCCTCAGGAAACCTGTACACTTTGGCATGCCCATAACAAAGTCAGAAATTCAACACAAATTTGAATGCACATAACATGCCTAAACAAAAATGATGTTTACTTGTCAAACATATATACATACTGTATGTACAGAAATACAGACGTGTCCACCCTTAACCCTTCTGCAATTTTCATTAAGGACTCCATTTTCTTATGGTACAAATTTAGCACAATTTTATGAAATGGTAGAAAACCCCTTGACAGGTTTACTTGTTATCTATCTATCTATCTATCTATCTATCTATCTATCTATCTATCTCAAGCAGTCACTTTATCTGTAACAATGGCAGATTCACAGTCAAAAAGACCATATTCACCGGTTTAATAAGAAGAGAGGATGGGCCATATAACAAAGATCAAACTCCCCACCACCCTTTGTGGTGTAAGATTTTGTCATATAGGACAGTGGTGTCTGTGGTTTATTTTTTTCCCACATCCTCCACCCACTTGATTGCTAATAATTCAGTCACTTTTTTCTGTCTTTATCTTGTTAATTATTATGTGTGAACTTAGCCTTAAACGTTTCCTTTAATGAACATATTAACAATCACTTACTAAGCTACTTAATTCTACTCTGACAACACAGAGTCTATAAGAAAAGGTAAGTAAGCTATCACCTCAATAAAATTAGAATATCTAAAATAGATTCTTCTGCACTCTTGTCTTCAAGTTAAAACAATGATCCCTCCAAGGCTTTACTGTTCTGCATCTTTATCTAGGATCTAAATGAAGATTTTCAAATGCTCATAATGGAGAAATCTATATAAAATGCCATAATCTATTGACAAACCCATATACTGTCAATTGGTCAGTGATCCCACTGCGCAGTTTCTGGCTGACATTAAAAGAATAATAGAGGAAAGTGTAGCTTTGGGGTTATCTCCAACATACAAGCTCAGCTTTTTGCTTTAGATACCCTCACCATTGCCGAATTCCCCAAAAATCCATATGGTAATCCAATGTTACCGCCATACCTTTGTCCATATCATAGGAGGTATTGGCTCACAGTGAAAATTTCTGCTCATGGGTGTACAATCTGATCTATTCATAGGCTATATTCAAGACACCAAGCATGTCTTGTCCCAAAAGGACATTTTGACATGGCATGATAATTTTGTGTAGATCACAGCAGAAGTGTGTTCTCTTTATTCAGTGATTTCTCATGATTTGGCAATTGATGCCCTCGTTTGGTTTCTGATTGTGTAGTGCTCCTTACCTAGTGATCTGAAAGCACTCCCTACTCCAGCAAAATTATTTTATTTTTGTGTCTAAATATTTATTGTAGATCATTGGCACATGCAAGAGTGCAAATTTTCTCCATTAAGTGTAGTGTTTTATATGGGATGAAATATGATACTAAATAGTATATAATACTAAAATACACCTATATTAGGCGTATTTCATTTGCAGATGGTGGCGCAATGGTTAGTTGCACCGCAATCTGTGATTTTTCCCCCCTGCTTATGCCAGGTCTAAAAAAGGGCACAACATGGGCAGGGAAAGGGATGGGCAAGCAAGCCCATCCCATTCATCATTTACTAGCCTTTTTTTGGCATAGAAAATGGTCTAGATGTAAGCCAGGAAGGAAGCTGGCTTACATTTAGACTGACTCAGGATACGTCGAAACTATGTAGAGGCCGGCACCATTTCATAACTTCAGAGGATCCACCGCGAGCTATGAGGCTTTACTAAAGGGGTTATCCAACCCCTAAAATGCCCCATATACCCAGACCCCTCAGAGAGATTATCCTTACCTGGCTTGTGGGAGATGCTAGGGAGGCTCGTCCCTGTAGTAGCTAACCCCCCCTCCTGACCTTGGCCGGATGTATTCATCCACGTGATGGGAGATGCATCGGTAGCCATGCGGGCATTAGAAGCGACAAGGGTGCTGGGGAGACAGGTAAGTACAAACTCTCTGAGGGTCCCAGGCATATTAGGAAGCATTTTAGGTGTTGGATAACCCCTTTAAGAATGGCATCTAAAACACCAGTAATAATAAATGACCCTCTACATGTTTTATGAGCAAAATTCCTTTAAGGCGTTGTCCTTTTTTTTTTTAAAAAGTGTTAACCCCAGTACAGGGGTTTGGGGACACAATCTGCAATCATTGGCTTCAGCAGTGCTTGTGACCCTGTCTGTCTGGAAGTTTACAGACTAGGACCAGAATTAGAGATGGCCCGAACTATTCGCCGGCGAACAGTTCCCGGCGAACATAGCTTGTTCGCGTCCGCCGCGGCGGGCGAACATATTCGATGTTCGCGTTCGCCCCTATACTTTATCATTGAGCAAACTTTGACCCTGTACCTCACAGTCAGCAGACACATTCCAGCCAATCAGCATACCCTCCCTCCCAGACCCTCCCACCTCCTATCTAAACGCAAGGATAGGATCCATCTTACATTCATTCTGAAGCTGCAGTGTTAGTAATTGTAAATCGCAATGCGATTAATATAACCTGTATTATTCGCATTGCGATTACAACTTAGATCTGAGTTCCAAATGGTTGTATTGCTAGAATATATTAACGAAGATAACGAATATAGCACTATATTCTCAATCTTCATTATATTCTAGCAATAAAACCATTAGGAACTCAGATCAAAGTTGAATTTGCAATGCGATTAATATAACCTGCATTAATCGCATTGCGAATTCAACTTAGAGCTGAGTTCCTAATGGTTGTTGTATTGCTAGAATATACGTTATATTCTAGTAATACAACCATTAGGAACTCAGCTCTAAGTTGTAATCGCAATGCGAATAATACTTACAATTATTAATCGCTTTGCGAATCCATTTGATGCCTCAAAACCACATATTCGGGTAAACATAAAACCCTATAGAATCCCTGAGGCTCGTAAGGAAGTAATGTCACAAGAGATCAAAAGGATGCTAGAACTAGGAGTGATTGAGGAGTCCTGAAGTGGGTGGTCCAGTCCGATAGTTTTGGTACCAAAACCATCTGGGGAATGGCGGTTCTGTAATGATTACAGAAAACTCAATGAGGCATCAGAGTTCGATGCCTATCCCATGCCAAGAGTAGACGAACTCATTGAGAGGTTAGGTCCTGCGCGGTATATTACTACGTTAGACCTAACAAAAGGGTATTGGCAATTCCCTCTATCCAGAGATGCCGAAGAAACGACTGCCTTTTCCACACCTGAAGGGTGTTACCAATATGTGAGAATGCCATTCGGTTTACAAGGTGCCCCAGCTACTTAGATCTGGGTTTCCGAATGGTTGTTGTATTGCTAGAATATAACGAAGATTGAGAATATAGAGCTAAATTCCCAATCTTCGTTATATTCTAGCAATACAACCATTAGGAACCCATCTCTAAGTTAAATTCGCAAATAAGGTGTCCCAACTCCCAAACTATTCACCGGCGAGTAGTTCCCGGCGAACATAGCTTGTGCGCGTTCGTCGCGGCGGGCGAACATATGCGATGTTAGGTCCACCCCCTATCATTGAGTAAACTTTGACCCTGTACCTCACAGTCAGCAGACACATTCCAGCCAATTAGCATACCCTCCCTCCCAGACCCTCCCATCTCCTGGACACAGCATCCATTTTAGATTTATTCGGAAGCTGCAGTCTTAGTGAGAGGAGGGACAGTGTAACTGCTGCTGAGATTTAATAGGGAAATCGATAGCTAGGCTAGTGTATTCAGTGTCCACTCCAGTCCTGAAAGACTCATCAGATCTCTGCTGTAAGGACAGCGTTCTGACAGCACCCCAAAAAGCCCTTTTTAGGGCTAGTACATCAGTCTCCCTCCCAGACCCTCCCACCTCCCATCAAAAAGCAAGGGTGGCATCCATCTTAGTAGTTGTAATCGCAATGCGATTAATACAGGTTATATTAATCGCATTGCGAATTCAACTTAGAGCTGGGTTCCTATTCTCAATCTTCGTTATATTCTAGCAATACAACCATTAGGAACCCATCTCTAAGTTAAATTCGCAAATAAGGTGTCCCAACTCCCAAACTATTCACCGAGTAGTTCCCGGCGAACATAGCTTGTGCGCGTTCGTCGCGGCGGGCGAACATATGCGATGTTAGGTCCACCCCCTATCATTGAGTAAACTTTGACCCTGTACCTCACAGTCAGCAGACACATTCCAGCCAATTAGCATACCCTCCCTCCCAGACCCTCCCATCTCCTGGACACAGCATCCATTTTAGATTTATTCGGAAGCTGCAGTCTTAGTGAGAGGAGGGACAGTGTAACTGCTGCTGAGATTTAATAGGGAAATCGATAGCTAGGCTAGTGTATTCAGTGTCCACTCCAGTCCTGAAAGACTCATCAGATCTCTGCTGTAAGGACAGCGTTCTGACAGCACCCCAAAAAGCCCTTTTAGGGCTAGTACATCAGTCTCCCTCCCAGACCCTCCACCTCCCATCAAAAGCAAGGGTGGCATCCATCTTAGTAGTTGTAATCGCAATGCGATTAATACAGGTTATATTAATCGCATTGCGAATTCAACTTAGAGCTGGGTTCCTATTCTCAATCTTCGTTATATTCTAGCAATACAACCATTAGGAACTCAGCTTTAAGTTGAATTCGCAATGCGATTAATATAACCTGTATTAATCGCATTGCGATTACAACTTACCACACTCTGCGTCAACTAGATATTTTTCCATGGGAGTTTTGCCATGGATCCCCCTCCGGCATGCCACAGTCCAGGTGTTAGTCCCCTTGAAACAACTTTTCCATCACTATTGTGGCCAGAAGGAGTCCCTTTGTTTTTTAAAATTCGCCTGTCTATTGAAGTCTATGGCGGTTCGCATTGTTCGCGAACATTTGCGGAAGTTCGCGTTTGCCGTTCGCAAACGGAAAATGTTATGTTCGCGACATCACTAACCAGAATATGCCAGAAATGGAAAAAAAAACATTAATAGCTGGACAACCCCTTCTTATCTGTAGTATAGTATGGCCATAACACCGATGGCTCATTTGGGCTGGGGATGTGGTACTCCTACCAATAACCTTAAGTGGGTCTTCAGTTTAGATTTGCTGATCATACACTTGTCACATCTTTTCCAACCCTCAGCTTATTGGGTAATGTTCACACATGTGGCAGCTGTGCTGTTGCCATTACATCTGACAGAACCCTAACCTATTCTCAAAGAAGGTGTGTAACCTCTACTGACATGTTTGTTTTAGAAACAGACTGCATTCCCCATGTAATAATTCTGTAGCATGTATTCTTATGCCTGCATGTTGTTTTAATCCTCTTTTATTCATACTAGAAGTTTATGAATGAACCACAAGCAGTCGGAAATAAAGTTTCAAATAGGTGTTGCTTTTGTTGGGGGGGTGTCATTGTAAAGTGTGACATTAGCAGCACTGATTGACAAGCTACAGGGTAACTATGCTCCAGTCTTGTGTCTACCCTGCAATTCTGTGTCACACTCCAGAAGCTTTTATCCCAGGCTCTAGTTGTCAGCATTTTGTCAGCCACATTTGTTTATAGTTGCTGAGATTTATGATAATACCTGTTTGTCCTTGACTATGCCTGCTCAGCTACTTCCCCGGTGATGACCCTTGGCTATTTTTTAGACTGTGCTGCTGTTTCTCCAAGTCATTTAGACATTCTGTGCTGTGTGTAAACGTCAACCCCAGCTGACCCAGCAGTGATATGCTGCTTGAGGATGCAATCTGCTGAGAACAGTCATTGGCTTCATCAGTGCTTGTGACCCTGTCAGTCTGGATGCTTACAGACTAAGACCAAAATATCAGTGAAGGGAGCAAGAGATCCAGAGCAGAGGAGCGGGGAGATAGTGACTATGCTTTGTTTTTCAACAGGTACAGCTGACTGGGGTTAAAATGCAAAAAAATAAAAATAGCTGGACAACCCCTTTAATTTCATCTGTAGTATAGTATGGCCATAAAATCAGTGGCTCATTTGCCCATGTTTGATCTCCACAGCTTCAGACTTGGCTCTATTGATCCTATAGTCAGCTCCTGCTCTGCATGTTTATCTCACTGACTTTTTCTGGTCCCATATTCTTGTTTAGTTGTCGCTCCTTTGTCCACCCAAGAATCCATATTAATGCCTTGTTGATGATAATCTTTGTTTGTATTGATGTATCATTTACATGTAAGAAGCCAACATTTTGTTGCCAAATTGGCTAGTTTCTCCAGGTTATTTAGGCATTCTGTGATGTGTGTAAATGTCAACCCCAGTTGTGTGTACTACATAGCAGAGCTATGCAAATCCAGAGAAAGTAATGTGAAGTCCAAATTCTCCATCCTTTAAAGAATAAATACAAATGAATACGACTATGGCACATTTATAAGGGTCTGGTTTCAGATATAGATGACCTATCCTCAGGATAGGTCATCAATATCAGATCAGCAGGGATCCAACTCCCAGCATCCCAGCCTATCAGCTGTATGAAGAGAATGCTGGACTCTTTCAAGCACTGCGTTCTCTTCAGTGTTTACCTGCTAATCATCGGCCTTGAGGCAGCAAGCAGGTGTAATTAAAGCTCCTCCGTCCCATTGACTTGAATGAGAAGGAGCAGTTGTAGTTACACTCCATCTCATTTAAATGAATTGGACAGAGCAGCTGTAATTACACCTGCTTTCTGCTGCAGTGTTGATGGAGACCAGGTAAACAGTGAAGAGAATGCAGCGCATGCAGGATAACTGCCTTTTCTTCAAACAGCCGATCTGATACTGATGATAGGTCATCTATATTAGAAACCTGGCAACCCCTTTAAGGTTACTCTTTTACTCAATGTTAGCATGTTGCAGCAAGCTCTCCTAGCAGGCTTGTAAATTGTGAATGAGCTCTTTTTTACAATTCTGATTAGTGATGAACAAACTTATGAAAAATTTAATTTGGCTGCTTCACAGTATTTCACAAAGAATTTCGATTTGTAACTAGGTCGTTTGTCACAAATCACATTCCTTAGTAAGGAGCGGAAGCAATCACGAGGAACAGCCATGATGCTGTACCTTATCTTTGAGCTCCTCAGATGCCATGTTCATCGCTGATTGGAGGCCTTTCAGGGCTTAATCAGGGTTAAAAAGAAAAAATACATACTCACCTTATCTATTTGCTTGTGAAGAGGCCGCCGGAGCCATCTTGATCAAAGAAAGATGTCATCATGTCATCACGATGGCCAGCGAGGTGACGTCACACGTCACCCCTCGCAAGATTTGCACAAGCAAATAGATGAGGTAAGTTTTTTCTTTCTTGCCGCAATTTCCGGCAAATTAGATTCATTACCACAAAATGTGTGAGGAAATTTGGCTTTGCAGCTAATTGAATTTTTACTGAAATTCGGATCAAAGTCAATTTGTTTGCCTTTGATTCGCTCAACACTAATTCTGATATTCATGTTCTATTCCAGGTTAATAAAGGGTCTTCGAAGGGCTTAAATGTTCAGCTAAACATCATTTTACAGAGTAAACGTTAGAAAACAAAATGATTGACATGTTATTAAAGATGTGACTTTGTATCTTGTTAATATCGTTTTAGCAGCAGATTATAACAAATCAGCTTATATAGCGCAAGTTGCAACCTAATTATAATCTTTGGCATTATGTATTGTAAAAGACAGCATATTTGATCTGAAATCTATCAAGCATAAAATAGTGTTAGTATTAATTTTTGGATCCAGACCGAGAATACATTTATGTTACGTAGTCTCTGTTTCCCAGCAGTGCAGATACTGGCATAATATCAGTTAAATATTTCGAATAACAGATGATGCCCCCATTTAAAAGAGTGCACAGCATTCGCAACACCTGTTTCATTAAAAAAGAAAACACAGAGAGATGATTAAAAAAAACTGTTTTTGAAACTGAAATTTGCAATTGGCAGAGTGAAAGATATATTTCATTTTTTCAAAAAGCCTCATGTAGCCTTAGGCAGTTGTAAAAGTTGACAGACTATTTCATTAGTTTGATCACACTGAATATCATCTATGTACACTGCTTGACTCAAAATGACATATAGTGGTCTTCTGAGGATGGAATGGTCTAATTAAGTCTTCTTTAGTACAGAATTTTACATTTTCATCTTTTCTCAAGCTGCATATTAAACGACGTATCAAGTCTATTGACTGTAGAAATAAATACTACAAGAGCATTTGGTCCAAAAATTCACATTGTATAAGTGCATTAGCTATTACATATAGTTACATTATACATTTATTTATGTATTTATCTTATTATTAGTTTTTTTTATTAACTATTGAATATTTAAAGACACCCTGTGAAGCTGAACATCCAGTTTGATCTGAGCGGAGCATAAGATAGAGCAGGAGGTTCTGAGCAGATTGATATATAGGTTTTTGGGGAAAAAATTCTGTATTTCTTGTCATTTACCTCTTTAATTAGGAATCCAGTGGGCAATACAGGCTAGGTTGTTGATAATAGAGTAGAATCACCCACTGGACTAAGCCTAGATCGAGTAGAGAGTAAATGAACAAACTACAAATATCACTGAAACTTTTCCCACAAAATTATATATCGATCTTTTCTGCTACTTCTGCTCTATAAAATGCTATATAACAGAAAATAATGCACTATAAAAATAGATGCAGGACATATGGACTAAGCCCTCACTCTTGATAAAAACTGAGACACTTGGTCAATACATTTTGATCAAAATACATCTAAGCCCACCTACCGGTGACAAGGTGGTCTCCGTTCAGGCGGGTTCCTATGCTAACCTATTCATGCTGTGGCGCATTTTTCAGGAGCACAGTCCCCGCACATATGGTGTGCTGCCCCTTGTTACCTCCATGTTCATCAGCAACCGGTGGGAGGAGAGACACACACACCTATATGTACCACCTTAATCAAGGTCAAGTATTAGATAGGTGGGGCAAAAGTGCACTTGAATATCACTCCCAGTATAGGAGCGTATTCACACATGAAGGTGCCACTCCTTCAAGACAAATCAAACAAATCACAGAAAAAACTATATATAAACCATTCTGCATGATATGGTATTAAATGTGTGGATGTATATGGCTACATTTACAAAATAACAGAGAATAATGCACTATAAAAATAGATGCAGGACAAATGGACTAAGCCCCCACTCTTGATAAAAACTGAGACACTTGGTCAATACATTTTGATCAAAATACATCTAAGCCCACCTACTGGCTAGTGATGAGCAGCAGGGGCAATATTCGAATTCGCGATATTTCGTGAATATTTGGTTGAATATTCGCCATATATTCGAAAATTCGCACATTCGTAATCTCCAGACATTAATTTCTTGTTTGCGAAAATTCGCATAAAAATTCGCATAAAAATTCGCATAAAAATTCGCATAAATTAGACACAGATTAGTATAGTGCAGTGGAGCACCCAGGAATTTTGTGTAGGGGAGGTCCAAGGAAATACAATTTTGGCCCCGCCCATTGTTATAAGCCCCTCCTACATATAATAGACCACTCCCAACAAACACCATACAGCTGAAATTATATTGTCGAGGCTGAAGGTAAGAGTCTTAGCCTTATCCTACATAGACGCACTGTACTCAATACTCAGGGCACCGAAATAAAGCTCCTGTAATCAAACTCTTCTACTTCCCTTCTGTGACTGGAATCACCACCAAGTTCTGTTTCACACACTGCCCACCACGTAGCATCATGGCAGGAGACATTGCAGTTTCACTTCCTCCCTCTTAGTCCTAAAGGCACCAATAGAGAAGTGGAGGAGGAGCTGCGCAATATTTAAAGTGTGTAGGTCCGGGTGGAGGAGCCCGACTCTACACATCATGGATAGAGGGGAGGGTGTGTCCTGGCTGCACTGCCTGCTTGACATTATATAATAGACAACAGCAGGCTACAGTCAGGAAGCTCCTCACCTCTCCGGATCCTGCTTGAGACCATGTGGTTACCCCCACCATATGCCACCTGACCTTGGCCTGCTTCTCCCATCGGCCAATTCCTCACCGGGCTGAATGCCCCTGTCCCATTTGCGGCCACCACCATGCTTCTAGCTGCCCAACTCTGATTCCATCTTCTGCAAATGGCAAGGGGAGGAGCTGGAGCATCTCTTCTTCTACATAGCGCCACCTACCTCTTATACCCAGTGATGACACCTTTGATGTAGACGTTCTCTTTCCTCATCTTCTCCATTTAGATCAGGCAGCCATGATGAATTTTCAGCCATCTCCCATCTCTGCAGAGATTGACAAACAGACATTAGTTTCCTTAAAAGTGCCCCTTTAGTACTACCAGATGCTACCATAGTGCTCCTCTCCAGCATAGTGCACCCCATAATGGGCCAGTAAATAATGCCCCTATAGTGTCACCAGATGCCCCATAGTGCCACTCTCCCACATAGTGCTTCCCATAATGTGCCAGAAAATAATGCCCTATAGTGCCACCAGATGCCCCATAGTGCCGCTCTGCCCCTTAGTGCCTCACGGAATGTTCCAGCAAAAAATGCCCCCATTATTCCACCAGATTCCATAGTGACCCCTATAATGTGCCAGTAAAAAATGCCCCCATAATGCTCCTCTCTCCCATAGTGTACCCAAATAATGCCCCTATAGTGCCACTAGATGCCCCATAGTGCCGCTCTCCCCTATAGTGCCTCCCATAATGTGCCAGTAAAAAATGCCCCTTTTGAGCCACCAGATGCCCCTGTAGTACTCCTCACCCCCATAGTGCCCCCAGATAATACCCCTATAGTGCCACCAGATGCCCCATAGTGCCGCTCTCCCCTAGAGTGCCTCCCATAATGTGCCAGGAAAAAATTCCCCCTTAGTGCCACCAGATGCCATAGAGCCCCTATAATGTGCCAGTAAAAAAATGCCCCGTTAGAGCCACCAGCTGCCTCCATAGTGCTCCTCTCCCCTATAGTGCCCCCAAATAATTCCCCTATAGTGTCACCAGATTCCCCCATAGTGCTCCTCTCCCCCATAATATGCCAGTAAGAAATAACCCCAGATGCCCCCATAATGCCCCCATAATGTGCCAGTAAGAAATGTCCCCATAGTGCCCCCCCAAAAAATGGGCCAGCAAGAAATGCCCCCATAGTGCCCCCCTCAAAAATGGGCTAGTAAGAGATGCCCCCATAGTGCCCACCCCAAATTGGGCTAGTAAGAAATCTCCCCAGATGCCCTCATAGTGCCCCCCCATAATGTGCCACTAAGAAATGCCCCCAGATGCCCCCATAGTGTCCCCCCACAAATGGGCCAGTAAGAAATGCCTTCAGATGTCCCCCCAAATGGGCCAGTAAAAAACGCCCCCTTAGTGCCACCAGGTGCCCCCTATAATGTGCCAGTCAAAAAAACGCCCCAAGATGCCCCCTTGGTTCTTCCTACATTTTGTCAACTGCTATCTATTAATAAAACACTAATACTTACCTCAATGTGGCTGAAAATGATGCGATGCAGGCCTCTTCCGGCCTGTGTTCCGCACTGTATGCTGCCTGGCTCAGGCGACGCAATGATAATGACATCATCGTGCCGCCTGACCCGCCTCGGATATTCAGCAAAGCTAGGTATGCAGTGGGTACCATGTGTCAGTGCTTTGTGTACAATGGGCACCATGTGGCAGAGTTGTAAGTGTGCAATATGCACCATATGTCAGAGCTATGTATGCAGTGGGCACCATGTGGCAGAGCTATATGTGGAATATGCACCTGGCAAAGCTGTGTATGCAACGATCATGTACTGTAGTAGAGCCCTGTATATGTTTGATATGTAGCAGAGCTATATACTGAGCTTTGTTATTGGTAAGGAGGCTGCTGATTTGTCAATTTGGGTGGGCTGCCGGGCCATTTGCTGCACCACTCTGTGGAGGATGCCTGTACAGTGGAGCCACCATCTTCACCAATACTGCTAGTGGAGTGGCGGCCTGGTGTGGTAAGTAGCCTCTTGTAAGAGGTGCTGTGGGCAATGTGGGCACTGGTAGATCTATAAGCCCCTGTTGGGGTGACTGGGTCTGTTATAGTAACTGGGCAGTTATAGCTAAATAATTACAGAATAGTCTTGGCAACGCTGTTTATGGCTCTTTTAAGGGGTTACTGCATACAAAATCATCACATGGGGCAACTGCATATGGAAGCAGTGTTTATGGCAGCATTGTGGGCGCTGTGTATGGCAGCATTATGTGGGAACTGTGTATGGCAGCGTTTTGTGGGCACTTTGTATTGCAGGGTTATGTGGGCACTGTGTATGGCAACGTTATGTAGGCACTGTGTATGATGGCGTTATGTGGGCACTGTGTATGGCAGCTATATGTGGGCACTGTGCATGGCAGCATTATGTGGGCACTGTGTATGGCAGAGTTATGGTGGCACTGTGTATGGCAGAGTTATGGCGGCACTGTGTATGGCAGAGTTATTTGGGCACTGTATATAGCAGCATTATGTGGGCACTGTGTATGGCAGCGTTATGTGGGCACTGTGTATGGCAGCGTTATGTGGGCACTGTATATGGCAGCGTTATGGCGGCACTGTGTATGACAGCATTATGGCGGCACTGTGCATTACAGCGTTATAGCGGCTATGGTCTTATGTTTATTGTATGATGTTGGATAAATATAAAATTGTCTACATTTATAGAGCAGGTTTGTTACGGACGTGGCAATACCTAATATGTGCATTTTTTTAAGTTTACACAATAAAAGCATTTTTGAAAATTGATTGATTGATTGATAGATTTTTGAAAACGTGATTTTATGTCTTCATTTTCTGAACGCCATATTTTTTAAAAATTTTGTATGATACTTACCATGGTTAGGGTCTTCTGTGGGATGAGATTACTGTTCGGATGGTACCATTTTGGGGCACATGTGACTTTTTGATCGCTTGGTATCACACTTTTTGTGATAAAGGTAATAAAAAATGCCTTTTTTGGCACGTTTTTTTTTTTTTTTATGGTGTTCCCCAGACGGCTTGGATCACATGATATTTTTATAGAGCAGGTTGTTACCGAGACAGTAACATCTAATGTTTAATTTTTTTATTTTATTTTACACATTTTTGAGGGTTGAGATAACAATTTGATTGGTACAATTTTGGGATACATTTTGATTGCTTGCTATTACACTTTTTGTGATGCGAGGTGATAAAAAATGTCTTTTTTGCACTGATTTCTATTTATTTATTTTTTTGACGGCGTTAACCAGACAGGTTGGGTCACATGACATTTTTATAGAGCAGGTTGTAACTGACACAACAACACCTAATATGTCTGTTTTTTAATTTTATTTTACACAATAAAACATTTTTGTAAAAAAAATCCTGTTTTTTTGTCTATTTTCTATTTTTTTTATTTTTTGGGGTGATGTAGGGGTTAATATTTTGTAGGATGAGGTGATGGTTTGATTGGTACTAATTTTGGGTGCATATAACTATTTTAATCTCTTTTAATATAATTTTTTTGGGAAGTGAGTTAGGCTAAATTGAAATTCTATCATAGTTTTCACCGTGCGGTAAAAGTAACGTGATCCTTTTATAGATCAGGTTGTTAGGGACACGGCAATACCAAACATGTTTAGTGAGTTTTATTTTTTTATTTTCAACCAATTATATGATTATATGTTTATATATATATACGGGGGGGGGGGGTGTCTGTGGTTAGCCCCTTCCATACAGCGGTCCCTAAGGCCCGAGGCATGGAAGTGGTTATGTCAGCAATTTCAAGCAGAGTGTCTGCTCTGTGTTACATCCTGGAGGGAGGGAGGAACGCTGCAGGGGAGTGAGAGAATGACAGTCAGCGCTCCCGTGTGGAGCAAGGAGGAGTTACAGAAAATCCATCAGATGACAGATTCTCTGTAAATTCACTGAGAGCAGCCTGCTGTGTATAGGAAGCACAGCAGGCTGTAGAACAAAAAAGAAAAACACAGACAATATTATTGGTAAGCTAAAAACCTTGAAAAATATAACATAAACCATATTAGTTTTTTATAAAATGTGATTACTCCTTTATCATACGCAAGTATTAGCTAGCAAATAACCAAATTAAAGAAAGAAATGAAGTGATTCACTGAGAATGGCAGTGTACTGTACATTAAATGTGCAGATGTCTGCGTAATAAATTAATTACCATAGCAGATGGCAGCAAGAGCGTTAGACTTATTTTATTATGGTATTAAGTAATGTCTGATTTTCATTTGTCTATTTCTCTTCCTTCCTACTAAATGTGCCCTGTGATCTGATAGTTCTTAATAAACAGGATATGCTCTATACAACAGTTGTTACCTTTCTTTTAGGAACAGGCAGCTGGAACATAAATAGTTAGTCTTTTTTCTTTGTGATTTTTATTTATTATGATTATTAATATTATTGTGGATTTTATATGTTTGATTATACATGCCTTTGTTCAGTTTATTGTTGGCATTATTCTATATTTAGCTACTGTAGTTGTAGCTTGACACTTACCTTACCTACATTTTAGCTTTTCTTTACACTAACACTTTTTTGCCACATTGGCTGCAGCCACAATGGGAATTACCAATCAACTTTTGCAAATAGATGATTCAACTAGGTAATGCAATTTATAGCTTTTTAATGTTCCAGCAGAGGTAAATAGGGAAAATGCAGCATGTTGCATCAACATTGCCTCAAATAGTGCAGCTCTATTCCTTTCTACAGCATAGTGTAGCACTAGAGTCAGGCTAAGTCAACGGAAGATTTGATCAGGATAAATCAGGCAACAGATCTTATTTAGTTCTATAAAACAAACTATTGCCAAAATGTAAAAAAATAAATTATATATATATATATATATATATATATATATATATATCTCATATATATAAAAATAAATTTCTGTCTAGACGTTCTTTATGCACGACCAAACGACTGGACCGATCTTCACCCAATTTGGCACACGGGTACATCAGGTGTCTGGGAAGGTTTTAGACGAGGTCTCAGCTCTCTAGGACTTACCGTTACTTAGATATTCCCAAAAAATGGACTGCATTATAGCCAATACAAGCCAGCAAGCCTTTCACTTAAATACAAACTGTCATTTACTGCTCCCTGCCAGTTCGGTAACCATAACAACCCCCAGCCATGTTCGCTGCTGTAGATCAGATGAGGAAATCTGTCACCAGGCTAATCACTATAGAAGTAAAGCCCTGGCCTAATAGCACTTAGTACCTTATTTCCTGAGGTTTCCATAACAACTTAGGCATTTCTCTTCACTTCTGCAAGTAATTTTTAAAGGGGCAGGGCGCTGTGGATAACACTGTTAAGGGAGCGGAGTGCTGTGGAGGTAGCAGTTCAGGGGACAAGTAAGGTGGCCATTCAAGTCACCCTTAAGACCCCGCCCCAAGGTCCAGTTAAGCCATGCCTCTGATTCGGTTAGGCCACACACCCTCCCCTCCAGAGGTGGGAGGGAAGGCAATTTTCATTCTCCAGTTCACATTCAGACATAACAGTGCTGCTGTCTTAGGGTGAGCTGTTCAAAAGGACATGCCCCCGATCCAGTTAGGCCACGTCCCTCCCACTCAGCCAACAGGGATTGAAAAAATAACGTTAAAAATCAACTTCTATGTCCCGCTAAGCCACACCCTTGATACATTTAGGAGGGACGGGGACTTTCTCTCTGCAGCTCACACTCAGAGAGGACAGTGCTGCTGTCTTAGGGTGATCTGTTAAAAGGCCATGCCCCTTATCAGGTTAGGCCATGCCTCATCCCACTCCTTAGCCATGAAATGAAACAGATGAAATATACCCGTATGAAGCTGGGTCCTAAGGCTCGCAAGAAATTACCGTTCTGGAGATATTCCCAAAAAATTACCTGCATTAGCCAATACAAGCTTGCAAGACTTTCTATTCATATGTAAACTACCATCCACATTGTCACATGTCCCTTATCAGCCAATAGAAGAATACAGGTCCTAATCCAGATTGCCAAAACAACTGATCATAGGTTTTAGCACTGCAAGGCTTTCTATTCATCTCCACACTGCCATCCACATGGTCACATGTCCCTTATCAGCCAATAGAAGATCGCAGGTCCTCCAGGTTGCCATAACAACTGATCATAGGTTTTCACAGGTCGCAGGTCCTTAAATATTCAGTTATATGACATGTATCAACCAATCTAAGTTCACATTTAATTTGTCAGGTTTTCTTAACACAGCCATAAATAGACTCTACCTGCACTGGATGTCAGCATTCTGATAATTTTAAACATTTATAAACTACTCATGCCTCCAAAAAGAAAAGCTACGATTGGACGCAAGACTCCTGCAGCAAAACGCATGGCTGCTGCTCGAGCTAATGAAAACTCACAGCAGACCCAAGCCCGTCTCCAATCTGCCAAGGTATGTCCATTTCTCCTCACTGCTGCAGTTTAGTTCTAAAGGGGCAGGGCACTGTGGATGACACTGTTAAGGGAGCGGAGTGCTATGGAGGTCACAGTTCAGGGGGAAAGTAGGGTGGCCATTCAAGTCACCCTTAAAACCCGCCCCCAGGTCAGATAAGCCACACCTCTGATTCGGTTAGGCCATGCCCCCTGCCCTCCTGAGGTGGGAGGGACGGTGATTTTCTCCCTGCAGTTCACACGTTCACATTCAGACAGAACCGTGCTGCTGTCTTAGATAGAACTGTTTAAAAGGTCACGCCCCCAATCATGTTAGGCCACGCCCCCACTAAGCGAACAGGGATTGAAAAAATAAAGTTAAAAATCAACTTTTAGGTCTGCTAAGCCACACCCCTCATACATTTAAAACACACCCCTCCCCCTCTGCAGCCAAAGAGTATTGACAAAATGAAGTTAAAAATCAACTTCTGTCAGCTGCAGAGGTGGGAGGGACGGTGACTTTCTCTTTGCAGCTCACACTCAGAGAGGACTGTGCTGCTGTCTTAGAGTGAGATGTTCAAAAGGACACGCCCCAATTATGTTAGGCCAAGCCCCTCCCACTCAGCCAACAGGGATTGAAAAAATAAAGTTAAAAATCAACTACTAGGTACACAGCTTAAGGCCTCATGCACACGACCGTTGTTTGATTCCGTGTCCGTTGCTCCGTTTTTCGTGATTTTCTGTGGACCCATTGGTTTTCAATGGGTCCGTGTAAAACTCGGAAAATGCACCGTTTGTCCTCCGCGTCCGTGATCCGTGATTCCAGTCCGTCAAAAAAATATAACCTGTGCTATTCTTGTCCGTGAAAAACGGTTCACGGACCCATTCAAGTCAATGGGACCATGAAAAAATGCGGATGGCCATCCGTGTGTCATCCGTGTTCCGTGTCCGTTTTTTTTGCGGATCCCTTGGCAGGCACTTGGCAAAAATTGTCAGCCTGTCTTTTGGTAAAATCTTTTGGGTCATGTCCGCTAAAAAAACCGGAAGACACACGGAAACACAACGGAAGGCAAAAATGGACACGGATCACTGAACAACGGAACCCCTTTTTGCGGACAGCATAAAAAAACGGTCATGTGCATGAGGCCATACAGACAGGATAGGGTTAGATACACAGCTCAGCAGACAGTATCACACAGGATAGAATATTAGATACACGCTCAGCAGATAGTATCACACAGGATAGAATATTACATACATGCTCAGCAGAGAGTATCACACAGGATAGGATTAGATACACAGCTCAGCAGATAGTATCACACAGGATAGAATATTACATACATGCTCAGCAGACAGTATCACACAGGATAGGATTACATACACAGCTCAGCAGATAGTATCACACAGGATAGAATATTAGATACACGCTCAGCAGACAGTATCACACAGGATAGGATTAGATACACAGTTTAGCAGACAGTATCATATAACATAAGATTAGATACACAGCTCAACAGATAGTATCACACAGGCTAGGATTAGATACACAGCTCAGCAGACAGTATCACACAGGATAGGATTATATACACAGCTCAGCAGATAGTATCACACAGGATAGGATTAGATACACAGCTAAGCAGACAGTATCACACAAGATATGATTAGATACACAGCTCAGCAGATATTATCACACAGGCTAGGATTAGATACACAGCTCAGCAGAGAGTATCACACAGGATAGGATTAGCTACACAGCTCAGCAGACAGTATCACACAACATAAGATTAGATACACAGCTCAGCAGATAGTATCACACAGGATAGGATTAAATACACAGTTTAGCACACAGTATTATACAACATAAGGTTAGATACACAGCTCAGCAGATAGTATCACACAGGCTAGGATTAGATACACAGCTCAGCAGTAGTGTTGATCACGAATTTTCGAATTGCGAATTTTAATTGCGAATAACAGCACTTCGAGAATTCGCGAATATTTAGAATATCGCTAAATATATTCGCAATTGCGAATATTCTCTTTATGCAAATTTTTTATATGAAAATTTCAGCATGCAAGAAAATAATGTAATTATTTTCTTGTTTGCGAAAATTTGCATAAAAATCGCATAAATTAGCATTAAAATTCGCATAAGCTGGTATTTAAAAGGTATCTTTTAAATGCCAGTTTATGCGATTTTTTATGCTAATTTATGCGATTTTTTATGCTAATTTATGCGAATTTTTATGCGAATTTTCGCAAAAACAAGAAAATATTGTCTGGAGATTACGATTTTGCGAATTTTCGAATATATGGCGAATATTCGCCCAAATATTCGCGAAATATCACGAATTCGAATATTGCCCCTGCCGCTCATCACTACTCAGCAGACAGTATCACACAGGATAGGATTAGATTCACAGCTCAGCAGACAGTATCACACAAGATAGGATTAGATACACCGCTCAGCAGATGTTATCACACAGGACAGGATTAGATACACAGCTCAGCAGATAGTATCACACAGGCTAGGATTAGATACACAGCTCAGCAGAGAGTATCGCACAGGATAGGATTAGCTACACTGCTCAGCAGACAGTATCACACAACATAAGATTAGATACACAGCTCAGCAGATAGTATCACACAGGATATGATTAAATACACAGTTTAGCACACAGTATTATACAACATAAGGTTAGATACACAGCTCAGCAGATAGTATCACACAGGCTAGGATTAGATACACAGCTCAGCAGACAGTATCACACAGGATAGGATTAGATTCACAGCTCAGCAGACAGTATCACACAAGATAGGATTAGATACACCGCTCAGCAGATGTTATCACACAGGTTCAGGATTAAATACACAGCTCAGCAGACAGTATCACACAGGATACAGCTCAGCAGATAGAATAGGATTAGTTTCACAGTTTAGCAGACAGTATCACACAACATAAGATTAGATACACAGCTCAGCAGACAGTATCACACAGGATAGGATTAGATACACAGCTCAACAGACAGTGGGGCGGCACTGTAGAGGTCACTGTTATGGGGGATACTGTTGATATCTTTTTAAGACACACGGAAACATGAAACGAAATAGATGAAATATACCCGTGTGAAGCCGGGTCCTTCTGCTAGTCTCTTATATATATATAAAAATGAGTGTCTGTCTATCTGTTTAGACATCTGTCTATCTAGAGGTTCTTTATGCGCGACCAAACGACTGGACCGATCTTCACCAAATTTGGCACACGGGTACATCATGCATACAGGAAGGTTTTAGACCGGGTCTCAGCTCTCTAGGAAGTACTGTTCCTGAGATATTCCCAAAAAATGACCTGCATTAGCCAATATAAGCCAGTAAGTCTTTCACTAAGTTAAATCCTAACTGTCATACACACTGTCACATGCACACTGATTTATTCCAGGTAGATTTCCATAACGACCCAGACATTTCTCTTCACTGCTGTAGGTCAGCTTTGGTCTAGGGCTACACGACGACAATAAGTCGCGCAACACATAGGGCACAACTACACTGCTACATGCATCCATCTTGGATGGATTTTTTGCGACTGTCAGTCTCAGTCTACAGTCGGTGCAGGCGTTCTGAGAGGGAGCAGCCAAGCAGAGCGCCTGCGCCTACTGAAGACCGAAACGGCGCACAGCTAAGCAGACAGTATCACACAAGATATGATTAGATACACAGCTCAGCAGACAGTATCACACAGGCTAGGATTAGATACACAGCTCAGCAGAGAGTATCACACAGGATAGGAATAGCTACACAGCTCAGCAGACAGTATCACACAACATAAGATTAGATACACAGCTCAGCAGATAGTATCACACAGGATAGGATTAGATACACAGCTCAGCAGACAGTATCACACAGGATAGGATTAGATTCACAGCTCAGCAGACAGTATCACACAAGATAGGATTAGATACACCGCTCAGCAGATGTTATCACACAGGACAGGATTAGATACAAAGCTCAGCAGATAGTATCACACAAGATATGATTAGATACACAGCTCAGCAGATATTATCACACAGGCTAGGATTAGATACACAGCTCAGCAGAGAGTATCACACAGGATAGGATTAGCTACACAGCTCAGCAGACAGTATCACACAACATAAGATTAGATACACAGCTCAGCAGATAGTATCACACAGGATAGGATTAAATACACAGTTTAGCACACAGTATTATACAACATAAGGTTAGATACACAGCTCAGCAGATAGTATCACACAGGCTAGGATTAGATACACAGCTCAGCAGACAGTATCACACAGGATAGGATTAGATTCACAGCTCAGCAGACAGTATCACACAAGATAGGATTAGATACACCGCTCAGCAGATGTTATCACACAGGACAGGATTAGATACACAGCTCAGCAGATAGTATCACACAAGATATGATTAGATACACAGCTCAGCAGATATTATCACACAGGCTAGGATTAGATACACAGCTCAGCAGAGAGTATCGCACAGGATAGGATTAGCTACACTGCTCAGCAGACAGTATCACACAACATAAGATTAGATACACAGCTCAGCAGATAGTATCACACAGGATATGATTAAATACACAGTTTAGCACACAGTATTATACAACATAAGGTTAGATACACAGCTCAGCAGATAGTATCACACAGGCTAGGATTAGATACACAGCTCAGCAGACAGTATCACACAGGATAGGATTAGATTCACAGCTCAGCAGACAGTATCACACAAGATAGGATTAGATACACCGATCAGCAGATGTTATCACACAGGTTCAGGATTAGATACACAGCTCAGCAGACAGTATCACACAGGATACAGCTCAGCAGATAGAATAGGATTAGTTTCACAGTTTAGCAGACAGTATCACACAACATAAGATTAGATACACAGCTCAGCAGACAGTATCACACAGGATAGGATTAGATACACAGCTCAACAGACAGTGGGGCGGCACTGTAGAGATCACTGTTATGGGGGATACTGTTGATATCTTTTTAAGACACACGGAAACATGAAGCGAAATAGATGAAATATACCCGTGTGAAGCCGGGTCCTTCTGCTAGTCTCTTATATATATATAAAAATGAGTGTCTGTCTATCTGTTTAGACATCTGTCTATCTAGAGGTTCTTTATGCGCGACCAAACGACTGGACCGATCTTCACCAAATTTGGCACACATCATGCATCCAGGAAGGTTTTAGACCGGGTCTCAGCTCTCTAGGAAGTACTGTTCCTGAGATATTCCCAAAAATGACCTGCATTAGCCAATATAAGCCAGTAAGTCTTTCACTAAGTTAAATCCTAACTGTCATACACACTGTCACATGCACACTGATTTATTCCAGGTAGATTTCCATAACGACCCAGACATTTCTCTTCACTGCTGTAGGTCAGCTTTGGTCTAGGGCTACACGACGACAATAAGTCGCGCAACACATAGGGCACAACTACACTGCTACATGCATCCATCTTGGATGGATTTTTGCGACTGTCAGTCTCAGTCTACAGTCGGTGCAGGCGTTCTGAGAGGGAGCAGCCAAGCAGAGCGCCTGCGCCTACTGAAGACCGAAACGGCGCACAGCTAAGCAGACAGTATCACACAAGATATGATTAGATACACAGCTCAGCAGACAGTATCACACAGGCTAGGATTAGATACACAGCTCAGCAGAGAGTATCACACAGGATAGGAATAGCTACACAGCTCAGCAGACAGTATCACACAACATAAGATTAGATACACAGCTCAGCAGATAGTATCACACAGGATAGGATTAGATACACAGCTCAGCAGACAGTATCACACAGGATAGGATTAGATTCACAGCTCAGCAGACAGTATCACACAAGATAGGATTAGATACACCGCTCAGCAGATGTTATCACACAGGACAGGATTAGATACAAAGCTCAGCAGATAGTATCACACAAGATATGATTAGATACACAGCTCAGCAGATATTATCACACAGGCTAGGATTAGATACACAGCTCAGCAGAGAGTATCACACAGGATAGGATTAGCTACACAGCTCAGCAGACAGTATCACACAACATAAGATTAGATACACAGCTCAGCAGATAGTATCACACAGGATAGGATTAAATACACAGTTTAGCACACAGTATTATACAACATAAGGTTAGATACACAGCTCAGCAGATAGTATCACACAGGCTAGGATTAGATACACAGCTCAGCAGACAGTATCACACAGGATAGGATTAGATTCACAGCTCAGCAGACAGTATCACACAAGATAGGATTAGATACACCGCTCAGCAGATGTTATCACACAGGACAGGATTAGATACACAGCTCAGCAGATAGTATCACACAAGATATGATTAGATACACAGCTCAGCAGATATTATCACACAGGCTAGGATTAGATACACAGCTCAGCAGAGAGTATCACACAGGATAGGATTAGCTACACTGCTCAGCAGACAGTATCACACAACATAAGATTAGATACACAGCTCAGCAGATAGTATCACACAGGATAGGATTAAATACACAGTTTAGCACACAGTATTATACAACATAAGGTTAGATACACAGCTCAGCAGATAGTATCACACAGGCTAGGATTAGATACACAGCTCAGCAGACAGTATCACACAGGATAGGATTAGATTCACAGCTCAGCAGACAGTATCACACAAGATAGGATTAGATACACCGATCAGCAGATGTTATCACACAGGTTCAGGATTAGATACACAGCTCAGCAGACAGTATCACACAGGATACAGCTCAGCAGATAGAATAGGATTAGATACACAGTTTAGCAGACAGTATCATACAACATAAGATTAGATACACAGCTCAGCAGACAGTATCACACAGGATAGGATTAGATACACAGCTCAACAGACAGTGGGGCGGCACTGTAGAGATCACTGTTATGGGGGATACTGTTGATATCTTTTTAAGACACACGGAAACATGAAACGAAATAGATGAAATATACCCGTGTGAAGCCGGGTCCTTCTGCTAGTCTCTTATATATATATAAAAATGAGTGTCTGTCTATCTGTTTAGACATCTGTCTATCTAGAGGTTCTTTATGCGCGACCAAACGACTGGACCGATCTTCACCAAATTTGGCACACATCATGCATCCAGGAAGGTTTTAGACCGGGTCTCAGCTCTCTAGGAAGTACTGTTCCTGAGATATTCCCAAAAAATGACCTGCATTAGCCAATATAAGCCAGTAAGTCTTTCACTAAGTTAAATCCTAACTGTCATACACACTGTCACATGCACACTGATTTATTCCAGGTAGATTTCCATAACGACCCAGACATTTCTCTTCACTGCTGTAGGTCAGCTTTGGGCTAGGGCTACACGACGACAATAAGTCGCGCAACACATAGGGCACAACTACACTGCTACATGCATCCATCTTGGATGGATTTTTTGCGACTGTCAGTCTCAGTCTACAGTTGGTGCAGGCGTTCTGAGAGGGAGCAGCCAAGCAGAGCGCCTGCGCCGACTGAAGACCGAAACGGCGCAGGCGCGGGATTTCGGCTGCAGACAGGGCCAACGGGAGGAGGAGAGCGCGCTGGTCCTGTCTATAAAGAGCAGAGGACGCGTTCCCAGAGCATGAGAATGCGGCGGCTACCAGCAAGTACCCGCCCAACTTGCTGGTAGCGAAGACAATTTGCATATTATAAAAGTAAGATTTTTAGAAGAGTAAAGGTATAAAACATATGTTTGAACTCAGCTGACATTAGCAAGTAGCTAATGTCAGCTACTGAAAATTGCATAAGTGGGGGTGACAGAAGCCCTTTAAAAAGTCGCAAAAGAGTCACAATCTCACTCCGGTAGGAGGGTGCTATAAGAAAACTGGAGTAGCTTTTCTAGACAAAAGTGGTAGATTTAAAGGGGTTTTCCGGTTTTTTAATATTGATGACCTATGCTCAGGATAGGTCATCAATATCAGATCGGCAAGGGTCCAACACCCGGTACCCCCACTGATCAGCGCTGAGCACATGTGGTGACATCATCAGTTATGATGGCGAGGTCATCACGCTCACTGCATGTCCTTTGGCAGATTTTTTTCAATCAATATGGGAGCTGATAGCCTTTCTGTGATCAAGAGGATGAGGTGAGTATATATATATATTGTTTTTCCTTTCAATCACCATTTTAGAAAAAATTGTGATTTGTTACCATGAACTGCAAGGAAATTTGGCTCTGTGGCCAATCAAATTTTTTGTGGAATTCAGATCAAAGTCCACTTCGGATACTTCATTTCGCTCAACGCTAGTTATTACCTTCAAACCTCTGAAAAGTCTGTTATTCCTCTTCTTCACTAGTATCCTGCTTGTAAGATTGGCTGGAACATTTTGTAATAATCGATTATTTGCAATTATCCCAAAGGTGTGATATGAATTTATTCCTCTACTGGTAAGTGCTGTGTTGCTTAACCTTTTTTTTAATTTTACAGTTTAATTTGTGCCAGGAAACTTTCATGATTGCAACTTCCAAAAACATATATGGTATTTATACCTCTGTTACTTTTAACAATTGTATTGCACACGGTAAATCAGTATTTCATCAATTTCAGAGTTGAGCGAACTTGTGTTTTAAGTTCGGCGTCCAAAGTTCGGGTTCGGGTTATCCAAGCATCCCATTATGGATTACGCTACCACGGACCATAACGGCATTTGGAATCCGGGGTGACGTCACCATCATGTGATCAGTGCAGGGGGTGTGGCTCAGTACTGGATTGGATAAGAGGTCGTAGGCTACCACCTCTTATCTAATCCAGTACTGAGCCACGCCCCCTACACTGATCACATGACGATGACATCACCCCAGGTCCTTCGTGTTGTCCAAGGTTCGGGTTCATTGAAGAATCCCCTTATGGATTCCAAATACCGTTATGGTCCGTGGTAGCGGAATCCATAACGGGATGCTTGGATAACCCGAACCCGAACTTTGGACACCAAACTTAAAACACAAGTCCGCTCAATTCTAGTTGTTATAATTTTTTTGCTGAGAACCCTAGTAAGTTATTTTGGTCAGTGCTGTGTATGGTCACAAATAAATCAGTGCATGACTGACAGAGGATTGTCAGTGGCATTCTTGTATTCTTGTCAGTTTTGGAGAGTGGCCACTCTTGCCCATGGTCATCTCTCCAAATGGCCCTAGGCACTGGAGTTTCCGGCATTTTGGGTACAGGCCCTGATGTAAAGCCCTTTGCATCCACAGTACATACACTGGTCATCACTGCTTTTGTGCTGGAGCTCCTTTTCTAACAGTCTGACTCTGTCCACTTGCATGAGTTCCTGGGCAGTAGTTGAAGGAGGAGGATCTAGTGCCCTCTGAATCAATATTACCAATGTAGCAGTTCTCTTCTTACATACAGACTATTTGAGATGTTCCCTGAAGTGAAGGTCTAGGGTGATCAGGTTGTCCAACGAGGATGGTACGTCATGACCTGCCCACACATCCTTTATACATCAAGGCAACCCTTCCCAGAGTACAGTTACTAGGTCCTAATTCTTCTATGACAGAAGAGCACGTGTGGAATTGTATGGCATAAGGACTCACAGTGAAGTTACCTAGGCAGAGATGCTGAAATCCTCAGCATAATTTCGGGTCCTCTTCATAGCTTGGGGGTAGCGGTAGATGCAGATGAGAGGCACTAAAAACCTGTGGAGGTGATGGTGCAGACTTTGTTTCTTGAAGTGTCAGTAAAGACATCATAGTGGTCAAGGCATCCAGGAAGACTGAAATTATATTAAGATACTGCTGGAGTTGCTCTGGTGACCACGCTGACTTATTACTTCCTTATACACCTCATGCAGACCCATCATGAGCGGGCCAGCAGGCTCCATGGCCTGGGCAAACTGTCACTATCGAGGGTGTGTCAACCAACAGGTTTGGCTTTGGGTTACTAGGGGCTATATCCTGGCCATCCCCTGGTTTTTACCCCTTTAACCCTATAGAGGAATCTTAATCTTTGCTGCAGGGGAAGCACCAGGCTGTCCACTCCTGGAGTAGTATCTGTCTGATTGACAGCTGACCTATGGCGGTTAAGAGATACCACTGCAGAGCACTGAGGGGTCAGGCTAACCTAAAGTCAGGCAGAGATCAGGGAAGAAGCAATCTGCTAAACATTCCAAGGTGAGAGCAGGCAGCAAAGGGTCAATATATATACCACAAAGAAACAGAAAAAAATGAGAAACTACAATATGTTTTCTTCCAGTTTCGCGTATTTTGTTATTTAAAGAACATGTAACCTTTGCCATACATTCTTGTAATATTCTCTACCAGCCTACTCTGAAATGGTTGTTTATGCCGCAAAGTAAATAAAAAAAAAGTAAATCAGTGTCTCATGTCACAAAAGTAACATACATTATACAGAGAAAATGCTGCCTCTGATTGCAGCACCTTTCATTTCAAAAGATAATTAGTAGCTCGTTGTGATGTAACATAGGTATGTCAATGCTTCCAATAAGACACAGCAAATGTTTTCCTTCCTTTATAGTGTCTATAAAGAGCATTTAAAGTTCAAACTAGAAACTTAAACTTGTAATTTATGTTAGTAGCATCATATTGGTAGTGCTTAAAAAATGAGATTTTTTTAGAGCACACAATAAATGATTGGAAACCCGTGATATTTACATAGTAAGTACAGTTCAAAAAATACAGGTCTTGCAGTTTCAACCAAGGAATGGTAGGGGATGTGGCTGTGGATGAAGGGAATGGTAGTGTGAAACAAGCATTCTACCCAATTCCCTAAGCCTTAATATAATTCTACAATATAAGCCTTTTGTGAAGCCTACTCTGACCACCTCCTGAGGTAGACTATTCCACAGTTTTACAACTCTTATGTTAAAGAAGTCGTGTCGCCTCTGAAGACTATACCTTTCTCTTCTCCAGACAGAGGAAGGGCTATTTGTTTGTTTTTTTAAGCGCTTTTGCAAAGAACAGTGTGTCACCAGTTTTTTTACTGGCTATTTATATATTTATTTAGTGTAGTTATATCTCCCTTTAGACATCTCTTCCTAAAACAAAATCTGTTTAATTCTTTAACCCCTTAGTGACCATCCTGTTTTGGGCCATACAGACCAAGCTTTTTTCTGTTTTTTATGGGACAAGTAGCTTTTAACGGCACCATTTTGGGGTACACATAACTTTCCGATTGACTTTTATTAACTCTTTCTGAGAGCGAGATGGGAAAAACAACTATACTGCCACTGTGTTTTAACATTATAAATTTACATTATAAAACATAATATCTTTATTAAAGAAAAGTGTGTCCAGCTCACCTGCTATATAGTGTCCCTTCTGGGATCCCTCATGCACGGACCATGCGGCAAGCGACCGTAAACTGAGGAAATGAAAATTCTGGAGGTCCAGCAAAATGTTCAGCTGTATCTTCTTTATTGTGGTGAAGGTAGTTACAACTTGGAGCGCATATGTTCACAACAGATTCACACCGTCAACGCGTTTCGAACAGAGTTCTTATTCATGACTGTTTTCTGACCGCTTAAACACACCTTTATACCAGTTTGATAATTTAAGCTCCACCTCCATCAGTCATGTGGAAGGGAGCATTCACCTGTGTTTCATTAGTACCAAAGAGGTCAGAGGCATTTACCCAAACATTAACACACACATAAAGCACCATAGTAAAGTGACATTTTAAAATATTGGCATCTATGTTATGCCCCACCATGAATAAGTATTTCAGATCTATAAAGATGTCTATATTGACATTAGCAGTTCATTCTTATCTTCTGCGTTGTTGTTGCTGTCAAATTTAAGCTCAAACAAACGCAGGCTGTGTGTACAGCACCTTATAGAGTGATTGCTATAAAGACATATACCTATTCATAGTTGGAGTGCGTAGGAAGATGGCAATAAAAATTAAAATGGTGTGACAGCAGGCTAAAATAAAATCTTCTTTACAAGCAGTAGTGGATAGTTTGCATTGGCTCAGAAAATGTATACTCGGAGAAGATCCGAGATATAATAGTGCCTATAACAAACATAACAGTTAATTAGTAATGGCAGGGAGGCTGTATTGGTAGTTTTATGTTGGACACATTATCTCTTATTTCCAGTTATTTTGTTCTACCGGTGTTACATTGTCATAGAGGCGTATCTCTTCACAGCAAATATGGCTGTAAAAAAAAAAATAATAAAATAATAGAAAAATATAATCAATAGAAATATAACAGTTCTTTTTTGTAATTCATACCCTTTGGGAAATATGTGTCCAATCTAAACATCCAATATGCCTCTCTTTTTAAGACTTTTCTTTTCAAATCTCCTCCTCTCAAGGAACGGCATACCTTTTCTATGCCAAAAACCCGGAACCCGTTCATATTTCTATTATGAGAATGTATGAAATGTTTTGCTGCTCCTGAAACATTTGTATATGCTGGATTATTGATATAATTTAAATGTTCCAGGACACGAGTTTTCAGTTTGCGAGTTGTGCTTCCCACATAGAACAAATCGCATTATGTGCACACGATCATGTAGATCACATTGTCGCTATTACAATTAATATAAGATTTTACATTGAATGTATTGTCACCAATAGTGTTGCGAAATGTTTTGGTTGGATAGGCATATGAACATGTTTTGCATGGATGACCCCCACACCTTGTGAAGCCTTTGTATTTCAACCAGGTACTTGTTGGAATATTTGTTTTAGAGGAGAAGAGGGAAGGTGAAAGCATGGATGCCAATGTGGGTGAACGTCTAGGGACCACTCTATAACCCTTCTTTAGTATGTTTCTTACTGTATCATTTTCATACATAGTAGAAATACTGTTGTTGATAATATGTCTGATGGCTTCAAATTGTTTGCTGTAAGTAAGTACTAAGGTAGGTAATGACTCTTTTTTGTGTTTACTTTTGTTTTGAAAGAGTAGGTCCTGTCGTTTTTTGTTTGAGGCTATTTGATAGCCTCGTTCTATCATCCACGAGGGATATCCTCTGGAGAAGAGACGTTCTCTAATGGTATTACATTCACTGTAAAAATCTCGATCCGTGCTACAGTTTCTCCTGGCTCGGGTGAATTCCCCCACTGGCACTGATTTAATAACATGTGCTGGGTGGTGGCTATTCGCCCTGAGCAAGGTGTTGCCAGAGATAGGTTTCCTATATGTTTTCGTAGAGATAGGTGTGTTAGGGACGCTGGACAATGTCAAATCCAAAAAATTAATAGAACTCTTATCATATGTATATGTGAATTTTAAGTTATATTTATTATTATTGCAGTATTCCATGAATGAAGGTATGGCAGGCACATCGCCGCTCCAAATAAGGAGCAGATCGTCGATGTACCTGCCATACCATTCTATGTGCGATGCAAAGGGATTGTCCTCTGAAAAGATAAAGTGTTCCTCCCAATATGATAGGGTTAAATTTGCTAATGAAGGGGAAAATTTTGCCCCCATGGAAACTCCCTGAGTTTGTAAAAAGTAATCACCATCAAAGAAAAAATATTGTGTGTTAGAAGAAAATGTGTGACTTCCAGAATATATTCTGTATGCTCTGCATTATAACAACTGTATTTATGAAGATGGTATTCCAGAGCAATAAGTGCTACTGTGTGGGGTATGGAGGGGTATAATGAAACTACATCAGTGGACAACCACACATAACCTGGTTTCCATGTGCGATGGTGCATGCTTTTGAGGACATCCCCAGTATCTTTCAGATACCCTGGGACCCTAGTTACCAGTGGCTGTAACACTGAATCTAGCCACTGGCCTAGGCGTTCGGTCAATGATCCAATCCCGGACACAATAGGGCGCAGTGGTGGTGGGTTCAGTCCTTTGTGGACTTTGGGGAGAGCATGTAAAATTCGTGTGATGGGGGTTCCAACATTTAAGTAATCAAATTGTTGCTGATTAAAAAGGCCCAATGAATGTCCCCTTTTAACCATGCTGGAATGCACCTCCTGATATTGTGTTAGAGGATTGTGTGTCAATTTAGTATAAGTGGATGCATCCTCCAGCATGGCTAACATTTCTTGCCGGTAAGTGTTGCTATCTAACACCACCACTGCACCCCCTTTGTCCGCCATTTTGATAACAACATTATCTCTGTGGCTAAGTTTTTCTATAGCCTCCTTTTGATTTTGGGTTAGATTAGAGGATCGTGCAGTTTTACTGGTACTGTTATTTAATTCTATGAGTTGTTTTTCCACTACTGCTTGAAAAGAATTCATCCCGGGAATACGTGATTGGATGGGATAGTAGTGGGGATTTTGTGTGACAAATTTGTTTGATTGCAAAATCCCACTGCTATGTGTAGACTCCATACTTAAAGTTTCTAATTGTATGACCGACAACTGTTCACTAAATGACATACTTGAAATGGCATTTGCTCTAAAGCTATCATTGACAGTGACTTCTATATTTGGTGTTTCCTCCTCCATTGAAAAATGTTTCTTGATGGTGAGATCTCTCACAAATTTGTTAACATCAAGAATGGTGGAGAACTACCTTCACCACAATAAAGAAGATACAGCTGAACATTTTGCTGGACCTCCAGAATTTTCATTTCCATAATATTTTTATTCTCTGAGTCAGTACGATTACAGTGATACCAAATACATAGTTTTTTTTTACATTTTACAACTTTTTTGCAATAAAACCCCTTTTGGTTTTAAAGACAAAAATGCTTTTGCAATGCAGTTTCCCAAGACCCATAACTTTTTTACTTTTCTTTCTGTGGAGTTGTGTGGGGGCTTGATTTTTGCGGGACAACTTGTATTTTTCATTGGTATAATTTTAAGTAAATGGCGTTTTTTGATCGCTTGTTATTAAGTTTTTTCAGTGGCAACTAAGAATAAATGAGCAATTCTGTCTTTTTATTTATTTTATTTTTACGGCATTTACCGTAGGGGATAATTTGCATGATATTTATGTAGTCTTGGCAATACCAAACATATGGGGAAGATTTTTTTTTGCAATTTTTTTCATTGAAAAGCATATTTTCAAAGGAAAATAAAGCGTAATTTTTTTAATGGGATTTTTTTATTGAATAAATGAGGTTTTTTTTACTTTTTTTACTACTTATTAGTCCCACAAGGGGACTATAACAGATAGTATTTTGATTAAAATGCAATACATATTCCTATAGTGCACTAGCCTGCTGGAAATTACTGAAGACTGGTCTGGCCCCTGCCAGCCTTCACACACATTGGCACCCCGCGATCGCATTTGCTGGGTGACGATGGGAGACAGAGGGAGTCCGCACCTTCTGTCAGCATTTTGCATGCAGGGGGAGCCATTGCCCGCGGCATGTAAACTGTTAAACAGCCAGGATCGGCACTCCTGCTGTTCCGGCCTGTTAGACATAAATAGACATAAAAAAGCGGCGGCCCAGCCTAAAGCCCCTTAGTGACCACCATAAAAACATATATGGGTGGTCACTAGAGATGAGCAAATTTCCATTTATGAAATTCGTTCACACTTCGTTTGTTGGTAAAAGGGGAATTGCATTATGAATTCCGTTACCACAAACTATAACGCAATTCTATGATGGAATGAATAACGGAATGCCATCAGAGGCATTGCGTTATTCATTCCGTAATAATAGAATTCTATGGGCTGCAAAACGGATCCATCCCATTTCCGTTATGCAATAGAGGATTCCCCTGAGTAACAGAAACGGGACGGATCTGTTATGCAGGCCATAGACTTCTATTATGATGGAATGAATAACGGAATGCCTCTAAAGGCTTTCCTTTATGCATTCCATCATAGAATTGCATTATAGTCCGTGGTAACGGAATCCATAACGCAATTCACCTTTTACCAACAAAAAACGAATTTCAAAATATGACATTCGCTCATCTCTAGTGGTCACTAATAGTGATGTCGCGAACATAAAATTTTCCGTTCGGGAACGGCGAACGCAAACTTCTGCAAATGTTCGCGAACCGGCGAACCGGGCGAACTGCCATAGACATCAATTGGCAGGCGAATTTTAAAACCCACCGGGACTCATTTTGGCCACAATAGTGATGGAAAAAGCTGCTTCTGGTGGTGATGGTGACCACAACTCTTCCACTTTATGCTCATCTACGGCCTGATCCAGCACTCTTCGCAGGGCACGCTCCAGAAAAAACGCATATGGGATGAGGTCGATGATGTTGGGTTTGACTGACCAGGTTTGTCACCTCCGCAAAAGGACACATGAGCCTAAAGCCATTGTGCATGAGCATTCAGTAACGCGGCCAAAAAATACCCAGCTCCGCAGAGGCTGTCCTCTTTTTTTTAAATTAAAAAAATCTGTTCTTACCTGTTTAATCTCTGTTATGTCCCCTATCAGGGGCCGGTGTATGGAATTGATTTTAGGAACTGGGAGATGGAAAAAGATGGTTGGTCGGCCCTCTTCCTTCCAATTTGGGGCACTGTGCGTGCGCCGTGCAATGTACTGTGCCACCCTATATAAGTGGTGTGTTAAGTAGTACTATTCCTATCAGTTTAATCCCTGTTACATCCCCTATCAGGGGACGTGTTTCGAATAGATTTTAGGAACCGGAATGGAAAAAGATGATTGGTCGGTCCGCTTACTTTCAATTGGGGCGCTGCGCGTGCACCGCATAATGTACTGTGCCACCAATACAAATACTGTGAACTATTATTCTTACCATTTTAATCTTTGTTAAGTCCCCTATCAGGGGACGTGTATTGAATTGAATCCTTGCATGGGGAGATAGAGAGCTTGCTCTGTCCTCTTCCCTCTAATTTTGGGCACTTGCAATGGAATTTGCCACCAATGCAACTAGTGTTAGCTAAGTACTATTCCTATCAGTTTAATCTCTGTTTTGTCCTTTATCAGGGCCAGGGCCGGTGTAGTAAATAGATTTTTGGAACCGGGAGATGGAAAAAGATCCATGCTCGGCCCACTTCGTTTGAATTTTAGGTCACTGAGCATGTGCTGTGCAATGTACTGTGACACCTTATATGAGTGGTGGGCAGTGGGCACAGTACAGTCTGTGGGCCTGACACACACTGCCAGACAACTGCAATTATATTAAAGGGTAAAAATTAAATTACTTTTTTATCTGCAAGGTACTGTACCACCCTATATGAGTTGTGTGCACACAGTACAGTCTGTGGGCCTGCGGCCTCCACACACGGGCAGGCAACTGCTATATATATATATTAAAAAAAAATAAAAGCAGACTGATGTACCAGCCCTAAAAAGGGCTTTTTGGGGTGCTGTCAAGACGCTGTCGTTACAGCAGATGGCCCCTTTTCACACAAGCGAGTTTTCCTTGCGGGTGCAATGCGTGACGTGAACGCATAGCATCCGCACTGAATCCTGACCCATTCATTTCAATGGGTCTGTATACATGAGCGTTTTTTTTCACGCAACACATGTGCGTTGCGTGAAAATCGCAGCATGTTCTATATTCCGTGTTTTTCATGCAGCCCTAGCCCCATAGAAGTGAATGAGGCTACGTGAAAAACGCATTGCATCCGCAAGCAAGTGCGGGGCGTTGCGTTTTTCACTGATGGTTGCTAGGAGATGTTGTTTGTAAACCTTCAGTTTTTTATCACGCGCGTGAAAATCGCATCAAAACGCATTGCACCGCACGGAAAAAACTAAACAACTGAACGCAATCTCAGGCAAAACTGAATGGCTTTGCCTGTGAAATTGCACAGTTTTCACTGAACGCATCCGCAACGCATCCAGATCTAAGGCCCCATTCACACATCCGCAATTTTTGTCCGCATCCATTCCGTAATTCTGTGGAATGAATGCGGACCTATTCATTGTGAATGGGGCCGGACGTGATGCGGAGAGCACACTATGTGCTCTCTGCTTCCGCATTTGCGGAACCGCGGCCCCGAACTTCAGGGTTTTGGCCCCGAAACATTCGGCTGCGGCCCCGCAAAACATAGAGCATGTCCTATTCTTGTCCGCAGCCTGCGGACAAGAATAGGCATCTCTATGGGGAGTTCCGGCATGGTGTGTTGCGGATCCGCAACACACTACAGACGTGTGAATTGGGCCAAATTCGGACACGCTCGTGTGAAAGAGGCAGATGACTCTTTGGAGACTGGAGTGGAAAAAGAACAATAGTAGCTAACGCTTTTCCTAGAATCCCTATAATAATTCAGCAGCATCAGCACTCTCCCTGCTGTAACTAACACTGCAACTTCAGAATGAATCTAAGATGGATGCTGTCCTTGCATTTTGATAGGAGGTGGGAGGGTATGCTGATTGGCTGGAATGTGTCTGCTGACTGTGAGGTACAGGGTCAAAGTTTGCTCAATGATAAAGTATAGGGGGCGAATCGAACATCGCATATGTTCGACCGCCGCAGCGACGGGATCTGTTCGCCCGCGAATAGTTCGGGACATCTCTAGTCACTAAGGGCTTAATTCTTTCCTCGTAAATAAGACCCTTTGTGCCCTATATTAGTTTAGTTGCTCTTCTGTGAACCTTTTCCAGGGCATCCTTTTTATAAACTGGCATACAAAACTGAACCTCATATTCCTTGTCCCACACTTCAATGCATCTTTTAATGCACAACAGTATCCTGTTACAGCAAGTGAATCTCACAGTGTTACTCTCCATTGGACATATTTCGCATATAGATTATTAGTACTGAGATACATTACTTTACATTTATCCACATTGAACCTCAATTGCAAGGTGAATGCCCAAACTCTCACAGTCAGCTTGTAGTTTTTGGGCATCTTCCAGAGACTGCACAGTACTACAGTACTAACTTGGTGCAAAAATAGAAACAGTGTAAAAAAAAAAAAAAAATATATATATATATATATATATATATATATATATTATCCTCTATATCATTAATAAATAAACTAAATAACAATGGACCCAGCACTGAACCCTAAGGTATGAACACTACTTATAACAATAAAAGAAAAAAAAGGGCATTTACAAAATACAAATCTGAGGGGTCAACTGTAGCGTTTGAAAATTACAAAGGGATTAATAAAATCTGTAAAAAGGAGATAAAATTAGCAAAAATACAAAACGAACAGCAGGTGGCAAAACAAATCCCCAAAAACTCTTTAAATGTATAAATACTAAAAAAAAGGTCAGAGCAGGTAGGGTCCATAAATAATGGTAAGGGGGGGGGGTAGTCACTGAAGATAAGGAAAATACAGAGTTACTAAATAGGTTTTTTAACTCTGTATATACAAAAGAAGAGAAAGGAGCTGATATCTGTGGTGCTGGGGCTGATAGTATATCCAGTAATATACTCAATTGGCTAACTGTAGATATGGTCCAAGATAAGTTAAATAAGGTAAATGTGAACAAGGCTCCAGGTCCAGATGGATTACACCCAAGAGTGCCCCTGTTTATATTTTTTTTAAATTCTCTAGGTACTGGTACAGTGCCAAGTGATTGGCGCAAGGCAAATGTGGTGACCATATTCAAAAAAGGATCTAGGTCCTTCACATGTAATTATAGACCTAGACCTGTTGTGGGAAAAATGTTTGAAGGACTCTTAAGGGACTATATACAGGAGTATTGACTGTAAATAATATTATAAGTGATAACCAACATGGGTTTACCAAGGACACAAGTTGTCAGACTAAGGGTACTTTCACACTAGCGTTTTGGATTCCGTCTGTGAGATCCGTTTTTAGGGCTCTCACAAACGGTCCAAAACGGATCAGTTCAGCTCCAATGCATTCTGAATGGATAAGGATCCGCTCAGAATGCATCAGTTCAGCTCCGTTCCGCTTCTATTCTGTTTTGGAGGCAGACAAAAAACGCAGCATGCAGCAATTTTGGTGTCCGTCTGAAGAGGCGGAGCCTAACGGATCCGTTTTTTTTTACAATGTAAGTCAATGGGGACGGATCCGTTTTCAATGACACAATATGGTGCATTTGAAAACGGATCCGTTCCCCATTGACTTTAAATGTAATTCAAAACGGATCCGTTTTGGACTTTGTCATTTTTCTTTTAACTAATGCAAACGGATCCGTTCTAACCTGTACCCTAACCTGATTTGTTTTTATGAGGAGGTAAGTAGTAGCCTGGACAGAGGGGCGGCTGTGGATGTAGTGTTTCTGGATTTTGCAAAGGCTTTTGATACTGTCCCTCATAGACGTTTAATAGGTAAAATAAGGTCTATAGGCTTGGAAAGTATAGTTTGTAATTTGATTGAAAACTGGCTGAAGGACCGTGTCCAGAGAGTTGTGGTCAATGATTCCTATTCAGAATGGTCTCTGGTTATAAGTGGTGTGCCCCAAGGTTCAGTGCTGGGCCCTCTATTATTTAATTTATTTATTAATGATATCGAGGACGGGATTAATAGCTCCATTTCTATTTCTGCAGATGGCATTAAGCTATGTAGAACTGTGCAGTCTATGGAAGATGTCCATAATGTACAAGCTGATTTAAGCACTCTGAGTGATTGGACATCAACTTGGCAAATGAGGTTCAATGTAGATAAATGTAAAGGTATGCATCTTGGTAGTAATAATTAGTGATGAGCAAATCGACTTCGGATGAATCATTTGACAACCATATCAACTATGTAACTGGGGGACATTTCAAGTAGGAGTCATTGACCACCAGTCGACAAAGTTTTTCAGATAATTTTCAATTCATTTACAAACTATACTTTCAATATCAATAGACCTTATTTTAACATTTACCATCTATACGGAACAGTGTCAAATGTCTTTTCAAACTACAATAGTAATCACTTATTATACTGAAATACACCCAAATTAGGCATATTTTAGGCACAGGTTGCGGCACAACGGTTAGTGTGCCAACATTGCAGTGGACCAACCCTTAGAACTATGTCAGTCACTAGAAAATCTTTAAATATAATAAATGGGGGGATAAATAACTGGCCTGAGTTCTTTAGAAACTCTGGAGCCAGAGCTTTATTCACATTTACTTTATTTAACTTAGCTTGGACCGTACATATGTTTTCAATCATAACTCAAGACATTTACTCACAGGTTTAGAACATATAAAAACTTTCTTTCATTTATTTGTACATTTCATCTGTTAAAATTGCCAAAAGCATATGAGACATAGTTCAAGGACCTGACTTAGTTACCAGTCCTTTTCAAAAGGATTGTACAGTTTCTGCCCCAAGTGTACATAAAGATACAAACATACTCCCCTGCTCCCCACCACTCTATTACAGTCTATGGACTGGTCTGGAATCTTCTCGTCCCCGGCCTGTAAATCTGTAGACTGCATCATGTGCAGCAATCACTGGCTTTACTGATGATAAATATCTAAAGGACACATGACACAGCAGTGGTATGACACATGAGGACACATCACCACTGAGGCTAGGGATTTCTCATAACCATGCACGTGAACCCATGTGGAAGGTTAACATATTAGGGACAGAAAGGTACTGGACTGGACCATCTGTGCTGCAATAGAGCAGCAGGGAGCAGATGAGTGTATTTTGTTCTTTAAAGGTGTGATCCCATCACTAATGTAAAAAAATAAAATCAGACATCATATAGTACATGACAACCTCTTTCTAAGAAAGCTAGAACCAGCCCTGTACCTCACATGGATGCAGATATCTTCCCATTAATTTCTCTGCTAGATTTATATCAAGCTGAAAGCTCAAGGGAAGAGTCTTTTCTGTTGCATCTCACTCGATGTGTCTCGGCTCTCCCTATCACAGCTCAGGAAGCAGTTGAAGGATGAAACTGAGTATGTGCTGCCTTCTCAGTGAGCAGGTCAAAGAAAGAAAAAAAATTTGAATTGAAAACTAGTGTTAAAGCTTGACAATCCCTTTAAGTCTTTGTTGATATTTGCATTCCAGGTAAATTTCTTTCCACTGCAGTTGTTCCACATTGTTGTAAAATAAAGCTTACTCAGCCTATACCAATATAGCAGCAATATAAGATGCACACAGTGTTGGAGAGGCCGTTCCTCCTTGCCTAAGAAATAGGTTATAGTACTCTAGTATCCTGTAAAGGTGTGCTGTTAACTTGTTTGCCTGTCCATGTGCCAAATTCTGCCTGACTTCTGGATTTGTAATTTATTGCCTGGCTTGACCTCTGTCTGATCACCATACTGACCATCAACTGTCTGCTCTGATCTCTGCCTTTCCCTGACTATGGTTTTTCTTGATCCCCTGGAGCTCCACACCAGTGTATCTTGAGCCCTGTGGGTCAGCAGTCACATGAGTCACAGAGACTACTTCAAGAGGTAGCTGCCTGTTTGTTCCCCTGTAGCTGAGTCAAGATACCTGTATAGGAGTTCATTTACTTAGTATAAATTGTGCTTGTATCTGAAAGACTTTTATTCCATCCCCTATTTCCAAAGGATTCAGTATCACACATTTTAATACATATAAATCATTAACTAACAATTAAAACCATGTAACCAAGGAAACCTATCGAGCATAAAATACTATAGTTGTATCAGTCATGGAGATTTTAATTTTAACTAAATTGCATTTGAAGTTAAGAGCATGATTTGTATGTTTTCTTTCTTCCTATTACAGTTATCCATAAATGCATGGCATTGCCTTTAGGAGATAGACAACAGAGTATTTGACTAGAGTATAAGCAGCTTCTTGAATGGTCTTTCACAGTTGTCAAGGTAGACCTCTTTAACTGCACCTCAACCTGAAGATGCCTATTCAATGACACGAGAATTAGTCTTTTAACTAAAAGTGAAAAGTGCAGGATTCAGAACTCTATTGTTACTAATACTGTTTGGATACATATTTATGCTAGCTGATAGAAATGTATTTTCATATTGCTAAATGTAATTGGCCCCTATCTCCCATCTTGATTTATCATAAGAGGACTTCACCTGAGAAGGTAGCAAGATTGCATTGCTGAGCCTCTAAATTCCATATTTGTTATATAGCATATTTATGGTCATACTGTTAAAGGTACTTATTTACAGCATTGTAAGATACATTTATGTATGTGTAATAATGGAAGGAAGAGAGGTCTGGAGAAGGAAGAAAGGACATTGTTTTTTATCTGAAACTAAAAGTCAGAATGCAGCAAAATTAAAGGGGGAAATGCCATAAATAAAAAAACAAAAGAACAGCCACCAATCTTGAGAACGGGGGTGCTTTCCCCCTGTCACTCCATTCATTCTCTAGGGGACTGCTAGAAATAGCTAAGCACTGTACTCGGCTATCTTTGGCAGTCCTATTCAAAATGAATGGAGTTGCAGTGTGCATTCATGATCTACTGCTCCATCAAATCAAGGGAATGGGACCTCTTTTCTCAATGAGTGTCTCTGCAGTTTCACCTCCAGAAATGAGTTATTTGTCCCCTATCCTGTGGATTGGGGATAACTTGCAAACTTGAGAAAACCATGTAAAGACAAGAGTCAAAATATGTAAATAAAATACCATGCACACAAATTGTATCAAGGTAAATGTACTCCACACAGTGGTTTAACTTAGATTTATATTTTGTTCTGCTGTCAGATCTGATCTAGAGATGAGCGAATCCGAACTGTATAATTCGGGTTCGTACCAAATTTTGGGATGTTCGGGACACGGACCCAGACCCGAACATTTTCAAAAAACTTCGGGTTTGGGTCCGTTGTTCGGCGATTTCTTCCCGCTTTCTGAAGGGCTGCAAAGCAGCCAATCAGCTAGTGTTTTACTTCTTGCCCTAAGAAGCCATCACAGCCATGCCTACTAATGGCATGGCTGTGATTGGCCAAGTGCAGCATGTGACCCAGCCTCTATTTAAGCTGAAGTCACAGAGCGACGAACGTCACTCTGCTCTGATTAGTGTAGGGATAGGATGCAGCTGCTGTGAGGGCGAGATTAGGCAGGGAAAACACCTAATGAAGTGATCGATCTACAGCTGTGAATCATTCAACTTCAGCTAGTAAATTATTCACTGGTTTTTAGACTGCAGAGAGCTTTTTTCTGTCCCTTTTTTATGGGGTGATCGGCGGCCATTTTGTGTCTTGTGGTGCACCAGCACCAGCTGCCACCACAAGTCCACCAATCCATCAGTGGTAGTTTTTTTTTTTTTTTTTTGCTATATCCTACATCAGGGGCTTGGCTGTGCCTATTGCCAACCTAGAAACTCAGGATAGAAATTTCTATATTTTATTGAGGGATGAAATTCAATTGGCAAAATAGCAATCCCCTAAATCTGGTGTTCAAGCGGTGGCTAGCCAAGTGTAATACTGTCTGCTGTCTGGCAAAGGATAGATTTTGTTCTGGGGTGAAATTCAACTGCCAAAATAGCAATCCCCTAAATCTGGTGTTCCAGCAGTGGCTGGCCAAGTTTAATAGTGTCCGGCAAAGGATAGATTTTGTTCTTGGGTGAAATTTAATTGCCAGAATAGCAATCCCCTAAATATGGTGTCCCAGCAGTGGCTGGCCAGGTTTAATAGTGTCCGGAAAGGGATATATTTTGTTCTGAGGGTGAAATTCAATTGCCAAAATAGCAATCCCCTAAATATGGTGTCCCAGCAGTGGCTGGCCAAGTTTAATAGTGTCCGACAAAGGGTAGATTTTGTTCTGGGGTGAAATTCAATTGCCAAAATAGCAATACCGTAAATCTAGTGTTACAGCTGTGGCTGGCCAAGTTTAATACTGTCCAGCAAAGGATAGATTTTTTTCTGGGGTTAAATTCAATTTCCAAAATAGCAATACCGTAAATCAGTGGTTTCAGCTGTGGCTGGCCAAGTTTAATAGTGTCCGGCAAAGGATAGATTTTTTTCTGGGGTTGAATTCAATTGCCAAAATAGCAATACCCTAAATATGTTGTCCCAACAGTTGCTGGCCAAGTTTAGTAGTGTCCGGCAAAGGATAGATTTTGTTCTGGGGTGAAATTCGATTGCCAAAATAGCAATACCATAAATCTGGTGTTCCAGCTGTGGCTGGCCAAGTTTAATACTATCCGGCAAAGGATAGATATTTTTCTGGGGTGAAATTAAATTGCCAAAATAGCAATACCGTAAATCAGTGGTTTTAGCTGTGACTGGCCAAGTTTAATAGTGTCCGGCAAGGGATAGATTTTGTTCTGGGGTGAAATTCAATTGTCAAAATAGCAATACCGTAAATCAGTGGTTTCAGCTGTGGCTGGCCAAGTTTAATAGTGTCCGGCAAAGGATAGATAATTTTCTAGGGTGAAATTCAATTGCCAAAATAGCAATCCCCTAAATATGGTGTCCCAGCAGTGGCTGGCCAAGTTTAATAGTGTCCGACAAAGGATAGATTTTGTTCTGGGGTGAAATTCAATTGCCAAAATAGCAATACCGTAAATCTGGTGTTACAGCTGTGGCTGGCCAAATTTAATACTGTCCGGCAAAGGATAGATTTTTTTCTGGGGTTAAATTCAATTGCCAAAATAGCAATACCGTAAATCAGTGGTTTCAGCTGTGGCTGGCCAAGTTTAATAGTGTCCGGCAAAGGATAGATTTTTTCTGGGGTTAAATTCAATTGCCAAAATAGCAATACCCTAAATATGTTGTCCCAACAGTTGCTGGCCAAGTTTAGTAGTGTCCGGCAAAAGATAGATTTTGTTCTGGGGTGAAATTCGATTGCCAAAATAGCAATACCGTAAATCTGGTGTTCCAGCTGTGGCTGGCCAAGTTTAATACTGTCCGGCAAAGGATAGATATTTTTCTGGGGTGAAATTAAATTGCCAAAATAGCAATACCGTAAATCAGTGGTTTTAGCTGTGACTGGCCAAGTTTAATAGTGTCTGGCAAGGGATATATTTTGTTCTGGGGTGAAATTCAATTGCCAAAATAGCAATACCGTAAATCAGTGGTTTCAGCTGTGGCTGGCCAAGTTTAATAGTGTCCGGCAAAGGATAGATAATTTTCTGGAGTGAAATTCAATTGCCAAAATAGAAATCCCCTAAATATGGTGTCCCAGCAGTGGCTGGCCAAGTTTATACTGTCCTCTAAATCCTCTATATTTGCACATGCTACCGTGCATCTCCAAGTGTATTTCTTTCTGTACAAGGGTATATTACACTAAGTGTTAAAATACAAGTGCTGAAAGCATAATCCTCTACATTTGCACACCCTACTGTGCATCTCATAGTGTATTTCTGTCCGGACAAGATTATATTACACTCAAGGTGTAATTACAATTGCTGATAGGTTCATCCTCAATAACTGCACACGCTACTGTTCATCTCCAAGGGTATTTCTTTCCGTAAAAGGGTATATTACACTAAGTGTTAAATTACAAGTGCTGAAAGCATAATCCTCTACATTCGCACACACTATTGTGCATCTGCAAGTGAAATTCTGTTTGTAAAAGGATACATTTCATCCAGGGACTAAATACTAGGCCTACAATTGATATTCCCCTAAATCTGTGTTTACTGCTGTGTTTGGATTAGTGTAATACGGCACATAAATAGATAGCCAGACAGTGTTAGGTGCCTTTAAAAAAAAGGCCTGAATTTGAACTTAATACATTGGGCCAAATACGTTTTTTTCTTATTGTGGTATACAGTAACAATGAGGAAAACATCTAGTAAGGGACGCGGACGCGGACATCGTCGTGGTGGTGTTAGTGGACCCTCTGGTGCTGGAAGAGGACGTGGCCGTTCTGCCACAGCCACAAAAACTATTGAACCAACTATCTCAGGTCCCAGTACCCACCAGAATTTACAGCAATATTTGGTGGGGCCCAATACCGTTCTAAGTATGGTAATTCCTGAGCAAGTACAGGTGCTTGTCAATTGGGTGGCCGACAGTGGATCCAGCACGTTCACAACATTATCTCCCACCCAGTCTTCTACAGAAAGCGCACAGGTGGCGCCTGAAAACCAAGCCCATCAGTCTGTCACATCACCCCCATGCATATCAGGGAAACTGTCTGAGCCGCAAGTTATGCAGCAGTCTCTTATGCTGTTTGAAGTCTCTGCTGGCAGGGTTTTTCAAGGGAATCCACCTAGCCCTTCCCCAGTGGTGGAAGACATAGAATGCACTGATGCACAAAAACTTATGTTTCCTGATGATGAGGACATGGGAATACCACCTCATCAGAGTCTGCACATCTCTGATGATGACGAAACTCAGGTGCCAACTGCTGCGTCTTTCTGCAGTGTGCAGACCGAACAGGAGGTCAGGGAGGAAGACGACAAGACATGAGTGGTTTGCACGCTGTATAATAAACTGATGAGTGGCCCTTTTAATTAGTAAGACTTAGCGTTTAATAGTATTAAATAAAATTTATATGGCCCTAAACAAATATTACAAGTGTCACTGACATGGTAACTAATGGTGAGTGTCAGTAGGTCAATCAGCGGACTGAGAGGTAGCAGATGGAGAGGGGTAGATGCTCTACCTAGTCTAGGTCTACAGCCCTGGTACTTGCCCTATATAGATAGCTTGAATTCGGGGAGACCCTGAATGGCTGTCGCGGAGCACCCGCCCCGAGAAGGGCGACCCCCAGCCGCTGGAACCTTAGGAACTGACTATATCACCCTATTAATAGTGCTCCTAAAAATATCGGTAGAGGATTAGAATTTTATTTTAGGAGCACTACTAATAGGGTGATATAGTCAGTTCCTAAGGTTCCAGCGGCTGGGGGTCGCCCTTCTCGGGGCGGGTGCTCCGCGACAGCCATTCAGGGTCTCCCCGAATTCAAGCTATCTATATAGGGCGAGTACCAGGGCTGTAGACCTAGACTAGGTAGAGCATCTACCCCTCTCCGTCTGCTACCTCTCAGTCCGCTGATTGACCTACTGACACTCACTATTAGTTACCATGTCAGTGACACTTTTAATATTTGTTTAGGGCCATATACATTTTATTTAATACTATTAAAAGCTAAGTCTTACTAATTAAAAGGGCCACTCATCAGTTTATTATATAGTCTCATCCCCTGAGTGCAAGACAAGACACCCCCCCCCCCCCCCAGTGGAGTGCTTGTCAAAAATCTTTTTTGTTTGCACGCTGTGCCATCAGAGCCTAAAGCGAGGCATTAACGTTCTAAACCTGAGCACAACCTGCATGACCAGGCATCTACATGCAAAGCATGAACTGCAGTGGAGTAAACACCTAAAAACAAGGAACTCACTCATGCCCCTCCTGCTCCCTCTTCTGAACCTTAGCACCTGCTGCCCAGCAAACAAAGGATGTGCCACTAACACCAGAACCCCGTTACCAAGCATCTCCATCATGTCACACGGCAGCGTTCAGCTCTCTATCTTACAAACCTTGGAGAGAAAGCGTAAATTACCACCTAGCCACCCTCGAGCCCTGGGCCAGCATTTCTAAACTACTGGCATTTGAAATGCTGTCATTCAGGCTGGTGGACACGGACAGCGTCAAACAGCCGATGGCGGTGGCTGTCCCACAGTACGTTGTTCCCAGCTGACACTACTTCTCCAAGAGAGCCGTACCTTCCCTGCACAAACAAGTATCCGATAAAATCAAGTGTGCACTGCGTAATGCCATCTGTGGCAAGGTCCACCTAACCACAGATACGTGGACAAGTAAGCACGGCCAGGGAAGCTATATCTCCCTAACTGCACACTGGGTAAATGTAGTGGCGGCTGGGCCCCAGGCAGAGAGCTGTTTGTCGTACGTCCTTCCGCCGCCAAGGATCGCAGGGCATCATTCTTTGCCTCCAGTTGCCTCCTCCTCCTACTCGGCTTCCTCCTCCTCTTCTTCCACATGCTCATCCAGTCAGCCACACACCTTCACCACCAACTTCAGCACAGCCCGGGGTAAACATAAGCAGGCTATTCTGAAACTCATATGTTTGGGGGACAGGCCCCACAACGCACTGGAGTTGTAGCGGGGTATACAACAACAGAACGACGCGTGGCTGCTGCCGGTGAGCCTCAAGCCTGGCCTAGTGGTGTGCGATAATGCGTGAAATCTCGTTGCAGCTCTGGAACTGGCCGGTTTGATGCACATCCCTTGCCTGGCACATGTGCTGAATTTGGTGGTGCAGAAGTTCATTCACAACTACCCCGACATGTCAGAGCTGCTGCATAAAGTGCGGGCCGTCTATGCGCGTTTCCGGCGTTCACATCCTGCCGCTGCTTGCCTGTCTGTGCTACAGCGTAACTTGGGCCTTCCCGCTCACTGCCTCATATGCGACGTGCCCACCAGGTGGAACTCCACCTTGCACATGCTGAAGAGACTGTGCGAGCAGCAGCAGGCCATAGTGGAGTTTCAGCTGCAGCACGCACAGGCGAGTCACACTACGGAAGTGCACTACTTTACCACCAATGACTGGGCCTCCATGTGATAACCTGTGTGCCCTGTTGCGCTGTGCCCTGTTGATGCCGTTATCAGCGTTACAGTACCACTTCTATGTCTCCTTGAGAAAACACTTAGGGCAATGATGGAAGAAGATGTGGCCCAGGAGGAGGAGGAAGAGGGGTCATTTTTAGCACTTTCAGGCCAGTCCCTTAGAAGTGGCTCAGAGGGAGGTTTTTTGCAACAGCAGAGGCCAGGTACAAATTTGGCCAGCCAGGGCCCACTACTGGAGGACAAGGAGTAGGAGCATGAGGAGGAGGAGGATGAGGATTAAGCATGTTCATAGCAGGGTGGCACCCAACGCAGCTTGGGTCCATCACTGGTGCGTGGCTGGGAAGAAACGGAGGACGATGACGATATGCCTCCCACAGAGGACAGCTTGTACAAAGACAATGTGCCGACCTTAATTCCTGCACTGGAGCGTGATAGGAAGATGCGCGAGTACAAGTGAACGCTGGTAGACGCCCTCCTGAGAGCATTCCCAAATGTCACAGGGGAACAAGTAGAAGCCCAAGGCGAAGGCAGAAGAGGAGCAAGAGGTCGCCAACACAGCTGTGTCACGTCCAGCTCCTCTGAGAGCAGGATTAGCATGGCAGAGATGTGGAAAAGTTTTGTCACCACGACACAGCTTACTGCACCACTACCTGATACGAAACATGTTAGCAGGAGGCAGCATTTCAATAACATGGTGGAACAGTGCGTGGGCACACCCCTCCACGTACTGACTGATGGTTCGGCCCCATTTAACTTCTAAGTCTCTAAATTGTCCACATGGCCAGAGCGAGCCTTTTATGCCTTGGAGGTGCTGGCCTGCCCGGCGGCCAGCGTTTTGTCTGAATGTCTATTGAGCACGGCAGGTGGCTTCATTACTGACAAACACAGCCGCCTGTCCACAGACATGGATCCCACAGGACCTGCCCATCCCTTGTGCAGAATAGGCATTTTTAACTACCTCCCCTTAACCATATATTCTTGTACTCCAGGGCACTTCTTTATTGAATCCTCTTTTTTTATTTTTACCATTATTTTGCAGGGCAACCCAAAGTTGAATGAACCTCTCCTCCGTCTGGGTGCCAGGGGCCTAAAAATCTGAAAGTGGCCTTCTCCATTAGTGGGTGACATGAAGCCTGATTCTCTGCTATGGGACCTCTCTCCTCTGTCTGGGTGCTGGGGCCTAAATAACTAAAAGTGGCCTACTCCGTTGGTGGGTGACATGATGCCTCTTTTGCTGCTATGGGACCTCTCTCCTCTGTCTGGTTGTCAGTGGCCTAACTTTCGCGTACTTGCTTGCTGTCTTGGTGGCAGACATTTAACTCTTTTTACTGTCTAATCACCGCCCCATTGTGTGGGTGTCAGGGGCCTATATGTTGTTTAATCATTTGTTGTCTTGGTGGAAGATATTAAACTCTTTTTACCTTCATGACCGCCCCATTGTCTGGGTGTCAGGGGCCCAAATCTCACGTACTTGCTTGTTGTCTTGGAGGCAGACATTTAACACTTTTTACTGTCAAATGTCCGCCCCATTGTGTGGGTGTCAGTGGCCTATATTTCGTTTAATTGCTTGCTGTCTTGGTGGGAGACATTAAACTCTTTTTACTGTCAAATGACCTCTCCTCTGTCTGGGTGTCAGGGGCCTGCATAAATGATAATGGCCTGTTCCATTGCAGGTTGACCTGAGGCCTGTGTTGCTTTCACGGGACCGCTCTCATCTATGTGGGTGCCATGGCCTCGAGTCTCTGAATGAGGCCTGTGGCACTGCAGGCAGACATGAATCCTTTTTGGCTGTGATGAGATCTTCAACTCCCATAGCATTCCCACCTGACGCCACCCCAACCTCCTATTCCACCTCCTCCTCCTCCAAGTTGCCAATTGATATTGGTTAATTTTTATTTATTTTATTTTATTTTGTCATTTCCCTATCCACATTTGTTTTCAGGGGATTCACCTACATTTTGCTGCCTTTTGCAGCCCTCTAGCCCTTTCCTGTGCTATTTTACAGTCTTTTTAGTGCCCAAAAGTTCGGGTCCCCATTGACTTCAATTAGGTTCGGGTTCGGGGTGAAGTTCAGGTCGACTTTGGATCCCGAACCCGAACATTTTCGTGAAGTTCGGCTGAACTTCTCGAACCCGAACATCCAGGTGTTCGCTGAACTCTAATCTGATCCTATCAGCGGTTATCCTATACATTTAAAACTATTTTTACTCACAAAATTGTAGGACTTTCTTCCTGTTCTGTGGGCAGGCAGCAACTCATATTAGACAATCAAGCATCTGCATGTCCCAGGATGCATTGCAATTAGATTTCAGTAACACCTTCCTCCTCAGCAAAGAAAAAAGTCCCTTACATATAGCCCTTACATATAGCCCCAGAGAGAAATATGGTAATGCCCGCACAAATTCCTTTCTCACCGTCTACTGGGCCTGTTAGTCTACCTCTGAATGTAGGAGAAGATAGACCTGGAGGATTAACAGCAGGGAACGCTACCAGAGAGAAAAATGTAATTTACATAAAAAAACTTACAACATTTTTAAAGCATGTACAGTATATTGCAATAATACTTCATTTGAAACTCCAGTTTATTGCTCAGTAACACTTTCCATGGGATAACACCATTATTTTGCAGCATGAAGCACTTTCATAGCCAAAATGAATTCAACTGTTCAGATTACAAGAAATCAAATATTCCTCACTGATAGAAATTGAAGGTCAAACAATGAATACAGCTGTGCCTTTCTCACCTCTCTATTTTTCGTTTCTTGTCTTAGTGAGATAAATAGTGCTGATTGAGTTACTGAGCGAGTAAACCTAAGGCACCTGGGTATGAGGATGTTACCACAAGTCACAATGGTAGGAAATTTTCTATCACGCAAATTAGCAGAACAAAAATAATTAATGCAAGAATATCCGAGAGAGCTAAATGAATTGTAAGTGATAAACAATTTTCCCTGCAGATTTAAATTTTCAGTAATTAAAAAGTATAAAAAGGTTGAAGGAAAAAAAAAATGAAACCCTCACTTCAATTTGTAGCTTCTACAAACTCATTTTCAATGTATGCAGAACGAATCATCTTCTTGTCATTTCTCTCTTTTGTTTTCTTGATTTCAGAGCCTGATAATGGATAAGCGATAGAAAACAGACTGCTCAATGACAATTGTTGTATTGAAGTCAAAAGCAGTAAAATTCACCCGAGGCTGCTGTCCTCCTTTCGTCCTCACTTACTCACCAGATAACAGTTCAATTAGAATTACTCACCTGTTATGGCTTCCATACATCTATTCATTACTGTACTTTTTTCCTACTCACTTTAAGCCACATTATGGATTTATTACATAGTCCCAGTATCATTTACAATGTGAGCTTTGTATATCCAAAAAGTAAGGAGGGATGTTAAGAAATATTCTGGGGGTCATTTATGAAATCAGATATGTCAGTATTAGAGTTGAGCGAACACCTGGATGTTCGGGTTCGACGAGTTCGGCCGAACTTTCGAAAAATGTTCGGGTTCGGGATCCGAACTCGACCCGAACTTCATCCCGAACCCGAACCCCATAGAAGTCAATGGGGACCGAACTTTTGGGCACTAAAAAGGCTGTAAAACACACCCGGAAAGGGCTAGAGGGCTGCAAAAGGCAGCAAAATGTAGTTAAATCCCCTGCAAACAAATGTAGATAGGGAAATGATGAGTTAACATAAAATAAATAAAAATTAAACAATATTAATTGGAGTGAGGTCCCATAGCACAGAATCAGGCTTCAAGTCACCCACCAATGGAGAAGGTCACTTACTATTATTTTGACAACAGCACCCAGACAAAGGAGAGAGGTCCCACAGCAGAGAACCAGGCATCATATCACCCACCACAGGAGTAGGCCACCATTTAGTTACTTTGACCCCTACACCCAGACGGAGGAGAGAGGTTACACAGCAGAGAATCAGGCATTTAGATCACCCACCACAGGAGTAGGCCACCATTGAATCAGACCCCGGCAACCATGTCAGATGGCACAAGCATAAGCTTTATATCAATCAGCACAGGAGAAGGCGACTTTGACAGACTTTGACCCCTACACCCGGACGGAGGAGAGAGGTTTCAAAGCAGAGAATCAGGCATTTAGATCACCCACCACAGGAGTAGGCCCCAATTTAATGGGACCCCGGCAACCATGTCAGATGGCACAACCATCAGCTTCATATAAATCAGCACAGGAGAAGGCGACTTTGAAAGACTTTGACCCCTACACCCAGACGGAGGAGAGAGGTTTCACAGCAGAGAATCAGGCATTTAGATCACCCACCACAGGAGTAGGCCCCCATTGAATCAGACCCTGGCAACTATGTCAGATGGCACAACCATCAGCTTTATATCAAACCTGGAGGATTAACAGCAGGGAACGCTACCAGAGAGAAAAATGTAATTTACATAAAAAAACTTACAACATTTTTAAAGCATGTACAGTATATTGCAATAATACTTCATTTGAAACTCCAGTTTATTGCTCAGTAACACTTTCCATGGGATAACACCATTATTTTGCAGCATGAAGCACTTTCATAGCCAAAATGAATTCAACTGTTCAGATTACAAGAAATCAAATATTCCTCACTGATAGAAATTGAAGGTCAAACAATGAATACAGCTGTGCCTTTCTCACCTCTCTATTTTTCGTTTCTTGTCTTAGTGAGATAAATAGTGCTGATTGAGTTACTGAGCGAGTAAACCTAAGGCACCTGGGTATGAGGATGTTACCACAAGTCACAATGGTAGGAAATTTTCTATCACGCAAATTAGCAGAACAAAAATAATTAATGCAAGAATATCCGAGAGAGCTAAATGAATTGTAAGTGATAAACAATTTTCCCTGCAGATTTAAATTTTCAGTAATTAAAAAGTATAAAAAGGTTGAAGGAAAAAAATGAAACCCTCACTTCAATTTGTAGCTTCTACAAACTCATTTTCAATGTATGCAGAACGAATCATCTTCTTGTCATTTCTCTCTTTTGTTTTCTTGATTTCAGAGCCTGATAATGGATAAGCGATAGAAAACAGACTGCTCAATGACAATTGTTGTATTGAAGTCAAAAGCAGTAAAATTCACCCGAGGCTGCTGTCCTCCTTTCGTCCTCACTTACTCACCAGATAACAGTTCAATTAGAATTACTCACCTGTTATGGCTTCCATACATCTATTCATTACTGTACTTTTTCCTACTCACTTTAAGCCACATTATGGATTTATTACATAGTCCCAGTATCATTTACAATGTGAGCTTTGTATATCCAAAAGTAAGGAGGGATGTTAAGAAATATTCTGGGGGTCATTTATGAAATCAGATATGTCAGTATTAGAGTTGAGCGAACACCTGGATGTTCGGGTTCGACGAGTTCGGCCGAACTTTCGAAAATGTTCGGGTTCGGGATCCGAACTCGACCCGAACTTCATCCCGAACCCGAACCCCATAGAAGTCAATGGGGACCCGAACTTTTGGGCACTAAAAGGCTGTAAAACACACCCGAAAGGGCTAGAGGGCTGCAAAAGGCAGCAAAATGTAGTTAAATCCCCTGCAAACAAATGTAGATAGGGAAATGATGAGTTAACATAAAATAAATAAAAATTAAACAATATTAATTGGAGTGAGGTCCCATAGCACAGAATCAGGCTTCAAGTCACCCACCAATGGAGAAGGTCACTTACTATTATTTTGACCACAGCACCCAGACAAAGGAGAGAGGTCCCACAGCAGAGAACCAGGCATCATATCACCCACCACAGGAGTAGGCCACCATTTAGTTACTTTGACCCCTACACCCAGACGGAGGAGAGAGGTTACACAGCAGAGAATCAGGCATTTAGATCACCCACCACAGGAGTAGGCCACCATTGAATCAGACCCCGGCAACCATGTCAGATGGCACAAGCATAAGCTTTATATCAATCAGCACAGGAGAAGGCGACTTTGACAGACTTTGACCCCTACACCCGGACGGAGGAGAGAGGTTTCAAAGCAGAGAATCAGGCATTTAGATCACCCACCACAGGAGTAGGCCCCAATTTAATGGGACCCCGGCAACCATGTCAGATGGCACAACCATCAGCTTCATATCAATCAGCACAGGAGAAGGCGACTTTGAAAGACTTTGACCCCTACACCCAGACGGAGGAGAGAGGTTTCACAGCAGAGAATCAGGCATTTAGATCACCCACCACAGGAGTAGGCCCCCATTGAATCAGACCCTGGCAACTATGTCAGATGGCACAACCATCAGCTTTATATCAATCAGCACAGGAGAAGGCGACTTTGAAAGACTTTGACCCCTACACCCAGATGGAGGAGAGAGGTTTCACAGCAGAGAATCAGGCATCATATCAACCACCACAGGAGAAGCCACCATTGAGTTACTTTGACCCCTGCACCCAGGAAGAGGAGAGAGGCACCACAGCACATATTCTGGCATCATATCAGCCACCACAGGAGAAGCCACCATTGAGTTACTTTGACCCCTGCACCCAGGAAGAGGAGAGAGGCCCCACAGCACATATTCTGGCATCATACTCAACCACCACAGGAGAAGCCACCATTGAGTTACTTTGACCCCTGCACCCAGGAAGAGGAGAGAGGCCCCACAGCACATATTCTGGCATCATATCAGCCACCACAGGAGAAGCCACCATTGAGTTACTTTGACCCCCGCACCCAGGAGGAGGAGAGAGGCCCCACAGCACATATTCTGGCATCATATCAGCCACCACAGGAGAAGCCACCATTGAGTTACTTTGACCCACGCACACAGGAAGAGGAGAGAGACACCACAGCACATATTCTGGCATCATATCAGCCACCACAGGAGAAGCCACCATTGAGTTACTTTGACCCCCGCACCCAGGAAGAGGAGAGAGGCCCCACAGCACATATTCTGGCATCATACTAACCACCACAGGAGAAGCCACCATTGAGTTACTTTGACCCCTGCACCCAGGAAGAGGAGAGAGGCCCCACAGCACATATTCTGGCATCATATCAGCCACCACAGGAGAAGCCACCATTTAGTTACTTTGACCCCTTCACCCAAACAGAGGAGAGAGGTTCCACATCAGAGAATCAGGCATCATATCAACCACCACAGGAGTAGGCCACAATTTAATGGGACCCCGGCAACCATGTCAGATGGCACAACCATCAGCTTCATATCAATCAGCACAGGAGAAGGCGACTTTGAAAGACTTTGACCCCTACACCCAGACGGAGGAGAGAGGTTTCACAGCAGAGAATCAGGCATTTAGATCACCCACCACAGGAGTAGGCCCCCATTGAATCAGACCCTGGCAACCATGTCAGATGGCACAACCATCAGCATTATATCAATCAGCACAGGAGAAGGCGACTTTGAAAGACTTTGACCCCTACACCCAGATGGAGGAGAGAGGTTTCACAGCAGAGAATCAGGCATCATATCAACCACCACAGGAGAAGCCACCATTTAGTTACTTTGACCCCTGCACCCAGGAAGAGGAGAGAGGCACCACAGCACATATTCTGGCATCATATCAGCCACCACAGGAGAAGCCACCATTGAGTTACTTTGACCCCTGCACCCAGGAAGAGGAGAGAGGCCCCACAGCACATATTCTGGCATCATATCAGCCACCACAGGAGAAGCCACCATTGAGTTACTTTGACCCCGCACCCAGGAAGAGGAGAGAGGCCCCACAGCACATATTCTGGCATCATATCAGCCACCACAGGAGAAGCCACCATTGAGTTACTTTGACCCCGCACCCAGGAAGAGGAGAGAGGCACCACAGCACATATTCTGGTATCATATCAGCCACCACAGGAGAAGCCACCATTGAGTTACTTTGACCCCCGCACCCAGGAAGAGGAGAGAGGCACCACAGCACATATTCTGGCATCATATCAGCCACCACAGGAGAAGCCACCATTGAGTTACTTTGACCCCTGCACCCAGGAAGAGGAGAGAGGCACCACAGCACATATTCTGGCATCATATCAGCCACCACAGGAGAAGCCACCATTGAGTTACTTTGACCCCGCACCCAGGAAGAGGAGAGAGGCCCCACAGCACATATTCTGGCATCATACTAACCACCACAGGAGAAGCCACCATTGAGTTACTTTGACCCCTGCACCCAGGAAGAGGAGAGAGGCCCCACAGCACATATTCTGGCATCATATCAGCCACCACAGGAGAAGCCACCATTGAGTTACTTTGACCCCTGCACCCAGGAAGAGGAGAGAGGCCCCACAGCACATATTCTGGCATCATATCAGCCACCACAGGAGAAGCCACCATTGAGTTACTTTGACCCCGCACCCAGGAAGAGGAGAGAGGCCCCACAGCACATATTCTGGCATCATATCAGCCACCACAGGAGAAGCCACCATTGAGTTACTTTGACCCCTGCACCCAGGAAGAGGAGAGAGGCACCACAGCACATATTCTGGCATCATATCAGCCACCACAGGAGAAGCCACCATTGAGTTACTTTGACCCCGCACCCAGGAAGAGGAGAGAGGCCCCACAGCACATATTCTGGCATCATATCAGCCACCACAGGAGAAGCCACCATTGAGTTACTTTGACCCCTGCACCCAGGAAGAGGAGAGAGGCACCACAGCACATATTCTGGCATCATATCAGCCACCACAGGAGAAGCCACCATTGAGTTACTTTGACCCCTGCACCCAGGAAGAGGAGAGAGGCACCACAGCACATATTCTGGCATCATATCAGCCACCACAGGAGAAGCCACCATTTAGTTACTTTGACCCCTTCACCCAAACAGAGGAGAGAGGTTCCACATCAGAGAATCAGGCATCATATCAACCACCACAGGAGTAGGCCACAATTTAGTTTATTTGACCCTGCACCCAGGAAGAGGAGAGAGGCCCCACAGCACATATTCTGGCATCATACTAACCACCACAGGAGAAGCCACCATTGAGTTACTTTGACCCCTGCACCCAGGAAGAGGAGAGAGGCCCCACAGCACATATTCTGGCATCATATCAGCCACCACAGGAGAAGCCACCATTGAGTTACTTTGACCCCTGCACCCAGGAAGAGGAGAGAGGCCCCACAGCACATATTCTGGCATCATATCAGCCACCACAGGAGAAGCCACCATTGAGTTACTTTGACCCCTGCACCCAGGAAGAGGAGAGAGGCCCCACAGCACATATTCTGGCATCATATCAGCCACCACAGGAGAAGCCACCATTGAGTTACTTTGACCCCTGCACCCAGGAAGAGGAGAGAGGCACCACAGCACATATTCTGGCATCATATCAGCCACCACAGGAGAAGCCACCATTGAGTTACTTTGACCCCTGCACCCAGGAAGAGGAGAGAGGCACCACAGCACATATTCTGGCATCATATCAGCCACCACAGGAGAAGCCACCATTTAGTTACTTTGACCCCTTCACCCAAACAGAGGAGAGAGGTTCCACATCAGAGAATCAGGCATCATATCAACCACCACAGGAGTAGGCCACAATTTAGTTTATTTGACCCCTGCACCCAGGAAGAGGAGAGAGGCCCCACAGCACATATTCTGGCATCATATCACACACCACAGGAGAAGGCCTCTTTCAGTGATTTAGGCCTTTGGACCCAGACAGAGGAGAGAGGTCAGAGATTAGCTTCATATCCCCCAGCACAGCAGAAGACCGCTTTATTTGACTTAGGCCTCAGCACCCAGACAGAAGACAGAGGTAGCATGGCAGAGGTTATGGCTTCATGTCACCCGTTAGTTTAACCGGCCACTTTCATCTGGTTAGGCCCCGGCGCCCAGACAGAGAAGAGTTTCATTCAACTGTGGGTTTCATAAAATTTGTATCAAATAAAGAAGTGGCCCGTAGCACAACAAGACATGTTTTAGGCAGTTAATAAGGACTACTCTGCACAAGGGAGGGACAGGTCCTGTGGGATCCATGCCTGGTTCATCTTTATGAAGGTCAGCTTGTCCACGTTGGCTGTGGACAGGCGGCTGCGCTTGTCAGTAATGACGCCCCTGCCGTGCTGAATACGCGTTCAGATAAAACGCTGGCCGCCGGGCAGGAAAGCACCTCCAAGGCATAACATGCTAACTCTGGCCACGTGGACAATTTCGAAACCCAGTAGTTGAATGGGGCCGAACCATCCGTCAGGATGTGGAGGGGTGTACAGACATACTGTTCAACCATGTTAGTGAAATGCTGCCTCCTGCTAACACGTTCCGTATCAGGTGTCGGTGCAGATAGCTGTGGCGTGGAGACAAAACTTTTCCACATTTCTGCCATGCTAACCCTGCCCTCAGATGAGCTGGCCGTGACACAGCTGCGTTGGCGACCTCTTGCCACTCCTCTGCCTTCACCTTCCACCTGTTCCCCTGTGACATGTGGGAATGCTCTCAAGAGCGCTCTATCAGCGTAGCGCTTGTACTCGCGCATCTTACGGTCGCGCTCCAGTTCAGGAATTAAAGTGGGCACATTGTCTTTATACCGGGATCCAGCAGGGTGGCCACCCAGTAGTCTGCACACGTTAAAACGTGGGCAACTCTGCTGTCGCTGCGCAGGCATTGGAGCATATATTCGCTCATGTGGGCCAGGCTACCCATGGGTAAGTACAAGCTGTCCTCTGTGGGAGGCGTATCGTCATCGTCCACCGTATCCCCCAGCCACGCACCAGTGATGGGCCTGGGCTGCCACCCCGCTGTGAACTTGCGCCATCCTCGTCCCCTCCACCTCCTCCTCCTCATCCTCCTCGTCCTCCAGTACAGTGCCTTGGCTGGCGACTCTGTGAACCTGTCCTCTGCTGCTTAAACAAACCTCCTCTGAGCCACTTCGAACAGACTGGCCCGAAAGTGTTAGAAACGAGCCCTCATCCTCCTCCTCCTCCTCCACCTGGGCCACCTCCTCTAACATCATTGCCCTAAGTGTTTTCTCAAGGAGACATAGAAGTGGTATTGTAACGCTGATAACAGTGTCATCGCCACTGGCCATGTTGGTGGAGTACTCGAAACAGCGCAGCAGGGCACACAGGTCTCGCATGGAGGCCCAATCATTGGTGGTGAAGTGGTGCTGTTCGGCAGTACGACTGACGCGAGCGTGCTGCAGCTGAAACTCCACTATGGCCTGCTGCTGCTCGCACAGTCTCTCCAGCATGTGCAAGGTGGAGTTCCACCGGGTGGGCACGTCGCATATGAGGCGGTGAGCGGGAAGGCCGAAGTTCCGCTGTAGCGCAGACAGGCGAGCAGCGGCAGGATGTGAACGGCGGAAGCGCGCACAGACGGCCCGCACTTTATGCAGCAGCTCTGACATGTTGGGGTAGTGGTGAATGAACCTCTGCACCACCAAGTTCAGCACATGCGCCAGGCAAGGGATGTGCGCCAAACCGCTAGTCCCAGAGCTGCCACGAGATTTCGCCCATTATCGCATACCACCAGGCCTGGCTTGAGGCCCACCGGCAGAAACCACTCGCCGGTCTGTTGTTCAATACCCCGCCACAACTCCTTTGCGCTGTGGGGCCTGTCCCCCAAACATATGAGTTTCAGAATGGCCTGCTGACGCTTACCCCGGGCTGTGCTGAAGTTGGTGGTGAAGGTGTGTGGCTGACCGGATGAGCTGGTGGAAGCAGTGGAGGAGGAAGCCGAGTAGGAGGAGGAGGCTACAGGAGGCAGAGAATGATGCCCTGCGATCCTAGGGGCGGAAGGACGTGCGCCAAGGAACTGTCCGCCAGGCCCAGCCGCCACTACATTCATCCAGTGTGCAGTTAGTGAGATATAGCGTCCCTGGCCGTGCTTACTGGTCCACGTATCTGTGGTTAGGTGGACCTTGCCACAAATGGCGCTGCGCAGTGCACACTTGATTTTATCGGACACTTGCATGTGCAGGGAAGGCACGGCTGTCTTGGAGAAGTAGTGGCGGCTGGGAACCACATACTGCGGGACAGCCATGGCCATCAGCTGTTTGAAGCTGTCTGTGTCCACCAGCCGGAATGACAGCATTTCAAAGGCCAGCAGTTTAGAAATGCTGGCGTTCAGGCCAAGGGCTCGAGGGTGACTCGGGGAATTTGCGCTTCCTCTCTAAGGTTTGAGATATTGAGAGCTGAACGCTGCTGTGTGATATAGTGGAGACGCTAGTTGACGGTGGCGGTGGTGGTGGTGTCGGTGGCACATCCTCTGTTTGCTGCTTGGCAGGTGGCAACATTCCTCTCGAGGCGGAAGCCGAGGCAGCAGCGGTAGAGGGAGCAGGGGAGCCTCAGCGAGTGCCTGGTTTTTAAGGTGTACCCCACTGCAGTTCATGATTTGCATGTAGATGCCTGGTCATGCAGGTTGTGCTGAGGTTCAGAACGTTAATGCCTCGCCTCAGGCTCTGATGGCAGAGCGTGCAAGTCACTCGGGTCTTGTCGGTAGGACATTGTTTAAAGAAGTGCCATGCCAGGGAACTCTTTGAAGCTGCCTTTGTGGGGCTGGGTCCCTGTTGGCGATGTCCAGTAGCAGGCGAACTCTGGGGCGGCGGCTCGTCTGCTTTGGCCCCCTGCTCCCTCTTTGGCTTCGCTGTTGTCTCGGTCTCACCACTACCTCTTCCTCTGAACTGTGAAAGTCATCGCCACGACCTTCAGTCCATGTGGGGTCTAAGACCTCATCGTCCTCTGCATCGTCTTCCACCCAGTCTCCTCCCTGACCTCCTCCTGTTCAGTCTGCACACTGCAAAAGACGCGGCAGTGGGCACCTGTGTTTCGTCATCATCAGAGAGTCGGTGACTCTGCTGTGGTGGTATTCCCATGTCCTCTTCATCTGGAGACATAAGTGGTTGTGCGCCAGTGCATGGTATGTCTTCCTCCACTGGGGAAGGGCTAGGTGGACGCCCCTGGGAAACCCTGGAAGCAGAGTCTTCAAACAGAAGAAGAGACTGCTGCATAACTTGTGGCTCAGACCGTTTCCCTGATATGCTTGGGGGTGATGTGACAGACTGATGGGCTTGGTTTTCAGGTGCCACCTGTGCGCTTCCGCAGAAGACTGGGTGGAAGACCATGTGGTGAACGTGCTGGAAGCACTGTCGGCCACCCAATCGATTAATGCCTGTACCTGCTCAGGCCTTACCATCCTAAGAGCGGCATTGGGCCCCACGAGATATTGCGGTACATTCTGCCGGCTAGTTGAGGGAGTTCGTTCCCTACTGTGTGCGCCTGAGCCGAACGGCCACGCCCTCTACCAGCAACAGAGGCTCCACGGACACCACCACGACCGCGTCCTCGTCCCTTAATAGTATTTTTCTTCATTGTTGCGATTCAACTCGCACCACAATGAAATATATTATTTTTTATAAGCAAAATCCCCTCACTGGAATACTTTCAGTCTTTTGACTGTATGGATTACAGATGGAATGACTGTTATATGTGAGTACCGCTTTCTTTGACAGATTCTAGTATGGGTACATATATGTTTTCCCAACCCCAGCACATTAGTTTGCTAATTCCAGATGTATGAAACGCAGGCCTAACTGTATCTAGTATATTGAACGCCAGATAAACTAACTTGGCCTTTTTAAATAAAAAAATTCCCTCACTGGAATACTTTCAGTCTTTTGACTGTATGGATTACAGATGGAATGACTGTTATATGTGAGTACCGCTTTCTTTGACAGATTCTAGTATGGGTACATATATGTTTTCCCAACCCCAGCACATTAGTTTGCTAATTCCAGATGTATGAAACGCAGGCCTAACTGTATCTAGTATATTGAACGCCAGATAAACTAACTTGGCCTTTTTAAATAAAAAATTCCCTCACTGGAATACTTTCAGTCTTTTGACTGTATGGATTACAGATGGAATGACTGTTATATGTGAGTACCGCTTTCTTTGACAGATTCTAGTATGGGTACATATATGTTTTCCCAACCCCAGCACATTAGTTTGCTAATTCCAGATGTATGAAACGCAGGCCTAACTGTATCTAGTATATTGAACGCCAGATAAACTAACTTGGCCTTTTTAAATAAAAAATTCCTCACTGGAATACTTTCAGTCTTTTGACTGTATGGATTACAGATGGAATGACTGTTATATGTGAGTACCGCTTTCTTTGACAGATTCTAGTATGGGTACATATATGTTTTCCCAACCCCAGCACATTAGTTTGCTAATTCCAGATGTATGAAACGCAGGCCTAACTGTATCTAGTATATTGAACGCCAGATAAACTAACTTGGCCTTTTTAAATAAAAAATTCCTCACTGGAATACTTTCAGTCTTTTGACTGTATGGATTACAGATGGAATGACTGTTATATGTGAGTACCGCTTTCTTTGACAGATTCTAGTATGGGTACATATATGTTTTCCCAACCCCAGCACATTAGTTTGCTAATTCCAGATGTATGAAACGCAGGCCTAACTGTATCTAGTATATTGAACGCCAGATAAACTAACTTGGCCTTTTTTAAATAAAAAATTCCCTCACTGGAATACTTTCAGTCTTTTGACTGTATGGATTACAGATGGAATGACTGTTATATGTGAGTACCGCTTTCTTTGACAGATTCTAGTATGGGTACATATATGTTTTCCCAACCCCAGCACATTAGTTTGCTAATTCCAGATGTATGAAACGCAGGCCTAACTGTATCTAGTATATTGAACGCCAGATAAACTAACTTGGCCTTTTTAAATAAAAAAATTCCCTCACTGGAATACTTTCAGTCTTTTGACTGTATGGATTACAGATGGAATGACTGTTATATGTGAGTACCGCTTTCTTTGACAGATTCTAGTATGGGTACATATATGTTTTCCCAACCCCAGCACATTAGTTTGCTAATTCCAGATGTATGAAACGCAGGCCTAACTGTATCTAGTATATTGAACGCCAGATAAACTAACTTGGCCTTTTTAAATAAAAAAAATTCCCTCACTGGAATACTTTCAGTCTTTTGACTGTATGGATTACAGATGGAATGACTGTTATATGTGAGTACCGCTTTCTTTGACAGATTCTAGTATGGGTACATATATGTTTTCCCAACCCCAGCACATTAGTTTGCTAATTCCAGATGTATGAAACGCAGGCCTAACTGTATCTAGTATATTGAACGCCAGATAAACTAACTTGGCCTTTTTAAATAAAAAAATTCCCTCACTGGAATACTTTCAGTCTTTTGACTGTATGGATTACAGATGGAATGACTGTTATATGTGAGTACCGCTTTCTTTGACAGATTCTAGTATGGGTACATATATGTTTTCCCAACCCCAGCACATTAGTTTGCTAATTCCAGATGTATGAAACGCAGGCCTAACTGTATCTAGTATATTGAACGCCAGATAAACTAACTTGGCCTTTTTTAAATAAAAAAATTCCCTCACTGGAATACTTTCAGTCTTTTGACTGTATGGATTACAGATGGAATGACTGTTATATGTGAGTACCGCTTTCTTTGACAGATTCTAGTATGGGTACATATATGTTTTCCCAACCCCAGCACATTAGTTTGCTAATTCCAGATGTATGAAACGCAGGCCTAACTGTATCTAGTATATTGAACGCCAGATAAACTAACTTGGCCTTTTTTAAATAAAAAAATTCCCTCACTGGAATACTTTCAGTCTTTTGACTGTATGGATTACAGATGGAATGACTGTTATATGTGAGTACCGCTTTCTTTGACAGATTCTAGTATGGGTACATATATGTTTTCCCAACCCCAGCACATTAGTTTGCTAATTCCAGATGTATGAAACGCAGGCCTAACTGTATCTAGTATATTGAACGCCAGATAAACTAACTTGGCCTTTTTAAATAAAAAAATTCCCTCACTGGAATACTTTCAGTCTTTTGACTGTATGGATTACAGATGGAATGACTGTTATATGTGAGTACCGCTTTCTTTGACAGATTCTAGTATGGGTACATATATGTTTTCCCAACCCCAGCACATTAGTTTGCTAATTCCAGATGTATGAAACGCAGGCCTAACTGTATCTAGTATATTGAACGCCAGATAAACTAACTTGGCCTTTTTTAAATAAAAAAATTCCTCACTGGAATACTTTCAGTCTTTTGACTGTATGGATTACAGATGGAATGACTGTTATATGTGAGTACCGCTTTCTTTGACAGATTCTAGTATGGGTACATATATGTTTTCCCAACCCCAGCACATTAGTTTGCTAATTCCAGATGTATGAAACGCAGGCCTAACTGTATCTAGTATATTGAACGCCAGATAAACTAACTTGGCCTTTTTTAAATAAAAAAATTCCCTCACTGGAATACTTTCAGTCTTTTGACTGTATGGATTACAGATGGAATGACTGTTATATGTGAGTACCGCTTTCTTTGACAGATTCTAGTATGGGTACATATATGTTTTCCCAACCCCAGCACATTAGTTTGCTAATTCCAGATGTATGAAACGCAGGCCTAACTGTATCTAGTATATTGAACGCCAGATAAACTAACTTGGCCTTTTTAAATAAAAAATTCCCTCACTGGAATACTTTCAGTCTTTTGACTGTATGGATTACAGATGGAATGACTGTTATATGTGAGTACCGCTTTCTTTGACAGATTCTAGTATGGGTACATATATGTTTTCCCAACCCCAGCACATTAGTTTGCTAATTCCAGATGTATGAAACGCAGGCCTAACTGTATCTAGTATATTGAACGCCAGATAAACTAACTTGGCCTTTTTTAAATAAAAAAATTCCCTCACTGGAATACTTTCAGTCTTTTGACTGTATGGATTACAGATGGAATGACTGTTATATGTGAGTACCGCTTTCTTTGACAGATTCTAGTATGGGTACATATATGTTTTCCCAACCCCAGCACATTAGTTTGCTAATTCCAGATGTATGAAACGCAGGCCTAACTGTATCTAGTATATTGAACGCCAGATAAACTAATCTTGGCCTTTTTAAATAAAAAATTCCCTCACTGGAATACTTTCAGTCTTTTGACTGTATGGATTACAGATGGAATGACTGTTATATGTGAGTACCGCTTTCTTTGACAGATTCTAGTATGGGTACATATATGTTTTCCCAACCCCAGCACATTAGTTTGCTAATTCCAGATGTATGGAAACGCAGGCCTAACTGTATCTAGTATATTGAACGCCAGATAAACTAACTTGGCCTTTTTAAATAAAAAAATTCCCTCACTGGAATACTTTCAGTCTTTTGACTGTATGGATTACAGATGGAATGACTGTTATATGTGAGTACCGCTTTCTTTGACAGATTCTAGTATGGGTACATATATGTTTTCCCAACCCCAGCACATTAGTTTGCTAATTCCAGATGTATGAAACGCAGGCCTAACTGTATCTAGTATATTGAACGCCAGATAAACTAACTTGGCCTTTTTAAATAAAAAAATTCCCTCACTGGAATACTTTCAGTCTTTTGACTGTATGGATTACAGATGGAATGACTGTTATATGTGAGTACCGCTTTCTTTGACAGATTCTAGTATGGGTACATATATGTTTTCCCAACCCCAGCACATTAGTTTGCTAATTCCAGATGTATGAAACGCAGGCCTAACTGTATCTAGTATATTGAACGCCAGATAAACTAACTTGGCCTTTTTTAAATAAAAAATTCCCTCACTGGAATACTTTCAGTCTTTTGACTGTATGGATTACAGATGGAATGACTGTTATATGTGAGTACCGCTTTCTTTGACAGATTCTAGTATGGGTACATATATGTTTTCCCAACCCCAGCACATTAGTTTGCTAATTCCAGATGTATGAAACGCAGGCCTAACTGTATCTAGTATATTGAACGCCAGATAAACTAACTTGGCCTTTTTTAAATAAAAAATTCCCTCACTGGAATACTTTCAGTCTTTTGACTGTATGGATTACAGATGGAATGACTGTTATATGTGAGTACCGCTTTCTTTGACAGATTCTAGTATGGGTACATATATGTTTTCCCAACCCCAGCACATTAGTTTGCTAATTCCAGATGTATGAAACGCAGGCCTAACTGTATCTAGTATATTGAACGCCAGATAAACTAACTTGGCCTTTTTTAAATAAAAAATTCCCTCACTGGAATACTTTCAGTCTTTTGACTGTATGGATTACAGATGGAATGACTGTTATATGTGAGTACCGCTTTCTTTGACAGATTCTAGTATGGGTACATATATGTTTTCCCAACCCCAGCACATTAGTTTGCTAATTCCAGATGTATGAAACGCAGGCCTAACTGTATCTAGTATATTGAACGCCAGATAAACTAACTTGGCCTTTTTAAATAAAAAAATTCCCTCACTGGAATACTTTCAGTCTTTTGACTGTATGGATTACAGATGGAATGACTGTTATATGTGAGTACCGCTTTCTTTGACAGATTCTAGTATGGGTACATATATGTTTTCCCAACCCCAGCACATTAGTTTGCTAATTCCAGATGTATGAAACGCAGGCCTAACTGTATCTAGTATATTGAACGCCAGATAAACTAACTTGGCCTTTTTAAATAAAAAATTCCTCACTGGAATACTTTCAGTCTTTTGACTGTATGGATTACAGATGGAATGACTGTTATATGTGAGTACCGCTTTCTTTGACAGATTCTAGTATGGGTACATATATGTTTTCCCAACCCCAGCACATTAGTTTGCTAATTCCAGATGTATGAAACGCAGGCCTAACTGTATCTAGTATATTGAACGCCAGATAAACTAACTTGGCCTTTTTTAAATAAAAAAATTCCCTCACTGGAATACTTTATGGCTTTTCACTGTATGGATTACAGGTGGACTGGTATTAGTAGGGGTGACACAAGCACACCCAAGTCCCTGATGTAGGATTTCTATGGCACAGACCACTATTACAAGTGATTAATGGACGTTGGGAGAGATTGTGCTGCAGCACTAGTCCCAAGATGGCCGCCGCCTATCAGCCCAGTAACATGTGCCACAAATGGTCTGCACAACCTTTAAAAAAATAGCCTTGGACTGTGCTGCTAAATCGCTATTGGTCTGAATCCCAGGTGTAGATGTCTGACTTGTTTGGAGCTTTGGAATGCACACTGTGGCAGCTTCTGCTGCAGCACTACAAGTCGCAAATGGCGGCCGGCGGTCAGCCCAGGTACATGTGGATGGAAAATCACTCTGGCCACTCTAAAAATAGCCAATCCCTATCAAAAAGCAGCTCAGCTGCAGTTGTTCAGATGAATCACAGGTGGAGGAGAGAAATTTGCTTCCAGTTATTCAATTATCCCTGCCTATTCTCGCCCTAGCATCAGCTGCGTCTATCCCTGTTCTATTCACATCGGGAGTGAGCACGTCCCGACGTGCGCACAAGCTTATAAAGAGGCTGAGTCACATGCTGCACTTGGCCAATCACAGCCTTGCCAATAGTAGGCATGGCTGCGATGGTATCTTAGGGCAAGTAGTATGATGCATGTTGATTGGCTGCTTTGCAGCCTTTCAAAATGCGCCAAAATACATGCCGAACGACGAACCCGAACCCGAACTTTTACGAAAAAGTTCGGGTTCGGGTCCGTGTCACGAACACCCCAAAATTCGGTACGGACCCGAACTATGCTCGAACTGTTCGCTCAACAATAGTCAGTATGGTAGCATAAAAGTCACAAGTCATGGCAATTGCGACACTGCCCTGGCAACTGCAACATTTTTGTGACATTTTGTGATCCTTGCCACTTTTCACAGTGGTCTATGTTTAAGAGCTAAAAGTGACATTAGACCTGGATTATGGCTCATTTACTATGTGCCACTTTTGCAAAAGTCACAAAAAAGTCACAACCCACGCGAGGCAACTCCCTGGTCAACTTTTACCGTTAAGGGTGTAAAATACATTGCACTCATGCCACATATCTAATTAAGGTGCACCAGTTCATAAATTTGGTATAGACACACAAAGCAAAGTCAGACTAAAAACTGACATAAAAACAAGCATAAGACTAGGTCTACACGACGACATTTGTCATGCAACACTTTGTCACACCAATGTTGCGCAACAATTTTTATAATGATAGTCTATGGTGTTGCACTGCGACATGCGACATGCTGTGAACGCTACACGACAGTGGCAAAAAATCCATTTGAAATGGATTTTTCTATGGCTGTCGCATCGCAGTCGCAGGATGTCGCATGTCGCAGTGTGACACTATAGACTATCATTATATAAATTTTGCGCGTCATTGGTGCGACAAAATGTCTTGCGACAAATGTTGCAATGTAGTTGTACCCTATGTGTTGCATGTCGTCATGTAGACATAGATTAAATGATAAATGAGCCCCTGTGTGTTTATTCCAGTTCTTCAAATGCAATGCAAAAAGTACTAGGTACTTTTCTTCTTACTTTTTAGTTTTAGCTCTATAATATGCAGCATTATGACTTATGCATACAGAACAGCAGTGTTCACTAGTCATCTAAAAGGGCTTGCCTAAGGATAAAAATTGGTGTTTCAGTGTGCAGTCTGGCCTCTGTGTCCTTTAGGCCTCATGCACACGAACGTATTTTGGGTCCGCGTCCGAGTCGCATATTTTGCGGCTCGGGTGCGGACCCATTCACTTCAATGGGGCCGCAAAAGATGCGGATAGCATCTCCTATCCTAGCATGTCCTATTCTTGTCCGTTTTGCGGACAAGAATAGGCATTTCTACAATGGGCCGCGTTCCGTTCCGCAAATTACAGAACGCGGAACAGCTTCCGTGTTTTGCGGATCCGTGGATTGCGGACCGCAAAGCACCTACGACTCGTGTGGATGTGCCCTTAAAATGAAGTAGCAGTGAGGGTACAACAATGCCATGCAACTTTGTCTCCTTCATGTTCAGTCATTGATCATAACGGGCCTCTGAAGAAAGTCAAGCCAACCCTAGCAATATTCCACTAATCTGTAGCCTGAAACAATCTCTTTAATCCCTACAAGACCAAGCCAGTTTGGACCATAAGGACCAAGCCACATTTTGCAAATCTGACATATTTCAATTTGTGTGGTAATAACTCTGGAGCGCTTTTACTTATATAAGCGATTCTGAGATTGTTTTATCGTGACATATTGTACTTCATCTTAGTGGTAAATTTGAGATAATATGTTTCACCTTTATTTATAAAAAATTCCCAAATTTACTAAAAATTTGGAAAAAGTTATCATTTTTGATATTTGAATGTCTCTGCTTTTAAAGCAGATTGTGATAACTCATAAAATAATTGTTACTGTACATTTCCCAGATGTCTACTTCATGTTGGCATAATTTTGTAAATGTGATTTTATTTTATTTGGACATTAGAAGGCTTAGAATTTTTGAAGCAATTCTTAAAATTCTTAAATTTTTAAGACAATTTCCAAAACCCACTTGTTCAAGGAACAGTTCAGTTATGAAGTCACTTTGTGTGGCTTACATAGTAGAAACCACCCATAAATGACCCCATTTTAAAAACTATACTCTTCAAGTTATTCAAAACTGATTTTACAAACTTTGTTAACCCTTTAGGTGTCCCACAAGAATGAAAGGAAAATAGAGGTGAAATTTCACTTTTTGCAGATTTTCCATTTCAATCTATTTTTTCTCTTTAACACAGCAAGGTTTAACAGCCAAAGGAAACTCAATATTTATTTCCCTGATTCTGCAGTTTACAGAAACACCTCCTATGTGGTCATAAACTGCTGTATGGGTACACGGCAGGGTACAGATTGAAAAAAGCGCCATATGGGTTTTGGGGGGAAGATTTCACTGGGATTATTTTAAGTTGACATGTCACATTTGAAGACCCCTAGAGTGGAAACTCCTAAAAAGTGACCCCATTTTGTAAACTATGGGATGAGGTGACAGTTTTATTGGTACTGTTTTGGAGTACATATAGTAACATAGTAACATAGTATATAAGGCCGAAAAAGACATTTGTCCATCCAGTTCGACCTGTTTCCTGCAAGTTGATCCAGAGGAAGGCAAAACCCCTGTGAGGTAGAGCCAATTTTCCCCAGCCAGATAAACTAACTTGGCCTTTTTAAATAAAAAAATTCCCTCACTGGAATACTTTCAGTCTTTTGACTGTATGGATTACAGATGGAATGACTGTTATATGTGAGTACCGCTTTCTTTGACAGATTCTAGTATGGGTACATATATGTTTTCCCAACCCCAGCACATTAGTTTGCTAATTCCAGATGTATGAAACGCAGGCCTAACTGTATCTAGTATATTGTACGCCAGATAAACTAACTTGGCCTTTTTTAAATAAAAAAAAAATTCCCTCACTGGAATACTTTATGGCTTTTCACTGTATGGATTACAGGTGGACTGGTATTAGTAGGGGTGACACAAGCACACCCAAGTCCCTGATGTAGGATTTCTATGGCACAGACCACTATTACAAGTGATTAATGGACGTTGGAAGAGATTGTGCTGCAGCACTAGTCCCAAGATGGCCGCCGCCTATCAGCCCAGTAACATGTGCCACAAAATGGTCTGCACAACCTTTAAAAAAAATAGCCTTGGACTGTGCTGCTAAATCGCTATTGGTCTGAATCCCAGGTGTAGATGTCTGACTTGTTTGGAGCTTTGGAATGCACACTGTGGCAGCTTCTGCTGCAGCACTACAAGTCGCAAAATGGCGGCCGGCGGTCAGCCTAGGTACATGTGGATGGAAAAATCACTCTGGCCACTCTAAAAATAGCCAATCCCTATCAAAAAAGCAGCTCAGCTGCAGTTGTTCAGATGAATCACAGGTGGAGGAGAGAAATTTGCTTCCAGTTATTCAATTATCCCTGCCTATTCTCGCCCTAGCATCAGCTGCGTCTATCCCTGTTCTATTCACATCGGGAGTGAGCACGTCCCGACGTGCGCACAAGCTTATAAAGAGGCTGAGTCACATGCTGCACTTGGCCAATCACAGCCTTGCCAATAGTAGGCATGGCTGCGATGGTATCTTAGGGCAAGTAGTATGATGCATGTTGATTGGCTGCTTTGCAGCCTTTCAAAATGCGCCAAAATACATGCCGAGCGACGAACCCGAACCCGAACTTTTACGAAAAAGTTCGGGTTCGAGATCCGTATCACGAACACCCCAAAATTCGGTGCGGACCCGAACTATGCTCGAACTGTTCGCTCAACAATAGTCAGTATGGTAGCATAAAAGTCACAAGTCATGGCAATTGCGACACTGCCCTGGCAACTGCAACATTTTTGTGACATTTTGTGATCCTTGCCACTTTTCACAGTGGTCTATGTTTAAGAGCTAAAAGTGACATTAGACCTGGATTATGGCTCATTTACTATGTGCCACTTTTGCAAAAGTCACAAAAAGTCACAACCCACGCGAGGCAACTCCCTGGTCAACTTTTACCGTTAAGGGTGTAAAATACATTGCACTCATGCCACATATCTAATTAAGGTGCACCAGTTCATAAATTTGGTATAGACACACAAAGCAAAGTCAGACTAAAAACTGACATAAAAACAAGCATAAGACTAGGTCTACACGACGACATTTGTCATGCAACACTTTGTCACACCAATGTTGCGCAACAATTTTTATAATGATAGTCTATGGTGTTGCACTGCGACATGCGACATGCTGTGAACGCTACACGACAGTGGCAAAAAATCCATTTGAAATGGATTTTTCTATGGCTGTCGCATCGCAGTCGCAGGATGTCGCATGTCGCAGTGTGACACTATAGACTATCATTATATAAATTTTTGCGCGTCATTGGTGCGACAAAATGTCTTGCTACAAATGTTGCAATGTAGTTGTACCCTATGTGTTGCATGTCGTCATGTAGACATAGATTAAATGATAAATGAGCCCCTGTGTGTTTATTCCAGTTCTTCAAATGCAATGCAAAAAGTACTAGGTACTTTTCTTCTTACTTTTTAGTTTTAGCTCTATAATATGCAGCATTATGACTTATGCATACAGAACAGCAGTGTTCACTAGTCATCTAAAAGGGCTTGCCTAAGGATAAAAATTGGTGTTTCAGTGTGCAGTCTGGCCTCTGTGTCCTTTAGGCCTCATGCACACGAACGTATTTTGGGTCCGCGTCCGAGTCGCATATTTTGCGGCTCGGGTGCGGACCCATTCACTTCAATGGGGCCGCAAAAGATGCGGATAGCATCTCCTATCCTAGCATGTCCTATTCTTGTCCGTTTTGCGGACAAGAATAGGCATTTCTACAATGGGCCGCGTTCCGTTCCGCAAATTACAGAACGCGGAACAGCTTCCGTGTTTTGCGGATCCGTGGATTGCGGACCGCAAAACACCTACGGTCGTGTGGATGTGCCCTTAAAATGAAGTAGCAGTGAGGGTACAACAATGCCATGCAACTTTGTCTCCTTCATGTTCAGTCATTGATCATAACGGGCCTCTGAAGAAAGTCAAGCCAACCCTAGCAATATTCCACTAATCTGTAGCCTGAAACAATCTCTTTAATCCCTACAAGACCAAGCCAGTTTGGACCATAAGGACCAAGCCACATTTTGCAAATCTGACATATTTCAATTTGTGTGGTAATAACTCTGGAGCGCTTTTACTTATATAAGCGATTCTGAGATTGTTTTATCGTGACATATTGTACTTCATCTTAGTGGTAAATTTGAGATAATATGTTTCACCTTTATTTATAAAAAATTCCCAAATTTACTAAAAATTTGGAAAAAGTTATCATTTTGATATTTGAATGTCTCTGCTTTTAAAGCAGATTGTGATAACTCATAAAATAATTGTTACTGTACATTTCCCAGATGTCTACTTCATGTTGGCATAATTTTGTAAATGTGATTTTATTTTATTTGGACATTAGAAGGCTTAGAATTTTTGAAGCAATTCTTAAAATTCTTAAATTTTTAAGACAATTTCCAAAACCCACTTGTTCAAGGAACAGTTCAGTTATGAAGTCACTTTGTGTGGCTTACATAGTAGAAACCACCCATAAATGACCCCATTTTAAAAACTATACTCTTCAAGTTATTCAAAACTGATTTTACAAACTTTGTTAACCCTTTAGGTGTCCCACAAGAATGAAAGGAAAATAGAGGTGAAATTTCACTTTTGCAGATTTTCCATTTCAATCTATTTTTTCTCTTTAACACAGCAAGGTTTAACAGCCAAAGGAAACTCAATATTTATTACCCTGATTCTGCAGTTTACAGAAACACCTCCTATGTGGTCATAAACTGCTGTATGGGTACACGGCAGGGTACAGATTGAAAAAAGCGCCATATGGGTTTTGGGGGGAAGATTTCACTGGGATTATTTTAAGTTGACATGTCACATTTGAAGACCCCTAGAGTGGAAACTCCTAAAAAGTGACCCCATTTTGTAAACTATGGGATGAGGTGACAGTTTTATTGGTACTGTTTTGGAGTACATATAGTAACATAGTAACATAGTATATAAGGCCGAAAAAAGACATTTGTCCATCCAGTTCGACCTGTTTCCTGCAAGTTGATCCAGAGGAAGGCAAAAAACCCCTGTGAGGTAGAGCCAATTTTCCCCACTTAAGGGGAAAAAATTCCTTCCCGACTCCAATCAGGCAGTCAGAATAACTCCCTGGATCAACGACCCATCTTTAGTAGCTATAGCCTGAAATATTATTACGCTCCAGAAATAAATCCAGGCCCCTCTTGAATTCCTTTATTGTACTCACCATCACCACCTCCTCAGGCAGAGAGTTCCATAGTCTTACTGCTCTTACCGTGAAGAACCCTTTTCTATGTTTGTGTACAAACCTTCTTTCCTCCAGACGCAGAGGATGTCCCCTCGTCACAGTCACAGTCCTGGGGATAAATAGATGATGGGAGAGATCTTTGTACTGACCCCTGATATATTTATACATAGTTATTAGATCTCCCCTCAGTCGTCTTTTTTTCTAGAGTGAATAACCCTAATTTTGATACCCTTTCGGGGTACTGTAGTTGCCCCATTCCAGTTATTACTTTAGTTGCCCTCCTCTGAACCCTCTCTAGCTCTGCTATGTCTGCCTTGTTCACGGGAGCCCAGAACTGTACACAGTACTCCATGTGTGGTCTGACTAGTGATTTATAAAGTGGTAAGACTATATTTTCATCACGGGCATCTATGCCCCTTTTGATGCAACCCATTATCTTATTGGCCTTAGCAGCAACTGCCTGACACTGGTTTTTACAGCTTAGTTTGTTATTTATTAAAATTCCTAGATCCTTTTCCATGTCAGTGTTACTGAGTGTTTTACCATTTGGTATGTACGGGTGACTTGCATTATTCCTTCCCATGTGCATAACTTTACATTTGTCAGTGTTAAACCTCATCTGCCATTTCTCTGCCCAAGCCCCCAATCTATCCAGATCCATCTGTAGCAGAAAACTGTCCTCTTCAGTGTTAATTACTTTACACAGTTTAGTGTCATCTGCAAAAATTGATATATTACTGTGCAAGCCTTCTAAAAGATCATTAATAAATATATTGAAGAGAATAGGGCCCAATACTGAACCCTGAGGTACCCCACTAGTGACCGTGACCCAATCTGAGTGTGTACCGTTAATAACCACCCTCTGTTTTCTATTACTGAGCCAGTTACTTACCCACATACAGATATCTTCTCCTAGTCCAAGTGTTCTCATTTTATATACTAACCTTTTATGTGGTACAGCGTCAAATGCTTTGGAGAAGTCCAGATATACGACATCCATTGATTCGCCGCTGTCAAGTCTAGAACTTACCTCCTCATAGAAACTGATTAAATTATATGATTATATGATTTTTGATTACTCGATAATACTCTTTTGTGAGGCAAGGTAACCAAAAAATGGCACAGTTTTTATTTTTTGTTTTTTACGGAGTTCTCCTGACAAGAAAGATCATGTGTTACTTTTATAGAACAGGTTGATACGGACGCAACAATACCAAATATGTGTATTTTTTGTAGTTTCAGTATTATATAATAAAGCATTTTTGAAAATAAAAATAATTTTTTTTGTCTTCATTTTCTGAAAGCAACATTTCTTGAATTTTTCTGCCGATCATCTTGTGTAGGGGCTCTTTTTTAGCAGGGAGAGCTGACATTTTTACTGGTACCATTTTTGGGTATGTATGATTTTTTGATAATTCAATATGACACTTTTTGGGGGCAAGGTCACCAAAAAATTGCTATTTTGGCACCGTTTTTATTTTTTTTTAACAGTGTTCAACTGAGGGGGAAGATCATGTGATATTTTTATAGAGACGGTTTTTACGGACGCGGCGATACATAATATGTATACTTTTTATGTATTTCAGCTTTACACAATAAAAGCATTTTTTTGTTACTTTATAAAAGCATTTTTGAAAAAAAATCATGTTTTAGCATTTCCATTTTCTGAAGGTCTTTTTTTTTTTTCTTTGGCCGATTGTCTTATGTAGGGGCTTATTTTTTGCACTATTGCACTATTGCACTATTTGTACTATTTTGGGTTGCATATGACTTTTTGATTGCTTGGTATTATACTTTTTGTGATGAAAGGTGACAAAAAATGCTATTTTTTGCAGTTTTTTTATGGTGTTTACCTTAGGGTGTAAGTCATATAATACTTTTATAGTCATTACGGATGTGGAGATACATAATATGTCTACACATTTAAAAATTCATTTGTTTTACACTATAAAAGCATTTTTGAAGAAAAAAAATCATGTTTTAGTGTCTCCATATTCTTAAAGCCATATTTTTTTAAATCATTTGGGCGATTGTCCTATGTAAGGGCTCATTTTTTGCAGGAAGAGATGACGGTTTTATTGGTACTATATACTAGTACTCTTTTTGATCGCTTGGAATTACACTTTTTGTCATGTATGGTGACAAAAAATTGCATTTTTGGTACAGTTTTTATTTTTATTTTTTGTTGGTGTTCACCTGAGGGGTTAGGCCATGTGATATTATTATAGGGCTGGTTGTTACAGGCATGGCAATACCTAATATGTATACTTTTAAAAAATGTATTTCATTTTTTCACTATAAAAGCATTTTTGATGGGAACAAAAATCATGTTTTAGTGTCTCCATTTTCTGAAAGCCATACTTTTTTTATTTTTTGGGTGATCGTCTTAGGAAGGGTCTCATTTTTTGCGAGAAGAGATGATGGTTTTATTGGTACTATTTTGGGGTACATGTGTCTTTTGATCGATTATTGCGTTCACCTATGGTGGTAGATTATGTGAAATTTTTATAGAGCACATCATTACGGACGTGGCAATACCTAAAATTTCAGTTTTTAATTTATTTAATTTGTTAAACACGATTTTATGGTGAGGGGCTTTTTTTTTTAATTAAAATTAAAAAAAAAGTTATTATTAAAAAAACATTTTTTTCACTTTTCATATTTATCCCACTGTGGGACGTCACCTTTTCAGGGTTTGATCCCTTTTTCAATTCAGTACAGTACATTCTGTATTGTACTGAATTGAACTGTCAGCGTCTTACACAGTAAGACGCTGACAGTTGCCTAGGAGACCCAGCTGGATCTCCTGGGCTTCCGTAATTGGCGGGCTCCGATGCCTGTGGAAGGCATCGGGCCTGCCATGGCAACCATCGGCCCCCTATCAGTGCAGCGTGGGGGGCCGATGGAATAAGAGGGAGCCCCCTCCCTCAGTAAACCCCTCCCTCTGTAAATGCGGCACATGAAAGGGTTAATCTTCCGGCATCACAGCATACAGCGATGCCAGCGGATGCAGCAGGGGCCCGGCTATCAGTAACAGCCGGGCCCATGCTGCGGATTGGCCTGTAGTTCTGGAGGTCAGATCCTTACTGTTCAAATCTTGAGTAGCCATTCTAAGAATAGACCAATAGTGTTAACGTCCCAGAGATCCCTTTCAACTTATTTCATATTTGAGCTCAACTTATTTCATATTGGAGCTAAACATATGCTTAAAGGGGTTTTCCTGGAGTTAAATATTGATGACAGATTAGAGGGGCCACTCATACCTATTAGCTGTTTGATGAGGCTGTGGCACTCAGACCCATGTGTGTAGGTTTTTGGTATTAAAGCTCAATCCCTTGCACTCAAATACTACTGAGCTGTTGATAGGCCATGTGACGTACTGAATGGACATGACACAAACAGCTGATTAACGGGGATAATGGGAGTCAGACCACAACTAATTAGATATTGATGACTTACAGAATCTTAATGATAGGTCATCAATATAACCCCTTGAAGAACCCTTTAAACCAGTTGTCACTTCACCATGCCTTTGTTAAGTTAAATAGTGCTCCCCACTTATGTGCCAAAATGCTACCTCTGCATTCAGGAAAGGGTGCTGCCTGATAAAATAAATTCTCACCCCAGGAATGGTGCATCACTTGGAAACATTCGACTTTGGAAACATCCAAAGTCGATTTGCATAAAACTTTGTTCCAATGCTGTACGGAGCAGGAGCTCCATACAATACTAGAATTAGAAATGAGCGAATCAAAGCTGACTGCTGAGGAAGGGTTGAAATACATGCATATATATATTTATGCATGCATGCATGCATATCTAATATGCATATGCATATAACATGCATATGCAAATAATATATATGCATATATAAATAGGCACATTATAGGATGATGTACGCAGATGTGCCCAGCATCTGCGCACATCTGCCCTTAGTATTCTCCAGGGGCTCATTGCTGCCCCTGTGGGAATGTGCCCCCTTATGTGCCACTTGTTGGCCCCTTTTAAAGTAATGTCTCCTTTTCATATGTCCCCTTTATATGTCCTCTTTAATGTCCCCTTTATATATATTATATAAATTCCCCCTTAATCCATAGGCCCCATTGTATATATATTGTATACATAAATGTCCGGCAGGCCCCGCACTGAGTCAGTAAAGAGCCGGCCGCCCACAGAAGAAGAATCATGCCCTGGACAGAACGAGCTACCCCCTAGCACATTATTCATAGGAGGGCTAAGTATCACCCCCACTTACCACCAACGATTCACTAACCCCTTACCCAGCCACTATCCCACCAACGCTTTGCCCTTACCCAGCCACTACCCCACCATAGCTGTACCCCTACCATAATTAACCCTTGACTCAACAGCTGCAATCCTTGAAGCATAGCCCATATCTCCATATTAACCCCTTACTGAAACCCCTTAATAGCCCTGCCACAGCCACCCCTGCATTACCCCTCCACCTACCTCACTACCCCTGCATATTGCTGCTGTTGTCCGTGCAGCAATACAATATACCTTCAGTTATACTGCTATCTATCCATGCTACTGCTCCTCACCATACCCTTGCAGCAGTACGTTCCCCCCCGTCACTGCCCCAATAGCATTGTGTTTCCCCTAGGGACAGTATAGCACTAGGTGGGGTGGGCGGTCATATTTGTGTGTGTGTGTGTGTGTATTTTGTATTAGCTAGTGTTGTGGGTGGAAAGTGGGATTGTGTGTAGTGTAGTGTAGTGAGAATTGTATTTTTAATGCTGTGTATGTACTGTATTGTATGCATTATTTACGGTACCGTAGGTGTTAATAAATATTGTGTGTTGTTTGTACCTATTGTGTAGTGTGTTTTACTAGCGGTAGCTAGTTCAGTAAGGCGCACGCAGATAGCCAGTGACCAGTGTTAGGCGATAGTGTATTTTAAAGGTATAAATAGGCGGAGTCATCAGTAGACGACTACACCTATTTATGAATATAAATTATTGATGTTTGCATAAATATTAATAGTTAATATCCCCATTTGCACTGACAAAGTGGAATTCAATCAAAATTTCAGGAAAAATTCGATTCGCATCGAATGCGAATTTCCTCGCGCTTCATGGTAACAAATCAATTTTTTTCCCTAAATGGCTGCTACACATGTGAGAACTCTGGAAAGGCGGGATCACCCATACTGACATGCATGCAGCCAATCAGTAGCCAGCCGGGCCTTTGATGTCACAGCCCTATAAATACGGCGGCCATCTTAGATTCTGCCATTCTTCAGCGTGCTAAGTGCAGGGGAGAGACATGTCTGCAGGTGCTAGGGACAGTGATAGAAAAGACTTGATTGTGGTGAAAAAAACTATTTACAAGTGCAGGGAAAGATTTCTCAAGGTGTAGGGAAAGGATAGGGAGGGATCATTCCACCAGCATTTGTGTTGAACAGGGTTCAGTCGGGGAGGTGACAGCCTGGGTAATAGGAACAATCCGATTACACCTTGCTGAACTGACTGGGGATCCAAATTGCCATTATACAGCTTTGTAATTCCTGCAGACCTGTCTTCTTAGGGTGCAAATGGTTTTTGATACAGGCATTAACAGGTGTTATTGCAAGGAAATATTTCTAAGTTTTATTTGCCCTCATGCAGTGCAGTTATATGTTCTAAAGCATTTTTTGGCTTATATTAGTGGGGAAAAGGGCTTCTTAGCCGTTGTGTGGTGAAGGGCGAAAATTACAGACCTTTTTGTCGTGTATTAGTGGAAAAAGAAAAAAAATATTTTCCGCTCAGCGGTACAGTTATCTGTTTTAAAGCCCTTTTTTGCATGTATTAGTGGAAAAAGTAAAAAAAAAATTCCCACTCAACGGTGCAGTTATCTGTTTTAAAGCCTTTTTTTCCATATATTAGTGGAAAAAGAAAAAATATCTTTGCCGCTCAGCGGTGCAGTGATATACTTGGAAGCCCTGTATGCCATGTATTAGTGGCAAAATAAAAATATATTCGCCGTCCAGCGTTGCATATACAGATGTGTCCTCACTTAACTGATCACTAATCTCACCATGTCCTGAGATGTGTGTCACGAAATGACGTTATATCTAAATTGGATAAATTGCAATGCAATGTTCAGACAGCAGATGGTACATTTTCTTCCTAGTTTAATACCTGAACTTTAAGCAAATACCTGGTAATGGAACTGCAGTTGTGAAATATGGCTTGATTCACATCAGGTCTTTGTCTTACATTTAAAATATATAAAAAAAACTAGCAGAAGGACCAGGCTTCGCAAAGGTATATTTAATCTATTTCAATTCATATTTCCATGTGTCGTTAAAAGATATCAACAGTATCCCCCATAACAGTGACCTCTATAGCAACCCACTCCACTGCCTGCTAAGCCATGTATCTAATCCTATCCTGTGTGATACTGTCTGCTGAGCCATGTATCTAATCCTATTATGTGTCATACTTTCTGTTGAACAGTGTATCTAATCCTCTCCTGTGTAATAATGTATATTGAGCTGTGTATCTTAACCTCTCCTGAGTGATACTGTCTGTTGAGATGTGTATCTAATCCTGTACTGTGTGATACTGTCTGCCGAGCTGTGTATCTAATCCTCTCCTGTGTGATACTGTCTGCAGAGCTGTGTATCTAATCCTCACCTGTGTAACCCCACATTAAAGATCCACTGGACTACTGGGCAGCCAAACTGGATTTGTGGCTGCAACTAGCAGAGTTTGTCCTGGAAAAGCTGTCCTTCCCGGCCAGTAGTGTGTCATCAGAGCGGGTATATAGTGCGGCAGGGTCCATAGTTACCCCAAGAAGTACTCGCCTGTCCACCCAAAATGTGGAGAGACTGACCTTTGTCAAGATGAATCAGGCGTGGATCAGCCAGAATTTCCACCCACCAATGCCTGATGCATCAGATTAGATCATCCATGCTGCTTCACCCAAACCTTGACAAAAGAGACCAGCTTCTTCTGGCTACCTGCCTCAGTTACTATTCTGATGCTGCCACCCGCCTGATGCCATACATCTGATGCCAAGTGCTCCATCTTACACCCACCATCGTCAGCGGGTACTGTTATTGCCACCCATCTCCACACTCAGTCGTTGTGCCACTCTGTGGCCTCCTCATGATGCTGCTGCTGCCGCCACCTCCACACTTTGTCATTGTGTTACTCTGTGGCCTCCTGATGTTGCTGCTGCCACCTCCACACTCTGTTGTCTTGCCACTCTGTGGCCTCCTCCTGATACTGCTGCTGCCGCCACCTCCACACTCTGTCATTGTGCCCTTCTGTGGCCTCCTGATGCTGCCACCACCTCTTCACTCTGTCATTGTGCCACTCTGTGGCATCCTGATGTTCCTGCTGCCACCTCCACACTCTGTCAGGATACCATAGAGTAGCACAGTGACTGAGTCTGGAGGTGGTGACAGCATTAGGAGGTCACGCTGACACTCTGTGACTTCCTAATGCTGTCACCACCTCCAGACTCTGTCATTGTGCTACTCTTTGGTATCCTGATGCTGCTGCCACCTCCACACTCTGTCATTGTGCCACTGTGGCCTCCTCATGCTCTGTGCTTGTTACTGCAATGCACACTGTTCTACACCACTATAAAGGCTCTCAGCAGCAAGGAAATAGCAGTTTTTAATGCAATTCACTGTGAATATATTCAGATCGAACCAAATTAGTCCCGAAAAATTCCACAAACCGGCGAATCGAATTTTTGAACAATCCGCTCATCTCTAACCAGAATGTATTGACTCTGATGAGCCGAAGTTATTGCTTTGCGAAGTCTCGCGAGACTTCGCGCAATAACGTAATAAATTAATTTTACTGTAATAAACCATTTCCCGAACTCCGGTTTGGTTCCAAGGTTTTATACAGTACAAATTAATTTATTAAGTTATCGTGCATAGCCTCGCGAGACTTTGCGAACCAATAACTTCGGCTCATCAGAGCCAATACATTCTAGTACCTGCTCCGTACTGTATTAGAACGAATTTGGATCGCTCATCCATAATTATTATATAGGGAGACATTTTGTTAGACACATTTTACATTTTATAAAAAATTTGTATTTAAATGATTGTCTCAATTCATACTAATATTGCTTTCTGAATTTATAGTATATACATTACAGTCAAATTGCAATACTGTTGCATGCTATAAAAATGGGTTTAAATTCAAATCTACTGTAAAGTGATTTTTACTAAGGGCTCATTCACACGGCCGTAGGTGGGCCGTTCTGTGCATTGGGGGCCACAATTTTTGGTCCCCAATGCACGGGCAACCTCTGTACGGCCGCTGGGATGAATTCAGACCCATATAACTTGAATGAGTCTGCATTCGTCCGTTCCTCAAAAAGATAGAGCAAGTTCTATCTTTTTGCGGAACAGAAGTACGGAACAGAACCCCACGCAAGCACTCCGTAGCATTTCCGTGGTGTTCCATTCCGTGATTCCGTTCCGCACTGTTCCGCATCTCCAGAATTGCGGACCCATTGAAGTGAATGGGTTCGCATCCGTGATGCGGAATGCACACCGAACAGTGCCCGTGTATTGCAGATCCGCAAATGCGGTCTGCAATATGGCAACATGTTCGTGTGCATGAGCCCTAATGCAGAGGCATAGCCAAATTTAATGTAGGGTTGACCCTATACTGGATCTTTGTTTCCTAATAATATTCCTCTTGTACACTTAATTTCCTTATTGCTATCCCAATTAATGCTGTTCATAAGCTTGCATTTGTATCCTGGCTGTAACTTCATGGTTGTTATTACAGATTGTGGATTTGTGCACCGTGTATAGGAAATGTAGAAGCAGGTGAAATATCATCTTGGTCTTGAGAAAAGGTACAGATTCGTGCAAGTTAATATTTTAGAAACATGAAAAAGTCAGTCTGCTATACGTAATTGATATTGCACTGTGGAAGCAGGCAATATATATAAAAGCCACATGCAGAATTGATATGTTTGCAATGATTTCATCCGTCCAATAAAAATGGTACAAAGTAATACACTGTCATTAAAATGTCACTGAAATCTATGATGCAAGTACAGTTTACACATGGTCATCTCTCACTTAAATACATAGGAAAAGTTAAAATATGGATACAGAACTGGCAATCAGGAGTGTTTGAACTGGTCATGAAAAAGAAAAAGTTTTCCTTTTATTCAGTGTTACATTTTGATCACAGCTTTGGTGATTACATAATCCTTCAACAGACATAGGATTATAAAGTAACTGAAATACTTTAATTATTTTTCATCATATTCATAAACTGATTATTAGAGATGAAAGAAATAATTGTAAACAAGTCAAATTTGTTACCAACTTCCCAAAAGTTTTATTTACAGTTCAGAAGAACGAGAAGACATCTCCCAAAAAGGGATAATTTACGTACAGAGCAGTGTGTTTTTAAACAGGCTGTTTTTAACCAGCGTCGACCATCCGTTCACCCATAACCATACATGTCACTTTCACTTTGTCATTACTTATGCTGTCTTAGCATTAAAGAGCTCGAAAAGGGTTGGATATAGTCCTAGGACACATGCGGGGGTATGCAAATTTTGTTTTTTTTAGGGCAATTGGGACATTTTTAATTCAGACCATTTATTTGGTCAGAATCTAATCCGATGTTTGATTTGACCAAATAAGACCCAGAATTTCTATTGATTATATTTTGTTAACAAACATTATATGTTGTCCATGACTCATTTTATCAGAAATATTAGGGAGGTTACTATTCAACTAAATAAATACTTTAGACTAGCTGACACACTGTTATGCCTAGAGCAGGACTGGAGAGTTGTGGTGCATGGAACAGAGATGGGGGGGAAGTATCAAACCTGTGAAAAGGAGAACTTGCTTAGTTGCCCAAAGCAACCAATCACATTACACCTATCATTTTCCAAAGGAGCTCTGAAAAATAAAAGGTGGAATCTGATTGAATGCTATAGGCAACTAAGCCATTTTCCTTTAAACCAGTTTTGATAAAACAACTTCATTTTCTTTTAGGTTCTTCAAAGCTCATGCCATCAGCCAACTCCTCCAGCCATGGATGGCACAACACAGTGTTGCAATGAAAGTAGGGATATATAAACTAATCTTAGGTGTTCTTCTTCACAGTTTCTCAACCCCTCCTTTGACATCAGTTGACAAGTTAAAACTGTTATCACTGTCCTGTTCTAACAGCTTTTAGGCATTTATAGGAAATGATAAAAAAAAATATTTTCCACCCCTATAATGCCCCCCAAAAAAACCAGGCCCCTCATACTGGTTATACTTATCCTGTTCTCCGGCACCCGCTCCACCTTTAAACAAAACATCTGTCGATGGGGGGCAGCCAATAGCAGTCCGTGACTGGGACAAGCCTCCCTAGCATTGCAGGCCCGGGCATTGTTGGGGGCATTATATGGATTAGATAACCCCTTTAAATCTAAATAAAAATATTACGCCATTTTGATAAAAGCACCACTATATTAATTTTCAAGCAATATTTCTTTGTCCTTCATTTGTGCAGAACTTATTTGCATTATATCCGTTATTGTTTTCCGTTATAACGTGGTAATAATTTAAAATATGTGAATTTGTAAGACAGAATTCAAAATGGAAATCTTTAGAGGAATTCTGTTTTGATCCATCATAATAAAGGTCTATGGGCAGGCATAACGGATCCATCTGATTTGCATTATCCAGGACAGAAAAGAAAGTCCTGTCGACAGGACCCTGTATAACGTAACATAGTCTGTTAGGTTGAAAAAAGACATCTGTCCATCCAGTTCAGCCTGTTATCCTGCAAGTTGATCCAGAGGAAAACAAAAATGGTTATATAAAATAATAGCTATAATAACCTGTAAAATTAGTACACTCCAGAAATACATCCAGGCCCCTTTTGAACTTTCTTAGTGAATTCACCATTACCACCTCCTCAGCCAGAGAGTTCCATAGTCTCACTCCTATTACCTTAAGGAATCCTTTTCTATGTTTGTGTACAAAACCTCTTTCTTCCAGACGCAGAGGATGTCCCCTTTTCACAGTCCTGGGGATAAACAGATGATGGGAGAGACCTCTATACTGCCCCCTTACATATTTATACATAATTATTAGATCTCCCCTCATCTTTTTTCTAAAGTGAATATCCCTCATTTTTACAGTTATTACTTTAGTTGCCCTCCTCTGAACCCTCTCCAGGTCTGCTATATCTGTCTTGTTCACAGGAGCCCAGAACTGTACACTAGTATTGAGCGCGAATATTCTAATAGCGAATTTGTATCGCGAATATCGGCACTTAATTTGTGAGTATTTCAAATATAGCTCTATAAATTCGCTATTTCGAATATTCGTTTTTTTTTTTTTTAGTTATATTTTTTTCTTTCCCACTTCCCAAAAGTAGTTCTTACCTGTCCTGAGGATTCCTGGCTTCCTGGCTGCTCCAGTCAGTGCCCGTTGCCGCTTCTGCCGACTTCCGTGCACATAGAGCATCCCCATCACCATGGGAACGTCTCTATATACTAAAATGTACTGTTGGATTTGAGAATTACGTTGAAATCGCAATGCGATTAATTCAAGTTCTATTAATCGCATTGCGATTACAACTTAGCACTGCTATCTTACATATTAGGCTAGAATTAACGAATATGGAATATAGCAGCAGTGCTAAGTAGAAATCGCAATGCGATTACTCCAAGTTACATTAATCGCATTGAGATTTCAATTAGCACTACTATAATATATTCCATATTCGTTAACTTCGCTAATTCTACCAAGCCAACCATAGTAAACCAGGTCTAAGTAGAAATCGCAATGCGATTAATTCAAGTTATATTAATCGCATTGCGATTTCAAGGTAATTCTCAAGTCCGACAGTACATTTTAGTATGGAGACGTTCTTGGCTTGGTAGAATTAGCGAATATGACGAATGTATTCGTCATATTCCTCAAAACGAAGATAACAAAGTATTCTTCATCTTCGTTTTAGCAACCTATTCGTCAACTTCGCTAATTCTAGCAATCAAATAGGAGGGTTGACTATAGAGACAGCTGTGTTTAATTCGCTATGCGATTATATATATATATTTTTTTAATAAATAGAATAATTATAATAATTATCAAGTAATATAATTATTCTATTAAAAAAAGCTAAGTAATATAATCGCATAGCGAATTAAACACAGCTGTCTCTATAGTCAACCCTCCTATTTACTTGCTAGAATTAGCGAAGTTGACGAATAGGTAGCTAAAACGAAGATGGAGAATACTTCGTTATCTTCGTTTTGAGGAATATGACGAATACATTCGTCATATTCGTCATCTTCTCTATAATTCTAGATATGAAACCAATAGGAAAGTAGCCTAAGTTAAAATCGCAATACGCAATTATTTAAATCGCATATTAATCGCGATAACTAGAATAATGACGAATATTCGATTTCGACGAATATGAAACGAATATTCTTTCAAATATTCATGAATTTCGTCGATATCGAATATGGCACCTGCCGCTCATCACTACTGTACACAGTACTTTATGTCTGCTCTGACTAGTGATTTATAAAGCGGCAGGAATATGTTCTCATCACGGTCATCTACTTCTGAGTTTGATACCGTCCCTTGGAGCCAGGGGTCACAGCATTCCTTCTGCTCCTCCTCTTTGCAGCTTTAGAAAAGCCTTTAATTTGCATCTCATCAATAGTCACAGTGATCGCATTAGGGACAGCTCATTAGTCAATCAGCTGCAAACACAGAGCCAGAGAATATTAACCTTTGCAGTGCTGCAACAGAGGTGAATTCACACATACAGTAGGCAGCCATTTCCCATATGCACAGGACAGGGGTGATCATGAACTGCCATTGTTAACTCCTTAAGGACACATGACGTATGGGTACGTCATGTGTCCAGTCCCTAAAGATGGCGCCCGCTCTTGGCCGCTGCGGGCACCATCGCTGCGGGGGTCCGGCTGATTCCTGTAGCTGACCCCCGCAGCTGATGATCGCGGTCGGCAGCGCTGCCGACCGCGATCATTTAACCCTGCAGATGCCGTGATCAATCCTGATCACGGCATCTGCACGCGCTAAAACCGAAAGTAAAACTTTCGGCAGCGCTTCGGCTCCCCCTAGTGGTGATCGGGAGAATCGGAGCGCTGTAAGGGATAGCCTCAAGCCTTTCATTCAGCTTGAGGCTATCACTTACTATTTCCTATGGAGCCCTTGTTAGCAATAGGGCTTCATAGGAAAGTAGTAAAATGCTCATAAACTCCAATACAAGTGTATTGGAGTTTATGATAGAAGCAATCAGGTAACTGATTTATATAGGTCCCTATGGGATCTATATAAAAGTGTAAAAAAATAAAAAAAATAAAAAAATAAATAAAAAAAAACTAAAAATGTAAATCACCCCCCTTTCCCCAAAATTAAAATAAAATAAAAAAATACACATCATGGGTGTCGCAATGTGTGAAAACACCCATAGTATAAAAATATAAAAATATATTTCCCATACGGTAAACAGAAAAACGGAAAAAAGCGCCCAAATGACCGATTTGCCGTTTTTGGACGCTTCATTTTCTCAAAAAAAATTAAATAAAAAGCGATCAAAAAGTCCTACACACCCCATAATGGTATCAACTAAAAGTTAAGATCGCCCCGCAAAAAATAAGCCCCCATACAACGCCATACACTTATATACAAATACGTTTTAGCGGTCAAAACATGGCGACAAAAAATAAAAATTATTTTCCCACTTTTGAATTTTTTTCACTATCAAAACGCAAGAAAAGCTATACATATTGGGTATCGCCGATTCGTACTGACCTGTAGAATAAAACTAAATGGTCAGTTTTATCGCAAATCAAACGTCGTAATTTAGAAACCCGTAAAACTGTGGTGAAATTGCTTTTTTTTTGCAATTTCACCCCATTTGGAATTTTTTTCCCGCTTCCCACTACACCGTATGCATTATTAAATGATGGCGTTGGAAAGTACAACTTGTCCCGCAAAAAATAAGCCCTCATATGGCCATGTGAACGGAAAAATAAAAAAGTTATGGGTCTTGGAAGGCATAGAGCGCAAAACGAAAACGCAAAAATGTAAAAACCCTGTGTCCTTAAGGGGTTAACAGACCTCATGCATAGCTATGTTGGTGGTGGTGGCAATAGTGGTACTTTTAGTGTAGTAGTGGTAGCGACAGTGGCATTCAGGGAAAATACAGAGCAGGGAATTGGAAGGGGGGCCAAGGAGCTCACAATGACATCACAGTCTGATAAATGTAGCAGGGAGGGTGAGAAGGATTATGGTCCTGAGGAGGTGAGGCTGCTTTCACACTGGCGTTTTGGATTTCATTTGTGAGATCCGTTTCAGGGATCTCACAAACGGTCCAAAACGGATCAGTTCGGCTCCGTTCAGTCTCCATTCCGTTCTGGAGGCGGACACCAAAACGCAGCTTGCAGCGTTTTGGTGTCCGTCTGACGATGCGGAGCCGAACGGATCCGTTTTGACTTACAATGTAAGTCAATGGGGACGGATCCGTTTTCAATGACACAATATGTTGCATTTGAAAACGGATCCGTTCCCCATTGACTTTCAATGTAATTCAAAACGGATCCGTTTTGACTTTGACAATTTTTTTTTAAAGCTAATGCAAACGGATCCGTTCTTTACGGATACAAACGTTTGCATTATAGGTGCGGATCCATCTGTGCAAATACCAGACGGATCAGCACCTAACGCCAGTGTGAAAGTAGCCTAACATCAGAGGAGAAGTTTGGTGGCTCCAGGAGGGCCAATAATGAGCTGAGGCAATGTATGGCCACACCCCCAAACAAAAAAAGAGGGCCATATCTTCCATTATGGTCAGCTCAGCAACTGGTGATGCTGCTGATCCTTTTTGCACAGGCTCAAAATGTGCCAGAGGTAAGTCAAGGTTAGCTGCTTCTAGCTCTGTGCAAGTATCTCCCGTCTGGCAGTATTTTTTCCACAGTACCTGAAGACAAAGCATTTCTATGTGCAAGATCTACAGTTTTAACATAAGCCATGGGCATTCAAACATAGGCACCACAGCTCTATTGCAGCATATGAAGAAGCATCACCAGATCCTGTGGGAAAATAGAAGTGAGTAGCTCAACATTTGCCCTCCAGTTTCATTTGTGCAGCCAGGCCACATCCACATACCATACTGTGTCCGTGTCATCGGTATCATCAGTTACTGATTCTCCTGCTCAGGGTAATCCTCTTACCTGGCTCTATCGTTCGCCAATGATAGCGGAATGTGTGACCAGGAAACAACTCTACCCTCCCAACAATCCAGTGATGCACAAGCTTAAGTCTCACCTGGTCAAGTTGCTGGTGATGCAGTTGTTGTTGTACCACTAAGTGGATTGTGCTGTCCTTAGGGAACTGATGGCATGCACTTATCCTTACTGCATGATAACTAGCCACTATTATCTCTCCAGAAAATTCATAATACTTCCATGGCTGAGATTCTTAAAAAAATGACCAGAAAGAACCAGAAATTATTAAACAAAAAATTTAATTTTTGTCTCTGTTACCATGGTTACTGATCATAAAAACTACAATAGTAATGATGGTTAAGAAAAAACTGTAAAAAGAGTTTTTTTGTTTTTCTTTTTACCAGATAATTTGTATTAAGACTTTAAAACATTGAAATACTGTACAAAACAAAACCCAAGGCCTTCAGACCTTAATCCTTTGCTACTTCAACACTCTGGAAGGCCAAAGCTACCCTGGCCACCTATTGTAGGCCTTTTTAGGCAAATTTTAAGAACTAACTGAGCACAGAGACCATACATGACCGTCTGGAGGAGGATGGGTGGAGGTTTTCTAGTTATGACACGGAGTACAAATTCCAAAGGGTGTATTTTAAAGATATATTGTAAAATCTGGTAAAATAAGCATGTCAAAGCACAGAAAAGTCCATGTGCCATCCGTGTGTCAAATGAAAATCAGCAACAAAATGCACACATAATCGAAAAATCCGTTTGGGATTTTCAAGAAGAAAATTCTCAAATAATTGCATTCCACTAACTGTTAGAGTACAGTATACAGTAAGCATTTTCTGGTTTCAGCAATAACCATTGTTATTTGTATAATGAAAAGTTATATAATCTCCAAATATATTTTGGGTTCTAAATCCTTATAGTTGTCAAGATATGTGCTTTCGTTCTACTAAAACCTTCATTTTTTACCTCAAGTGGATTAAAAAAAATGTCAAGTGCATTGTTCAGTATGTCAGAGTTATGATGACTCTACTGTCATTGTTATGATGACCAGGTTTTGAAGAAATAGGAGGTCATTTACTTACAGAAATACGTCTAAATTAGGCATATTTCTGGAGCAGATTGTGATGCAAATATTTTTTGCACCGGAATCTGTGACTTTTCCCAGCTCATGCCAGGTCTACAAAAGTGGCCGTGCAGTGAGCGGGGAAAGGGAACAGGCCGGCAGGCCCATCTCATTCATCCTTTTCTATGCCTATTTTAGGCATAAAAAATTGTCTAAATCTATGCCAGCAAGGGAGCTGGCGTACATTTAGAAGCGGCAGTGGATCCGCCGAAGTTATGCAGAGGACTGCACGTCTACATAACTTTGACGAATCCCCTGCCAGCGAAGCGCCTTATTAAGACCAGCATCTAAAAAGCTGGTTTTAGGGGGCGGAGCCGGCACCTGCATTGGATGGCCGCATGAGATAGCTGCTCCGTTACTCGATCACCCTTACAGCTTGGATATACAGCCTGGCTCACCCAAAATGGTGAAAATCGGAAGGTCCAAACCCAGTGACACCCCAGAACCACCTAAAGGCGCCTAAGGAGGAGGTGAAATGGATAAATTCATTAAAAAGGCAGCTACTCTGTACGTCGCTCGAGAAAACAAGATAGCGCCGACACCGCTGTGCTCCACGAGCTGCTCTCAGCAGAGCTACATGACATCGCACACCGCTGACCTTGGACTTAACCACCATAAAACAAGAGGTACGGCAGATGGGAGGGAGGGTGGAGTCCCTAGAAAGTACCTGCACCGCTATAATTATTCACCAAAAAGCAGTATCAACTCACCTCACCTCCATCCAATACTCCCTAAATACCTTATACAGCGCTTTGGAAGAACAGGAGAACCGGGGGAGACGAAATAATTTGCGCTTTCGTGGGATTCCAGAGTCCATCCCCCCCAGTTACAAAACCTAAACCAGCTAACAATGCTCCATCGAGAGATGTTATTTGCAAATTTTTAAGCTTCCCAGTGAAAGAGGCAATTCTCACAAAAGCGCGCCAAGCCGACATTATATCCTGGGAGAGTCACGAAATTCTGGTGTTTCAAGACCTAGCACAGTCCACTCTGCGCAAAAGGAGAGCCTTGAAGCCTTTAACAGATTGGCTCCGGTCTCACAACACTCCTTACCCCTGGGCCTTCCCTTTTGGATTATCCTTTCTGCACGTTGGCCGCAGGATGACTGTGACAACATTTCAAGATCTGATTTCATCATGTTGGTCGGGCACTGTGACATCATCACTGATGATAATGTCAATGCACCTGGCCACCGTGCTGGCGTGGTGACGTCACACGTCACTGCGTGCAAGATTTTGAGCGGTATCTTCAATTAAGATGGCCACGATGGCGTATCCATGAGCAAATTGATGAGGTATGTATTTTTTTTTACAGAAAAAATAGAATAATTACCATGAAGCGCAAGGAAATTCAGCTTCACTACAAATCAAATTTTTCCTGAAATTCGAATGAAAGTCAATTCATTTGGCTTCCACTCGCTCAACACTACCATGTTTACCATCCTCTCTAACTCCAGCCCCCATTGAATCCCACAGTCTCCTCCTATATGCCACTCTCTATCTACTCTCCCTACCCCCTTATTGGTGTGAGCTCCCGCTCCCTTCCCCAGGTCCTAGTTTAAAAGCTCTTCCAGCCTTATAACCTTTCTTTCCCCTACCACAGCTGCACCCTTCCTATTAAAGTGGAGTCCATACTTACTGTAGAGCCTGAAGAGCCTGTAGAGTCCACAGTAAGCCCATACTTACTGTAGAGCCTGAAGCCGACCGAGAACTCAGCCTAATTTTCAATGATTCCATACCTTCCTTCCTACACCAGCTTCTGAGACACTTATTTAACTTCCTAAGTTCCCGCTCACTCTCTATTGACACTCGTAGCACTGGTTGTAATTTTAAAAACACCACCATGGAAGACATAGACTTGAGCTTCTCTCCTAGTTTCCTAAAATAATTTTTAAGGCCCTTCCATATCCCCCTTTGTCATTAGAATTAATGTGTACCATGTCAGGTCTTCCCCAGTTCCACTTAGCATCTGTCTATTCAGATTGCTGAACCCAAGCACCCGCAAGACAGCAAACTGTTTGGCATTCATTGCAATAGATGACCCTGTCTGTCCACCTAATAATGGAGTCCCCTACCACCAGCATCTTGCTGACCTTTACTCCACTCCTCTTGTCATCCTTCTTACAGCAGTCATCCTCCGGCTTGCAAGTAGCAATGTCCTGGTTCAGTGTTGCTGGACTTGCCTCCCTAATATCTGCCAAACAGGCATATTTACTAGGTTACAGGTCAGGACTAGCCTCCCTGTCATTTTTTCCCCTACCCCCTCTCATAAGTGTTACCCAACCACTGACCTCATATAATTTAATACTAAATGTTTTAACAGATATAAAAGTGATATTCATTTAAAAACATAATAATAACTATTGAATTTATGTTAGTTAGTATATTCATTATTATTTAAAGGGAACCTGTCATCAACTTTATGCTGACCTCACTGAGGGCAGCAGAAAATAATGACAGAAATGGTGATGTTAGCGGTGTGCGACTCATGAGCTAACAAAAGTGGTTGCTGAGAATCGGCATCATAATCATTGCAGCACAGGTCTTGAAAAGAGTCAAATCTACTTGAGAAGAGTCATGGTTATTCATAATATCCTGGTCTCCCCGCCTATCTGCTGATGGTTGGCAGTCCTTTCCTAGAGATAAAGAGAGAAAACTAAGTAGAAGACTGTCAGTCATCAGCAGGTTGGAAGGGAGAGCAGGAATTTATGAATAACCATGACTCTTCTCAGGTGACTCTGTTCCAGGCCCAGATTGTGATGTTGGTTCTTGGCAACCACTTACTTTTAACTTTTAAATGACAGATCACTGACATCATCTCACCTGTCTCTTCTTTATTCTGCCGCTAGTATGGGCAGCATAAAGTTGATGACAGGTTCCCTTTAAGTCACTTTCTTTGCAAGCTGCAAGGTCAACCAACAAATCATGTAAAAATGTATCATTTGACTCTGTACATCTTTAAGTAAAATATTGTGGGATGCTTAGGAATAAGCCAATGTGGCGTCACATGGTGCCAATTTCAACCATAAATGAGGAATATCTTATCAAGCTGTCAGTGAATAATATATCAGTGTTGTGAATGAATCAAGATAAGAGCGATTGCCAAACAACTATACAACCAGCTTAAATTCCTTTTCCTAGTCGCAGTGACAAGAAATGAACTAATTACTGTTCAAACTCTTTTACTAAAGATCTTCAATTCCTAGCTGGATTCTGTGCAAATCGTAAAGGTTTAGAAGCAGACCTAAAGTAATTGACCTTTACCTCTCCACATCTCATTTGCCCTAAGTGTTAATTGACTTTGAAAAAAAAAGCAGTATATTATTCTTTAAAAAAAAAAAGTGGAGCATGCCAACATTACACAGCTTTAAAACCAAAATCCTAGCAGAGAACATTCTAGCTGCAAATTAAAAGAAGGCATGTATTGCCATCTACAGTCGAGAGAAACACAAGAAGTTGACACTATGAATTATGCTGTGGATTGGAATCACTTATATATATATATATATATATATATATATTGCAATCATAATTTAATGTTGTTTCCATTATAGCTAGAAACAAGTGTGAGCTTAGAAAGATGATGTATATTAAACTATTCAAATCAGCTGCAGCTAATTAGCTAGAAGGAAAGAAAATATTCAGATCTAAGAATCTGCCTTGCAGGCAAGAGACTGTCAGGATGGCTCAGACTGTTGGGAAGAAGAAAAAAATATATGGCACAATTCACTTGAGAATCAGCCTATCCTTCTTAGATTTGAGTAGCTTTGTAGAATTTTTAAAATGTAATCAATTCTACAACATTATTTTGTATTTTCACAGAAAGTAAATCAGTACCTGTTAAGAAATGTGTCATGTTATTTGCCTTTCAGTAAAGGCTGGAAATGTGTTTTCATACACTGAAGCTTACAGAACACTAAACTGTAGATAACACCCTGAAGCTGTAATTGGCTGAAAGTGATTACTGCAGTTTAGCAGTGAATTAAAGTATTCAATAAACAACATTTTATTGATCAATCTCCAGAGATTTTCTTTTTTCTTTTTAAATAAATGAATATAGATATTGACTATATTGAAATTGCCATAATAATTTGTTGTGAGATATCCCTCAGGATACTGTAGTATGGCACTAAGGTTTTGTTATAAATAATATCTTGGTTTAATAGCTTCTCAATCCCAGGCAATGTAGTACATTCTGTTTATAACCTACCAGAACAGAATAGAGGGGAGAATAACAAAGCTGTGTATATCTAACAACCTATGATAGCATGATAGCTCCATAGATGCTAAAATGGCTGCCAGACATGCTACTTCCTGAATCAGCTGCAATAGTCCAGAACTAGCTGACACAAGCCTGAAAAAAAACATAGGAGATAGCCATTTGTTGCAATGGAAGGGTTCTCCACATTTCAATACTTAGCACAGCTAAGTAATGATTTTTGTCCTAAATTTGATTGCAAGAGAATAAAACATGGCAACCTCGAAATCGCAAGCTTTTTACTAAATATGGATGTACAGTTATGTCATGTGGATGGTGCAGGTTCAGGAGCTGAGCCTGTATAATGTGCTGCAGATGTCAGCTATGGTATATTGTTGACATCTTGCTGCAGCTTCCTGGATCAGAGCTACCTCCTATCCTGGAAGAGCAACCTCTGATTTTGGCAGTTCAACCCCTTAAATGCTGCTGTCAATACTAACCATGACATCTAAGTGGTTGATAGAGGGAGTGGACGATGAGCTACAGAGAGTAAACCTTCTCTCTGTCAACCATTTAAATGCTGCCGACTCTTCCGATGGTTGCTATGGTAATCAGAGGGCAAACACTGGTATGACAGGTATGGCAGCTTTTAAAGTGTAAAACTAACTTGTATATTACATTGCAATATAGAAGCATTGCAGTACAATATATCAGCAACCAGAATATTAGAAATATAGATATAAAATGTAAAAAATAAAACATTTTTCTTAAAGTTATCCAACCCCTATAATGCCCGATAAAATGCCCAGCCACCTCGTACAAGTTATATTTACACCACTTCTCAGCACCTGCGTCACTCCAGATGTCCGCACAGCCGCCGCTTCATCTCCCTTTCGAGCAGAGCAAAACATCCAGCAATGGGGGGGGGGGGGGCAGCCAATAGCAGGCCGCAATGGAAACAAGCCCCCCTTGCATTGCGGGTGACACTAGAGAGGTTCGTTCCCGTCGTGGCCTGCTATTAGCTGCCACCCCCACACCCGATTGTCGGATGTTTTTATCCATGAGACAGGGAGATGCAGCGGCGGCTGTCTGGGCATCAGGAGTGAAGTAGGTTCCAGGGATTGTGGTAAGTATAACCAGTATGAGGTGCCCCGGCATTTTGGTGGGCTTTATAGGGGTTGGGACCCCTTTATAATAAAAAAAAAATATGAAAGTAAAAAAACTATTATTTTTTCCTCATGAAGCCCTTTATTACTAGAAAAAAGGCTATACATAATTGGTACCACTGTGTTCAAACTATAATATTATCTATCCTGCAGGGTGAATGCTGTAAAAATAGAAAAATAAAACATTATATCAGAATTTGTGATCACATAACCAAAAAACATAATGAAAAGTAATCAAAGTGTGACATAAAAAATATATGGCTATTGGAAAATGTCAACAGATATTGCTTTTATAGTGTAATATTAAAACAGAAAAAAAAAAACTAAATTTGGTATTGTAATAATCGTACTGACTGATGTACTGCACACAGTTTATAAATGCCCACAAAATATGTATGAAAAATAAAATATCAGTAAGACAACAAACAAGACAACTACCTCTTATTATAATCCTAGATAAATACCATACAGGGTGTAGTTTAAATGGAGGAAAACAATCCATCAAAATCCCTTTAAAAGCTAAAGGTAGTCTTTATCTTCAGATCCTGCAGTTTGGTCTAAAATAAGTTCACTGCTATATTTATGGCATTTCTGTGGGGTTTAAATGTCAAGGGAAGGAATGGAACGTCTCTAAACGTCATGCATCATGTGATGAGAGCTCCTTCGGATGTCAAGAATCATTTGATGATTAATTCATATTCAGTAGGAGTTGATTAAGGGTCCAGATTAGCGACCATAGATGAAGTATTTCCAGTACAGTTAATGGACCCTTTATTTCGAGCATTTGTTGTGCTCATTGTGTATCTATTTTTGTCAGTTCAAGGATATCCATTATTTTAGAAGGGTTGAAAAGTCCTGTTATGGGTCATATGTCCAGGCAAAAAACTAGGCCACAAGCAGGGTGTAGTGTTGATCACGAGTATTCTAATCGCAAATTTTTATTGATAATATTTACCCTCGAGAATTTGTGAATATCTAGAATATAGTAATATAGTATATCTTCGTAATCGTGAATATTCTAGATTTTTTTTCATCAGTACCCATGATCCCTCACTGCTTCTTGCTTGTGGGCCATTAAGAAGGCTGCAATATCTTTGACTTTAGGAAGTAGTGTTAATCGCAAATTTTCATATCGCAAATTTTCCAATTGCAGATTTCTGCAATAAAGAAAATAATAACTGGAGATCACGAATTTTCAAAATCACAAATATATGGCGAATATTCGCCCAAATATTTGTGAAATATTGAGAATTCGAATATTGGCCCTGCCGCTCATCCCTGGCAGGGTGTATCTATAATCAGGAACACAAGATTATAATTAGAGACCTGTCTTTACCAGGTAGCATAAGCTGGGAACAGCATATTAGGCATTGAAATGGCATGACCTACTGTTGCACTTCTCTTAGATTTATTGTGAAAATGATCATTTTTGAGCTAATAATTCAATGCTTGCCTTTGAACAGTTTTAATACATAACTTTTATTTCAATATTTCCTTTTTCTCTTGATTAAAAACCCTGCTAGATATAGCTATACTGATGTATTTATATACTGAACCAGTATGGGTATAGGATTACCCATCCTCCTGTTACGTCCTGTCATTTATGATGCAGCACTGACTCGATACTTGTTTAATTACAGCGATGGTAGCAATCAAAATCATTTTCTATTCACTGCCCCCAACATGTTTCACAACTGGCTTCATCAGGGGTATCGGGAAAGTGTACAAGTACACACTTGCTGTACATTAGTAAAGCTACAGCTAGCAGGGTTTTCAATAGAGCCAATAAAAGTTAAGTATTAAAGTACTTTTGCTAAGGAAAAGTCAAGCAAGGTATCGTTTGCCAATTAGTTAATTATGCAAATGCTCCTTTAATCTCTTAAGGACACAGGACGTGCATGTACGTCCTGTGTCCGGTCTTTAAAGATGGCGCCCGCTCCTGCTCCATGCGGGCGCCTTAGCCGCAGGTGTCCGCATGGTTCCTGTAGCAGACACCCGCGGCTAATGTCCGCGACTGGCAGCGATGCCGATCGCGGAAATTTAACCCCTCAGATGCCATGGTCAATCCTGACCACGGCATCTGAGTGCGCAAAAACCCCCGTGTGGTGATCGGAGGAGCCGGAGCATGCCTGTAGTAGCCTGGGTTTCTATGAATGAAACCCAGGCTGCTCTGTAGTATTTCCTATGGAGCCTTGCCTGTAATAGGCTTTATACAGTTGTGTTCAAAATTATTCAACCTGAAATTGAGTGTTTTGGCCAGTTTGACATTGATTTTGATCATTTCAGTCATCTTGTTTACAATTAAATCAAAGAGGCACTTGTAAGTCAGACAAATATAACATAACATTTATAATGAAATAACCACAAATGTCTTTTCTGTGCTCACATCATTATCAGTTTTATTCAACCCCCAAGTGACATTCAATCTTAGCACTTAGTACAACATCCTTTTCCAGTTATAACAGCTTTTGACACAAGTGTCTTGCAGCGATCTACGGGTATCTTCGCCCATTCTTCATGGGAAAAAGCCTCCAGTTCAGTCACATTCTTAGGCTTGCGTGCCGCAACTGCTTTCTTTAAGTCCCACCAGAGGTTCTCAATCTGATTTAAGTCTGGTGACTGCGATGGCCACTTCAAAATGTTCCAGCCTTTAATCTACAACCATGCTCTAGTGGACTTGGAGGTATGCTTGGGATCATTGTCCTGTTGAAAGGTCCAACGTCTCCCAAGCCTCAGGTTTGTGACGGACTGCATCACATTTTCATCCAATACCTCTTGGTACTGAAGAGAATTCATGGTACCTTGCACACGTTGAAGCTTCCCTGTACCTGTAGAAGCAAAACAGCCCCAAAGCATGATTGACCCCCCGCCATGCTTCACAGTAGGCAAGGTGTTCTTTTCTTCATAGGCCTGGTTCTTCCCCCTCCAAACATAGCGTTGATCCATGGGCCCAAACAGTTCTAATTTTGTTTCATCAGTCCACAGAACACTATCCCAAAACTTTTGTGGTTTGTCCACATGACTTTTGGCATACTGCAGTCGACTCTTCTTATTCTTTGGAGACAGCAAAGGGGTGCGCCTGGGAGTTTTGGCATGGAGGCCTTCATTACTCAGTGTGCGCCTTATTGTCTGAGCTGAAACTTCAGTACCCGCATCTGACAAATCTTTTTTCTGTTCCTCAGCAGTCACACTGGGACTTTTCTCCACTATGCGCTTCAGGTAGCGCACAGCAGTCGAAGCCAGCATCTTCTTTCTGCCACGACCAGGTAGCTTTTCAACAGTGCCCTTTGCCCTGAATTTGCGAATGATGCTTCCTATGGTGTCTCTTGGTATGTTTAACATCTTTGCAATCTTCTTATAGCCATTGCCCTTCCTGTGAAGAGAAATCACCTCTTCTCTTGTCTTCCTGGACCATTCTCTTGACTTCACCATGTTTGTAAACACACCAGTAAATGTCTAGAAGGAGCTGAGTATCACAGTCATTTTACATCTGCCTAATTGGTGCTTATTATGCTTGATTGCTGCTCCTTGACATCCACAGGTTTTTTCAATACCTGATCGAAAACACTTGATTGAACCTCAGTTCTTAAGAGTGGTTGTCTTTAAGGGGTTGAATAATTGTGTCAATGAAGAAATCACATAAAAAACATTTAATACTGTATTACAAAAACAATTGATGTAATTTTAGTTTCATTTGGTTCTTTAAAAAGTCCTTGTAAGATTTCATTCTGAACACAATTACAAATGTACACTAAATTCCCTAAAACCCTTTACAGCATTGGGGGTTGAATAATTTTGAACACAACTGTAGGAAATATGCAATTTTTTCATATATTCCAATGCTATTGCATTGGAATGTATGAAAATCGCAATCAGATGATTGTAAGTTATAGTTCCCTATGGGAACTATATAAAAGTGTAAAAAAAAAAAAAAAGTTAAAAAAAAATAAATAAAAAAACATAAAAGTTCAAATGCTAAAATTTTGCTAAAATAACAATTAAAAAACAAAAAAATACACATGAAGTGTGTCGCAATGTGCGAAAACGCCCATAGTATAAAAATATAAAAAAATATTCCCCATACGTCAAACAGCAAAATGGAAAAAAAGTCCAAATGGCAGATTCGCCATTTTTGGTTGCTTCATATTCCACAAAAAATTACATAAAAGGTGATCAAAAAGTCATACACACCTCAAAATGGTATTAATAAAAAGATAAGATTATGACTAGAGTTGAGCGAACACCTGGATGTTCGGGTTCGACGAGTTCGGCCGAACTTTCGAAAAATGTTCGTGTTCGGGATCCGAACTCGACCCGAACTTCATCCCGAACCCGAACCCCATAGAAGTCAATGGGGACTCGAACTTTTGGGCACTAAAAAGGCTGTAAAACACACCCGGAAAGGGCTAGAGGGCTGCAAAAGGCAGCAAAATGTAGTTAAATCCCCTGCAAACAAATGTAGACAGGGAAATGATGAGTTAACATAAAATAAATAAAAATTAAACAATATTAATTGGAGTGAGGTCCCATAGCACAGAATCAGGCTTCAAGTCACCCACCAATGGAGAAGGTCACTTACTATTATTTTGACCACAGCACCCAGACAAAGGAGAGAGGTCCCACAGCAGAGAACCAGGCATCATATCACCCACCACAGGAGTAGGCCACCATTTAGTTACTTTGACCCCTACACCCAGACGGAGGAGAGAGGTTACACAGCAGAGAATCAGGCATTTAGATCACCCACCACAGGAGTAGGCCACCATTGAATCAGACCCCGGCAACCATGTCAGATGGCACAAGCATAAGCTTTATATCAATCAGCACAGGAGAAGGCGACTTTGACAGACTTTGACCCCTACACCCGGACGGAGGAGAGAGGTTTCAAAGCAGAGAATCAGGCATTTAGATCACCCACCACAGGAGTAGGCCCCAATTTAATGGGACCCCGGCAACCATGTCAGATGGCACAACCATCAGCTTCATATCAATCAGCACAGGAGAAGGCGACTTTGAAAGACTTTGACCCCTACACCCAGACGGAGGAGAGAGGTTTCACAGCAGAGAATCAGGCATTTAGATCACCCACCACAGGAGTAGGCCCCCATTGAATCAGACCCTGGCAACTATGTCAGATGGCACAACCATCAGCTTTATATCAATCAGCACAGGAGAAGGCGACTTTGAAAGACTTTGACCCCTACACCCAGATGGAGGAGAGAGGTTTCACAGCAGAGAATCAGGCATCATATCAACCACCACAGGAGAAGCCACCATTTAGTTACTTTGACCCTGCACCCAGGAAGAGGAGAGAGGCCCCACAGCACATATTCTGGCATCATATCAGCCACCACAGGAGAAGCCACCATTTAGTTACTTTGACCCCTGCACCCAGGAAGAGGAGAGAGGCCCCACAGCACATATTCTGGCATCATACTAACCACCACAGGAGAAGCCACCATTGAGTTACTTTGACCCTGCACCCAGGAAGAGGAGAGAGGCCCCACAGCACATATTCTGGCATCATATCAGCCACCACAGGAGAAGCCACCATTGAGTTACTTTGACCCCCGCACCCAGGAAGAGGAGAGAGGCACCACAGCACATATTCAGGCATCATATCACACACCACAGGAGAAGGCCTCTTTCAGTGATTTAGGCCTTTGGACCCAGACAGAGGAGAGAGGCACCACAGCACATATTCTGGCATCATATCAGCCACCACAGGAGAAGCCACCATTGAGTTACTTTGACCCCTGCACCCAGGAAGAGGAGAGAGGCACCACAGCACATATTCTGGCATCATATCAGCCACCACAGGAGAAGCCACCATTGAGTTACTTTGACCCCTGCACCCAGGAAGAGGAGAGAGGCCCCACAGCACATATTCTGGCATCATATCAGCCACCACAGGAGAAGCCACCATTGAGTTACTTTGACCCCTGCACCCAGGAAGAGGAGAGAGGCCCCACAGCACATATTCTGGCATCATACTAACCACCACAGGAGAAGCCACCATTGAGTTACTTTGACCCCTGCACCCAGGAAGAGGAGAGAGGCCCCACAGCACATATTCTGGCATCATACTAACCACCACAGGAGAAGCCACCATTGAGTTACTTTGACCCCTGCACCCAGGAAGAGGAGAGAGGCCCCACAGCACATATTCTGGCATCATATCAGCCACCACAGGAGAAGCCACCATTGAGTTACTTTGACCCCTGCACCCAGGAAGAGGAGAGAGGCCCCACAGCACATATTCTGGCATCATATCAGCCACCACAGGAGAAGCCACCATTGAGTTACTTTGACCCCTGCACCCAGGAAGAGGAGAGAGGCCCCACAGCACATATTCTGGCATCATACTAACCACCACAGGAGAAGCCACCATTGAGATACTTTGACCCCTGCACCCAGGAAGAGGAGAGAGGCCCCACAGCACATATTCTGGCATCATATCAGCCACCACAGGAGAAGCCACCATTGAGTTACTTTGACCCCGCACCCAGGAAGAGGAGAGAGGCACCACAGCACATATTCAGGCATCATATCACACACCACAGGAGAAGGCCTCTTTCAGTGATTTAGGCCTTTGGACCCAGACAGAGAGAGAGGCACCACAGCACATATTCTGGCATCATATCAGCCACCACAGGAGAAGCCACCATTGAGTTACTTTGACCCCTGCACCCAGGAAGAGGAGAGAGGCCCCACAGCACATATTCTGGCATCATACTAACCACCACAGGAGAAGCCACCATTGAGTTACTTTGACCACCGCACCCAGGAAGAGGAGAGAGCACCACAGCACATATTCTGGCATCATATCAGCCACCACAGGAGAAGCCACCATTGAGTTACTTTGACCCCCGCACCCAGGAAGAGGAGAGAGGCACCACAGCACATATTCTGGCATCATATCAGCCACCACAGGAGAAGCCACCATTGAGTTACTTTGACCCCTGCACCCAGGAAGAGGAGAGAGGCACCACAGCACATATTCTGGCATCATACTAACCACCACAGGAGAAGCCACCATTGAGTTACTTGACCCTGCACCCAGGAAGAGGAGAGAGGCCCCACAGCACATATTCTGGCATCATATCAGCCACCACAGGAGAAGCCACCATTGAGTTACTTTGACCCCTGCACCCAGGAAGAGGAGAGAGGCACCACAGCACATATTCTGGCATCATATCAGCCACCACAGGAGAAGCCACCATTGAGTTACTTTGACCCCTGCACCCAGGAAGAGGAGAGAGGCCCTACAGCACATATTCTGGCATCATATCAGCCACCACAGGAGAAGCCACCATTTAGTTACTTTGACCCCTTCACCCAAACAGAGCAGAGAGGTTCCACATCAGAGAATCAGGCATCATATCAACCACCACAGGAGTAGGCCACAATTTAGTTTATTTGACCCCTGCACCCAGGAAGAGGAGAGAGGCCCCACAGCACATATTCTGGCATCATATCAGCCACCACAGGAGAAGCCACCATTGAGTTACTTTGACCCCTGCACCCAGGAAGAGAGAGAGGCACCACAGCACATATTCTGGCATCATATCAGCCACCACAGGAGAAGCCACCATTGAGTTATTTTGACCCCTGCACCCAGGAAGAGGAGAGAGGCCCCACAGCACATATTCTGGCATCATATCAGCCACCACAGGAGAAGCCACCATTGAGTTACTTTGACCCCGCACCCAGGAAGAGGAGAGAGGCACCACAGCACATATTCAGGCATCATATCACACACCACAGGAGAAGGCCTCTTTCAGTGATTTAGGCCTTTGGACCCAGACAGAGGAGAGAGGCACCACAGCACATATTCTGGCATCATATCAGCCATCACAGGAGAAGCCACCATTGAGTTACTTTGACCCCTGCACCCAGGAAGAGGAGAGAGGCCCCACAGCACATATTCTGGCATCATACTAACCACCACAGGAGAAGCCACCATTGAGTTACTTTGACCACCGCACCCAGGAAGAGGAGAGAGGCACCACAGCACATATTCTGGCATCATATCAGCCACTACAGGAGAAGCCACCATTGAGTTACTTTGACCCCGCACCCAGGAAGAGGAGAGAGGCACCACAGCACATATTCTGGCATCATATCAGCCACCACAGGAGAAGCCACCATTGAGTTACTTTGACCCCTGCACCCAGGAAGAGGAGAGAGGCACCACAGCACATATTCTGGCATCATACTAACCACCACAGGAGAAGCCACCATTGAGTTACTTTGACCCCTGCACCCAGGAAGAGGAGAGAGGCCCCACAGCACATATTCTGGCATCATATCAGCCACCACAGGAGAAGCCACCATTGAGTTACTTTGACCCCTGCACCCAGGAAGAGGAGAGAGGCACCACAGCACATATTCTGGCATCATATCAGCCACCACAGGAGAAGCCACCATTGAGTTACTTTGACCCCTGCACCCAGGAAGAGGAGAGAGGCCCCACAGCACATATTCTGGCATCATATCAGCCACCACAGGAGAAGCCACCATTTAGTTACTTTGACCCCTTCACCCAAACAGAGCAGAGGGTTCCACATCAGAGAATCAGGCATCATATCAACCACCACAGGAGTAGGCCACAATTTAGTTTATTTGACCCTGCACCCAGGAAGAGGAGAGAGGCCCCACAGCACATATTCTGGCATCATATCAGCCACCACAGGAGAAGCCACCATTGAGTTACTTTGACCCCTGCACCCAGGAAGAGGAGAGAGGCCCCACAGCACATATTCTGGCATCATATCAGCCACCACAGGAGAAGCCACCATTTAGTTACTTTGACCCCTTCACCCAAGACAGAGGAGAGAGGCCCACAGCACATATTCTGGCATCATATCAGCCACCACAGGAGAAGCCACCATTTAGTTACTTTGACCCCTTCACCCAAACAGAGGAGAGAGGTTCCACATCAGAGAATCAGGCATCATATCAACCACCACAGGAGTAGGCCACAATTTAGTTTATTTGACCCCTGCACCCAGGAAGAGGAGAGAGGCCCCACAGCACATATTCTGGCATCATATCACACACCACAGGAGAAGGCCTCTTTCAGTGATTTAGGCCTTTGGACCCAGACAGAGGAGAGAGGTCAGAGATTAGCTTCATATCCCCCAGCACAGCAGAAGACCGCTTTATTTGACTTAGGCCTCAGCACCCAGACAGAAGACAGAGGTAGCATGGCAGAGGTTATGGCTTCATGTCACCCGTTAGTTTAACCGGCCACTTTCATCTGGTTAGGCCCGGCGCCCAGACAGAGAAGAGTTTCATTCAACTGTGGGTTTCATAAAATTTGTATCAAATAAAGAAGTGGCCCGTAGCACAACAAGACATGTTTTAGGCAGTTAATAAGGACTACTCTGCACAAGGGAGGGACAGGTCCTGTGGGATCCATGCCTGGTTCATCTTTATGAAGGTCAGCTTGTCCACGTTGGCTGTGGACAGGCGGCTGCGCTTGTCAGTAATGGCGCCCCTGCCGTGCTGAATACGCGTTCAGATAAAGCGCTGGCCGCCGGGCAGGAAAGCACCTCCAAGGCATAACATGCTAACTCTGGCCACGTGGACAATTTCGAAACCCAGTAGTTGAATGGGGCCGAACCATCCGTCAGGATGTGGAGGAGTGTGCAGACATACTGTTCAACCATGTTAGTGAAATGCTGCCTCCTGCTAACACGTTCCGTATCAGGTGTCGGTGCAGATAGCTGTGGCGTGGAGACAAAACTTTTCCACATTTCTGCCATGCTAACCCTGCCCTCAGATGAGCTGGCCGTGACACAGCTGCGTTGGCGACCTCTTGCCACTCCTCTGCCTTCACCTTCCACCTGTTCCCCTGTGACATGTGGGAATGCTCTCAAGAGCGCCTCTATCAGCGTGCGCTTGTACTCGCGCATCTTGCGGTCGCGCTCCAGTTCAGGAATTAAAGTGGGCACATTGTCTTTATACCGAGGGATCCAGCAGGGTGGCCACCCAGTAGTCTGCACACGTTAAAACGTGGGCAACTCTGCTAATCGTTGCGCAGGCATTGGAGCATATATTCGCTCATGTGGGCCAGGCTACCCATGGGTAAGGACAAGCTGTCCTCTGTGGGAGGCGTATCGTCATCGTCCACCGTATCCCCCAGCCACGCACCAGTGATGGGCCTGGGCTGCCACCCCGCTGTGAACTTGCGTCATCCTCGTCCCCCTCCACCTCCTCCTCCTCATCCTCCTCGTCCTCCAGTACAGTGCCTTGGCTGGCGACTTGTGAACCTGTCCTCTGCTGCTTAAACAAACCTCCCTCTGAGCCACTTCGAACAGACTGGCCCGAAAGTGTTAGAAGCGAGCCCTCATCCTCCTCCTCCTCCTCCACCTGGGCCACCTCCTCTAACATCATTGCCTAAGTGTTTTCTCAAGGAGACATAGAAGTGGTATTGTAACGCTGATAACAGTGTCATCGCCACTGGCCATGTTGGTGGAGTACTCGAAACAGCGCAGCAGGGCACACAGGTCTCGCATGGAGGCCCAATCATTGGTGGTGAAGTGGTGCTGTTCGGCAGTACGACTGACGCGAGCGTGCTGCAGCTGAAACTCCACTATGGCCTGCTGCTGCTCGCACAGTCTCTCCAGCATGTGCAAGGTGGAGTTCCACCGGGTGGGCACGTCGCATATGAGGCGGTGAGCGGGAAGGCCGAAGTTCCGCTGTGGCGCAGACAGGCGAGCAGCGGCAGGATGTGAGCGGCGGAGCGCGCACAGACGGCCCGCACTTTATGCAGCAGCTCTGACATGTTGGGGTAGTGGTGAATGAACCTCTGCACCACCAAGTTCAGCACATGCGCCAGGCAAGGGATGTGCGTCAAACCGGCTAGTCCCAGAGCTGCCACGAGATTTCGCCCATTATCGCATACCACCAGGCCTGGCTTGAGGCCCACCGGCAGAAACCACTCGTCGGTCTGTTGTTCAATACCCCGCCACAACTCCTTTGCGCTGTGGGGCCTGTCCCCCAAACATATGAGTTTCAGAATGGCCTGCTGACGTTTACCCGGGCTGTGCTGAAGTTGGTGGTGAAGGTGTGTGGCTGACCGGATGAGCTGGTGGAAGCAGTGGAGGAGGAAGCCGAGTAGGAGGAGGAGGCTACAGGAGGCAGAGAATGATGCCCTGCGATCCTAGGGGCGGAAGGACGTGCGCCAAGGAACTGTCCGCCGGGGGCCCAGCCGCCACTACATTCATCCAGTGTGCAGTTAGTGAGATATAGCGTCCCTGGCCGTGCTTACTGGTCCACGTATCTGTGGTTAGGTGGACCTTGCCACAAATGGCGTTGCGCAGTGCACACTTGATTTTATCGGACACTTGCATGTGCAGGGAAGGCACGGCTGTCTTGGAGAAGTAGTGGCGGCTGGGAACCACATACTGCGGGACAGCCATGGCCATCAGCTGTTTGAAGCTGTCTGTGTCCACCAGCCGGAATGACAGCATTTCAAAGGCCAGCAGTTTAGAAATGCTGGCGTTCAGGCCAAGGGCTCGAGGGTGACTCGGGGGAATTTGCGCTTCCTCTCTAAGGTTTGAGATATTGAGAGCTGAACGCTGCTGTGTGATATAGTGGAGGCGCTAGTTGACGGTGGCGGTGGTGGTGGTGTCGGTGGCACATCCTCTGTTTGCTGCTCGGCAGGTGGCAACATTCCTCTCGAGGCGGAAGCCGAGGCAGCAGCGATAGAGGGAGCAGGGGAGCCTCAGCGAGTGCCTGGTTTTTAAGGTGTGTACCCCACTGCAGTTCATGCTTTGCATGTAGATGCCTGGTCATGCAGGTTGTGCTGAGGTTCAGAACGTTAATGCCTCGCCTCAGGCTCTGATGGCAGAGCGTGCAAGTCACTCGGGTCTTGTCGGTAGGACATTGTTTAAAGAAGTGCCATGCCAGGGAACTCTTTGAAGCTGCCTTTGTGGGGCTGGGTCCCTGTTGGCGATGTCCAGTAGCAGAGCGAACTCTGGGGCGGCGGCTCGTCTGCTTGGCCCCCTGCTCCCTCTTTGGCTTCGCTGTTGTCTCGGTCTCACCACTACCTCTTCCTCTGAACTGTGAAAGTCATCGCCCACGACCTTCAGTCCATGTGGGGTCTAAGACCTCATCGTCCTCTGCATCGTCTTCCACCCAGTCTCCCTCCTGACCTCCTCCTGTTCAGTCTGCACACTGCAAAAGACGCGGCAGTGGGCACCTGTGTTTCGTCATCATCAGAGAGTCGGTGACTCTGCTGTGGTGGTATTCCCATGTCCTCTTCATCTGGAGACATAAGTGGTTGTGCGTCAGTGCATGGTATGTCTTCCTCCACTGGGGAAGGGCTAGGTGGACGCCCCTGGGAAACCCTGGAAGCAGAGTCTTCAAACAGAAGAAGAGACTGCTGCATAACTTGTGGCTCAGACCGTTTCCCTGATATGCTTGGGGGTGATGTGACAGACTGATGGGCTTGGTTTTCAGGTGCCACCTGTGCGCTTTCCGCAGAAGACTGGGTGGAAGACCATGTGGTGAACGTGCTGGAAGCACTGTCGGCCACCCAATCGATTAATGCCTGTACCTGCTCAGGCCTTACCATCCTAAGAGCGGCATTGGGCCCCACGAGATATTGCGGTACATTCTGCCGGCTAGTTGAGGAGTTCGTTCCCTACTGTGTGCGCCTGGGGCCGAGCGGCCACGTCCTCTACCAGCAACAGAGGCTCCACGGACACCACCACGACCGCGTCCTCGTCCCTTAATAGTATTTTTCTTCATTGTTGCGATTCAACTCGCACCACAATGAAATATATTATTTTTATAAGCAAAATCCCCTCACTGGAATACTTTCAGTCTTTTGACTGTATGGATTACAGATGGAATGACTTGTTATATGTGAGTACCGCTTTCTTTGACAGATTCTAGTATGGGTACATATATGTTTTCCCAACCCCAGCACATTAGTTTGCTAATTCCAGATGTATGAAAGCATGAGCCTAACTGTATCTAGTATATTGAACGCCAGATAAACTAACTTGGCCTTTTTTAAATAAAAAAATTCCCTCACTGGAATACTTTCAGTCTTTTGACTGTATGGATTACAGATGGAATGACTGTTATATGTGAGTACCGCTTTCTTTGACAGATTCTAGTATGGGTACATATATGTTTTCCCAACCCCAGCACATTAGTTTGCTAATTCCAGATGTATGAAGCACAGGCCTAACTGTATCTAGTATATTGAGCGCCAGATAAACTAACTTGGCCTTTTTAAATAAAAAAATTCCCTCACTGGAATACTTTCAGTCTTTTGACTGTATGGATTACAGATGGAATGACTGTTATATGTGAGTACCGCTTTCTTTGACAGATTCTAGTATGGGTACATATATGTTTTCCCAACCCCAGCACATTAGTTTGCTAATTCCAGATGTATGAAAGCATGAGCCTAACTGTATCTAGTATATTGAGCGCCAGATAAACTAACTTGGCCTTTTTTAAATAAAAAAAATTCCCTCACTGGAATACTTTCAGTCTTTTGACTGTATGGATTACAGATGGAATGACTGTTATATGTGAGTACCGCTTTCTTTGACAGATTCTAGTATGGGTACATATATGTTTTCCCAACCCCAGCACATTAGTTTGCTAATTCCAGATGTATGAAGCATAGGCCTAACTGTATCTAGTATATTGAGCGCCAGATAAACTAACTTGGCCTTTTTAAATAAAAAAATTCCCTCACTGGAATACTTTCAGTCTTTTGACTGTATGGATTACAGATGGAATGACTGTTATATGTGAGTACCGCTTTCTTTGACAGATTCTAGTATGGGTACATATATGTTTTCCCAACCCCAGCACATTAGTTTGCTAATTCCAGATGTATGAAACGCAGGCCTAACTGTATCTAGTATATTGAGCGCCAGATAAACTAACTTGGCCTTTTTAAATAAAAAAATTCCCTCACTGGAATACTTTCAGTCTTTTGACTGTATGGATTACAGATGGAATGACTGTTATATGTGAGTACCGCTTTCTTTGACAGATTCTAGTATGGGTACATATATGTTTTCCCAACCCCAGCACATTAGTTTGCTAATTCCAGATGTATGAAGCATAGGCCTAACTGTATCTAGTATATTGAGCGCCAGATAAACTAACTTGGCCTTTTTAAATAAAAAAATTCCCTCACTGGAATACTTTCAGTCTTTTGACTGTATGGATTACAGATGGAATGACTGTTATATGTGAGTACCGCTTTCTTTGACAGATTCTAGTATGGGTACATATATGTTTTCCCAACCCCAGCACATTAGTTTGCTAATTCCAGATGTATGAAAGCATGAGCCTAACTGTATCTAGTATATTGAACGCCAGATAAACTAACTTGGCCTTTTTAAATAAAAAAATTCCCTCACTGGAATACTTTCAGTCTTTTGACTGTATGGATTACAGATGGAATGACTGTTATATGTGAGTACCGCTTTCTTTGACAGATTCTAGTATGGGTACATATATGTTTTCCCAACCCCAGCACATTAGTTTGCTAATTCCAGATGTATGAAACGCATGAGCCTAACTGTATCTAGTATATTGAACGCCAGATAAACTAACTTGGCCTTTTTAAATAAAAAAATTCCCTCACTGGAATACTTTCAGTCTTTTGACTGTATGGATTACAGATGGAATGACTGTTATATGTGAGTACCGCTTTCTTTGACAGATTCTAGTATGGGTACATATATGTTTTCCCAACCCCAGCACATTAGTTTGCTAATTCCAGATGTATGAAAGCATAGGCCTAACTGTATCTAGTATATTGAACGCCAGATAAACTAACTTGGCCTTTTTAAATAAAAAAAATTCCCTCACTGGAATACTTTCAGTCTTTTGACTGTATGGATTACAGATGGAATGACTGTTATATGTGAGTACCGCTTTCTTTGACAGATTCTAGTATGGGTACATATATGTTTTCCCAACCCCAGCACATTAGTTTGCTAATTCCAGATGTATGAAACGCATGAGCCTAACTGTATCTAGTATATTGAGCATCAGATAAACTAACTTGGCCTTTTTAAATAAAAAAAAATTCCCTCACTGGAATACTTTATGGCTTTTCACTGTATGGATTACAGGTGGACTGGTATTAGTAGGGGTGACACAAGCACACCCAAGTCCCTGATGTAGGATTTCTATGGCACAGACCACTATTACAAGTGATTAATGGACGTTGGGAGAGATTGTGCTGCAGCACTAGTCCCAAGATGGCCGCCGCCTATCAGCCCAGTAACATGTGCCACAAAATGGTCTGCACAACCTTTAAAAAAAATAGCCTTGGACTGTGCTGCTAAATCGCTATTGGTCTGAATCCCAGGTGTAGATGTCTGACTTGTTTGGAGCTTTGGAATGCACACTGTGGCAGCTTCTGCTGCAGCACTACAAGTCGCAAAATGGCGGCCGGCGGTCAGCCCAGGTACATGTGGATGGAAAAATCACTCTGGCCACTCTAAAAATAGCCAATCCCTATCAAAAAAGCAGCTCAGCTGCAGTTGTTCAAATGAATCACAGGTGGAGGAGAGAAATTTGCTTCCAGTTATTCAATTATCCCTGCCTATTCTCGACCTAGCATCAGCTGCGTCTATCCCTGTTCTATTCACATCGGGAGTGAGCACGTCCTGACGTGCGCACAAGCTTATAAAGAGGCTGAGTCACATGCTGCACTTGGCCAATCACAGCCTTGCCAATAGTAGGCATGGCTGCGATGGCATCTTAGGGCAAGTAGTATGATGCATGTTGATTGGCTGCTTTGCAGCCTTTCAAAATGCGCCAAAATACATGCCGAACGACGAACCCGAACCCGAACTTTTTTGAAAATGTCCGGGTTCGGGTCCGGGTCCCGGACACCCCAAAATTCGGTACGAACCCGAACGATGCTCGAACTGTTCGCTCAACACTAATTATGACGCATAAAATGAGCCCCCACAGCTCTGTACATATAATTACAAAAAAGGTATAGGGGTCAAAACATGGTGACAAAAAAGTAAAACTGATTTTTTCCCACTTTAGAAATTTTTTTTCACTATCAAAACGCAAGAAAACCTATACATATAGGGTATCGCCGGATTCGCACTGACCTGTAGAGTAAAAGTAACCAGTTAGTTTTATCACACATCGAACGTCGGAATTTAAAAAGCCGCAAAACTGTGGTGGAATTGTTTTTTTTGCAATTTCACCCCATTTGGAATTTTTTCTCCGCTTCCCACCACATCATATGCAATACTAAATGGTGGCGTTGGAAAGTACAACTCGTCCCGCAAAAACAAGTCCTTATATGGCTATGTGAACCGAAAAATAAAAAATCTATGGCAATGGGAAGGCAAGAAGCGCAAAACGAAAACTCAAAAAGTAATAAACCTCTTGTCCTTAAAGGGTTAAGCAAGCAAAAACAACATGGGCTATTTATTAATCCGTAGGATACCGCCTCTGTAACTGTACGGCGCTGGGCACTATGACATAAATCCCAGGACTGTACAGCTATGGCACGCTGATCGGGTGGGTGAAAGAGAGGCTCCCGCCCGATCAGCGGCAGGGGTCCGGCAGTCACTAAGAGCTGGGCCCCGGCTGTATGCGCCGGCATTGGTGAAAATACAGATGCCGGCGCATTACCTCCGCCATGCCTCAGTCAGTGTTGACTGCGGCACATGCAATATCCTTGTCAGATCCCAGACATCGGGAGACCCGATGCTTGGGAAGGCAGCCCAGTGCCTTCCATAGGCATTGTGCTGCCTTTCATGTAAGCCTATGAGACCCAGCCCCTTGGATCTCACCGGCAAGCAGGCTTAAGTGTATTACACTGAGTAATACACTTACAGCCAATTCATTACAATACAGATGTATTGTAATGTATTGTACAGGGGATCCCCAAAAGTTGAAGTCCCATAGGGACAAAAAAAAGTTTAACCTCTTAAGGACACAGGACGTACCCGCATGTCCTGTGTTCGGCCTTTAAAGATGGCGCCCACTCCTGCTTCATGTGGGCGCCTTAGCCACGGGTGTCCACATTGTTCTTGTAGCAGACACCCGCGGCTAGTGTCCGCGACCAGCAGCGATGCCGATCGCGGACATTTAACCCCTCAGTTGCCATGGTCAATCCTGACCACGGCATCTGAGTGCGCACAAACCAAAAGCTTTACTTTCGGTTTGCGCTCCGGCTCCCCCGTGTGGCGATCGGAGGAGCCGGAGCGCACTTGTAGTAGCCTGGGTCTTTATGAATGAAATCCAGGCTGCTCTATAGTATTTCCTATGGAGCATTGCCTGTAATAGGCTTCATAGGAAATATGCGATTTTTTCATACATTCCAATGCTATTGGAAAAAAGTGTAAAAAAAAAAAAAAAAAAAAAAAAACATAAAAGTTCAAACCCCTTTTACTAAGATAAAAATTTAAAACTAAAAAAATTAAAATAATACACATCATGAGTGTCGTAATGTGTGAAAATGCCCATACTATAAAAATATTAAAAAGTATTCCCCTATACGTCAAACAGCAAAATGGAAAAAAGCGTCCAAATGGCGGATTCGCCATTTTTGGTCGCTTCATTTTCCACAAAAAATTACATAAAAGGTGATCAAAAAGTCATACACACCCCAAATGGTATCAATAAAAAGATAAGATTATGATGCAAAAAATTATCCCCGATACAGGTCTGTACATATAATTACAAAAAAAGTTATAGGGGTCAAAACATAGTGACTAAAAAGTAAAACAGATTTTTTTCCCACTTTTGAATTTTTTTTTCACTATCAAACGCAAGAAAACCTACATATATAGGGTATTGCCGGATTCGTACTGACCTGTAGAGTAAAAGTAACTGGTCAGTTTTATCGCACATCGAACGTCGGAATTTAAAAACCTCAAAACTGTGGTGGAATTGATTTTTTTTTGCAATTTCACCCCATTTTGATTTTTTTCCGCTTCCCACTACATCATATGCAACATTAAATGGTTTTGTTGGAAAGTACAACTTGTCCCGCGCAAAATAAGCCCTCATATGGCTATGTGAACCGAAAAATAAAATGATTATGGCTCTGGGAAGGCAGAGAGCTCAAAACGAAAACTCAAAAAATAAAAAATCTTCGGTCCTTAAGGGGTTAAAAAAATGTGTTTTAAATAATAAAAAGTTTAAAGTCAAAAAGTGTCCCTTTTCCAAAATTAAGTTAAAAAAATTATAAAAAATAAAAAAAAAAAAGAAAAGTAGACATAAAGGTATCGCCACATCTGTATTGACCAGCTCTATAAAAATATCACATGATCCACCCCATCAGGTGAATGCTGTAAAAAAATAAAATAAAAACAGTGCCTCACAAAAAGTGTGGTCACCTTGCCTCACAAAAAGTGTAATACCAAGTAATCAAAAAGTCACATGTACCCTAAAATGGTACCAATCAAAGCGTCATCTTATCCTGCAAAAAGGAGCCCCTACCTAAGAAAATGGCCAGAAAAAAAAGGGCTTTCAGAACATGGCAACACAAAAACAAGATTTTCTGCTATTCAAAAATGCTTTCACTGTGTAAAACTTAATAAAAATAAAAATAATAGCCACATTGGGTATCACTGCATCCATAACAAGCATAATATCACATCATATACTCTGTCAGGTGAATGGTGCAAAAATAAAATAAATCAAAACTATCCCAGAACAGTCTTTTTTTGTCCCCTCACCTTACAAAATTCATAATATCGAGTGATCAAAAAGTCATATATACTTCTAAATAGTACCAATAAAAAGGTCACCTCATCCCGCAAAAAATGAACCCCCACTTAAGACAATCAACCAAAAAATAAAATCCAATGGCACCCATAAACCAATCCATCAAAATCTGTGCAGCAAAAGCCATGGCATTCCTATGGCATTCCTTCCCTTCTGAATCCTGCCATGTGCCCCCACAGCAGTTTACCACCACATATGGGGTGTTGCCGTATTCAGGAGAAAATGGGTAACAAATTATGGGGTGCTTTTTCTCCTGTTACCTCTTATGAAAATTTTTAATTTGGGGCTAAAGCAACATTTTGTTGGAAGAAAGGAAATGTTTTACTTTTACAGCCAAGTGTTTCCAAATTCTGTAAAACGCTAAGGGGGTCAAATTTTAGTTTACAAAATGGGGTCACTGTTTGAGGGTTTCCACTGTAGGGGTTCATCAGGGTCTCTTCAAATACAAAATAGTGCCTTAAAACTGTTCTAGCAAAATCTGCCTCCAAAATCCATATGGTACTCTTTAGTTCTGGCACTGCCTGGTGCCGCCACATATGTAGTATTTCTGTAAACTGCAGAATCAGAGTAATATATATTGAGGTTTGTTTTGCGGTTATCCCTTGCTGTGTTGCAGGAAAAATTGAATAACATAAAAAATCTACCAAAAAAGTGAAATTTTGCATTTTGCTTTTTTGTGGAACACCTCAAGGATTAACAAAGTTAGTAACATCAGTTTTGAATTATTTGAGGGGTGTAGTTTCTTAAATGGGGTCAATTATGGGTGGTTTCCATTACATAGGGCTCTCAAAATCACTTTATAACTGAATTGGTGCTTTAAAAAATTGATTTGGAAAATTTTTTGAAAATATGAAAAATGGCTTCTAAACTTCTAAGCCTTCTAACGTCCTAATAAAAAAAGAAAGTCACAAAATGATGCCAACATAAAGCATACATATGGGGAATGTTGATTGATAACTATTTTATGAGAAATTACTATCTGTTTTAAAAGTAGAAAAATTAAAATTTAGAAAATTGTAAAATTTGGGATTATTTTATAAATAAAGATGAAATATCGACCCAAATTTACCACTGTCATAAAGTACACTGTGTTACAAGAGAACAATCTCAGAATGGCTTGGATAAGTAAAAGCGTTCCAAAGTTATTACCACATAAAGTGACAGATGTCAGATTTGCAAAAATCGGCCTGAGATTTAAGGTAAAAAGTGGCTCGGTAGTGAAGGGGTTAATCAAGGAAGGCAGTTTGAGAGAGTAACTGGCTGAGGGGCTGAGGTAGAGTTCTTAATAATTCAACTGCTCATTCCCACTGTTCTGCGCTACAAAAACAGCCATCTGCAAGAAAAAATTGTGAGTGTACATTATGCCTCATAAGAAAACATCTTGAATATGGAAGGGTTCAAAATCAAGAACCCATACCTTGTTCTTCCAGAGCAGCAATGTGAGTAGTATCAGCAAAGCTTTCTGTGGTAATAGTTGTAGTAGGGCACAGTTCTCCCTGGCTTTGAAAACGTGCAACATTATCATTGTGGAGAAAGAGGATGAGATAGCAGATTGTATGGCTCACTCCTCCTCTCACTAACATCAGGATGACATAGAGGTCACTTCTGAGTCTGACATGTCTTGGAGCCAGGGGTCACAGCATTTCTCCTGCTCCTCCTCCTTGTGACTCTAGTGGATTCTTCTCTGTCTTTACTTCCCTCTCCTAACAATGCAACATCTTTTTTCCTATGAAAAGGCAACAAAACTCTACCAAACTCTATGGCAGAGTCATGATCCGGGGGCCCAAACAGACCTCCGGGATGTCTTGCAAGCAGGATACAGGCAGATATAGATCAGGGACAACCAGAATACTTTATTACACATGTAATAAAAGGGACATGACACTAACATATACAGGTTAGGCAATAGTGGTAGAACTACCACAGAACCATGTGCACAGGCAGATCAAAGGCAAAACCCAGGATGGCGAAGAGCCAGTGAGTCCCGTTCTTCACAGAGCCCCTGGTGGTGGGGATGAACTGGGCCGAGGGCTCGTTGGTCGCACCTCCAGGATGGTCCCGAAACACTTGGCCCCTACCTGCAGGTACCACGCTACAACTACCAGTGGAACAGACAACAGAAGTACTGGAACCCAATCAAACACAGGACATATCAAATGACAAACAGATACCTGCACACAAGCAGATGTCTGGACCCCATGCGGAACAGAAGCATGGTGTTCACAGGCAGAACTGCACACAGACAAGAGATCCTCCCTCTGGAAAAACCCAGGAGCCCTCTCACGAAGGCAGCATATACACAGGACATGAGCAGAAGCAGTAAGGCACTGCACGGAAGACACGGAACAGACTGGATCAGAAGCAGTAGGCACTGCCAGGCTAGACATGGAACACACAGGATCAGAAGCAGTAGGCAGTACCAGGCTGGACATAGAACAGACAGGATCAGAAGCAGTTTAGCACTGCCCAGCTATCAGATGCAGTTAGAGCACTGCTAGGCTAAACGTGGAACAGAGTAGATCAAGACACAGAACAGGTACAAAAGATTAGGAAAGGCATGGACAAGGATATAACAACATCAACAACACCAATGCTTTACCAAGCGACACCATACAGAAGGGCAGATGGCAAGACCGCCTGGGTAAACAGCAAGGGGCTACACCCAACAAGGCACCAGACAGACTGACCACAAGTCCCACATCTCACAGATAGAAGTAGCTGCAATAACGAGGGCACCTTTTGCCACATCCAGTAAAACAGAATCGGGAATGTTAACCCCATCAGAACCAGGAGTAACAGAAGCACAGAGCACAAAATCACAGGTGTCAGTTCACACAGTCACAGGATGCTACAGCCAGCACGCCCCAAACGACAACCAGCATATACAGGGTAACTGTAGCCAGTATGAGGTTACAGGCAGCCAGCCTACACAACAAGTGACAGAACCACACTGTGATACAAACAGAAATTCATCCATGCACAGACCCTGTTCACACACAAGGCCGCCGCCAGCATGCATCAGAGAACCAGCATACATGGGAACACCCACAGCCAGTACACAAAGTGCATGCAGACAGACTGCATGCCACCGGTGACAGGAGCCAGAAGGATATGGACATGGGGAGACACAAACACAGGACACAGGTCACACAAAACACTGCAGCCCGCACACAGCCCCAAGCAACCATCATACACAAGTGTCAGCCTGCAGCCAGTACAAGAGAGAGAGCATGCAGCCAGCCCACACAGCCATAACTGTCACAGTGAACTGCACCGTGACAGGCAGATAGCCAAGAGAGTTTCTCTGTAAATGACTTGTTTGAGAGCAGTATTTGGACTGCCATGAAGAGGAGGGTCAAGGGGAGGCTGAGGAAGCCATGCATAGCTATGTTGGTGGTGGTGGTGGCAATAGTGGCACCCTTAGCAGTGGTATCGACAGTGGCACTCAGGGAAAGTAAGTAGCAGGGAGTTTAAAAGGGGCCAAAGAGCCCACGGTAATATATCACAGTCTGATAAAAGTGTCAAGTAGAGTCAGGACGCCGATTATGTTTGTATGTTACACAGGACCTGGGAGCTGGATGAGGTTTCTCAGAAGAAGGTAGCATCCGAGGAGAAGGATGGTGGCACCGGCAGCAAATAAAGAGCAGAGGCAACATATGGCCAGAACCTCCCAAAGAATTGCCAGTGCAAGATATGCCCCAGGAACAGGTAATGCAGCTGATACTGTGGGTGTACCAGGCCCAAAACGTGCTGCCTCTAGCTTTGCGTGAGTATCTCCCAAGAGATCTGCAAGAGTAAAATAAGCCATGGGTAGGGATGAGCGAACCTGTGAAAGTTGGAGTTCACCAGGTTCGGACGAACTTCAGATCAAAGTTCTGGTTCAGGACCCGAACTTTACCTGAACTTGACCCCAAACCGGAACCGCATTAAAGTCAATGGGGACCCGAACTTCACTTTATTATTTTCCATTATAAAATGGTTATAGCAGAAAATAATAAAATCACCCAAACATCGAACCCGGACTTCAGTGAAAAAGTCTGGGTTCGGGTCCGGGTACCCGAACTTGCAAAGTTCGGTATGAACCCGAACTTTGCAGTTCGGGTTTGCTTATCCCTTAGCATGGGCAGTCAAGAACAAACATAGGCACCACAGCTCTACTGATTCACATGAAGCAGCATCACCCAATCCAGTGGGAAAACAAAGGTGTCATGTGGCAGCAAGGCCGCATCCGTGAGCAGAACAGTGTCTTTCCACTTACTGCTTCTCCCACTCAGACTCCCTCTTCTAAGCTCTGTCATCAGCCATCAATAATGGAATGTGTGACCAGAAGAGCAACTCTTAGCGCTCAGCAATCCAATGGTAAACAAGCTTAACTTACACTTGGCCAAGTTGCTGGTGGTACAGTTGCTTCCATACCATTTAGTAGAGTCTGCTGCCCTTAGGGCGCTGATGGTGTGCTCTCAGCCTTGCTGAAAGATACCTAGCCAGCTGTATTTCTCTCAAAAAGCTATCCCTGCCCCGTACTGTAACTTGGCAGATAATGTGGACCGCTACTTGTAATTGTCACTGTGCAGCAAGATGCATGCTACAGTGGAAATTTGGAGCAGATGTAGCAGACAGGGACAGTACATGTATGTCATGGCAATGGCATGACAGTACCCCACAACAAGGTCAGATCCTTGACACCACTACCTTTGTTTCGACTTGGCTCTCACACCAGCTCCTCCATGGACCCCCTTCTGCCCCTAAAGCAGCAGAGCAGAGAGTCGCTTCAACTCCCCCTCCCTCCTATCACATGTGTAAAGTGTAGCTTTTCTAAGCAGTGTTAGAGCTGATCAGCCTGCGCAAGTGAAGAATCAGTTGCTAAAGCACATCAAGCAGAAAACATCCCACTGTCTGGTCCTCAATAAGGGCTGAAACAGTGTGGCTGCGCTAAACCTGAACCTATGGGGAAAAATATATGCTTCCTACATAAGGCATGTGATAAACCTATTGAAACACTTTTTAAAGAAGCACACTGACTTGTGCAAGGTGCTGGAAGTGCCCAGGAGACTGTCCTCACATTTCAGCCATTCTTAGGCAGCAAGGTATGCCCTCCTTGACTTGTAGTGACAGAATAGTCTGCTGTTACATCACTACATCCATGACATTCTAACTTGCTGCAATTCAACTTTGCACATACAAGAGCATTTGTACAAACAGTGTAAAGCCATAGATGATTTTGTCATGCAATAGACCACCTCAGCAGGGAGCATGTGTTGTTTCAGGCAGTGGCAGCTCATCTAAATTGCCTATGATGTGCTGACGCCCTTCAAAGAGGCCATAAAATTTGTCTGTAGGGACAACTGCGGCATGAACAATATCATCCCTCTAATATTTATATTAGAACAGAAAATCACACAACAGGGGACAAAGGCGGAAGTAGAACAGCTAATGCATTTGGCTGCCCACCCTGTAGCTGTTGGTGACCCACATTGAGAAAGTCCCATTGAGTAGGAGGAGGAAGAGTTGCTGTCACTGGAGAAGAAGTCAGTGAAGCTTTTATTCTACAGCACAATTATTTTCAATATGATACGGAATTTTATTTACAGACGTGGGGGACCGCGATGGGGACCAGATTCGCACCGAGTTTCGCTAATTTATATATGGGGAGATGGGAGGAGCTTACCATCTTCCCCAATGGCGAGCTCGGTGCGGGTCTGGTCCTATGGAAGCGTTTTATAGATGACATTGTTTTTATATGGCAAGGAGATGAATCTTCCCTTGAGCAATTTTTACTGGAATTAAATAAAAATGATTTTTATCTGAAATTCACTTGTAACTGGAGTAAAAGAGAAATGAATTTCCGGGATCTAACCATCTACATAGAAAATGGCTACATACATACCAAAACCTACCGGAAACCAACTGACACTAATGGCTTTATTCCTCTGGACAGCTGCCATTTACCCATTTGGCTTAATAACATACCCCAGAGCCAATACATAAGGGCCTGCAGAAACTGTACTGAAAACACAAATTTTTGGAAGAGACTGAAATACTAAGCAAAAATTTATAGAGAAAGGCTACCAACTGGAGAAATTAGAACCTATAATAGAGCAAGTAAAACAACAAAATCGCACAGACCTGCTGAAGGACAAGAATATAAAAACCAATGATTATAATCAGGATGAAAATAACATAAGGATTCCCATTATAACCAAATATAGCACAGGTGTAGGAAAATTCAAAAGGATGGTCAAAAAATATTGGGATTTCCTAAAACAGGATAAAATTATAGGGAATAAAATCTCCACTAATCCTATATTTGTTTTTTAAAAAGCCTCCAATCTGTCTAACATGGTAGCCCCCTCTATCAAAACAAAAAAAGCAGTAAACAATGTACATATCAAAAAAAGGCTTTTTTCCTTGCAGATTATGCAAAAACTGCAGAAATATTAAACCAATACCAAAAATGCCACTGATAGAAATAGAGACCCCTATAAGGAAATACACAATTAAAGAACATATTACGTGTAACACTAAGGGGGTCATATATTACATCAAATGCCCATGTAATAAAATATACGTGGGATGCACAAAAAGAGAACTGAAAATTAGAATCAGCGAACATATCAGAAACATACAGAAAAAATCCACAGAACACCCCCTCTCTAGACATTATGTAGAATTCCATAATGGTAAATTTCAAGGATCATATTTTGGGGGCTTAGAAAGAGTGGCCAGAAATATAAGAGGGGGAGATTATATAAAAGAAATGTCACAAGCAGAGACCAAATGGATATTCCGGTTCAATAGTCTGGCACCTAACGGACTAAACAACAAAATAGAATTCTTTGCTTTTCAGTGAGCAGGAAAACAGAATAAAACGCCACTAACCGATCTAACTATTTACAGACAAAAACAGAACAGCTATTTAAGCGAATAAAATGCCACTAATTACTATTCAACACCATTACTACACAAGCCTATAAAACCCCTAAGACCACTAGGACTTACCATCCCTGATGAAGAAGCCCGCAAGCCGCAAGGCTTTGAAACACGTAGGCAGAATTATGGACCTTGGAGGCTACCGTACTACCAGTGGTGACATCACCCACAGGAATCTCCAGGACAACGCTCTAACACAACTTCACATTCCTTCGCACAGCGCGTGCTGCCGGCCGGAGCAGCGTTTGTGCTGGTAAGTGAACAGAAGAAAACCTGAAAGCGCAACACCCGAAGATTGGCGAAATTTTTGCACAACGGCGATCGGACGCTCAAGGAAGGACTGACAAGAGAAATGGTAACGATAAACGGAGTCAGAGGGAATTACATTACTGACTTTAACTCCTTATCTTACCACCGAATACCTGTACTATTACTGACTTTAACTCCTTATCCTACCGCCGAATACCTTTACTATTAATAACACTCTACTACAATTCTACTAATTAACCACCGCTAGATAAGACTTTAAAACCCCTGTTTCTCAAAACTCTAGATATATCAGCACAAACCACCAGCGCTCTTTATCATTATCGCTACTCGCGATTCTTTCCTATAAACTAAATTACTATAGTTAATCCGTCTAATAGTTTGGTGGGTGATAGAGGTGAGTGAATTTTTTGAAAATTTGATTCGCCGATTCACCGAATTTTTCTGGAAAAATTTGATTTGATCTGAATATATTAGCGGTGAATTACATTATAAATGGCTATTTCCTGGGAGTCTGCTTTGATAGACAAAATATACTGTGAGTCCATATGACATGCAGATGATAGGCGTCGCTCTTAGAATCACTGAATACTTCACTTTTTTGGGTGGTCACAGGGCCAAAACTGACCAAATAACTGAAGTATCAACTCAGCCTTACAGGTAGATGTTAGCGTCAAGAAGAAGCACACTCCTTTTACACCCTCGTCAGCTGATTCCACATAGATGTCTACAGATCCTGTTCTATTAAAAGCTTATACAAGTAGAGGGTGTCATTAGTAAGTTTGTGTTGACGTCACTGATTAATTTTCTCCATTCCCTGAGCCGTCAGAACAATTACCCAGAAAAAGGATCCTGTCTGTGAAGCATATGCCTTCACTCGATCAGCATTTGCTGAATAATCCATCAGTTTTGCTAAAGGCAAAAAAACAGAGTGGATCTAAAACAGAGATGACACATGAATGGAATATTTGCATGTCTTCTGTGTTTTCTACCCCCTCCTGCTTTTGGTTACAAAGTCATAAGCCAATTCTGATGGGACCATACCGGTCTTACAGCTGCTACACAGACAGGATCCATTGTGCGTCTTGTTTTTCCTTCCTACTGACAGATCAGAAGACATTTCAAATAAATGATGATGTCAGCCAGGCCGAAAGCCAAAATAGTGGATGAGTCATGAAGTGGGGAGCCTGGGAACAGCATGAGAATTCCAGAGAGTGGACCTATGACATAGTGGTGAGGTGAAAGCAGCATGAGGAGACCACAGAGTAGCCCAATGACAGGGTCTGGAGTTTGAAACAGTATAAGGAGGCCACCGAGTAGCACAATAACAGAGTCTGTAGGTTGAGGCAGCAGCAGCATTAGGAGAAGGCCACTTAGTTGCACAATGAGAGAGTCTGGAGGTGGCGGCAGTATGAGGAGGCCACCAAGTGGCACACTGACCAAGTCTGAAGGTGGCGGCAGCATGAGGATACCACAGAGCGGCTCAATGACAGAGTCTGGAGGTGGCAGCAGTGTTAGGGAAATTACCCCTGCTTCTTTGATTATCGGGGTCCAAATCCAAGAAAGTTGTATGTGCACATTGAGAAAACCGATACAGTCAAGATGGCTGAAAGAAGTAATCTGAGTTTATTGTTTGAAGAATACAATCTTATATCAGAATTTTACTGGCAGACGTCCGGCAGCTGTGGGCGTTACATAGCTCAAGCGAAAACCACTAGACACAGTGAAATGAAACAGCTACATAGAAGCAAGAAATCCTCTTATCATACACAGAATGTAAAACTAGAACAGCATAAGTTAGCATTTTTGAAAAGAGATAAGGTGGGGTGTGGGGTCAACTGCTCCCCCGCATCTGCATGTAGCTGCGCTCTCATTGAATTCTGGTTCAGAGGAACAAGATGGAGTTCCATCTCCAAAAATTCCCCCATTTTGAGAAATCTGTGAACTGTTACTGCCCAGTGGTACTTCAGAACAAGCTAACTTTGTTCTGCCTTAACAGGACGGCAGCATGTGTAGGCCTCAGAGCGGCGCAATGATACTCTGTCTGGAGGTGGCAGCAGCATGAAGAAACCACAGAGCGGCACAAGTACAGAGTCTGGAGATGGCGGCAGTATGAGGAGACCATATAGTGGCAAAATGAAAGAGTCCGGAGGTGGCGGAAGCATGAGTAGGCCACTCCGTTTGCCAAGGCAAACCAGGTGCAGAACAGCGTGAGTCCTGCACATGTGGTATGCTGGAGGGTCCCTGTGACATGTCCCTGCAGTGGAGGCTGAGGTCATGCACGGAGGATATGAAGGCAGAGGCGAACATACTCACAGGACTAATGGCATGACAACGTGGAGGCGGAAGCGGCGTCACCTGGCTAAGTTGCTGGGGGGGCTGTGCAGGAAGCACATTCAGACAGTGAGCCGTAAAGAACATGTATTGTCCCTAACCGTAGTTACAGCTCCAAACGTTGGTGCTGCCATGCACTTTGGCAGACACCGACAGGCTCACGGACTAGCCCACCTTCTGTTCTACAGGTTCTACAGGTTGTACAGGTTGAGGACAGGTGAGGGCACAGGGCCTGCTCCCGGGCTTGTGTCTGAAGAACCCACTGACTGTTGGCTGGGGGTGTCTGATGTCACTTGGGATGGGTTGCTGGTCAAGACACGACCGCTAGATGACACAGAAACATTTTGGCCTCTGCCACTACTCTGTGCATGGCCTGGCACTTCTCTGCCTAACATACTTGTAGTTGAACTAAACAAATTAAAAGGAAATTAAAACACCCCTAAAAGCAACAAATATATTTTTATTTTTGTACTGAAATAGGCCACTAAACACTTTCACCCCGATTATCTGCGGAGAATATTTTTTTGTTGTTGTTGTACTAAAATACAACCCTATACGCTTTGACCAGAAAAAAATTAAGAAGTGAAGAGTGCGCATATATATATTTCTTGAAGTACTGAAATACGCCCTGATACGCTTTCAACAGAAATCACTGCAGCAGTGCACTAAGAATATATATTTCTTGATGCACTGAAACTGGCCACGATAATGTTTGACCAGAAAAAAAATTTAAGATTAAAGTACGTTTATATATTTCTTGAAATAGTGAAATATGCCCCTATACACTTTCACCAGAAATAATTGCATCACTGCAGTGCATATATATTTTTCTTGTAGTACTGAAATACGCCCCTAAATGCTTTCACCAGAAATAACTGCAACAGCACAGTGCGTATATATTTTTATTTTTTTGCTGAAATACGCCCCTATACACTTTCAACAGAAATAACTGCAATAGTGCAGTGCGTATATATTTTTATTTTTTTATTGAAATACGCCCCTATGCTCTTTCAACAGAAATAACTGCAGAAGTTACCTGAGAAATCACTTTCCTATTAATGTCCCTAGCGCCTTCTGATGTCCCCCCAGCACTAAGATGCTGTGAAATGATTCCTCCCTATCCTTTCCCTGCACTTATAAATAGTTTTTTCTGTTTTTTTGTCCACAATAGTTTTTCCACTTGCTGTCCCTAGCACCTTCACACGTCTGTCCCTGCACTCTGAATGCTGGAAAATGCCTGACTCTAAGATGGCCGCCGTTTTTATAGGGCTGAGAAATAACAGGACTGGAGGCTGATTGGCTGCATGCAGCCATGTCAATCTGGGTGATCCTGCCTTCCCAGAGTACCTTGACCCATGTCCTCAGTCCTCACACATGTGGCCGCCATTTTAGTAAAATTGTGATTCGTTCCCACGAAGAGCGAGGAAATTCGTATTCGCTGCTAATCAAATTTTTTCTGAAATTCTAAACTAATTCCACTTCGTCAGCTTCGATTCGCTCATCTCTAGTGGGTGACATATACCCATTTTTTGTGTGAGGTACGCCTGCACTGCATTTGGGACAGGGAAATTAATATAATTAATCCGTCTGTTAGTTCGGTGGGAGACATATACCCATTTTTTGTGTGAGGTAAACTTGCACTGCATCCGTGACAGGGAAATTAATATAGTTAATTTGTCTGTTAGTTCAGTGGGTGACCTCAAAGAATGAGGAAAGCATCAAATAAGGGGCGTGGCCCTGGTCTTGGTGCTGCTGGTGTTGGTGGAGCTCCTGTTGCAGGGAAAGGACGTGGTCAATCTGTGCCAGCTGCATGCCCAAATGAAACACCTTCCTCAGGTGCACGTAGACGACAGAACGTTCAGCATTATTTTGTAGGCCGGAGTACCAGTGTACGTACGGTGAGGCCAGAACAAGTAGAGGCGGTAGTAGATTGGGTGACTGACAGTGCCTCCAGTTCCTTTACATTGTCTCCCACCCGGTCCCCTGCTGAACGCGCAGAGTTGGCACCTGCAGCCCATGGGCATCTGTCTTTCACCTCACCCCCTGTGATGTCACAAGTTCACAACAATACTTAGTGCACCAATCACTAATATGTTGACAGACTTGTTCAAATGTGAAGTTGCACGTATTTGCACGCAAAATATTCGCATCACTGGTGCTGATTTTGCAATCGCAAATATATTGGAGCACTCTATCTGCATATAAAGCTATTGTAATGTTCTGCTGTGCCAACCATTTTCTCCAGTCTCAGGAAACTTCTAGCAGCTTGAAAAATGTAGCAAAAGTGACCCACGCCTGTATTGCGAGTGCATTACGCGCATATTGCATTGTCGATTTTCGCAGTCAAGACCATATTCGCGAATTCTTAAATTTGCTTATATATGACGAATATTCTACCAAATATTCGCAAAGTATTGCAAATTCTAATATTGCCCCTGCTGCTCATCACTATTCACCAATAAGCTACTGTCTGTTTTTTTTTTTAAACACTATGTGTCCCCAATAAGGGACAGTTTTTGGAAACATTGAAATATGAAAAAGCATAACGTAAGTTTCACGCTGTCATTGGTTTGTGAGAGAGAGAAAAATAAACAATTCCTAAAAAATTTATGAAAATAGATAATATATTTTCTTAAAAGTTATGAAGGTTATTTTTTTATATATGATATCTGTCACTGGCGTTCTGCCTGAGATAATAGTGCGAAGACTGCTGAAAAGAGAACTGTACAGGCCAATCCTGCTTTTGCTGTAGTGCAAAAAATTGCCCCAAATGCTGTTATGATGATCTAGGAAGCCATTGCATATGATAATCGGTCACCCCTATTAATATAAGAGGGATACTAACAGCTCAGTGATAAGTCCAGGACATCCTGCGGCCACATGTGTTTCCTCTCATGATAGGGCTTCCAACTTGTATTTTTGAGCAGGATAATACTTACCCGCACACAGAAAGGATTTCCCAGGAATGTCTTCACCAGATTTCAGCACTTTCTTGGCCTGCCTAGTAACCAGATTTTTTGCCAATCAAGCATTTATGGGACCAGCTGGGATGTTTGCCTACCTACAAGTGTGCAAGATCTACAGGCCCAGCTATAACATCTATGGGCAGAGGTACCGCAAACACAAGGGGGGGGGGGGAGAAGGTATCAGGCCTGGAAACTAAGGAATGGAAAAGGTTACCTAGCCCTGGCTGATAATTGAATGAACAGACCTCAAAGGTGGGACTGTTCATTCACAGGAACCTAACGCCTGGCTAACCCTGTAAGGGCCTGGGGATAGTGACTGGGCCACAAATGACCTGCGGAGTCTACCTCAGGCCTAATACCAAAAAGCGGGAAAACAACGCAATACAAATGTAAAGGAACAAGACATTTAACTTCTGCAGTAAGAACGGCTGAGCAGGAACACTGGAGAAGACAACACACCAGATCTTCCACAACCAAATTAAGCTATCCACCGCAGGGAGTGATGGGTGTAGCTAGACTAAATAGGGTAATAGTAATGACCACTATGCTGCACCTGAGACTAGAGGTGTGGTCATTACCATCAACAACACTGCAAGAAGTGAAACCAAAAGAGACTGTCAGATGACATCACGTGCGGCCAGTCTCTCAGATATTCTTACCCCGTCACGGGAGGGACTGTGACACCTATATTTTTTTTACTATAATATTGTAATTACTCACATATATTATCATTAAATTCACATATAGAAAGTTTCCTTTTATTTGATTCCAAGAACTCGGTCTTGGTGCATTATTATTTTATTTTATTTTTTATCAATGGGTGTATATCTTGAAATACATAGGGGGAGATTTATCAAACTGGTGTAAAGTAGAACTAGCTTAGTTGCCCATAGCAACCAATTGGATTCTACCTTTCATTTTCACAGCTCCTTTGGAAAATTAAAGGGGGAATCTGATTGGTTGTTATGAGCAACTAAGCTAGTTTTTCTTTAGACCCGTTTGATAAATATACCCCATAGTTCTGATAGGGGCATTGTCTAAGAATGACCCATAACAGTTACCATGAGAATGTCCTAGCTCATATTATTTGGTTAACACGCCAATGATACATTTTTGATTCTTTGTTAATGACAAGGTTATATATGACATGTTTTTTTTCCTTTATGCTCCTGATTTCCTGTGTAATTCCCTTTGTAAGAATATGCTGGAATTATTTATAATACATGTAATTGAAAACAAATTAGGCACGTATCCTTCTTATGGACATTTTACTGTTAAACAGGCAGCATCCAATACTACCTGACAGACGAAGGGTATATCTATATAGTGTGGAATAAAATATTTTTATTTTATTTTTGCCGCCTTTCATATATTGTAACTGTAATGCAGACACATTACTTGTGCATTGTATGAGGAGATTCATTTGCTACTATTATGTTGAAAGACAATAGTAAATAAAAAGCTTGCATTGTAGAGATATTGTGAAAAGGTCATTAATTAAAGTCTGCTCAGTGAATTACATTTGCAATGTTTATAACTTTAGTAAGTGCAGGGTAACTGTGGTCACTTATAAAAATCTGTACAAAGGAAGATAAATTGCAGCCATCAAGAGGGAATAAAGATTTTTACATGCCATGAAAGTGAAATATTCTCCCTGTTGACTGAATTCTGCTTGGTTTATTCTTCTAGCATACTTCAACTGATAAGAATATAATTCCAACCTGTCGTCAGAAAGGTTTATATAATGTACATCTTAAAAATAAAAAAAAGCTGTTGTATATTAAAGTAAAAGGGAAATGTTATTAGTCCTTGAATTAACACTTCTACGTGACTAAAACTGTACTGGTTTATTCTTCAAATTAAATTATGTATTAGCTAAGTAAAACAGGCAGGAATTACACCATATAAAAGTTTCTAGCTTCTTTTTGATATTCAACCATTGTGTGTGAAATAGATCTTAATTTATATCTACTACTAATGCCACTACCTCGCCTGCATGTTACCGTAACTCATTGTTTTTCCTAACACAATTGAAATGTTATATTTCCAAACAAGTTTGATCTGTGTATGGAAACTGTGAAATCTATTTTTTGGTTTTCTTGAAATAGTGTTTTTGACATGTAACAGACCCTAAGCAGTGAGAATTAATCCCAAAGTGACAGCAGGGTGCTCTTGGCATGACATGAGATACTACTCAGTGATGCTATGATGTTAAAAATGGCTTCATGTGCATTTCAGTGATTAAACATAAATATAAATTTCACCTCTGTTTATTTTGACCCATTACACTTTATGTTCTGCCAATGCTAATTTTTTCCAGTTGGATTTCATCCATAAGTTCTGCCTTGTCCATCCACTAAAACAAGTCCGACATAGAAAAAAAATACAGTTTAAGGGCTTATGCACACGACTGTATGTATTATGCGGTCCGCAAAAAAACAGATCCGCAAAAAATACGGATGACGTCCATGTGCATTCCATATTTGGCAGAACAGAACAGCTGGCCCATAATAGAACAGTACTATACTTGGAAGTTACGCGAAGTAACTTCCATTTTTTTTGCGGACACATTTAAATGAATGGCTCCTCATATGCTCCTAAAAAAAAGGATCGGGCACAGAAAGAAAATATGTTCGTGCACATGAGCCCTAAATTTGAGTTCACATTTCAGTTATTTGGTCAGTTATTTCCATCAGTTATTGTGAGCCAAAACCAGCAGTGAAGTTTACTCAGAGATAATGGAAAGATCTGCACTCCTTCTGTGCTTTTGACTCACACCTGGTTTTGGCTCACAATAACTGATGGAAATAACTGACCAACTAACTGAAGTGTGAACTTGGCCTAAGTTACAAAGAGGATTACATAACTTCTATGATAAAACCTACTGTATATTTAAAGCACTGAAGTAAAAATATAGCAATATGCCACTACTAAGTAATGTTCATTATATCAAGAATCTTCTATATTAAACATAATATAACCTACTTGTTGCTCACAGAATATTAAAGACAGTATGATTTACTTGATCCCATGTAAGAAGGGGGGTTAAACTTGTACCTTATGGTATCGCCATCAAACTAACCTTCTTCCATATGCATTTTGGAATTTTATAGTTTATGACAGTATATACACTACTCACAAAAAGTTAGGGATATTTGACTTGTGGATGAAATCTCAGGAAGAACCTAAAATGCACTCTAACCTTTACAGGTGAACTTTTGAATGCAGATGTCCAACTGTTCAATGTTTTTGTACTTTTTGCACAACTTGCTGTTCTCTAACAAGGAGCCCAACGGCAAAATTCACAACAGATGTTTGATCCATGAATTGCCCAATAAATATCCTGGTTTAATTAGAATTGTTATGTAAACAGTCCTCCCCGTTATGCTGTTCACATTTTTACATCATGAGACCAAGACAACACCTAATAATTGATCAACAATACCTGGCTGTTGCGAGGCTTCAAGCAAGATGTTCTCAGATGGAAGTGTGTTTAGAGCGTCACATAGTGTCATCAGCAGGTTGCAACAGAGATCCAGACAGACTGGAAGAGTCACAGAAAGGCAAATAAGTGGATTCTCTTTGGCCACATCACACACTGATGACCTCTTCATTTAAACAATGCCCTGCGGAACCGGATGATAAATGCCACACAACTCCTGGAACATTTAAGGGAGGTGAGAGGCACCCAACTGTAACATCTGACCATTCGAAACAATTTTCATCAGTGTGGTCTGTGTGCTAGACAACCTGCAAGGGTACCTGACCAAAGGTGTCATCGTCTTGATTAGACCAGGGAGCATGTACGCTGGATGAGGGACCAGTAGGCCTGATTGTTGTTCACTGATAAAGTCTATTCATTCTGAGCAGAAATGATGGTCACCAATGATGTTGGAGATGTCAAGGGAGCTCTATGCATCAGCCACTGTTGTCACCAGACACGACTTTGGTGGTGGTGGTGTTACAGTGTGGGCAGGTGTGTCTAGTGAAAACAGAACTGCCCTACACTTTGTGAATGGTACAGTGACAAGGCCATACTACTTGAATAACATCATTAATCCATTCATTGATTCATTGTGCCTCTACATGAACAACACAAGCCTAGTTTCATCTTCACAGATGACAATATGTCAGCTCATCGTCGAGGTTGCATCATTAGGGAATGGCTGCTGTAGACTGGGGTACCTCAAATGGAGTGGTCTGCACTTTCTCCAGACCTGAATCCCATTGAAAACCTATGGTATCAGCTGAGTTGTCGTGTAGAGGCTCGTAACTCTGTACCCTAGAATCTTAATGAACTGAGGGACGTCCTTCAAGAGTGGGATGCCATGCTTCAGCAGACAATAAGTCGACTTGTGAACAGCAGGAGAAGTCATTGTCAAGCTGTAATTGATGCTCATGGCCACATGACAAGTTATTGAGGCATTTACATTTTTTTGTGGGGGTTTACCCACCACTTTTTTCGCTTTTGTTTTAATAAATTGTTTGAGATGAGGAAATCACCATTGCCTGCTTCTACTTAAATGCTCTACTTTTAATATATAATATCGCTGTAGCGTGAGCTTTTTAAGTTTTCCATAAATTTCACCCAAAAGCCAAACTTTTTGTGAGTGATGTATACACTGTTTAAAATTATACCAATTATGGGATAGCAGTCAAACAAATGGAGTATAGCTGATAAATCTGTTCTAATATCCTGATTTCTTAAGAAAGCATGCACTACAAATAAAATCAATAAAAACAAACAATTGGATAAATGCTATGAAATCAAATATATGGCAATCAATCAATAATATTGAAGCAGCAAGACATATTCCCTTGGTATAACAGTACACTGTACAATAGCACTATAACTTTGTTTCCTTTTGGTGTAACAATACACTGTGTAATAGCAACAGGACGTGTTCACCTCTGGATACTATAAGGCAGGATGCACATATAGATGGATATTTGTCTTCAATGGCATAAAGAGGTAGTTCATATGTAAACCCCCATATTATGCTGTCCAGGACTCAGCCATCACATGCTAAATATAGTTCATATAGTTCCCAAGGGTATATGACCGAACTGCCGTGTGTACGTATATGCCCTTGCTACTGATAATGGTGTAAACCAGGTGATATCGTGTTGACCAGTACTTGCGGTATCATGCGGGTAGAAGTTTGCTCACTATGTGAGTACTTACCCCTCCCTGTCGGCGGCACTTTCAATGTTTAGCAAAACAGTGGTGATGTCCTGGCTCCTTAATATAGTTTGAATGGGAGGCAGAAGATACAAGATATTCAAATATTCAGTCTGTCTATTCCGCATGTAAGTCTCGCAGGGTTTGAGGCAGAGACTCTCAGACCTTAGTGGATCTTGCGATAATTGTGGCGTTCGCTGGCAGATAATTTCAGGTAATTCTCTCAGTCCTTCTTAGTTCAATCTAGTGACCAGACAATACTTTTTTAGCATGGCCATGCAATACCTTGTGCTGGGGTCTTCAAAACAGTGGTATTGTCCAATGCCAGACGCGTTTCGAGGTATCTCCAACCTCTTCCTCAGTGGCTAGAATCCAACTGCTCAGACCCAGTCTTTTATATCCCTAATTGGAAAATATGGAGTATTAGGATACAGAGGGGCAAGAAAAACATGGAATGTTGAGTTCCAGAGGAACAGAGGTCCAATGCGGTTTTGTTGCGTATTTAATGTTTTTTTTTTTATGCGTTTTATATGCTAATGCTGCTATTTTCATTATATAAACATTTGTCATATACACATGTGGTATCTGGATATCCAGTCTTTGTACACAGTTATAGATCACCATAAAACGATGACGGCTATAAGATCACGGTTGATGAAGGATGGCTCTTTTTGTTTATGACAAATAGATTTTTTGATTGAAGGAACAAATTATATTTTAAATCATAATTATTTTTTCTTTGAGGGAGATTTTTTCCTTCAGAGACGGGGTACTGCCATAGGGACCAGGTTCGCCCCCAGCTATGTCAATCTGTTCCTGGCTGAATGGGAGCAGAGTATCATTACACCAAAAATTTGATAACAACACGGCACTCCAATAATTCCTTTATGTAAAGAATTTTTTATTATTTTATTTTCATATATGCCACCTCAAGTGAATACAGTATATGGCCTACGTTTTGGTCCAATCCCGGACCTTTGTCAGGGCATAAAATGAATCCAAATGAAACCACATAAGTTACATATACATCAAACGTACATAAAAATATATACATATAAACAAAAATACATACATACATCAGGGGTGACAAACAACACAATATAAAACATAACTGTAACACTAGACATAACTCCACTGTTCTTGAATCCAGATAAAGTCATACGATGCAGAGGTAAGTATAGAGGCTGTCTCTGTATACTACTTTGGTAACAATGAACATTGTTAAAACATATATGGACATCAATGGATATATAGTAACACATATAGGTGAAAGTCCCAAGAGATTAAAGATATCCAGCAATTACATAAATGTGGCATCCAATCAGTCAAAAACGGTATCCCACACAATTAGAATCTGCTACAGATACATACACCTAGATATGGTGCTCTATATAATTACCTTAGTAGAAATGCTGCAGAGGAACCTGGTGGCCTACCTAATGTTGGCGCACTCCGGGTTTAAATAGTGAGTCCGCGATGTCACTTCCGGTATGCGCCGCACACCGGGAGACAAACATGCGCATATGTGTTACGGACATGCGCATATGTGTTACGTTGTCAGATGGTGGAATTACCTATCCCATATCGTCCACCGTGAATGAGAAACAGTTAATTAGTGGCACTACATGTATCCCATCAATGATGCGACAAAATGTCCAACTACTTTTTCCACCCACACATCAGGAGGTTTACAATAGTGATACGATGGTGCTCTGTCAAGTACAGCTATATCAAAATGTCCCAAAGTAAAAGATAATGACAGCACTCACCATTTCTATTTGCTAATCACATTTATTCGAAGCAGGAGGGAAGACATACAGTGCAACTCACATGAAAAAAGGCCTATATCTAGGTGGTTGTACCTGTAGCAGATTCTAATTGTGTGGGATGCCGTTTTTAGACTCATGACTGATTGGATGCCACATTTATGTAATCGCTGGATATCTTTACTCTCTTCGGGCTTTCACCTATATGTTATACTATTTGTCAATAGATGTCCATATATGTTTTAACAATGTTCACTGTTACCATACTAGTATACAGATAGAGCCTCTATACTTACCTCTGCATCGTATGACTTTATCTGGATTCAGGAACAGTGAATTTATGTCTAGTGTTTCAGTTATGTTTTATATTGTGTTGTTTGTCACCCCTGATGTATGTTTTTTGTATATATATATATATTTTTTTTAATGTACGTTTGATGGATTCATTTTAGGCCCTGACAAAGGTCCGGGATTGGACCAAAACGTAGGCCATATACTGTATCACTTGAGGTGGCATATATGAAAATAAAATAATAAAAAATTCTTTACATAAAGGAATCATTGAAGTGCCGTGTTGTTATCAAATTTTATGGACTGGGCCTTTTCCTGAACACAAAGCACCCTTCTACCCATAGTGGAGTGCTGAGCAATTTATGTATTGTGTATCATTACACTTAGACTGGGGGCTGACCTGGTCCTCTGGCGACGATATATCGGTGACATACTGTTTATTTGGAAATTTGAAGAAGAAGGATTATCTGAGTTTTTGAAGGAGATTAATAATAATGTACTAAATTTAGTATTTACATCAAACGTTAACAAGACACAATTCTTAACATAGTAACATAGTAACATAGTATATAAGGCCGAAAAAAGACATTTGTCCATCCAGTTCGACCTGTTTCCTGGAAGTTGATCCAGAGGAAGGCAAAAAACCCCTGTGAGGTAGAGCCAATTTTCCTCACTTAAGGGGAAAAAATTCCTTCCCGACTCCAATCAGGCAGTCAGAATAACTCCCTGGATCAACGACCCATCTTTAGTAGCTATAGCCTGAAATATTATTACGCTCCAGAAATACATCCAGGCCCCTCTTGAATTCCTTTATTGTACTCACCATCACCACCTCCTCAGGCAGAGAGTTCCATAGTCTTACTGCTCTTACCGTGAAGAACCCTTTTCTATGTTTGTGTACAAACCTTCTTTCCTCCAGACGCAGAGGATGTCCCCTCGTCACAGTCCTGGGGATAAATAGATGATGGGAGAGATCTTTGTACTGACCCCTGATATATTTATACATAGTTATTAGATCTCCCTCAGTCGTCTTTTTTCTAGAGTGAATAACCCTAATTTTGATACCCTTTCAGGGTACTGTAGTTGCCCCATTCCAGTTATTACTTTAGTTGCCCTCCTCTGAACCCTCTCTAGCTCTGCTATGTCTGCCTTGTTCACGGGAGCCCAGAACTGTACACAGTACTCCATGTGTGGTCTGACTAGTGATTTATAAAGTGGTAAGACTATATTTTCATCACGGGCATCTATGCCCTTTTAAAGCAACCCATTATCTTATTGGCCTTAGCAGCAGCTGCCTGACACTGGTTTTTACAACTTAGTTTGTTATTTATTAAAATTCCTAGATCCTTTTCCATGTCAGTGTTACTGAGTGTTTTACCATTTAGTATGTACGGGTGACTTGCATTATTCCTTCCCATGTGCATAACTTTACATTTGTCAGTGTTAAACCTCATCTGCCATTTCTCTGCCCAAGCCCCCAATCTATCCAGATCCCTCTGTAGCAGAAAACTGTCCTCTTTAGTGTTAATTACTTTACACAGTTTAGTGTCATCTGCAAAAATTGATATATTACTGTGCAAGCCTTCTACAAGATCATTAATAAATATATTGAAGAGAATAGGGCCCAATACTGAACCCTGAGGTACCCCACTAGTGACTGTGACCCAATCTGAGTGTGTACCGTTAATAACCACCCTCTGTTTTCTATTACTGAGCCAGTTACTTACCCACATACAGATATTTTCTCCTAGTCCAAGTGTTCTCATTTTTATATACTAACCTTTTATGTGGTACAGTGTCAAATGCTTTGGAGAAGTCCAGATATACGACATCCATTGATTTGCCGCTGTCAAGTCTAGAACTTACCTCCTCAGAGAAACTGATTAAATTAGTTTGACATGACCGATCCCTCATGAAGCCATGCTGATATGGTGTAATTTGCTTATTTTCATTGAGATACTTCAAGATAGCATCTCTTACAAAACCTTCAAACAGTTTACCCACAACAGATGTTAAACTTACCGGCCTATAATTTCCAGGCTCTGTTTTTGGACCCTTTTTGAATATTGGCACCACATTTGCTATACGCCAGTCTGGAGGAACATTCCCTGTCAGTATGGAGTCCGTGAATATAAAAAATAAGAGTCTGGCTAGGACATCACTTAATTCCCTTAGGATACGGGGGTGTATGCCATCCGGTCCTGGCGATTTGTCTATTTTAATCTTTTTAAGTCGCTGCTGTACTTCTTCCTGGGTCAGACAGGGCACTTTTAAAGGGGAATTTACTTGGATTTACAGATCTTTAAACAGGATGGTAAATGCACATGTAGTACTTTTCAGAAACCAACATCTAAAAACAGCTTTATACTCTTCTCTAGCTGCCACCCTCCTAGGTGGCTGATCAACATCCAAACCGGACAATTCCGCTGAATAAGATGGAATTGTACGGAGGACAGCAAATTTGAAGAAGAGGCCATTAAAATGAAAGCGCAATTTATCGATAAAAAATACCCAGATAATATTGTCAATGATGCACTAATTAGAGTTAGAAGTCTAGAGAGAGAATCCTTTTTCTCAGATACCACATGTGTATATGAGAAATGTTCATATAATGAAAATAACTCAATATTCCATGTTTTTCTTGCCCCCCTGGATCCTAATACTCCATATTTTCCTAATAGCCAATTAAGGATATAAGAGACTGGGTCTGAGCAGTTGGATTCTAGCCACTGAGGAAGAGGTTGGAGATACATTGGACATTGGACAATACCACTTTTTTGAAGACCCCAGCACAAGGTATAGCATGGCCAAGCTAACAAAGTATTGTCTGGTCACTAGTTTGACCTAAGAAAGACTGATAGAATTACCTAAAATCATATGCCAGCAAAGACCACAAGTATTGCGAGATCTACTAAGGTTCGAGAGTCTCTGCCTCAAACCCCGCAAGACTTACGGTACATGCGGGATAGACAGAGTGAATATTTGAATATCTCGTATCTTTTGCCTTCAAGTTATATTTAGGAGCCAGGACATCACCACCGTTTTGCTAAACATTGAAAGTGCCGCCGACAGGGAGGGGTAAGTGCTGAACTTCTACCTGCACAATACCGCAAGTACTGGTCCACATGATATCACCTGGTTTACGCCATAATCAGTAGAGCGGGCATATACATACGGCAGTTCGGTCATATACCCCTGGGAACTATATTAACTATATTTAGCATATGATGGCTGAGTCCTGGACAACATAATAGGGGGGGGGATTTACATATGAACTACCTCTTTATGCCATTGGAGACAAATATCCATCTATATGTGCATCCTGCCTTATAGTGTCCAGAGGTGAACACGTCCTGTTGCTATTCCACAGTGTATTGTTACACCAAAAGGAAGCACTGCTTGCTGCTAAAACTTTACCGCTGCTATAGTACAGTGCACTGCAGGGAATACGTCTTGCTTCTTCAATATTATTGTATGATTGCTATATATTTGATATTATAGCATTTATCCAAATGTTTGTTTTTATTGATTTTTATTTGTAGTGCATGGTTTCTTAATAAATCAGGAAGGATATTAGAACAGATTTATCGTCTATACTCCATTTGTTTGAGTTCTAGCCCATAATAGGTATAATTTTAACCATTTTATTTGAATAAGGTGATTCAATCTTTGGGCCTTAGCACCTACCCACAGTTGCAAGGGGTGAGCCCTTCTACTTATACAGTATATTCCATCCATGATGTATACACTGTACTGTAGATACAAAAAATGTCCAGACCCTCTAAGATCAGTCCCATGGAGCATAGTAAATCCTGGCAGGAGTCCTAGGAGAGACAATGAGTCCAGAAAACCCCACCCACACATGATGATGGACAGCTCTCTCTGTATCAGTATGTTAACACAGAAAACTGTCAATCACCATGGTAGGTAGGGTAATCAGAACTCTCTCTCCTATCTACTCCTCATTCTTTATTATATAATACTCTGAGATAAGGCAATGTGAAACACCTGACAGGTTCATTGTAACTATCAAGCAGGGACATACATAGAAAAACTTTCTGATGAATTTAGATTTTTTTTTTTTTTTGAGGAATTGATTCATTTAAAAAATTATGTTTTGTCACACTTTATACAACTTCTATGTATTAAAACATGGAACAGGTGCTTTATAAACATTACACTCATTCTGGACATCATATTTCTCCAAGTATATACAGTACACCACACAACTGGCAGAAATCACTGATAAACCTCCCCCATACATAAAAAATCATATGCTTTCCCTCACATAATATATTATAAAAGTTGCTGTCTGCAGTTTTCATTAGGATGAGCTCAATTTAATGGAAGCTTTAAAAATCCCTAGTGGTAGCTGAAGGAAATGCCTCTGTTTCATCTTGGTAAGTAGATAGAGTTACAGAGTACTGGATCTTTCCTTACTATCAGCCTCCTAGCAGCTATGTATTCTGCCTCTGTAACACATAATTCTGTTTTATTGTTAAAAAGGATGGAAATGTGTTACACACTTAGGTGAGTTTTATAGAAATTTCTTGATAAAGTAAAACTAAATAGCATGAAATGTGTATTGTTATACATACAGTGAGGGACATAGTAATATAGTTTATTAGGTTGAAAAAAACTGTTATCAGCAGGGGTTTATGGGGGATCCTGCCAGAATAAACAGTTTTCATGAAGAGGTACGTGGACTAGGGTGAGTCTTTGGATGTCATATATCTTGACTTCTCCAAAGCATCTCATACAGTGCCACATAAAAGGTTAGTACATAAAATGAGAATGCTTGGACTGGGGGAAAATTTCTGTATCTTGGTTAGTAACTGGATCAGTGATAGAAAACAGAGGATGGTTAAATATTAGAAATAAGGGTTTGTCTATCACATTACTTAATTCTCTTAGGATACAGGGGTGTATGCCATCTGGACCAGGTGATTTGTCTATATTAATCAGGCCACATTTAATTGGGAGTTTACTTTGGCACTCTGCATTTTGTGTGTCTGACATTTCAATTTACTTCAATTTACTTTAGTGAATACACTGGAGAAAATGTATTTCATAGATTAGCTTTCTCCTTATGGCTATCTATAACTCGTCTCTCATCACTCGTTAAAGGACCAATATTATCAGGTTTTAACTATTTACCATTCATATAACTGAAGAACATTTTAGGGTTAGTTTTACTCTCTTTGGCAATGAGCCTCTCTGTCTCCCCTAGAAAAGGGGTGGTGCTTAGCAGGAGGGGTATGGTTTATCACAGCCCTCTGGAATTACTATAAGTTACGGCAGTAACTGGTGTAAGTTATATCTGAAGTATCCACCAGACAGACTTCAGTTTCTGTCCCATGCACTGCCAGAGATGTGCAGGATTTATTAAGAAGCATCTGCCTCTTAATAAATTAGGTGTATCTCATACTGGTGCAGAGGGATCAAGACTAGAATATTGATAAATGTCTCTCAATGTCTTTGAAAACTGTTGAGTAACAATAATGTCCTTCCATAACATATCTGTACATGTGATTAATAGATAAGATTTTGTTTATAGATAAGATTTTTAATAAAAAATAATGTCAGATTTAATTAATTTATTAGTTCTATCAATTTTTCATGGGGCTCAAGACATTGACATCCATGAGTGTAAAATCTAGTGCTTATACATTGTGAGCAAATAACCCCATAAATTACCCCAGGTTGCTTTATAGGCCAATATATATCAATAAATATGTTAGCACTTTCTAAAAATATCAACAGCATGATAATTAAATAATATCTGTTATTGCTCTTGGATACTTTATAAATCTCATCACATCCACTACCATTGCCAAATGCTGTCAACTACAGATACGCTTAAAGCTTATGTTTGACTACGGATTCAATCCCAAGGTGTTAAATGTTATATATTTCTTTGCCTTCACTTTGAAGATATTTACTTCTCACTGTGTTTGCTTATGTGTAGGACAGTGTAACATCTGGTATAGCAAACCTCACTTTATGAAATCAATAAAAAGTTTCCACACTACTAGAGCTCAGCATGTCATCGTACAGAGCATTTTTTTTCTTTTTACAAATGGCTTCACAGTTAGGTTTGTAGCGTGAAATATTTTCACTCAGTATCTTAGTTTCTTCATAGTAAGAGTTTGTAGGCAATGGATAAAGGTATTCCTTATTTTGTTATATAGTGTATTTTTTATCTAAGAAAATAAAAAAATTGTGATAATATTTCTTAAAAAATACATTTTGTACATAAGATCTTTTCAGTGGTACAGTAGTATTTATTCTTCTATGTTTATATGCTTCCTTTTAATTTTAGTTTCATTTCAATGTTTCAATGAAAGTCAAATGTGGTTTATTAGTTTTCTTTTATGTATAGAAACATTAAAGGGAATCTGTCAGAATGAAATTCACTGTTAGATCAAGCACAATGAGGGTTGCCAACCAGAATTTTTCTTTTTTCTAGACATTTTTCTCCCAATCACAATCGCAGACTTCCAACATTTTTTACAGACAAATTGGAAAACAGTAATGAATGATAATGATTATAAGTAATACATGTCTATTGTTCAATATACATATAAGAACTCATTACCAGCATTTAGTATGAGCTTTAAAATTATACTAATTACTAGTGATGAGCAAACTTATCAAAAATTCAATTCGGCTGCTTCTCCAAACTTTGAAAAGAGATTAGATTTATTACGTATTCCCCCGTCATTGAACTCCCTCAGATGCTGCGTTCAATACTGATCACAGAATCAGAGACCTTGAGGCCTTTCAAGGGTTAATCAGAGGTTAAAAAAGTACATACTCACCTTATCCATTTGATTGCTAAGAGGCAGTCACAACCATCTTGATTTAAGTAAACCCTGCAAATGCATTTTATGCACACTGACACCACATCATGATAGATGGATCATCAACGGTAGAGTCTGGAGGTAGCGGCAGCATGAGAAGGCTACAGAGTGGCACAATGACAGAGTCTGGAGGTGTCAGCAGCAATAAAGATTTTACCACATATAACTGCAGCGCTGAACGCTGAATAAAATTATTTTTTCGACCGAAATACGTCACTAAAGGTTTTGCCACATATAACTGCAACAGTGAACGCTGAATATTTTTAGTTTTTCTAGCTAAATACATCACTAAAGATTTTAGCACATATAACTGCAAAAGTGAACGCTGAATATATTTTGTTTTTGTACTAAAATAATAATAACTGCGGAAGTGAAATGTGTACATATTTTTTGTTTTGTACTGAAATACAGTAGGCCACTAAACTCTTTCGCCACAAAATGCAACAGTGAAGTGCGTATATACTTTTGCATTTCATACTGAGATAGGACACTAAACGATTTCACCATATATAACTGCAGGAATGAAATGCGTATATATTTTTCATTTTGTACTGAAATAGACCAGTAAACGCTTTTACCAGAAATAAATGCACCAGTGAAGTGCGTATATATTTTTCTTTCTGTACTGACATAGGCCATTAAACGCTTTCAACACATAACTGCAGAAGTGAACTGAGAATATATTTTTCTTTTTGTGCTGAAATAGGCCACTAAATGCTTTTGACACAAATAAATGCACCAGTGAAGTGCATATATAATTTCCCTAGTGCCTTCTCACGTCTCTCACTTCTCTCAGAACACTGGAAAAATGTCTGATTCTAAGATGGCCGCCATATTTATAGGGCGGTGACATCACAGGGCTGGCTGGCAGCTGATTGGCTGCATCATGCTTGTCCGTCTGGGTGATCCCGCCTTCCCATACTTCTTTTCTCCATGTCCTCTCATGTGTAGCAGCCATTTTAGGAAAGTTTCTGAAATTCGGATCGAATTCCACTTAGTCAGGTTCGATTCGCTCATCTTTAGTTACCACAAAGTGCATATAAATTCGCCTTTGTGACAAATCAAATTTTTCCTGAAGTTCAGATTAAAGTCCACTTGGGATACTTTAATTCACTCAGCATTAATAACTAACACCAAAATAATCTAGTCAAGTACCACCAGTTAAAAAAAAATCTAATTATGGACCAAGAAAAAAAGTGACCTATTTTCTGGACGCTTGGCAACCCTAAGCATAATATCTTGTAGGGCAAGTACAGAAAAATGTAATTATAACTTTCAATCTGCAATTATTTGCTTCATTCTAGAGAAAAAAGTACTTTCAAATCATTTGCATGTTACATAGTTACACAATTTGAAAAAACACCCAGGTTCATTAAGTTCCAACTTTTTCAAACCAATTGACATTAATTGTTAGATTAATTACAACCCTCAATGCCGTTTACTATTACTATATATAAGCATCTAGCTCTTTTTAAAATGCTCACTGCTTTACCTGTAAAGAACCCTTTCCTGTATTGATGCCTGAATCACAGTTCCTACACACATAAAGAATTTCCCCTGGTCCTTTGTAAAGTCCTTGGAATTAATAAATTATTTGCCAGCTCTCTCTACTGACCACACATGTATTTATACTTGTAAACAAGATCACCTCTAAGTCATTTTTTTTCAAGCTGAACAAGCCCAGTTTTCAAAATCTCTCACTATTAGAGATCAGCGAATCAAAGCTAATGAAGTGGAATTCGATCCGAATCCCAAAGTCGAATTTCCTCGGACTTTGTGATAACGAATCACATTTTTTCTAAAATGGCTGCTGCACATGTTACAAAGTGAAAGTAAGAAGCCTGGAAACAAGAGAACACCCATAATACCATGCAGACAGCCAATCAGCAGATAGCCATCCCTGTGATGTCATAGCCCTATAAAAAGCCTCCTGCTGCCCGGTCTCCACCATTTTACAGTGAATTTAGTGCAGGGAGATATGTTTCAGGCACTAGGGACAGTGTTTAGGAAAGCCTTTGTTCCAACAAAAAAGACTATTGAGCTGTTCAGGGAAAAATTATTCATAGTGTCGGGAAAGGATAGGGAGGCATTATCCACACTGTAGGGACAGAGCAGGGACCAATAGGAGAGTGTAAAGCCTGGGTAATAGGAACTATTCTATTACACATTGCTGCACTAATTGGAGTTAAAAAGTGATCTATTACTACAGATTTTAGGTTTTTTTTAACAGTAATTGCAATAATCCCAGCATCTGTTATTGGTTTGAAAGTGCTGTCTGATACAACCAGTTTTGGGGTGTATTTATTTTAAATATATAGCAGTATGTCCATTCATCTTTGCTTTTGGGGTGAATTTGTAGTCTGATACAACCAGTTTTGGGGTATGCTTATTTTAAATATATAAAAGTACTTCCATTCATCCTTGCTTTTGGGGTGAATTTGGGGCCTGATACAAACAGTTTTGGGGTGTGTTTATTTCATATGTAAAAGTACTTCCATTCATCCTTACTTCTGGGGTGAATTTGTGACCTGATGCAACCAGTTTTGGGGTGTGTTTATTTCATATATAAAAGTACTTCCATCCATCCTTGCTTTAGGGGTGAATTTGTAGTCTGATACAACCAGTTTTGGGGTGTGTTTAGTTTAAATATATAAAAGTACTTCCATTCATCCTTGCTTTTGATGCTCAAAAGTCAGGATCTGTTTTTTGGGGATTGTTCTTATGACAGATGAGAAGAAGGGCAAAATAAACAGTGACGTCAACACAAACTTACTGCTGACACCCTCTCCACTCTGTCAGGGGGACACTACTTGTCTCAGCCTGTAACTGAACAGATTCTGTAGAAATGTATGTGGAATCAGCTGAAGATGGTGTAAAAGGAGTGCTCTCTTTCACTTTCCACAGAATCTTGGGCCAATGCACAGTTCTTCATACCTAGCGCTAACATTGACCTGTAAGGCTGAGTTCACACTTGAGGTTTTTGGTCAGTTTTGCATGTTATACTGACTTACTGTATGCGTGTTTCTGCAAGGCACAGTGTTCTACACCACTATAGGCTCTCTGCGGCCAGGAAATAGCCGTTTTTTAACGCAATTTGTAATCAATAAATTCAGATTGAATTGAATCTTTTTGGGAAATTAAGCAAACTGTCGCAAAAAAATGTTGTTGCATTTTGCTCATCTCTACTCTTTATAAGAGAGACTTCCCTTCTATCCCATGTAATAATCTGTTTGCTACTGTATAGTTACCCTATATCCTTTATAGTATATGAAGCCCAAAACTAAATCCCATATTTAAGATGTGGCCTAAGATGATAATAAAATAATAATATTACACTGGGATCACAGGTTTTTATATTTCTTTTTATACATCGTAAAATGTTATTTGCTTTTACAGCTGCTGCCTGACATTAGGTAAAGCTGCTCAGCTTACTTGTAATCAAGTCCTTTTCTGGTTCTGTTGTCCTCAGTTTTACTCTATTTAATGTGTATGTAGCCATACGATAATGTGGCCAAGGTTCATTACCCTACATTTATCAATATTGAAATTCATCCACCATGTTGTTGTCCATGCCACCAGCTTATCTAGATCTTTCTGTAATATTTGACAATCAAGTTTTAAATACCTTACTCAGTTTTGTGTCTTCAACAAAAACTTACACTTTACTCTTAGTCCCATCCACAAAATCATTAATAAGAATTTAAAGGGAGTCTGTCAACGCATTTGGCCATTATAGACTCATTTGCCTAACAGTAGCTGATTCTAATGGTACTTTTGTTTAGTCATTTTGCAGTTCACTGGAAGCAAAAACAGAGTTTAATCGGTATGCAAATTAGGGCTCGCAAGTGCCCAGGGGCGGCGTTCACATCGTTGGAGCCCAGGCTGTTCATCCTCTTTGGCTCATATCCCCAGCCCAGCCTCTGCCTGTTCCCGCCCTTCTCTTGTGTCCTCCATCTCGCGATCCCGCGCCTGTGCTCCATTGCAGGGTCGGTGCATGTGCATTGTGATGCCCATTCTGGACATGACTTCACTGGAGATACTGCGCATGCGCCGGCCAATGGGAGGCGGACCAGAGGCCCACAGGAGAAGAGGAAAGCCACCCTGCGCATGCACAAAAGCTCCAGTGAAGTAATGCCCACAATGGGCATCGCAAAGCGCATGCCTCCACCCTGCAATGGAGCGCGCAGGTGCGGGATCGCGCGATAGAGGACGCAAGAGAAGGGCGGGCAGAGGCTGGGGCGGGGATATGAGCCAAAGAGGATGAACAGCCTGGGCTCCAACGATGTAAACGCCTCCCTTGGGCACTTGCGAGCCATAATTTGCATACCGATTAAACTCGGTTTTTGCTTCCAGTGAACTGCAAAACGACTAAACAAAAGTACCATTAGAATCAGCTACTGTTAGGCAAATGCGCTGTGTACTTAGTCTATAATGGCCAAATGTGTTGACTGACTCCCTTTAAAGAGAATTGGGCCTAATACAGATCATTGTGGTATCCCTCTGCTGACATTAGCCCATAAATAAAACTACAACATGTCGTAGTTTTATTCCAGCGGCCTCTCCGCATGCTCTGCCATGCAGCTGCCGGAACTCCGCCCCGCCCCCATTATAGTAAATGAGGCCAGAGCAGTAATCCGGGGGCACACATTCACTAGTGGCAGGATGGATCTGACAGGCTGTTCACCCGACGGAATAACCTGCCGGAGGTCCATGCCGCTAGTGTGAAAGTTGACTTACGAAATCAAGTTTTGGTCCCTTGTTAGAAATGCCGCAGAAATACTGGTTGGTTTAATTTTTAAAGCTAGTTGAGCATATAATATAAATTAACACCTTCGATACCAGCGCTGGAGCAATGTGCGAACATGGTGCCTGCTCGCACGTGCAGCGGGCGTCATGGCCAGAAAGTCTCTGATGTTTCAAAACAGCAGAGACCTGCGGATAATTACAGTGACCGGCATTAATACCGATCGTGGTAATTAAGGGCTTTAGATGCCGTGATCAAGTGAGATCATGGCATCTAAATGCGTAAAAACCCGGTAGCTTGCGCTTATTGGCTTCCTATCGATACCCGCTGCTGCCAATGGGGGCATTGGTAGTTGCGCTGAACACTATCAGCCTTGTAGACGAGGCTGATAGTGTTCATGCTGCAATTCCTATTTTAGCCATTAGATGGCAGGCTAGGATAAGAAATGAGCAATTTTCAGTCCAAAACCAATTTAAAAAAAATTCTGATAGTACAAAATGAAAAATTAAAAACATAATTTAAAGGTTCATATATGAGCTTTAAAATCATCACAATTTTTTTTTAAAAATGTTAAAAATATATAAAAACTAAAAAATTATAAAAGTTTAAATCACTCCCCTTTCTGTATAATTAAAAAATAAATACCTAAATAACAATAAATATAAGCATAATGGTTATCACAGCGACTAAAAACATCCATACTATTAAAATATTTTTTTTTAAATTCCAATACGGCGAATGGCGTAATGGAAAAAAGGTTCAAAATAGCCAATAGTCATTTTTTCAATGCTTCTGTTAGCCTAAAAATGTAATAAAATGTGATCGAAAAGTCACACACAATCCAAAATGGTTTCATTAAAAATTATGGATTGTCCCACAAAAAATTAGCCCCTAAATAGCTCAGTAGACTTAAGTACAAAAAAGTTATGGGGGGTCAGAATATGGGTTTGTAAAACAATTTTTTTTAATCAAAGTTAAACTTATTTTTACACTATAGAGACATGAAAAAAAAATATATATGGGGTATCATTGTAATAGTGCTGACCCATAGAATGAAGGGCATGTGTCAGTTTTGATGCAAACTAAACACCGTGGGAACAAAACCCATAAAACGGTGAAGGAATTGCGTTGTTTTTTCTAATTCCACCCCATTTGGAATTTTTTACTGCTTCCCACTACATTTTATGCCATAATTAATGGTGACATTCTTGCAAAAAATAAGACCTCATACAACTAGGTGAATGGAAAAATAAAAAAGTTATGGCCCAAGGAAGATAGGGAAGAAAAATGAAAACTCAAAAACAAAAAACCTCCGGTATCCTAAAGGTTAAAGGGATGATTCCTTCCCAGAAAGTGATGGCATGCTAGTAGAATTTCTGAACCGTGGGGGTTTGACTACTTGCACCCCCCTAATCCTGTGAATGAGTGGTCTTAGCACTGATTTTCACCAGATAGCTGTACTCCTAGTAATATGGCATTGCTTTCTTTGATGGGTAAAACTATCAAGTGGAGCCCCAATGGCAGTTTTAGACAAGTAGAAGAGGTCAGAGATGCTGTCATTAGCCAGCTTTAAAATCAAGCTATATATTTTCATAAAATGCTAAGAAAATAAAACCATAGTTGTATGAGAAGAGAGAAAAAAATTCTATAACAGCCATAGAATGCTGTAAATAAGGCACAAATTGCTAAGCTATTTCTCTATGGTTTATACATTTCTGTATGTTTTCTGAACAAAAACAAAGCTATTTGCCTCCATTCTGCAGAGAACTTTTATATTTTCCAGATTCTTTGTTTTTCTCACTGCTTCTCTTGCCGGAGGGTACAGTGCCTGCTCAGCTTTAAAAGCAGGTTGTTCTTGTCTTGTCCTATTTTTCCCCAGAGAAAATTAGCAAAAGCAGGCTATATTAACACAGTTATCAGTAAACCATCAACCAGCTTTTAAACAAATCCTTTCAAAAACTGTTCTAAGAGACAATCACCCTAGATATACTTTCCTGTCTGTAGGCATAAATGGTAATCTTCAGCGGATGCTGATGTGAATGCACTATGCCACAGGATTCCCTAAAGCAAGTATTTAAGAACTTTGAGGGGAAAAAAATAAATGTGTTTATTTTTACAAAACCTTTTTATGAGGAGAGCTTTTTTTTTATCGCAAAACAGAACAGGATTTGTAATCTCTTTTCTAAAGATTGTACACACTTTATAACATTATACATTTCTGTATAACACTCAGGATCATGTTTAAGGGAGTTATGGGTCACACTGGGACTGAATCTTATCACTGAGAAAACATACAAGGACTAGAACTTTAACCCCTTAATGACATCTAATTTTTCCGTTTTTTCCTCTCCATGTTTAAGCAGCCATAACTTTTTTTATTGGTTCAATGACATGGCTGTATGACACCTAGTTTTATGCATGAAAACTTAAAGTTTTTTTGTGCTATTTGAGAATAAACAGAATTTACTGTACTTTGTATTTCATCTTCTTTTTTCGCATTGCACATATAGAAAGAGCGATTTTTGACTTTTTTTTATTTTTTAATTTATTGTTTACTCTGTACATATTTTACACTGAATAACCAGTTAAATTCGTTTTTCAAGTTATTTTGTTTGTAAAGATACTTCACATTTAGTTTTTGTCTTTTACATAATGTGAGGGGTGAGAGAAATGAGCTTTGGATCCAAGATCCAATGTCGATTTGTTGCAAAACGTCATTTTAATGCTGTACAGAGACCAGTTCCAATTTCGTCTGAAATATGTTACACACCAGAAAGACAACAAATTACTCGAGTGACATTTATCAAGACCTGCGTTTTGTTTGCCAGTTTTGATTCCCCCTGTGCCACCAGAGGATGCAGCAAATTTATGTAGAGGCGCATGTCTCTCATAGATTTGGAGCATCCTCCCGGGAGTGCAACAGTCTAAAATCTATAGCAGACTTTTCTGGCCTGAATAAAGATAAATATGGTGGACCTGCTGCAGCTCTTCCTGCCCTCACCACATCCCCTTTTCTCATCACTTCTGAAAAGTGGCGTAAAGGGGGAAAAGGAGCAGATTTTGGGGCAAATATGGTGTGTGACAAAATCTCTGACTTTTTTAGTCAGCTATTGTGGCGTAAATCACACAGTAAATGCCCCCCCCCCACCACCCAGTCTTTTATATTTTAAGATGATCATTTGGTATGTATTCTCCCTCTTTACCTAATTAAACCATTTTATTGATGCTACGACCCAGACATTTAGTAACATAGTAACATAGTTTATAAAGCTAAAAAAGACATCTGTCCATCCAATTCAGCCTGTTATCCTGCAAGTTCATCCAGAGGAAGCCAAAAAAAAAAAAAAAAACTGCGACGTAGAAGACAATTTTCCCCACTGTAAGGGAAAAAAATTCCTTCTCGACTCCAATCAGGCAATCAGAATAACTCCCTGGATCAACAACCCATCTCTAGTAACTATAATCTTTAATATTATTACCCTCCAGAAAGACATCCAGGCCCCTCTTGAATTCCCTTATTGTACTCACCATCACCACCACCTCAGGCAGAGAGTTCCATAGTCTCACTGCTCTTACTGTAAAGAATCCTCTTCTATGTTTGTGTACAAACCCTTTTTCCTCCAGACATAGAGGATGTCCCCTCGTCACAGTTCTGGATATAAATAGATGATGAGAGATCTCTGTATTGACTCTTGATATATTTATACATAGTAATTAGATCTCCCCTGAGTTGTCTTTTTTCTAAAGTGAATAAACCTAATATTGATAACCTTTCAGGGTACTGTAGTTGCCCCATTCCAGTTATTACTTTAGTTGCCCTCCTCTGAACCCTCTCCAGCTCTGCTATGTTTGCCTTGTTCACAGGAGCCCAGAACTGTACACAGTACTCCATGTGTGGTCTGACTAGTGAATTGTAAAGTGGCAAGACTATGTTCTCATCATGGGCATCTATGCGGCTTTTGATGCAACCCATTATCTTATTGGCCTTGGCAGCAGCTGCCTGACACTGGTTTCTACAGCTTTGTTTGCTGTTCACTAAAATTCCTACGTCCTTTTCCATGTCAGTGTTACCAGTGTATGACAGTATTTTGCAATTTAGTATGTACTGGCGACTAGCATTATTATTTCCCATGTGCATAAACTTACATTTCTCAGTGTTAAACCTCATCTGCCACTTCTCTGCCCAAGGCTCCAATCTATCCAGATCCAAATGCAGCAGTATACTGTCCTCTTCTGTGTTAATTACATTACTTTAATGTCATCTGCAAAAATATATATTTGACTGTGCAAGCCTTCTACAAGATCATTAATAAATATATTGAAAAGAATGACCCCTGTGGTACTCCACTAGTAATAGTGACCCAATATGAGTGTGTACCATTAATAACCACCCTCTGTTTTCTATCACTGAGCCAGTTACTTACCCACATATAGACATTTTCCACTAGTCCAAGCATTCTTATTTTATATATTAACCTTTTATGTGGTACAGTGTCAAATGCTTTGGAGAAGTCCAGATTAGAGATGTCCCGAACTATTCGCCGGCGAACATCGCATGTTCTCGTTCGCCGCGGCGGGCGAACATATGCGATGTTCAATTCGCCCCCTATACTTCATAATTGAGCAAACTTTGACCCTGTACCTCACAGTCAGCAGACACATTACAGCCAATCAGAATACCCTCCCTCCCACCTTCTATCAAAAAGCAAGGACAGCATCCGTCTTAGATTCATTCTGAAGCTGCAGTGTTAGTTAGAGCAGGGAGAGTGCTGCTGCTTAATTAATAGGGAAAGCGTTAGCTAGGCAAGTGTCCGTAGTGTGTTGCGGATCCGCAACATACCATGCCGGCACTCCCCATAGAGATGCCTATTCTTGTCCGCAGGCTGCGGACAAGAATAGGACATACTCTATCTTTTGCGGATCCGCGGCGGGATGTTTCGGGGCCGAAACCCAGAAGTTCGGGGCTGTGGCTCCGCATATGCGGAAACGGAGAGCACATCCATTCAGAATTGCGGAATGGATGCAGACAAAATTTGCGGATGTGTGAATGGGGCCTTTGGTCCGGATGCGTTGCGGATGCGTTCAGTGAAAACTGTGCGATTTCACAGGCAAAGCCGTTCAGTTTTGACTGCGATTGCGTTTAGTTGTTCATTTTTTTCCGCGCGGGTGCAATGCGTTTTGATCCGTTTTTCACGCGCGTAATAAAAAACTGAAGGTTTACAAACAACATCTCCTAGCAACCATCAGTGAAAAACGCAATGCACCCGCACTTTCTTGCGGATGCAATGCGTTTTTCACGCAGCCCCATTCACTTCTATGGGGCTAGGGCTGCGTGAAAAACGTAGAATATAGAACATGCTGCGATTTCCAATCAACCCACAAGTGATGCATGAAAAAAAACGCTCATGTACACAGACCTATTGAAATGAATGGGTCAGGATTCAGTGCGGATGCTATGCGTTCACGTCACGCATTGCACCCTTGCAGAAAACTCGCTCGTGTGAAAGGGGCCATCTGCTATAATTATTATATGCTATAATTATATTTTTTTTATATATATATATATATATATATATATATATATATTGCAGTTGCCTGCCCGTGTGTGAGAGGCCGCAGGCCCACAGACTGTACTGTGTGCACACCACTCATATAGGGTGGCACAGTACCTTGCAGATAAAAAAAGTCATTTAATTTTTACCCTTTAATATAATTGCAGTTGCCTGCCAGTGTCAAGCCCACAGACTGTACTGTGCCCACTGCCCACCACTCAAATAGGGTGTCACAGTACATTGCAAGGCGCACGCGCAGTGACCTAAAATTCAAACAAAGCGGACCGAGCATGGGTCTTTTTCCATCTCCCGGTTCCAAAAATCTATTCAATACACGTCTCCTGATAGGGGACGTAACAGGGATTAAACTGATAGGATTAGTACTACTTAACACACCACTCATATAGGGTGGCACAGTACATTGCACGGCGCACGCGAAGTGCCCCAAATTGGAAGGAGGAGGGCCGACCAACCATCTTTTTCCATCTCCCGGTTCCTAAAATCTACTCCATACACTGGCCCCTGATAGGGGACAAAACAGAGACTAAACTGGTTAAAACAGATTTTTTTAATTTTAAAAAAAAATAGGACAGCCTCTGCGGAGCTGGTTATTTTTGGGCCGCGTTACTGAACGCTCATGCACAATAGCTGTAGGCTCATGCGCCCTTTTGCAGAGGTGACAAACCTGGTCAGTCAAACCCAAGGCAACATCATCGACCTCATCCCATATGCGTTTTTTCTGGAGTGTGCCCTGCGAAGAGTGCTGGATCAGGCCGTAGATGAGCATGAAGAGGAAGAGTTGTGGTCACCATCACCACCAGAAGCAGCCTTGTCGTCGTTGATTGCTGGACCTGCGGCATCGCAGAGAGAGGAGTCTGAAGAAGAGGAGTCAGAGGAGGAAGGTGGCTTTGAGGAGGTGGAAGACCAACCACAGCAGGCGTCCCAGGGGGCTTGTTGTCACCTTTCGGGAACCCTTAGTGTTGTACGTGGCTGGGTGGAGGAAGAGACCTTCAATGACATCAGTGAGGAGAAGGAACGGGACATGGCTAACTTGGTACCCAACCATCTGCACATGGGGAGTTTGCGGTTGTGCAAATGGACTGTTTGCGGTGCGTTAAACAGGGAGTTTGGTCTGTCAGAGTTTGGTCTGTCACTGTGAAGCAGGCGTAACACTTACACTACCTGATCGATACAACATCATACCTGATCGTATACACACACTGGATGTTTTGAAGCATGTTATTCCAAACAATTTAGGAATGTTAGGTGATTTGTGCTCTTTATGGATTAAAACCTGACTCTGCGTCAACTACGTAATTTTCCATGGGAGTTTTGCCATGGATCCCCCTCCGGCATGCCACAGTCCAGGTGTTAGTCCCCTTGAAACAACTTTTCCATCACTATTGTGGCCAGAAAGAGTCCCTGTGGGTTTTAAAATTTGCCTGCCTATTGTAGTCTATGGCAGTTCTCCTGGTTCGCCCGTTCGCGAACATTTGCGGAAGCTTGCGTTCGCCGTTCCCGAGCGGGAAATTTTATGTTCGCAACATCTCTAGTCCAGATATATGAAATCAATTGATTCGCAGCGGTCAAGTCTAGAACTTACCTCCCCATAGAAACTGATTAAATTAGTTTAACATGACCGATCCCTCCTGAAGCCATGCTGATATGGCATTATTTGCTTATTTTTATTGAGGTACTCCAAGATAATATCTCTTAGAAAACCTTCAAACTGTTTACCCATGACAGATGTTAAGCTTACCGGCCTATAGTTTCCGGGCTCTGTTTGCTATGTGGCAATCTTGTGGAACATTCCCTATATCAGTATAGACTCCTTAAATATCAGAAATAAGGGTCTGGCTATGACATTACTTAATTCTCTTAGGATACGGGGGGTGGGCCATCTGGTCCTGGCGACTTGTCTATTTGAATCTTTTTAAGACATCGCTGTACTTCTCTATGGGCCAGAAAGGGCACTTTTAATGGAGAATTTACTTTTACATTTTGCATTTCCTCTGACAGTTTATTTTCTTTCAGGAATATAGTGGAAAAAAAAAATATTTAATAGCTTTTCTTTCTCCTCATGGCTCTTTGCAACTCCTCCCTCATGACTCTGTAAAGGGCCGACACTTTCAGATTTATACTTTTTGCCATTTATATAATTGGAGAAAATTTTAGGGTTAGTTTTATTCTCTTTGGCAATTAATCTTGGCAGCTTTTATTTGTCTTTTACATATTCCATTTTTTCCCTTATAGTTTTTCAATGCTTCCTCACTACCTTCCTGTTTTAGTGATTTAAATGCTTTCTGTTATTTATTGTTTTCTTTACATTTATATTTATTTACATTGTTTTTTTTTCTTGTCACATAACCTTTTATTCCCATATGGTATGTTCCTCTCACAATTAGATTTTAGGATGCTTTTAAGGCTACTTTCACACCTGCATTCGGTGCATATCCGTCTGGTATTTGTACAGACGGATCCGCACCGATAATGCAAACGTTTGTATCCGTTCAGAACGGATCCGTTTGCATTATCTTTACAAAGAAAAGTCTAAGTTAAAACGGATTCTTCCTAACTTACATTGAAAGTCAATGTCGGACGGATGCGTTTTGGTGTCCGCCTCCAGAACGGAATGGAGGCGGAACAGAGCCAAACTTATGCATTCTGAACGGATCCTTATCCATTCAGAATGCATTGGGGCTGAACGGAATCCAAAAGGAAGGTGTGAAAGTAGCCTAAAAATATCCCATTTTGTGGCTGTATTTTTTTTTTGAGTCCCAGTTAGTTAGGCCTATGGCCTCTATTAGTTGTCTAAATTTAGTTTTTTTGGAGTTTGGTAATTTAGTTCTTCCCTGAAGAAACACTCTTTTGAATGACAATTGGAAGGTTATTACTTTATAGTCACTATTTCCCATGTGTCTCCCAACCTTCACATCAGTTGTTCTGTAAGGTCGATTGGTTAATACTAAGTCCAGTGTGGCCGTCCCTCAAACTGGGTCCTAAACCAGTTGAGAAAAGTCTTTGGTTATGGCTCGTGGTACAGGTAGTATTTAGGAAAACACTAGCTTCGAGGTCCTTGCCCTAACTAAAATCCCTACAATAATTTTTAACCCCTTAAGGACTTGGACGTATGTTTCCCGAGTCCTTAAGGACCCATGACGTGCTGGTACGTCATGAGTATTTCCGATCACTGCTGCTCAGCACGCAGTGATCGGAACAAGGTACATGCTGAAATCATTCAGCAGGTACCTTGTTACAATGCCCAGGCCCCCCTGTGACCCCTCTGCATCAACGATCGCCGCAAACCGCAGGTCAATTTAGACCTGCGGTTTGCAGCGCTTTCTGCAATCTCCGATCCCCGCAGTCTGTGACCGCAGGGATCAGAGACTAAATGTTCCCAAAGTTGTAGATTTTACCCCCCCCCTTCAGCCCCCAATCATATTGTGTCTGCGGGGGTGCAGGGGGGGTGGTTGCGGGCGGCAGTGGCGGTGCGTTCCCCCCCAAGCCTCCTCTGTAATGTTTCCCTGGTGGCTAGTGGCTTTAGCAGAGTGTCAGCACATTGACACTTTGCTAAAAACTGCTGACATCTGTGCTGCAGATGTCAGCAGTTTTAACCCCTTCCATGCCATGGTCCGTACGGACCTCTGTATGGAAGGGGTTAACAGGGAGGGAGCTCCCTCCCTCTCCTATTGGGGGCTGCTATGCTCTTGCAAAAAATAAAAACGGTCCCCAAAACAGCAATTTTTTTGCAAACTTTTCATTTCAATCGATTTTTCCAGTAACAAAGCAAGGTTTAACAGCCAAACAAAACTCAATATTTATTGCCCTTATTCTGTAGTTTGCTGAAACACGACATATGTGGTCGTCAACTGCTGTGTAGCCAAACGACAGGGTGTAGAAGGAAGGGAACGTCATATGGTTTTTGGAAGGCAGATTTTGCAAGACTGTTTTTTTGACACTATGACCCATTTGAAGCTCCTCTGATGCACCCCTACAGTAGAAACTCCAAAAAAGTGACCCCATTCTGGAAACTACGGGATGAGGTGGCAGTTTTGTTTGTACTATTTGAGGGTAAATATGATTTTTGGTTGCTCTATATTACACTTTTTTTGAGGCAAGGTTACAAAAAATAGAAATTCTGAAATTTCATCTCTATTTGCCAATAACTCTTGTGGAACACATAAAGGGTTAACAAAGTTTGTAAAATCGGTTTTGAATACCTTGAGGGGTGTAGTTTCTTAGATGGAGTCACTTTTATGGAGTTTCTACTCTAGGGGTGCATCGGGGGGCTTCAAATGGGACATGGTGTCAAAAAACCAGTCCAGCAAAATCCGCCTTCCAAAAACCATATGGCGTTCCCTTCCTCCTATGCCCTGCTGTTTGGCCATACAGTAGTTTATGACCATATATGGGGTTTTTCTGCAAACTACAGAATCGGGGCAATAAATATTGAGTTTTGTTTGGCTGTTAAACCTTGCTTTGTTACTGGAAAAATTGGATTAAAATGGAAAATATTCCAAAAAATCGAAATTCTGAAATTTTATCTCCATTTGCCATTAACTCTTGTGGAAAACCTAAAGGGTTAACGACGTTTTTAAAATCAGTTTTTAATACCTTGGGTGGTTTCAATTATGTAAGCCTCACAAAGTGACTTCAGTCCTGAACTGGTCCCTAAAAAGTGGGTTTTTGAAAATGTCTAAACTTCTAAGCCTTGTAACATCCCCAAAGAATGAAATGGCATTCCCAAAATGATTGATACATGAAGTATACATATGGGGAATGTAAATCCCTATATTACTATGTATTATAGAAGTAGAGAAATTGAAACTTGGAAAATTGCTATATTTCAACATTTTTGGTAAATATGGTATTTTTTTATAAATAAAAATGAAATTTTTCGACTCCATTTTACCACTGTCATGAAGTATAATATGTGGCAAAAAATCTCAGAATGGCCTGGATAAGAAAAAGCATTTTAAAGTTATCACCACATAAAGTGACATTGGTCAGATTTGAAAAAAATGGCCTGGTCCTTAAGGTGAAATAGGGCTGAGTCCTTAAGGGGTTAAGGATACCTACCTCTAACTTTGTCATTGGTTCCAATATGGACCATGACTGCTGTATCTTCTCCAGCCCCTCCCAGTAATCTGTCAACCGAATCCGCGATGTGTCGAACTCGAGCGCCCGGAAGACAACAAACTGTTCGACGATCACGTTCTCAATGACAGATCACCCTATCTGTACCCCTAATAATTGAGTATCCCACTACCCACACCTGTCTGGCCTGCCCTGCTCTTCTGGTCCCCTGCTTACTGGAGCTGACATTCCCCTGACTGGCAGAGGAAGGGTCCGGGTGCAGCAGTGCTCTGAACTGAAATCAAACCAAACCTTGCAAACTTGTTGTGGTGTGTCAGATACAGTTGAGCGAACTGTATAGTTCGGGTTCGTAGCGAAATTTGGGGTGTTCGGGACATGGACCCGGACCTGAACATTTTTAAAAAAGTTTAGGTTCGGGTCCTTTGTTCAGCAATTTCTTCCTGCTTTCTGAAGGGCTGCACAGCAGCCAATCAGCAAGCATTTTACTTCTTGCCCTAAGTAGCCATCACAGCCATGCCTACTAATGGCATGGCTGTGATTGGCTGAGTGCAGCATGTGACCCAGCCTCTTTATAAGCTGGTGTCACGTACGGCCGCACGTCACTCTGTTGATTTGAGCTTAGGGAGAGGATGTTGGTGCTGTGATCAGGGACAGAATAGTGCAGAAATCAGAAGAACCTTTGCTACTCTAATCCACAAGATACAGCAAATAGAGAAGGAGGGAGCTTCAGCAATCCAACATTTCTGTACCCAGCCACTGCAAGGGAAATATTTTTTTGTAATCCATCTGTTACGGAGGTGGTGCTTGGTGGCCATATTAGCCACTGCAGTGTACTGCATGTGTGTCAGCCAGCCAGGAACATAAGCCTAATCCTAGTTTGTATCTCAGTGAAGGAAAAAAAACTTTTTTTTCTGGCTGCTCAAGTCCCCAATATTGCCTTTTGTATGTTTAAGGGGTGACATAGTCCATTTGTCTGGCCTGGGATCTGTGGTGCCACAGAGCACTTGTGTATACAATGCACTAAACCGTATTTTCCATTTCAGCTATCAAATAGTGCATCACTGTATTGTAGTCCTGATCCACCATGCCTATTTTACACCGCCAAAATATATATTTGACATTTCTGCAGTGAAATAGAGAATCCGTGTAATTTTGGGGGAAAAACCGCAGGGAAATAGTGCTTCTTTGTTTTTTATAGAAAAAAAACGTTATACAAGGTTCACGAAACAGTCTGAAATACCCATTCCAACCACCTATTTTACATTGCTGCTGTGAAATACAGCATAAGTGTATTTTTTTGACAAAACAAGTGGAAATCCTGATCCACAAAGCATTTTGAAATATACCGCCTAAATACCGATTTCACATTACAGCTGAGAAATAGTTCATTATTCTTTTTTTGAGTGAAAAAAGCAAAATTCCTGCTTCACAAAGCAGTTGTACATACACGATATAAATACCTACATTTAATTTACAGCAGTGAAAAACTTAATTTGTGAATTTTGGTGACAAAAGCTGTGGCATAGTCCATTTGTCTAGTCTGAGCTCTGTGGTGCCACAGAGCACTTTTGTATACTATGCACTAAACCGTATATTCAATTTCAGTTATCAAATAGTGCATCAGTGTATTTTAGTAAAAAAAATGTGGTCATCCTGATCCACCAAGCCTATTTTACACTGCCAAAATATATATTTGACATTTTTGCGGTGAAATAGAGAATCCGTGTAATTTGGGGGAAAAAAACATATTCCTTGTCCACAAAACAGTTCTGCATACACCGTCCAATGACATATTTTATATTTCTGCAGGGAAATAGTGCTTCTTTGTTTTTTTATAGAAAAAAAAACTTTATTCACGGTCCGCCAAACAGTCTGAAATACCCATTCCAACCACCAATTTTACATTGCTACTGTGAAATACAGCATAAGTGTATGTTTTTTGGCAAAAAAGTGGTAATCCTGATCCACAGAGCATCTTGAAATATATCGCTTAAATACCGATTTCACATTACAGCTGAGAAATAGTGCATTATTCTTTTTTGTGGGAAAATAGCAATATTCTTGCTTTACAAAGCAGTTGTACATACACGGTATAAATATCTAATTTAAATTTACAGCACTAAAAAACTGCATTTTGGGGTTTTATTGAAAAAAGCTGTGTTTTAGGCTGAAAAAAAACAGTTGTGCATCCGTCGTTTAAATAATTATTTACAATTTATAGCAGTTAAATACTGCATTTGTGAATTTTGGTGACCAAATTGTTCTGGGTCCCCAAATCTGGTGTCCATACATAGTATACATATCTACTGTTAATGTAAAGCAGTTAAAAACTGCATTTTGGTGTTTTATTAAAAAAGCCGTGTTTTAGGCCGAAAAAACTGTTGTGCATCCGGCGTATAAATAATTAATTTCAATTTACAGCAGTGGAATACTAATTTTCTGTATTTTATTACAAAAATACTTGTTCTTGTTCCACAAACCACTTCTGCATACAGCGTACAATGTTTTTTTTTACATTATCATAGAAATTTTGTATCAGTGTATTTTGGGCCCAAAAACCATTATTCTGGATCCACAGAACATTTTTATGACACGGGCACTGCCTTAGCGAACGTAATTGTCCACTAGTAGCAGGTAAATTGACACCGGAGAGAGACCAATCTTTCAGCTTGGTGGGTGAACGCAAATAATGAGAAGAACATCAAATAAGGGACGTGGGCATGGTCATGGGGGTGTTGGTGGAGCTCCTGTTGCAGGGAGAGGACGTGGCCGTTCAGCCCCAACTACTGCTCCAAGTCAAACACCTTCCTCTGGTGCAAGTAGGCTACAGAGTCTGCAGCGTTATTTGATAGGCCCAAATGCCGCTCTACGGATGGTAAAGCCAGAACATGTACAGGCGATAGTAGATTGGGTGGCTGACAGTGCCTCCAGTTCCTTCACAGTATCTAATACCCAGTCCTCTGCAGAAAGCTCAGAGTTGGCACCTGCAGCCCATGCCTATCAGTCTTCCACCTCACCCCCTTGCAAATCAGCCAAGCAGTCAGAGCCCCAAATCATGCAGGAAAGTCTCATGCTTTTTGATGACTCTGTTTGCAGGGTTTCCCCGGCCCATCCACATAGCCCTGCCCCAGAAGATGAAGACCTTGAATACACTGATGCTCAACCACTTTTGTTGCAGGATGAGGACGTGGGAATACCGCCACAAAACGTCTCTGATGATGACGAAACACAGGTGCCAACTGCTGTGGCTTTCTGCAATGTGCAGACCGACAAGGAGGGCAGGGGTCATAAATGGGTGGAAGATGATGTGGAGGATGATGAAGTCCTAGACCCAGACTGGACTGAAGGTCGTGCTAGTGAGGTTTGCAGTTCTGAGGAAGAGGCGGTGGTCGCACAGAGACAACAGCACAGCAAAAGAGGGAGCAGGGTGAGCCTGCTACTGTCCACCGCACCCATGCACCTAGCACACCAAGGCCTGCTCCAAGGAGTTCATTGGCGTGGCAGTTCTTCACACAATGCCCTGACGACAAGACACGAGTGGTTTGCATGTTGTGCTGTCAGAGCCTGAAGCGAGGCATAAACGTTCTTAACCTGAGCACAAGAATTAGACGAAGTTAACGACTATGGAATAAAGCAGTGCTAAGTTGAAATCGTAATGCAATTAATATAACTTGAAGTAATCGCATTGCGATTTCTACTTAGCACTGCTGCTATATTCCATATTCGTTAATTCTAGCCTAATATGTAAGATAGCAGTGCTAAGTTGTAATCGCAATGCGATTAATATAACTTGAATTTATCGCATTGCGATTTCAACAGACATGGTTTACTATGGTTGCTAAAACAAAGATGGAGAATACTTCGTTATCTTCGTTTTGAGGAATATGATGAATACATTTGTCATATTAGCTAATTCTACCGAGCCAACCATAGTAAACCAGGTCTAAGTAGAAATCGCAATGCGATTAATTCAAGTTATATTACTCGCATTGCGATTTCAACGTAATTCTCAAATCCAACAGTACATTTAAGTATGGAGACGTTCCCATGGTGATGGGGACGCTCCATGAGTATGGTTGGCTTGGTAGAATTAGCAAATATGACGAATGTATTCGTCATATTCCTCAAAACGAAGATAACGAAGTATTCTCCATCTTCGTTTTAGCTACCTATTCGTCAACTTCGCTAATTGTAGCAATCAAATAGGAAGGTTGACTATAGAGACAGCTGTGTTTAATTCGCTATGCGATTATATAATTATTATTTTTTTAATAAATAGAATAATTATAATAATTATCAAGTATTATAATTCTTCTTTTTTTTTTTTTTTAAAAGCAAAGTAATATAATTGCATAGCGACGAATTGTAGCTAAAACTAATAGGTTGACGAATAGGTAGCTAAAACAAAGATGGAGAATACTTTGTTATCTTCGTTTTGAGGAATATGACGAATACATTTGTCATATTCGTCATCTTCGCTATAATTCTAGATATCAAACCAATAGGAAAGTAGCCTTAGGTTACAATCGCAATACGCGATTATTTAAATCGCATATTAATCGCGATAACTAGAATAATGCCGAATATTCGATTTCAACTAATATGAAACGAATATTCCATCGAATATTCGCGAATTTCGTCGAAATCGAATATGGCACCTGCCTCTCATCACTAACAACCAAGTGGAGGATAAAATCAAGTGTGCGCTGCGCAACGCCCTCTGTGGCAAGGTCAACATAACCACAGATACGTGGACCAGTAAGGATGGCCAGGGTCGCTATATCTCTCTAACTGCACACTGGGTAAACGTAGTGGCGGCTGGGCCCGAGGCGGATAGCGGTCCTTCCACCACAGAGGATCGCAGGGCATTATTCGTTGCCTCCTGTTGCTTCCTCCTCCTAATCCACATCATCCTCCTCCTCCTACTTCTCAGCTACCACCACTATATCCGGTCATCGAAAGAACCTTACCCCCAACTTCAGCACAGCCCGAGGTAAACGTCAGCAGGCGATTTTAAAACTCATGTGTTTGGGTGACAAACCTCACACCACACAGGAGCTTTTGAGGGCCATAAAACAGCAGACTAATGAGTGGTTGCTTCGGGTGAGCCTCAAGCGTGGCCTGATTGTGTGCGATAATGGGCGAAATCTCATTGCAGCTCTGGGACTAACCGATTTGACACACATCTTTTGCCTGGCGCATGTGCTGAATCTGGTGGTGCAGAAGTTTCTTAAAAACTACCCAGACATGTCAGAGCTGCTGCTGAAATTGCGGTCCATATGTGCGCGCTTTCAGCGTTCTCACCCTGCAGCTGCTCGCCTGTCTGCGCTGCGGCGAAACTTTGCCCTTCCTGCTCACCGCCTCATATGCGACATGCCCACCAGGTGGAACTCCACTTTACAAATGCTGCAGAGACTGTGCGAGCAGCAGCAGGCAATAGTGGAGTTTCAGATGCAGTATGCACAGGTCAGTCACTCAGCGGATCAGCACCACTTCACCACCAGTGACTGGGCCTGCATGCGAGACCTGTGTACCTTGTTGCGGTCCTTGGAGTACTCAACCAACATGGCCAGTGCTGATGAAACCGTTGTTAGCATTACAATACTACTTCTATGTCTCCTTGAAAAAAATATTACTGCGATGATGGAAGAGGATGTGGCACAGGAGAAGGAGGAAGAGGAGGCATTTCACAGGGTTTCAGGCAGGCCATACAGAGGTGGCTAAGAGGGTGGGTTCCTGCACCAGCAGAGGCCAGGTACACATGTGGACAGCCAGGGCACACTTCTGGAGGAGAAGGAGGAGGAGAGGAGAAGGAGGAGGAGGAACCGGTTTCACTGCAGGGTGGCACCCTACGCAGCTCAGGGCCATCACTGGAGCATGACTGGGGGGATACGGAGGACACAGACGATACGCAACCTACAGAGGACAGATAATCTTTACCTCTGGGCAGCCTGGCACACATGAGCGACTACATGCTGCAGTGACTGCGCAACGACAGCAGAGTTGCCCACATTTTAACTTGTGCTGACTACTGGGTTGCCACCCTGTTGGATCCCCAGTACAAGGACAACGTGCCCACCTTAATTCCCACACTGGAGCATGATAGGCAGATGCGCGACTAAAAGTGCACGCTGGTAGACGCACTCCTGAGGGCATTCCCAACTGACACGGGGGGACAAGTGGAAGCACAAGGCAGAGGAGGAAGAGGTCGCCAACGCAGCTGTGTCACGGCCAGCTCCTCAGACAGCAGGGTTAGCGTGGCCGAGATGTGGAAAAGTTTTGTCACCGTGCAACAGCAAACTGCACCACCAGCTGATAGGGAACGTGTTAGCAGGAGGCAGCATTTCAACAACATGGTGGAACAGTATGTGTGAACACGCCTCCACATACTGACTAATGGTTCTGCCCCATTCAACTTCTGGGTCTCCAAATTGCCCACATGACTAGTGTTGAGCGTGAATATTCGAATAGCGAATTTTTTTAGCGAATATCGGCACTTCGCTAATTCGCGAATATTTCGAATATAGCGCTATAAATTCGCTATTTCGAATATTCGTTTTTTTTTGGTTTTTTTTTTAGTTATATTTTTTTCTTTTCCACTTCCCAAAAGTAGTTCTTACCTGTCCTGAGGATTCCTGGCTTCCTGGCTGCTCTAGTCAGTGCCCGTCGCCGCTTCTGCCGACTTCCGTGCTCATGGAGCTCATGGAACGTCTCCATATACTAAAATGTGCTGTCGGATTTGAGGACTTACGTTAAAATCGCAATGCGATTAATTCAAGTTATATTAATCGCATTGCGATTACAACTTAGCACTGCTATCTTACATAGGCTAGAATTATAACGAACATGGAATATAGCACTAGCAGTGCTAAGTTGAAATCGCAATACGATTACTTCAAGTTAAATTAATCGCATTGCGAATTCAACTTAGCACTGCTGCTATATTCCATATTCGTTAACTTCGTTCATTCTAGCAAGCTGACCCATTATAAACCCAGCTCTAAGTTGAAATCGCAATGCGATTAATATAACTTGAATTAATCGCATTGCGATTTCAACGTAATTCCTCAAATCCGACAGTACATTTTAGTATATGGAGACGTTCCCATGGTGATGGGGACGCCCCATGAGCAAGGAAGTTTATGGTTGGCTTGGTAGAATTAGCGAATAGCGAATATGACAAATGTATTCGTCATATTCTTCAAAACGAAGATAACGAAGTATTCTACATCTTCGTTTTAGCAACCTATTCGTCAGCTTCGCTAATTCTAGCAATCAAATAGCAAGGTTGACTATAGAGACAGCTGTGTTTAATTCGCTATGCGATTTTTTTTTTTTTTTTTTTAATAGAATAATTATATTACTTGATATAATTATTATAATTATTCTATTTAGAAAAAAATATATATATATAATCGCATAGCGAATTAAACACAGTTGTCTCTATAGTCAACCTTCCTATTTGATTGCTAGAATTAGCGAAGTTGACGAATAGGTTGCTAAAACGAAGATGTAGAATACTTCGTTATCTTCGTTTTGAGGAATATGACGAATACATTCGTCATATCCGTCATCTTCGCTATAATTCTAGATATGAAACCAATAGGAAAGTAGCCTTAAGTTAAAATCGCAATATGCGATTATTTAAATCGCATATTAATAGCGATAACTAGAATAATGACGAATATTTGATTTCGACGAATATAAAACGAATATTCTTTCGAATATTCGCGAATTTCGTCAAAATCGAATATGGCACCTGCCGCTCATCACTAAATGAACCAGGTATGGATTCCACAGGACTTGTCCGTACCTTGTGCAGAATATACATTTATAACTGCCTCGCCCTCAACTGTACTGCAAGGCACTGCTGCATTGGTGGGTGACATGATGCCTGTTTTGCTGTTATTGGACCTCTCTCCTCTGTCTGGGTGCTAGGGCCTAAATTCCTGAAAGTGGCCTGTTCCATTGCTGGGTGACATGATGCCTGTTTTCATGTTATGAGACCTTTCTCCTCTGTCTGGGTGTCAGGGGCCTACATTAATGATAATCGCCTGCTGCATTGGTGGGTGACATGATGCCTGTTTTGCTGTTATGGGACCTCTCTCCTCTGTCTTGCTGCTGGGGCCTAAATTGCTGAAAGTGGCCTGTTGCATTGGTGGGTGACATGATGCCTGTTTTGCTGTTATGGGACCTCTCTCCTCTGTCTGGATGCTAGGGCCTAAATTCCTGAAAGTGGCCTGTTCCATTGCTGGGTGACATGATGCCTGTTTTGCTGTTATGGTACCTTTCTCCTCTGTTTTGGTGCCAGGGGCCGACATTAATGATAATCGCCTTCTGCATTGGTGGGTTACATGATGCCTGTTTTGCTGTTATGGGACCTCTCTCCTCTGTCTGGGTGCTAGGGCCTAAATTGCTGAAAGTGGCCTGTTCCATTGCTGGGTAACATGATGCCTATTTTGCTGTTATGGGACCGCTCACCTCTGTCTGGATGCTAGGGTCTACATAAATGATAATGGCCTGTTCCATTGCAGGTTGATCTGAGGCCTGTGTTGCTGTTACGGGACGACTTTCCTCTTTGCCGGAGCCATGGGCCTGAATAAGTGATTGTTGCCTGTGGCACTGCTGGCTGAAATCAGTATTTGAACTCTCCAATTTGTGGGTGCCAGGGGCCTGAGTCTGTGCATAAGGCCTGTGACACTGCAGGCAGGCATGAATCCTTTTTGGCTGTGATGACAACTTCTCCAACTCCCATGTATGGTTGTCTTGGGCCTGAATCTGTGAATGTGGCCTGTGGCACTGCTGGCAGACATGAATCCTTTTTGGCTGTGATGAGAACTTCTCCAACTCCCATGTATGGTTGCCATGGGCCTGAAGCTGTGAATGAGGCCTGTGATGCTGCAGGCAGACATGAATCCTTTATGGGTGTGAGGAGAACTTCAACTACCATAGCATTCCAACCTGATGCCACCCCAACCTCTTATTCCACCTCCTCCTCCAAGTTGTCAATTAATATTGGTTAATTTTTTTAATTTTTTTATTTTAAGTCATTTCCCTATCCACATTTGTTTGCAGTGGATTTACCTACATTTTGCTGCCTTTTGCAGCCCTCTAGTCCTTGCCAGGGCTATTTTACAGCCATTTTAGTGCCCAAAAGTTCGGGTCTCCATTGACTTCAATAGGGTTCGGGTTTGGGGTCAAGTTCGGAACCCAAACCCGAACATTTTCGTGAAGTTCTGCCGAACTTCTCGAGCCCGAACATCCAGGTGTCTGCTCAACTCTACTAGCTACCTCACTTTCCTAAGCCTCCATGTTACCAGGCTCCTCCACATCTACCCCATAGAGTACCTGCACAGTGAGCAGCAAACTCTGTTCGAAATTACCAGTGCTCAGTGTTGAAACTTGCCTGGTTAGATACACGATGTGCGATTCAAAATGGGCAATTTGCTCACACTTTGATCAAAGATATGCACCCTCAAACGGTTGTTCCAGGACTGCATACATTAGACAAGATGTGCACTGGACTGCGCTGGCTAGGAGGAGGGGATGGATTTTTCTAGCTTTCTCCATAAGAACTCATTCATTACATTGGTCACACACGAGGCCGGGGCAGCATTTTATATGAAAAAAAGTTTTTTATTTAAGATAGAATAAAATAGGTTTTGTTTCCCCCCCCCCCCCCCTATTTTCTCTTCTTGCTCTCTGGGGTGGGGGGTGGTGTTAGGATAGTTGGAAGGGGTACATGTATAAAATATGTATGTATGTTTATTTCCTTTTTATGATCTTATAATGTATGTACTAATAAAGATTAATAAAAAATAATAATAATACAAGGTACAAACAATTAATCAAACAATTAGAGTCCACTAACACTTCATATTAAGCCATGCCCCCAAAACAACACCTTTTTACCACTGTAAACTTGATCAGTATCTTTTGTTGGGAAATGTGGCTACCCTAATTGAGTCGCTTTGACTTTTTTCCTCTACCCCATCTTCTAAAAGTCACCCAGCTAGCTTCCTCATTTTACTGCCCCTTCATGCTACCATCAATTCCTTTCAATGTTATTGATGGATCTCAGTGTTGCAAGTAAATCATCTAGATCTAGCATCTGGTCTTCAAAATTTTAACAGGGAACACATCTTGCTCAAAAGTGTTCTGCTTTTGCCAAACCAGTTTTTTTTTTTTTTTTAATCTAAATTTTCTGTTTATTTTTGTACCCTATTCGTACAAGTATTTTCTAGATACGTCCCTTGGTACTACAATAAGTTGCGATTAGACTGTAGCATGAATGATAAGGAATGCATCAGGGTTTATTCATTGAAAATCAAATAGTTTCGTATACAATCAGAGTTTTATCTCTGATTGCGTTCAGTGTTTCAGTTTTTTCCACCAGGATTGCCTCCGTTTTTCATACGAAAAACTGAATTTCCCCATAAGCATTGATTTGAATGGACCAGTCCTGAGTAAAATTAAACATGCAGTGATTTTTCCTGAACAGACAGATGATCAGTGAAAAGCAATGCTAATGTGCATATAGCCATTGAAATGAATGGGTCAGGGTTCAGTCTGGATGCTTGCCATATGAAACACCAAATCTTGCCCTTGTGAAAGGAGCCATACAGCTAGAGAAGACTTATCTCTTACCGTCTTATGCCCTTTCACACGAAAAAGTTTTCCATTCATTTCAGTGGGTCTGTGCACACGAGGGTCATTTATCACTGATCAGCTCTGCGGTCAGGAAAAATTCATAGTATCTATATATATGTCGTAGGGAAATGATGAAAATGTAGATTTGATCAAATCCCTAAGGGAAATAGCTATTACAACATTTACCGAAACAGTTCCTCGAACTAACCTAAGTCTGCGTGAGATTGCAGGAAAATTATCCTTATTTGGAGGTCAAGGATTTAAGAAGTGTTCTTGTGAACAATCCAAAATACACTGTAAAACAAAAAGATGTGCCTGTAAAAAGTAACATACTTTGTAACTCGAGATGCCACAAATCAACAACGTGTTTTAATAAAAATGAATGATCATTATTATTTATTAATTACATTCGCTAAAAATGTTTAAAATTTCACTAAAAATATCCTTTTTGTTTTTAAAAATATCAGCTTAAGTACCTATTTCTTACAATATTAATTCATATTATTGTTGTATTTTCAAAAATATTAAACTTTTCACTAAAACCGTTAAGGGATTTGATCAAATCACTTACTTTCTTCAATAATTTGTGTTTCAATGACTATTGTTGTATTACCTACTCTACATTTATTAATGCATGGTTTACTAAATAAATACTTTTAATATCTAAACAATATTATTTCATAGTATTATTATATTATCAAAAATATTAAACTTTTTACTAAAACAGTTAAGGGATTTGATCAAATCGCTTACTTTCTTTAGGGAACATCATCTTTCGGGAATTGATCATCTCCCTTAGGGATTTGATCAAATCTCCATTTCCATCTTAGGGATTTGATCAAATCTCCATTTTCATCATTTCCCTGCGACATATATAAAGAAGAACGTATATATGTGTGTGTGTATGTATGTTCACTCAAAAATGCAACCATCAATTTCATCGAAACTTGGTATACACATCCCTTGCTACCTGGAAAGAAATCTTGTGGGGGTCATATGCCCTACACAGCAGCTGCATGGAGTTTGTATGCTCCAACTGTTTTTGCTCCACACATATTGCTCTGTAACTCAAAAACTCATTGATCAATTTCTACTAACCTTGGTACACATGTCACTTACTATCTAGGAAAGAATACTGTGGAGGTAACATGCCATACACAATGAGTTTCTGTCTGTCCCAACGTCTGTCAGTCTGTTCTTTATGTGTGACCAAATGACTAGACCGATCTTTACCAAAATTGGAACATAGGTACATCAGGTGTCTGTCCGGGGAGGTTTTAGAGCATGTCTCAGCTCTCTAGGATTTACCATTCCTGATATTCCCAAAAAATGACCTGCATTAACCAATACAAGCCTGCATGTCTTTCTCTTCATATCCCAACTGCTGAACACACGGTCACTAGAGATGGCCTGAACTATTCGCCGGCGAACAGTTCCCGGCGAACATAGCTTGTCAGGGAGCGAGCCAGCGTTTTTTTAACTATCTCCCCGTTCGAAAAATCAATTCAATTCACCTTTCGGGGACCCTTGGTGTTGTACGTGGCTGGGTGGAGGAAGAAACCTTCAATGACATCACCGGGACTTGGCTAGCTTGGTATCCAACCTTGTGCAAATGGGGAGTTTGCGGTTGTGCAAATGGACTGTTTGCGGTTGTTTGCGGTGCATTAAAAGGGGAGTTTGGTCTGTCAATGTCTGTAAAGTGGGCGTAACCCTTACACTACCTGATCGATACAACATCATACCTGATCGTATACACACACTGGATGTTTTAAAGCATGTTATTCCAAACAATTTAGGAATGTTATGTGATCTATGCCCTTTATGGATTAAAACCTGACTCTGCGTCCACTACATAATTTTCCATGGGAGTTTTGCCATGGATCCCCCTCCGGCATGCCACAGTCCAGGTGTTAGTCCCCTTGAAACAACTTTTCCATCACTATTGTGGCCAGAAAGAGTCCCTTTGGTTTTTAAAATTCGCCTGTCTATTGAATTCTATTGCGGTTCGCCCGTTCGCGAACGGTCACATGTCCCTTAACAGCCAATAAAAGCTCGCAGGCCCATAGTTTCCACATACACACAGTTTTATTCCAGGTTTCCATAACAACCCGGCCATTTTTTTTTACTGCTGTAGGTCAGCTTTAGACTAGGGCTACATGACAACATATACTACATGTGTCAAACGACATTGTATTGCACCAATGTCGTGCGACAATTTTTATAATGATAATCTATGGTGTTGCACTGAGACATATGACATGCTGCGACTGCGACAAGACAGTAGCAGAAAAATCCATCATGGGTGGATTGTTTGCAACTGTCGTGTCGCAGTAGCAGCATGGCACATGTCGCAGTGTGACACCATAGCCTATTATTATAAAAATTGTTGAGAAAAAATGTCGCGCAACACATGTCGTCGTGTAGCCCTAGCATTAAAGGGGCAGGGAGCTGTGGAGGTCACTGTTAAAGAGTCGGGCACGGTGGAGGTCACTGCTAAAGAGGCGTTCACTGTGGATGTTACTGTTAAGGGGGCAAACCGCTGTGGAGGTCACTTTTAAAGGAACAGACACTGTGGAGGTCACTGTTAAGCGGGCAGGGGCCACTATTAAAGGGCAACTGCTGTGGAGGTCACTGATAAGGCAACAGAGTACTGTGAGGTCACAGTTAAGGGAGCAGGGTACTGTGGAGGTCACTGTTAAGGGAGTGGGCCCCTGAGGAGGTCACTGTTAAGGGAGCGGGGTGCTGTGAAACTCACTGTTAAAGGGGCGGGCTGTTGTGAAGGTCAAACTTAAGAGGATGGGCTGCTGTGGAGGTCCCATTTTAAAGTGGCATTGCACTGTGGGGAGCTCAGTGTTAAGGGGTGGGGGACTGAGGAGTTCACGGTTAAAGGGGTGGGGTGCTGTAGAGGTCACTGTTATGGGAGATACTGTCGATATCTTTTAACAACACACACAAACATTAAATGAAATAGATATAATATATCCGTGCGAAGCCGAATCGTTCTGCTAGTATTCTATATTGTGTGTTTTTCAAGCAGCTCTTGCCCCATAGAAAAGAATAGGCTTGTGTGAAAAAAGGAAGGCATTCGAATAAAATGTGTATTTCATTTGTGGTTGCTAGGAGATGTTGAGTATTATTCTTCCATTTTTCTTCACCGAAAACTGATTGCATCGATTGGGGGGAAAAAAAATGTGATAACTTACTGTAATTTTCAAAAAAACACTGGAAAACTCGAGGAAAAACATTTTAGTTTTTCATCAACAAAACTCACACAAGATCTGCATCACTCATGTAAAAGGCCTTATTTTCTAATTTTCTGCTAACATTTATCCATATTACACAAAGAGGAAGGAGGAAGAACTCAACTGCATTTTTCTTCAAGCAACAGAGTGAGCTATGAATGCTTTCAGCCATATAGACATAACATAAATTACCAATTTATACGCTATAAACTCTGACATATAGATGGAAACTTAACTTTTTTAGTACACTTAGAAGCTATGAAAAAGTTAAAACCTCAGACTAGGCTTTTGCCTGTATGTATTAATATATAAAACACCATCCTGATAGTGAGAGCCCATATGTATACTGTTGATATTGGGTACTTATTACTGCAGTCAACTGCCCACTGATTAGCCACAGAACACAATCTGTCTTAAAACTTAAAGGGGTTATTCCATGATTAATGTCAAAAATTAAAATCAGACATCATATAACACATGACAATGCATTTCTAACAAAGCTAGAAACAGCCCTGTGCCTCACATAGATCCAGAGATCTCCCCATTCATCCCCCTGCTAGTTTATATGAAGTTTGCAGCTCAAGGTGAATGTCCTTTCTGCTGCAGTTCAGGGGGTTTGTATTTTCTGCTGGAGCTCTCTCTCTATCGTAGCTCAGGAGGCAGTTGAAGAATGAAACGGAGCATGTACGGCCATCTAAGTGAGCAGGACAAAGAAATAAGAAAAAAATAAACAGCAGTTGGCGCTATACAGATACTTTTTATTGAATAACTCAGTAACTATCCAAAATACATGCAATTACAAAAGTATTCATATCCAGGTGCTGGTTTAACTAGAATATCTTTTGTTGGACATCCCCTTAATTAAATGCTCCATTCCCCTGCAGCATTTTTTCCCACTAACCAGTATATACGAGGTCTAGTGCAGTGTTTAAAAGCTTGTATTTGCATCACAGGAGGAATTCTTCTCCTGTTACTAATCAGATTCCAGTTACAGGACATGCCCACCAGTCAGAAGTGGCTAAGGAACAGAGGCGCCAGTGGCAAAAAGGACCAGGCGCATGATCAGTCTGTGTACATAGAAGAAAATAGGCAGTTTAAAGTGTAACTGGCATTACATTTTTTATTTTATTTTTTGCTAATTTGTAGGGACAGTGACAGGGAACATTTTTGTAATGTACTTTATGTAGGGAAAACGTTTATTTGTAGTAGAAAACTGGGGCTGAAATGTCCCTTATCAGCACTCTCTCAATGAACGTTGCTAAGAGCCATCCATCTTCTATTACCATAGGAGAGATGGGCTGTGCGGGAGCTGTGGGCCTCTGCCTGCCCTGCTTCCTCACAGCCTGGTGGGCACTGGAGTCTCATGTGTTACAATTAAATCTATATTCCCCCTTTTTATTAAATAATGCATTCACTGTAAAATCACTGACCAGCGTGGCCAGCGCTGTCAGTGAGCTTTCTCCCTGCACTACCAGCGTGCGGACTAATGAAGCAGCCACCGGGAGCGATGCCTCTGAGTGGTAAGCACTCACTACAGGCAGCACAGGGAGGCAAGGGGAAGCTCTTATACAGTATAGCAGCTTCCCCCTGCCTGCTTGCACTGCCTGTAGTGAGTTCTTACCGCTCACAGAGGAATCACTCCCGGCGGCTGCTTTAGTCCGCACGCCGGTAGTGCAGGGGGAAAGCTCACTGACAGCGCTGGCCACACTGGTCAGTGATTTTACAGTGATTGTACAAGTGCATTATATTTAATAAAAAAGGGGAATGTAGATTTAATTTTAACACATAATACTCCTGTGCCCTCCAGGGGAGCAGGGCAGGCAGAGGCCCGCAGCTCCGCCACAGCCCGTCTCTCCTATGCTAATAGAAGACAGATGGTTCTTAGCAACGGACATTTTTTGCAAATCTGACCAGTGTCACTTTATGTGTTGATAACTTTTAAAAGCTTTCACTTATGCAGGCCATTCTGAGTGTCACGACGTGGAGGTCCCGCGAAAGACTTCCGCGTCGTTTCACAATAAACGAAATACAAAGGTACGGTCTAAACAGTGTTTAATGTACAAATGGAAAACAATGGAGAAACATAAGCTCTACGTACCGTCAATGCAGTGGGAGGAACCCCCACTGTGCCACTGTCTAGTAATACTCCAGAGGGGCGTGACTAAGCAACTCCTGGTGTTCACTAGGGGCCCAGATGGTAGGGATAGCAACATGACATACACAGGGAACACGAGCGAGCGGGAGTTCAGGCAAGGACACAGGAGTGGCAATGGACAGAGAAGGTCTTGCTCCACCAGTGGGAACTGCGTGGCCTTGCCCAAGCACTCTGCAGCAAGGAAGCTGCAAGAGCTTGCTGAACACAGAACATGGACAGAGACGAATGCTCCCCCTCCGAGGAACGACAGACCCCCTTTCGGAGGAGACAGGAAACATAGCAAGGCAAGACATAACATAACAGGCAAACTAAAAGCAGAGACACAGGAGTACGGACAACAAAGCCTGAGACGACAAACAGTGGACAACAATGAACAAGTAGGGGAACCTACAGAGAACAGACGGACACGGATCCCATGGGTCAGCAGCATGGGAGACAGTACACACCAGCAGCAGGACAGGACAAACACACACCAGGAGAGCTGACCCAGAACTGAGGAAACCTCAGCCTTAAATACAGGTACTATGGGTGTAGCAAAGAAGCCACACCCATGGAGCCAACAAACACAGATGGGAGTTAACCCATACAATACCACATACAAACACACTAAAACGAAGCTGCAGCGAGGAACTGCAGCACACGAATGGACGGAAGGTCACGGCCGGAAACAGCGGCCGTGACACTGAGATTGTTTTTTTGTCACATATTGTACTTCATGATAGTGGTAAACTGGAGTCGAAAAATTTAATTTTTATTTATAAAAAAATACAAAATTTACCAAAAATTTAAAAAAATTTGCAATTTTCCAAGTTTCAATTTCTCTACTTCTATAAAACATAGTAATACCGCCCAAAAAAATTATTGAATTACATTCCCCATATGTCTACTTCATGTATCGATCATTTTGGGAATGCTATTTCATTTCTTGTGGACGTTACAAGGCTTAGGAGTTTAGAAGCAAATTTTTCAGAAATTTTCAAAAACCCACTTTTTAGGGACCAGTTCAGGACTGAAGTCACTTTGTGAGGCTTACATAATAGAAACCACCCAAAAGTGACTCCATCTAAGAAACTACACCCCTCAAGATATTCAAAACTGATTTTACAAACTTTGTTAACCCTTTAGGTTTTCCACAAGAGTTATTGTCAAATGGAGATGAAATTTCAGAATTTCTATTTTTTGTTACCGTGCCTCAAAAAAAGTGTAATATAGAGCAACCAAAATCATATTTACCCTAAAATAGTACAAACAAAACTGCCACCTTATCCCGTAGTTTCCAAAATGGGGTAACTTTCTTGGAGTTTCTACTGTAGGGGTGCATCAGGACGGCTTCAAATGGGACATAGTGTCAAAAAACCAGTCTAGCAAAATCTGCCTTCCAAAAACCATATGGCGTTTTCTTCCTTCTATGCCCTGCCGTTTGGCCATACAGCAGTTTATGACCACATATGGGGTATTTCTGCAAACTACAGAATCAGGGCAATAAATATTGAGTTTTGTTTGGCTGTTACCTTTACATTGTTACTGGAAAAATGGATTAAATTTGAAAATCTGCAAAAAAATAGATGTTTTGGGACGTTTTTATTTTTTGTTATTTACATCGTTGATCTGACAGGTTAGATTGTGTGCTATTTCTATAGAGCAGGTTGTGATGGACGCAACAATACCACATATGACTACTTTTTGTGGTTTTTTGTTTCAGTTTTTCATAACAAAGCATTTTTGAAAAAAAAAAATTTTTAGTTTCTCCACATTCTGAAAGCCATATTTTAAAGTTTTATTTTTTGGGCGACTGTCTTATGTAGGGAATCATTTTTTGTGGAATAAGATGAAGGTTTGATTGGCACTATCTGAAGTGCATATGACATTTTGGTAGCTTGCTCTTACACTTTTTGTGATGTAAGGTGACAAAAATGACTTTTGACACGGTATTTATATATTTTTTTTCTGTGTTACCCTGAGGAGTTAGGTCATGTATTATTTTTATAGAGCAGGTTGTTACGGATGCGGCGATACATAATATGTATGCTTTTTTTATTTATTTAAGTTTTACACAATAATATAATTTTTTAAACAAAAAAAATCATGTTTTAATGTCTCCATAGTCTGAGAGCCATATTTTTTTATTTTTTGGGGGGATTGTCCTATGTGGGGTATAATTTTTTTGTGGGATGAGATGACGGTTTGATCGCTTGCTATTAAAGATTTTGAGATGTGAGGTGACAACATTTTTTTTTTTTTACATTGTTTTAATTTATTTATTTTTACGGTATTACCTGAGGATTTAGATCATGTGATATTTTTATATAGCAGGTTTTTACGGACGAGGCAATACATAATATGTATACTTTTTAAAATTTATTTCACTTTAACACAATAACAGCCTTTTAGAAAAAAAAATATAATTTTTTGTGTCTCCATAGTCTGACAACCATATGTTTTTTATTTTTTTGGGTGATTGTCCTATGTAGGGGCTCATTTTTTGTGGAATGAGATGGCGGTTTTATTGGTACTATTTGGAGGCATACGCCATTTTGATCACTTGGTATTACACTTTTTGTGATGTAAGGTAACAAAAAATGGCTTTTTTTACACCATCTTTTGTTTTCTTTTATGGTATTTGCGTGAGGGGTTAGGTCATGTCATATTTTTATAGAGCAGAATTTTACGGACGCGACGATACCTAATATGTCTAGTGTATTTTATTTTTTTAATTTTTATTCAGATATGTGTTTGTTTAATTTTTACTTATTTTTTTCACTTTTTTTACATTTTTTTTTGACCCAGACCCACTTGGTTCTTGAAGATCCAGTGGGTCTGATGTCAGTATAATACAGTACAATACACTATATAGTGTACTGTACTGTATTTTTTTTACTTTACATAGTCTGATCAGACTTCTGCCTTTAGCAGAAGTCTGATTAGACTTACATCACCATGGCAACCAGGACACCTTTGAAAGCGTCCTGCTGCCATGGTAACTATCACCCGCTGCCAGAACAGAGCAGCGGGTGATGGAGAAGGAGGGGAACTCCCTCTCTGTGATCCCATGAAGAATCTGGGGCTGCAAGGGTACAGCAGCCCCGATGGGAGAGGGAGGGAGCTCCCTCCCTGTTAACCCCTTCCATACAGTGGTCCGTACGGACCACAGTATCGAAGGAGTTAAACTACTGCCATCTGTACGGCACAGATGTCAGCAGTTTATAACAGAGGGTCAGCAATGTGCTGACCCTCTGCTATAACCACTAGACACCAGGGATACAGAGGAGGCGGGCATGGCGGCAGGTGGGATCGCATTGCCCGCCCGCCGCACCGTCCGCAAAACCCCCCCTGGGGGTTAAAAATTATAGATTTGGGGCATTTTTTAAGTCTCTGATCCCCGCGATCACAGACCACGGGGATCAGAAATTGCAGAAAGCGCAGCAAAACGCAAGTATGAATTGACCTGCGGGTTGCTGCAATCGCCGTTACGGGGGGGTCACATGACCCCCCTCGGCATTGTGACAGGATGGCTGCTGAATTATTTTAGCAGGCATCCTGTTCCGATTAACCCCTGCAGCGCTGCAATTTAATTTTAAAGATATGATGTACCGGTACGTCATGGGTCCTTAAGGAGTTAAATTGCACTACAAAGAGAATTGATAGCATGTAAAACAGTATTTAAAGGGAACCTGTCACCAGGAAATTCACTGATAAACCAGGCATGCTGCCTTGTAGGGCTCACTCTGCTGAATATAATGATACCTTTCACTTGGTGATCTGTTGCTTTATTGTGGAGAAATAGTACTTTTAATCCATATGCTAATGAGCTGATTTGAGTCCAGTAGTTGATATGAGTCCAGCGTTTTTTCTATTCAGAGCGGTAGCCACTCCCCTATTCACTTTAGATGTAAAAGAGGCGTGGTTTATTACATCATTCATTCATTTTAATAATTGTTTATCAAACATGTGTTTATCACCCCATGAACAAAATAGCCCTTATTATAATTACTAACTTTAATAGTATATTCCTCCCCATTTTTTTTAACTTAGTAATATAATACCTTAGCATTCCGTTATTCATTTTCCTGCCAATTATTAAAATGATTGAATGATATAATAAACCACGCCCCCTTTACATCTGAAGAAATGAATAGGGGAGTGGCTACAGCTCTGAATAGAAAAAACACTGGACTCATATCAACTACTGGACTTAAATCAGCTCATTAGCATATGGATTAAAAGTACTTTTTCTCCACAATAAAGCAACAGATCACCAAGTGAAAGGTATCATTACATTCAGTAGAGTGAGCCCTACAAGGCAGCATGCCTGGTTTATCAGTGAATTTCCTGGTGACAGGTACCCTTTAATTGCCCTGGTGGCAATCAGGATAAAGGAAAACTTTGCATTATGACTTTTATTGTCTTTTTTATATAGCTATTCATTGGACAACTTATTTGCCAAGACATGAAATAATTTTTTAAGAACTATTTCAAAAACTGAATCAGTAGGCATAAAGGCAGTGAAATTTAATGCTAGTAAAATCATGCACAGCGTAAAATACATAATAAATTATTAACGTACAAAGAACTTTGAAGAGGAAAGGTAGTGAAAATTATAGAAGTGTATCTATACCTCAGAGTATCAGCCAAATAGGTGTGTATTTCACTGAGAGACTGATGTAGGAACAAGAGGTCAGGCAAGAAAGTAGGAAGTGTTGGGTTAATGCCATGACGTGCGTATTCTCTAAAAATTGTGGTTGATTCATTAAAAGTCTGTTGAGCTGAGGTTGTAGAGGTTACTACTATAGGGAAATATAAAACTGATTTTAGTACACAAGAGACTTTTAAAACCTTCTGAAAGAAACAAACCTAATAATATACGGGATATCAAAATGCAAGACAAAATGTACAAACTAAACAGGTCAAGCTGTTCGTCCAATACCTGCCAACCATTTCGTTTCAAGGTAGTGGATTATTTATCTGACCTTAAACAAGAGCAAAGAAAACATCACAGATTCAGTGACATTTTCTAAATAATGTCTCTTTACTATTTGTTGGGTAAATATAATAAAATGGATTTTTCTTGTGTAATTTATGTAGCACATTATGTAGTTTGAGGGGTGGGGGAAGTTGTTTTGAAAACCAAAAATTATTCACAATAGAGTGAAAATAACAAACAACAATCTACTTTCCGCACTGTTCTATTATGTCGGTGTTGTATACTAGTGAAGTAGCTCACCCTTTCTATTATGGATAAAAGGAGGGTGCTCTATCTAAAGGCTCACCCTAGCCGATATTGGAGAAAAATAAATAAATATATATATATATATATATATATATATAAATATTGTGGTAAGGTGCAAGGTACCGTTGTCGACGGGAGGTATGTGTCACCGAGGTTCCTGGCCTCGGTGAGGTAAGAGCCGGGTTTTTTGTGTCAGCAGCAGCTACTGCTGCTTGACAATTTGATATTTAGTTTGGCTGCAAAGCCAATCCGGGCCGGCTCTTACTGGGAGTAGGCAAAGAGTTGGGTGGGTGCCTTCTCCCCACGGTCCAGGCCGGACTTTGCCGGGCTTTAAAAAGGCAGCCACATCAGCAGGTGGAAGTGATTGTCCTGGAGCTGCTGTTAGGCTGTGGAATCACTTGGGTTTGAGAGTGCTGATCCATGCTGTGCTGTGTGGAGTTCTCTGGGCTGGAAGCAAGACCCCAAGCAAGGAGGAGTGCAGACGGCCTGGAAGCCGGAGGTCGATCGCCTTGCGGCTGGACTGACAGCCAGGTGCGAACCTGCACCTAAAGCCTCCCAGGTGACTGGAACCTGTTTTGGACTATTTTGTTTTTCTGCACGTTTTCTGATGGGTGTGAATTAACACCAAGTGACTGTTTGCTGTGTATTTGCTACAAGTGTGAATTAAACACTGTTTGCTACACTTTCTGGACTCCGTTTTGCCTCTATACTGCACCCGCACTGCTATCTACCAGAGCGACTCCCCACATTTGGTGTCGGATGCGGGCATGCGCAGTGAGGCTGGCGTGAACGCCGAAAATTTTTGTTTTTGCTGGGCACGACTGGATGTCCTATATTAGGCCGGCAAAGTTGCAGCCTGTGCAAATTTTGGGACCGCACAACACCGGGACCAAACCCTAACCAGGGCCTGGGAAAGTGTTGTAATGATTGATGGTAAACCCCAGAAACCTGGGGCTGAATTAATGTTCCACGATTTATTGTTCTTCAGGATCTGTTGTATCGGGTGAACCAAATCCGAGGTGAGCCCGTTGAACAGTTGGTGGTGCCCACCGCATATCGCAAGCTTGTTATGGAGCTTGCCCACCAACATGTTCTTGGGGGACACATGGGGTGGCAGAAAACGCAGGACCGCGTACTACGGCGATTTTACTGGCCCGGTTTGTTTAAGGAAATAGAGGAGTTCAGTAAGTCCTGTCCGACCTGTCAGGTAAATAGCCCCCAGCCGCATTACAGAAGTCCCCTGGTCCCTCTCCCAATAATTGAGGTCCCATTCGAGCGTATTGCCATGGATCTGGTCGGACCCGTACCGAAGTCTGCTAGGGGTCACCAACATATCCTGGTGATTCTGGACTATGCTACTCGATATCCAGAGGCGGTGCCTCTGCGACATACCTCGGCTAAGCTCATTGCAAAGAGTTAATGGAAATGTTTTCCTGTGTGGGCCTGCCAAAAGAGATTCTGACCGACCAAGGGACCCCTTTTATGTCCAAAGTTATGAGGGAACTGTGTAAATTGTTGCGTATAAAGCAGTTACGGACGTCCGTTTACCATCCGCAAACAGACGGTCTTGTCGAAAGGTTTAACCAAACTCTAAAAAATATGTTAAAAAGGGTGGTGTCCAGAGATGGGAAGGACTGGGACCTGCTTCTGCCCTATCTCATGTTCGCCGTGCGAGAGGTGCCCCAGGCCTCTACTGGGTTCTCGCCCTTCGAACTGCTTTATGGCAGACACCCTCGGGGCCTGTTGGATATCGCCAAGGAAGCGTGGGAACAACAGCCTGTCCCCCACAAAAGTGTCATTGAGTATGTCACCCAGATGCAGGACCGGATGGAAAGGGTGTTGCCGCTGGTCCGGGAGCATATGGAGGCAGCGCAACAAGCCCAGAGTAGGGTGTATAATCGTCAGGCTCGGGTACGGAACTTCAACCCGGGAGATTGGGTTTTGGTTCTGGTGCCCACCCTTGACAGCAAGTTCCTAGCTAGGTGGCAGGGCCCCTATGAGGTTATCGAGAAGGTAGGGGAAGTAAATTACAAAGTACACCAGCCAGGGAGGAGCAAGCCGGAGCAGGTGTACCACGTGAATTTACTGAAGCCGTGGAAAGACAGGGACACGGCCGACGACAACAGCCCCCGGCCAGGGCTTCTAGGTGACAAGGGTCCAGCCCCACAGTTCGAGGCCTGCGAAGCGGTAGCCACGGTAAAAATTGCAGACAGCCTGTCTTCCAAACAAGTTCAGGAAGTCAGGGAGTTCATCAGTCGGAACACGGATGTGTTCTCGGACCTCCCTGGCCGCACGTCTCTCATCCAACATGACATGGTCACTGAGCCTCAGGCCAAAATCCGGTTAAAACCATACCGGGTACCCGAGGCTCGGCGACGGGCCATCACGGAGGAAGTGCAATTAATGTTGAAGCTTGATGTCATTGAGGAATCGAAAAGTGAATAGGCCAGTCCCATAGTTCTAATACCCAGGCCAGATGGGACGTTGCGGTTCTGCAATGATTTTCGCAAATTAAATGAAGTGTCCAAGTTCGATGCGTATCCCATGCCCCGGGTAGACGAGCTTGTTGAGAATTTAGGGCAAGCCCGTTATTTTTCTGTGCTAGACCTCACTAAAGGATACTGGCAAGTACCCTTAACGGAGGCGGCCAAGGAAAAACGCTTTGTTACCCCGCAGGGCCTGTATCATTACAAGGTGTTACCCTTTGGCCTGCATGGCGCCCCCGCCACCTTCCAAAGGTTAATGGATATTGTGCTGCGACCTCATCGTCGGTACGCCTCGGCCTACTTAGATGATGTTATCATCCACAGCACCGACTGGGAAAGCCATTTGCCCAAAGTGCAGGCGGTAGTAGATGCCCTGAGGAAAGCTGGTCTAACCGCCAATCCAAAGAAGTGTGCGATTGGGTTGGAAGAGACCAAATATCTGGGATATGTCATTGGGCGGGAGTCATCAAACCTCAGGTAACTAAGGTAGAGGCCATTCGTAATTGGCCCCGACCGGTCACCACCAGGCAGGTAAAGTCCTTCCTGGGAATTGTAGGGTACTACATGCGGTTTGTGCCCCACTTTGCCACAATAGCAGCGCCGTTGACAGACCTGTTGAAGGGGCGAAAGTCGGGGAAGGTTAGCTGGAATGAGAAGGCGGAGGAGGCTTTCTCCGCGTTGAAGTCGGTCCTGTGTGGGTCCCCGGTTTTGGTGACACCCGACTTCAACAGGGAGTTCGTCGTTCAGACGGATGCCTCGGAGGTAGGTCTCGGTGCAGTACTGTCTCAGGAAGTCAATGGGGAAGAACATCCCGTTGTCTTCCTGAGCCGTAAACTCACCCCAGCCGAGACCAGGTATAGTATAGTGGAGAGGGAGTGCCTGGCCATCAAGTGGGCACTCGAATCTCTCCGCTATTACTTGTTAGGGAGGAGGTTCCGTCTGGTGACCGACCATTCCCCTCTCAAGTGGATGAGCCAGGCCAAGGAGAGGAATGCTCGGGTCACCAGGTGGTTCCTGTCCTTGCAAAATTTCTAATTTTCGGTGGAACACAGGGCAGGCCGCTTGCAGGGTAACGCAGATGCCCTGTCCCGCATCCACTGCCTCACATGTGTTCACCCCCTCAGGGTTGAATAAAGGGGGGGGTATGTGGTAAGGTGCAAGGTACCGTTGTCGACGGGAGGTATGTGTCACCGAGGTTCCTGGCCTCGGTGAGGTAAGAGCCAGGTTTTTTGTGTCAGCAGCAGCTAGTGCTGCTTGACAATTTGATATTTAGTTTGGCTGCAAAGCCAATCCGGGCCGGCTCTTACTGGGAGTAGGCAAAGAGTTGGGTGGGTGCCTACTCCCCACGGTCCAGGTCGGACTTTGCCGGGCTTTAAAAAGGCAGCCACATCAGCAGGTGGAAGTGATTGTCCTGGAGCTGCTGTTAGGCTGTGGAATCACTTGGGTTTGAGAGTGCTGATCCATGCTGTGCTGTGTGGAGTTCTCTGGGCTGGAAGCAAGACCCCAAGCAAGGAGGAGTGCAGACGGCCTGGAAGCCTGAGGTCGATCGCCTTGCGGCTGGACTGACAGCAAGGTGCGAACCTGCACCTAAAGCCTCCCAGGTGACTGGAACCTGTTTTGGACTATTTTGTTTTTCTGCACGTTTTCTGATGGGTGTGAATTAACACCAAGTGACTGTTTGCTGTGTATTTGCTACAAGTGTGAATTAAACACTGTTTGCTACACTTTCTGGACTCCGTTTTGCCTCTATACTGCACCCGCACTGCTATCTACCAGAGCGACTCCCCACAATATATATAATGATAGGCACTCCTCTATCTGGAACTGACCAGATATAAACAGAAATAATGTCCCACAGAGTTGAAAGCTAAAAATACAATTTATTGCTCTAAAGCAATTTTATGTCATTTAAGAATCAAGTATTTTTTTGCACCAGAAAAAGTTTTTTTATGGTATATGTTTTATGTATTGAATCATGGGAATAATTGATGTAACTTAAGATGAAGAATCCTGCAAATTATTCATATATATTGGGACGTTTATTAATATGAATTGAAGTGGTTTTTATTCTTTAGAGCAGGCATGCTCAACCTGCGGCCCTCCTGCTGTTGTAAAACTACAACTCCCACAATGCCCTGCTGTAGGCTGATAGCTGTAGGATGTTCGGGCATGCTGGGAGTTGTAGTTTTGCAACAGCTGGAGGGCCGCAGGTTGAGCATGCCTGCTCTAAAGAATAAAAACCACTTCAATTCATATTAATAAACGTCCTAATATATATGAATAAACTGCAGGATTCTTCATCTTAAGTTACATCAATTATTCCCATGATTCAATACATAAAACATATACCATAAAAAAACTGTTTCTGGTGCAAAAAAATACTTGATTCTTAAATGACCTAAAATATTTTCCACGACTGCGACATGATGAGATATTAGTTCATAGATCCCATAGAAAAAAATATATATTCCTTGCTGCAATGAAGTAAAAGTTAATTAATCCAGTTGATGCTGCTATTTGTAATAGTTCCACCAATTAATTGTACAATCCAGTGTCTTGCTACTTATTTCAAATTGTATATAAACTATATATTGGAATATGGTAATCGCCTTCAGTACTTGAATGGTACTGCCATATTGTTTAAACACGTGCAGTCCTATTTATTGAACACACGCTAATAGAGTCTCGCTTGTCTCCCACAGGTTTGTTTTAATGTTTGCAGTGATCGCTATGTTTTGTATGCAAACAGAAAAAAAGTTAAAATGTCAATAATTTTCAGACGCGTTTCGGAGTGTACTCACTCCTTCCTCAGTGTTGGGGTGTTGTGGTCTTACATCCTCAGCATGATAACATGACATACACAACATGTGACTGCAGCAGCCCATCACTGATCACATGATTAATGAGTTGTCCAACCTGATGTCACCTCTGCGGCCAATATTTGGCTGGCACTGTCACATGCTGTGCATGACATATTGCATTAAGGATGTTCAGCACATAGTTCAGTTTTTTGCTTTTTTTTCTTTAGTTTTGTTTGCCTGGACTGCCTTAGAAATGTTTTATCTTTGTAGCTGCACAGGACACATCACCCCTAGCCATTATAGGGGGTGCCAGTAGAGGAAATGCCAGACATCTCCACACATCATCTTTTCCCCCTTAATGGTAAATGTCTCTAGTTGTTGACACTGTTTCCTCTCTATACAGTTGCATCACAGTACAGTACTCAAGCAAACTAGGACTAAAAAACCACCTTGGTACACCAACCCCACCATCCCATGTACAATCATCTCACTCAACATGCACTGCGGCAAATTTCCAATCCCAAATCAGACTCACATAACTCACACAGAGACACCACATACACTGTGAGAAAACTGGACACTACACAATGACACTGCACACCATAAGCACTAGATACACTCACACATGACTTACAACACACTATCCTGCAGCTTCACATGTGCCTTCTGTGCACTGCTGCATCACTAACAATAAAGGTTGTCCCATGCCCTCTTCATAGACAGGTAACTCCCTCGTGCACACCAGTTTCTCACACAGACTGCTCGCTTGTACCTCCCTTTTCCAAGGAAACTGCTCCCTATGCCTCCACTTTCCCACACAGACTGCTCCCTATGGCCCTTCTTTCTCACACAGCCTGTTAACCATACCTCCTCTGTCTTCCAAAGACTACTCCTCAAGACCCCATCTTTCTTAGAGAGATAATCCTGGGTAAGGGAGAGTATAAGAGACAATGTTTAGGGGAGACGCAAGTCTTAGATGATACAGTGAAGGGGAGGTGATCTTCATTCCTTATGTTAGCAAGAAGTATGGGGCAGAAGGAACAGAGTATAACTGCAGGATCTGACACTACAGAAATTGACTGTAGTCCAATACCATCAGGAGCAGACATAGCTGAGGGACCCTGTGCAAGAATGGTATAACCCCTTGCTATATCCTACTTATCATTAACCAACCTCTTACTTATTTCCAACAAGGAATTGTAAAATACGAAATGAAATAGCTCAGTCCCCATGGTTTGCAAAAGTCCACATTTGTGGAGAGTCTCTCTAAGTTTCAGAGAGAGATTCCTGGAAAAATTTAAGCTATGTCAGCCAAAACAGATGGTATTTGGCATTTCTCCAGCAGGACTTACATAGCCTCAAATTTACCAAATACTATGTTGGTATTTATGCAGCCTTGCATTCAAACTAATAGACAGTGGTGTGATTCTTTTAGATGTTAAGGTGTCAGAGTGGCCCTTTACCCGATAGGCACTATGCTGCTGAAAAAGTTGCAAATATGGTACTTCCACTAGAGATTAGCGGATTTCTTAAAAATTCGATTCGGCCAGTTCGGCAATTTTTTCGAAAAGATTTGCTTCCATTGGAATTTATTTGCGGCAAATGACGTTAAAAAAAAGCTATTTCCAGGCTGCCGTAACACGATTAGGGAGTCTTCTTTGGTAGTGAAATAATACTGTGAGTCAGTATGACATGCAGATGACAGGTGTCGCTCTTAGAATCACTGCATACTTCACTTATTTGGGCAGTCAGGGGGCAAAACTGACCAAATAAGTATCAACTCAGCCTTACAGGTCGATGTTAGCGTCCAGAAGAAGCGCAGTTCTTTTACACACTCATCAGCTGATTCCACATAGGTGTTTACAGAACCTGTTCTATTAAACGCTTATACAAGTAGAGCCCCCCTGACAGAGTGGATCCTGCCTGTGGAGCATACGCCTTCACTCGGTCAGCATTTGCTCAATAATCCATCAGTATTGCTAGAGGAGTGGATCTAAAACAGAGATGACACATGAATGAAAAATTTGCATGTCTTCTGTGTTTTGTACCCACTCCTGCTTTTGGCTACCAAATCATAGGCCAATTCTGATGGGACCATACAGGCCTTACAGCTGCTACGAAGACAGGATCCATTGTACATCTCATTTTTACTTGCTTCTGACAGATCAGAAGAAAGGTCAAATAAATTATGATGTCAGCCAGGCCGAAAGCCAAAATAGTGGACCAGTCATGAAGTGAGGAGGGTGGGAACAGCATAAGGAGTCCACAGAGTGGAACAATGACCGAGTCTGGAGGTGGTGGCAGCATGAGGAGATCACAGAGTGGCACAATGACAGAGTCTGGGGGTGGCAGCAGGATCAGGAGGTCACAGAGTGGCACAAAGAGTGAGTTTTGAGGTGGCATCAGCATAAGTAGGCCACAGATAGGCACAATGACAGAGTGTGGAGGTAGCAGCAGCAAGAGTAGGCCACAGAGTTGCACAATGACCGAGTCAGGTGCTGGCGGCAGCATGCCGATGCCACAGAGCGGCACAATGACAGAGAGTGGAGGTGGCAGAATAATCAGGAGGCCCCAGAGTGGCACAATGCCAGAGTGTGGAGGTGGTAGCAGCATGAGTAGCCACAGAGTGGCACAATGACAGAGTCTGGAGGTCGCAGCAGCATGAGTAGGCCAAAGAGTGGCACAATGACAGAGTGAGGAGGTGGAAGCAGCATGAGGAAGCCACAGACCGACACAATGACAGAGACTGGAGGTGGCAGCAGAATCAGGAGGCTCCAGAGTGGCACAATGACAGAGTCAGGTGGTGGCGGCAGCATGCCGATGCCACAGAGCGGCACAATGACAGAGAGTGGAGGTGGCAGAATAATCAGGAGGCCCCAGAGTGGCACAATGCCAGAGTGTGGAGGTGGTAGCAGCATGAGTAGCCACAGAGTGGCACAATAATAGAGTCTGGAGGTCACAGCAGCATGAGTAAGCCAAAGAGTGTCACAATGACAGAGTGAGGAGGTGGAAGCAGCATGAGGAAGCCACAGAGCGACACAATGACAGAGACTGGCGGTGGCAGTAAATTCAGGAGGCTCCAGAGTGGGACAATGACAGAGTGTGGAGGTGGCAGCAGGATCAGGAGGTCACAGAGTGGCACAATGACTGAGTTTGGAGGTGGCAGCAGCATAAGTAGGCCACAGAGAGGCACAATGGCAGAGTGTGGAGGTAGCAGCAGCAAGAGTAGGCCAAATAGTGTCACAATGACAGAGTCTGGGGGTGGCAGCAGGATCAGGAGGTCACAGAGTGGCACAATGACTGAGTTTGGAGGTGGCAGCAGCATAAGTAAGCCACAGAGTGGAACAATGACAGAGAGTGGAGGTGGCAGAAGAATCAGGAGGTCCCAGAGTTGCACAATGTCAGAGTGTGGAGATGGTAGCAGCATGAGTAGCCACAGAGTGGCACAATGACAGAGTCTGGAGGTCGCAGCAGCATGAGTAGGCCAAAGAGTGGCACAATGACAGAGTGAGGAAGTGGAAGCAGCATGAGGAAGCCACAGAGCGGCACAATGTCAGAGACTGGAGGTGGCAGCAGAATCAGGAGGCTCCAGAGTGGCACAATGACAGAGTATAGAGGTGGCAGCAGCATGAGTAGGCCACAGACTGGCACAATGACTGAGTCTGGAGGTGGCAACAGAATCAGGAGACAAAAGAGCGGCACAATGACAGAGTCTGGGGGTGGCAGCAGGATCAGGAGGTCACAGAGTGGCACAAAGAGTGAGTTTTGAGGTGGCATCAGCATAAGTAGGCCACAGATAGGCACAATGACAGAGTGTGGAGGTAGCAGCAGCAAGAGTAGGCCACAGAGTTGCACAATGACCGAGTCTGGTGGTGGCGGCAGCATGCCGATGCCACAGAGCGGCACAATGACAGAGAGTGGAGGTGGTAGCAGCATGAGTAGCCACAGAGTGGCACAATAATAGAGTCTGGAGGTCGCAGCAGCATGAGTAGGCCAAAGAGTGGCACAATGACAGAGTGAGGAAGTGGAAGCAGCATGAGGAAGCCACAGAGCGGCACAATGTCAGAGACTGGAGGTGGCAGCAGAATCAGAAGGCTCCAGAGTGGCACAATGACAGAGTATAGAGGTGGCAGCAGCATGAGTAGGCCACAGACTGGCACAATGACCGAGTCTGGAGGTGGCAACAGAATCAGGAGACAAAAGAGCGGCACAATGACAGAGTCTGGAGATGGCAGCAGCATGAGGAGACCACAGAGCGGCCCAATGACAGAGTGTGGAGGTGGCGTCAGCAACAGCATTAGGAGGAGGCCACAGAGTGGCACAATCATCAAGTCTGGATGCGGAGACAGCAGCAGCATCAGGAGGATAACACAGAGTAGCAAGCTGACATAGTGTGGAGATGGCAGCAGCAGCATCAGGAGACCACAGAGTGGCATGGTGACATAGTGTGGATATGACAGCAGCATCAAGATACCACAGAGTAGCAAGGTGACATAGTGTGGAGATTGCAGCAGCATCAGGATACCATAGAGTGGCAAGGTGATATAGTGTGGAGGTAGCAGCAGCAGCATCAGGAGACCACAGAGTAGCAAGGTAACATAGAGTGGAAATGGCAGCAGCAGCATCAGGAGGCCACAAAGTGACCCGGTGACAGAGTGGGGCGGTGGGTGGCAATAGCAGTACTCGCTGAAGAAGGTCGGTGAAAGAAGGAGCTCTTGGCATCAGATGTGTAGCATCAGACGGGTGGCAGCATCAGAGTAGTAGCTGAGGCAGGAAGCCAGAAGAAACCGATCTCTTTTTTCAAGGTTTGGGTGAGGTGGCATGGATGATCTAATCAGATGTATCAGACATTGGTGAGTGGAAATCCTGGCTGATCCACGCCTGATTCATCTTGACAAAGGTCAGTCTCTCCACATTTTGGAGACAGGCGAGTTCTCCTTGGGGTCACTATGGCCCCCGCCGCATTAAACACCCAATCTGATGCCACACTACTAGCCAGGCAGGACAGCTTTTCCAGGGCAAACTCAGCCAAATCCAGTTTGACTGCCCAGTAGACTAGCGGATCTTCAATGATGGCTGGCAGGATGCCACCACCTGCTGGTTCAAGTCCTGCTCCAGGTCTACCTTCTGCTGCTGGTGAGTAGTTTCTTCCCTATGAGGGTGAAGAAAGCTACTCATCAGTGACTGAAGACTCAGGCTGCTGCTGATGGAGCAGGTACTGCTCCTGCCACCCCTCCCCAGCAGCCATGGCAGTGGAATGTGAGCGCAGAGGGCCCCCTCGGTCAGACCTGCGAGAGGATGGACGATGGCGCAGATAGGCAGTGGCCAACTGACTAAACAGGATGTCTCTTTAGTAGTTCAGTTTGTACTCCCTCTCAGTGAGTGTAAAAAAGGCCCCCATTTTGGACCGGTAGCGAGAGTCCAACAAGGTGGAGAGCCAGAAGTCACCTCTTTGCTGAATGGTGACAATTCGGCTGCCACTACGCAAGCAAGAGAGCATGCATCAGGCCATTTGTGCAAGTGACTCGCAGGGACTCCCTGCCTCCATCTCCACTGCATACTGCCACGGTGTGTCTGGGTCATCTGTCTCGTCTTGCTCATCACACTGTAGCTCCTCTGTCTGCTCCTGCTCCTCATCTATTGTCACCAGTGTAGAAAAACCACCCATTTTAATACACATTGCCTGTGCTCCAATTTCCTCTGTTCGTATAGTCGGTCCAACATATGGAGGGTGGAATTCCAACGGGTGGAAACGTCGCCTATCAGCCTATGTTGGAGGATGCCGTTCTGCCGCTGTAGCTCAAGAAGGGTGTGCTTTGTGGTTTACGAGTGGTTCCCCATTTTTAGGATTTCTTACAGATGGGTAGAAGACTTCAGGAACCGCTTGACAACCAGATTGAACACATGTTCCATGCAAGGCGCATGGCTCAGCCTTCCTTGGTGCAGTGCCAAGATCATGCTCTTCCTGTTGTCATTAACCATGGTTCTGATTTTGAGTTGTAGCAGATAAGCCAGAATTCGATTTCTTGATGAATCACACGGAGCAGTTCCTCCCCTGTGTGTCTCTGTTCGCCAAGGCAGACCAAGTGCAGAACAGAGTGATACCGCCGTGCTCTGCACATGTGGTATGCTGAAGGGGCACTGTGACTTATCCCTGCAGTGGAGGCTGAGGACACATGGAGAATGAGGAGGCAGCGGCAGACATTGTCACTGGAGCAATGGTGTGAGAACGTGGAGGCGGACCAACGGCGTCACCTGTCCAAGTTGCTGGTGTGACTGTGCAGGAACCACATTCACTGTAAAGGACATGTATTGTCCCTGACTGCAGTTACAGCTCTACACGTCGGCACTGCCGTGCACTTTGGTAGACACCGACAGGCTCAAGGACTGGCCCACCTTCTGTTCTACATGTCATGCAGGGCTGGTACTGCCTTTTTGTCAAAGAAATTACTGCTTCGGAATCTCCACCTCGACAAACCATCAGTTCTCTGAAAGGTGCAGAGTCCACCACTTAGAAAGGGAGGGACTGCAGCACCAGCAACTTGGATAGGTGCACGTTCAATTTCTACGCCGTTGGATTCGTGCATGCATACTGTTGTCTCTTGGCAATCGCTTCGGTGATCGATTGCTGACGGAATGACTGACAAGGAGTAGGAGGAGGAGTAGCAGGAGCAGTAGGACCAGCATACGATGGGAATGGCAGACAGCTCCCTTTGGCTGAGTTAGCGAAGCCTTGACAGCCTGAAATCGGGTGTGGCATGCCACTGAGTGATGCAGCGGTTGCTGTGGCAGGCTGGACCACCACATTGGAGCCACAGTTTTTCCAGGGCACTTTATGGTGAAGCTGCAAATGTTGACGCAGGGCCGTGGTACCAACATTGGCACCCTGGCCACGCTTCACCTTCTGCCCACATATTATGCATATAGCCATGTTGACCTCCTCCGGCGGCTTCACAAAAAACTGCCACACCGCCGAGTAGCTGATTTTTCCCCCAACACTATGCACTGATTGACTGCTACCGCCGCTTCTTCCATGATCCCGTGCACCAATCCTTCCCAGGCAAGTAAGCTGCTGCAAAGTGAGTGGTCTACCCCGTGACCGTTTGGCACCCGACCTCCTATGCTGACCCCTTGCTGACTTCTGGCGACGCTAGCGACTTGCTGGCTCAGCCGCTGCCTCACAAGCAAACTGCCACCCTCTTCTCCTGATGATGACGAAGCTGCTTCTTCACCCGGCTCCCAAGTGCGATCGGTTTCATTATCATCGAGTACTGTCTGCACATCACAGATGTCCTCCTCAATGGTCTCTGGGTAAGGAGCTTGACCGATCGCAACACCAGCTCCCACACCACTCTCCTCATCACTACTAGCCCGCCTAGCGGAGGAAGTGGCGGATGTCTTCTCCAGATCTTGGCTGAGCAGTAGCTGCTCTTGGCTTGGCAGTAGTCCTCTAGTATCTCTTGCTCGCTGTATAGTGGAGCTGAGCCCACAGCATACATAACTTCTCTGGCTGAGGGAACAGCAAGGGACAGAGGCAGGTTAAGGACAAGTGAGGGCACAGGGCCTGCTCCCGGGCCATGCCAACTAAGGGTTGCATCTGACGAACCCACCGACTGTTAGCTGGGGATGTCTGATGTCACCTGGGACGAATTGGATGACCGAGTTAACCAATCAATAACAGCTGGGTTGCTGGTCAAGAAATGACCGCTAGATGACACTGAGATCTCAAGCCTCTCGCTGTGACTCCTGTTGCCACACCCCCTTACTCTGCTGTGACCTGTGCCTGCGCCAGAAACATTTAGGCCTCTGCCACTCCCCTGTGTAAGGCCTGGCACTTCTCTGTCTGACATACTGTTAGCTGAACTAAATAAATAAAAATGAAATTTAAACACCACTAAAAGCGCCAAATATATGTCTCTTTTGTACTGAAATAGGCCAGTAAACACTTTTGGTGCAAATAACTGCAAAAGTGAACTGCGTATATATTTCTCTTTTTGTTCTGAAATAAACTTGTAAATGCTTTTAGCCCAAATAACTGCAAATGTAAACTGAATATATATTTCTCTTTTTGTACTGAAAGAGGCCAATAAACGCTTTCAGCCCAAAAAACTGCAAAAGTGAACAGGGTATATATTTCATTTTTTGCACTCAAATAGGTCAGTAAATGCTTTCAGCACAAATAACTGCAAAAGTGAACTGCGTATATATTTCTCTTTTTGCACTCAAATACAGTAGGCCTTTAAATGCTTTGAGCGCAAATAAATGCCAAAGTGAACTGCGTATATATTTATCTTTTTGTAGTGATTTAGGCCAGTAAACGCTTTTAGCCCAAATAACTGCAAAAGTGAACTGCGTATATATTTCTATTTTGCACTGAAATAGGCCAATAAACACTTTCAGCACAAATAACTGCAAAAGTGAACTGCGTATATATTTCTCTTTTTGTAGTGAAATAGGCCAGTAAACGCTTTTAGCGCAAAAAACTGCAAAAGTAAACTGCGTATATATTTCTCTTTTTGCACTGAACTACTAAACTAAACGCTTTTAGGGCAAATAACTGCAAAAGTGAACTGCGTATATATTTCTCTTTTTACAGTGAAATAGGCCAATAAACGCTTTCAGCGTAAATAACTGCAAAAGTGAACTGCGAATATATTTCTCTTTTTGAACTGAAATAGGCCAGTAAACGTTTTTAGCGCAAATAACTGCAAAAGTGAACTGTGTATATATTTCTCTTTTTGCACTGAACTAGGTCACTAAACGTTTTATCAGTGATTTCGATCAGTTATTGTAATTTGTAAGCCAAAACCAGGTGCCGGTCAAAAACACATAACAGGTGCAAATCTTTCCATTATAATTCAGTGTAGTTTCTGCTTTGGTTTTGGCTCAGAATCACTAATAGAAATCACTGATGGAAATCACTGACTAAACACTGTGTGTGAAAATGGTATACCTTTTGCTATGGAGCCCCATGACACCTTTTTGGAGTCCATTACGTACTTTTAGATTAAGTCAAATTATATTTCAAACTTATTGATAATATGACCTGCACGCCTAATGATCCTAGCATAATTGAAGGTACCAATGCAATTAAGAGACAGGTTAACAAAACCTGACAATTTAAGCAGGATGGCCAACTGACTTATGTGCATGGAGAACTGCGGGGAACTCTCCCCCAATGACAAATGTTGGGGTAAAGAAATATGGGACATGTTGGATTTCAGCATGCCCAATCTTTGTTCTTTTGGGAGATAAGCCACTGTCAGAAGTGTCTGGTGGAGTCTTACTCCCCTCTCATTATTGACATATGCATACTTGTCTCAGAAAAGAGTATAAAAGCAGCTTACAGATGACTAGACCCCATAGCAAATTTTTGAACAGGACCCCCCAAAAACTTTTTTGCAACCCCCTCCCCCCACATAAACCCCACTCCTGTGGCTAGTCAAGATCGCTCTCTTAGACCAAGCCCAGCAAACGCTCCATCTGGTTCCTACACATTTATACTGTATGTCATGTCACTCAGGGCTGGCTCCAGGTTCATGTGGGCCCTTGGGCGATAAATCTCAGGGCCCCCCGCACAGTATATTAACCCCACAGTGGCCCTCAATTCAGAATAACGACCCCCAGTCATCCCCCATTCAGAATAATGACCCCCAGTGGCCCACACTGGGGGTTATATTGTATGGAGGGTGCACTGAGGGTCATTATACTGTGTAAGGAGCCCTCACTAGCTAGAGCTGACTGGGCCCCACAGCAAATATTACTCCCCTCCCCGCCAGGAAATCAGAACATACAAAATGGAGGTAATATTGGCTTCTGTCCATGGTGGCCTGTGGTTCTGTATACACCAGGGCCTGAGGCTGCACTACTGACAACTCCTTATGTCCCTTCTGACAACTACAGTAGAATGTCTTTCCCAGCAGGATGTACATACTGATGTTGAAGTAGCCTCCTGTAAGGTTGGCCATCTTATCAAGCCCAGCCCTCAGTAGTGCAGCCTCAGGATTTGTGTTGGTCATCAGCCCCGCCCCAGTAAGCCTCAGAACTGCTGACCACCACCAAAACAAGCCCAACACACAGGAGACTGAGCGCACCAACCTCAGCCCGGGAGGGGTACACTCTGTGGGGGAGCAGCGACCGACCGACACTACAAATCCCAGCAATTGCCCTGCGGCCTCAGCTGACGTGTACTGCTGGAGAATCTGAAGGAGGAGCTCAGCTCTTACAGGTGTGCTGTTGGCTCCAATTAAATGGCGGCCATTGTAAGGACTTCAGTGTGCAGCGTCCGGCCTCTAGTGCAATGCCGCAGACACGCCCACAGTGACATCAGCGGCGGGAAACAGGAAATGATACAGAGTGTTTGAACTGAGACCATCTGTATTGATGGAAGCGCTAATAGAAGCGCAGTGGGCCCCCCCAGGAGCAGTGGGCCCCGGCCCTTGCCCGGGTATGCCAGGTGCTGACGCCAGCCCTGATGTCACTGTATATACTGTCAGTGTTTATAATAGTATTTTATAATACAATGAAATCTTTTAGTCCTCCTGTTTGGGCACCTTCTGAGTTTGCGCCCTGTAGCAGCCGCTTCACCTGTTTCTACTATAGCTTAGCCCTTGCTTATATTAAAGGAGTTGTGCAGCAATTTTTACCTGATCGACTCGGGTCCAACACCCAGCATTGATCCCCCATAACCCCCCCCCCTCGCTGATCAGCTGTGAAGAGAGTGAATGGAGCGAGTACTCTTACTTATGCTGCACTTCTGAGACGAAGAGGAATGAAGAGGAAGCAACCCTCACATGGAGCGCTGCCTTAAACAGTTGAACGGTGTCAGAACCCCACCAATCAGATATTGATAACCTATCCTGAGGATAGGTCTGCAATCTAAATTTCTGCACACCCCCTTTAACAGTAGAATTGTTTTCTCTGGTAGGCCAAGAGAATATTCCTTCCGTATGTAACAATCCTAACATTTTAAAACAGGCAGGCTGCGTTATCCTCTTTCTGAATTTTTTGTGTAAGTTCTTAGTGAAATGCTTTATGCTAGTTCAAATTGAGGACAGACACAGAGTTTCCACTCTCTGAAGCTCTGATAACATTGCATTCTTTGACAAGCGAATGCTCTGTTTGAAATTGTAAGACACCTTTGATGTTGCCATAGCAACAAAGCCCTACACTGCCACAGTCAAATGTCAATGGCGTAAAGATCACTTTCTATTAGGCACAGGCAAATTTGTTGCACGATAAATTTATTCTGGATGACTAAAGTTAGATCTACCTAAATTGCTAATAAGATTGCTTTTTCCCTGTTAGCGATTCTTTACTTTGAACAAAACACAGATTTTTAAGTACTTAAGTAGTGTGAATACATATGTAATCACACAGAACATTCATATGTGAAGTAAGAATCGGCGCTGGTTTAAGGCATACAGTAGTAAGAGAAAAGTTTCACATGGCGATTTAGAACGTACGGAAATAGCTCCTATCTGCCAAATAATTGGTAGTGAGACAACTGTGGATTAAAGATTTCATGAATTCTCTACCCTAGAATCCACACACATTTACCGTAGTTTGCCTGCAAGATATGAAAGGACATCAGTAAGAAGATAAAATAAGTATAATCAGCCCTAGGTCAGTATTTGGTCAGTGCTTGAACAGTGGGGCAGATTTAACAAACTGATATAAAGTAGAACTGGCTTAGTTGCCCATAGCAACCAATCAGATTCCACCTTTTTATTTTCCAAAAGAGCCGTCAAAAATGAAAGGTAGAATATGATTGGTTGCTATGGGCAACTAAGCCAGTTCTACTTTACACCAGTTTGATAAATAATCCCCACGGATTCTCATTATTGGTTTGAACCAAAACCAGGTGTGGGTCAAAAACAGAGTGCAAATCTTTCCAAGAAACCTTATCTCCGTGCAGCTCACAATTACTGACGGAATTCACTGAACAAATACTGACCAAACACTGACTGTGTGAGAGCAGCCTTAGAGGGTAATTCACTTTCCAGAAATATGCCTATATTAGGATTTTTTCTGGCACAGGTTGCGGCACAAAGGTTATTTCATTGCAATCTGCGACTTTTCCTCACTCACGCCAGGTCTAAAAAAGTGGGCAGGCAAGGGGCAGGCCGACAGGCCCATCTCATTCATTATTTTCTATGCCTGTTTTAGGAGCAGAAAATGGTCTAAATGTTGGCCAGCAAGGAAGCTGTATTACATTTAGGCCTCTTGCACACAACCGTATGTATTTTGCAGGCTGCAAAAAACGGATCCGCAAAAAATATGGATGACGTCCGTGTGCATTCCGTATTTTGTGGAACGGAACAGCTGTCCCCTAATAGAGCAGTATTATCCTTGTCTATTATGCGGACAATAATAGGACAAGTTCTATCTTTTTGTGGAACAGATATACGGAAATACGGAAAGGGAATACACACGGAGTACCTTCCGATTTTTTTTGCAGACCCATTGAAATTAATGGTTCCGCATAAGATCCGCTGTCCCCTAATAGAGCAGTATTATCCTTGTCTATTATGCGGACAATAATAGGACAAGTTCTATCTTTTTGTGGAACAGATATACCGAAATACGGAAAGAGAATGCACACGGAGTACCTTCCGATTTTTTTTGCAGACCCATTGAAATTAATGGTTCCGCATAAGGTCCGGAAAAAAAACGGAAACGGGCACGGAAAGAAAATACGTTTGTGTGCAAAAGGTCTTAGACTGGGGCTGGATATGCTGAAATTATGGAGAGACCGGCACCTCTACATAACTCCGGCAGATCCACCGCCAGCTATAGGGGTTATTAAGACCAGAGTCTAAAATGTCTGGCTTAATAAATGACCCCCTTAGTGTGGTGAGGGTGCCCGAGGGTGCCTGGTCTGCAACCCCTATTGTAATGCCACTGTCAGTAGGCCTCCAGAATTCTTTTGCACTCAGACCAGTAACATCATTGCTATGCACCCAGTTACCACAGAAGCACACCTCACAATTCAGCAAGACAGCGCTAGATTTGAGACAAGTAATGGTTTTATAATTGCAGGTCTAATTTTACTGGGTAAAAAAGCATTTTCCTCCAAGTCACAGTTTATTTCCTATGCTCCAGGACTTACCTGTATTGGTCCAAGACCTATGATAGAGAAGACCATCTGTCATCAGGATCAACCCCATCAAACCAGGCATAATCCCTGGTAGGTTTGACCTGTTGAGCAAAATGATACTTCTGTTATGCATATCCTGTTATGCAGATCCATTACACCATTTGCTCTTTGGTGGACCTAAGAGTAGGAATTTTCCTCTTGGAGCACCAGAGTGCCTCTGCTCTGTACTGATCCACTCCTCCCCTTCATTGACAAAGCCGGCCATCTTGTCTGGCCACTGATGCTGTAGTTAACACTATTGGCACATAAGCAGTAGATCTGCGTCCAAGCATCGCAGCGGACTACTAAGCATTTCAACAATGACATTATCTTCTACCTGGATGAGGAGACGCTTGGCTTTTTTTGGGTGGTGCATGCACAGTAGTCATCTTTCGTGCCTGGGAAGCAGTAGCAGATCTACTGAGCATGCACAGATCTTGTACTATGGTGCAAGTACAAGATTCCAGCCCCAGACAAGATGCCCTGCCCTGTTATTCAAGGGGAGAGGGAGTGGTTATTCCTTGTTGTGCTTAAGGCCTAATTTACATATTAGTAAAACTCAGGAAAGATGCAATAGATCTGCATAAGTATATTGTTTTACTCCGCAAGTTAATTGGTTGATCCTGCTGACAGATGCTCTTTAACCCCTTTGGCAACTTCTGCCATACACGTTCAACGGAAGTCGCTACTTTAAAGATGGCGCCTGCTCCTGCATGTTGTAGACACCATAGCGGCCAGGTTTCTGCTGTTTCAGACAGTAGAGACCCGTGGCAGATGTATGCGATTAGTCCTATGACCACGGCATCTAAGGGTTCCAGAAGCGTGAACTGCGCACTCCCACACCCATAACAGCATTTCTCGGCTGAGATCAGGGAACTTGTTACGGTGCAGTAATAACCCAAAGTCTCAAGCATGCTATGGTAGCTATTCTTGGAATAAACCAACAGAAGTCAGCAGCTGGCAGTACTTTGTTGGTATATTGTAAATGAAGTGTTCTGTGATAGCTACTTAGCCATCTCAGAACACAATGGACAGTCTAATCATTGCCAGTTATATTCAACTAGGATGACTTAAAAAGGGTAAAAAAAAAAAAAGTTAATAAAAGTTTTAAAAAATATTAAAACTAATAACAGTTAAAATCTCCCTCCTTTCTCAAAAATATCAAAATAAATATACATAACCAGTAAATTGATTCCTTTTTTTTTTAAGGTTTCTTTTTTTTTTATTAGAATGCAAGAAAAACTATACAAGTGTGCTATCGCTGTAATGGTACTGACCTGGAGAATTAAAATACCGTAACAGGTCAATTTTACTGCATAGGGAAAGTCGTAAAAAAAAGCCCCATAAAACTGTGGCAGAATTGCATTTTTTTCAATTCCACCCCATTTGGATTTTTTCCCAGTTCCCCACTACATTATATACAATATTAAATAGTGCCATTAGAAAGTACAACTTGTCCCACAAAAAATAAGCCCTCAAAAGGCTGTGTGGACAGAAAAATAAAAAAAGTTATGACACTGGGAAGGCGGGAACTGGGAAATGAAAAAACAAAAACTGGAAATTGCAAGGTCCTCTAAGGGTTAAGAATAAGTGATCAGCAAGTACCAAAGTGTTCGGGTGTCCGGGCCGAACACATTGCTATATTCGTGTGCTCAGCCGAGCACCTGAGTATAATGGAAGTCAATGGGAGACAACAAGGCACCCCCTGCTCTGAAGAGGGGAGGGTGCCTGGTCCATTGGAAAAGGTCTGAAAGTGACACAAAACCACCGAATAGGATCGTGAACAGCATGGGGATGATGTATGGATGCATCTTGGACACCCAGGTCGCTGCTTGGAACCATGTTGTCCGAGTTGTACGCCTATTTTACAGACTGACAAAAATATGCCCAAAATCCCCCCCAAAAAAATCAATTTGAAAGGAAAAAATGTGTTTAAAAATGAATGGTTTCCCCTTTTATAGACAAGTAGAGTTGAGCGAACACCTGGATGTTCGGGTTCGACGAGTTCGGCCGAACTTTCGAAAAATGTTCGGGTTCGTGATCCGAACTCGACCCGAACTTCATCCCGAACCCGAACCCCATAGAAGTCAATGGGGACCCGAACTTTTGGGCACTAAAAAGGCTGTAAAACACACCCGGAAAGGGCTAGAGGGCTGCAAAAGGCAGCAAAATGTAGTTAAATCCCCTGCAAACAAATGTAGATAGGGAAATGATGAGTTAACATAAAATAAATAAAAATTAAACAATATTAATTGGAGTGAGGTCCCATAGCACAGAATCAGGCTTCAAGTCACCCACCAATGGAGAAGGTCACTTACTATTATTTTGACCACAGCACCCAGACAAAGGAGAGAGGTCCCACAGCAGAGAACCAGGCATCATATCACCCACCACAGGAGTAGGCCACCATTTAGTTACTTTGACCCCTACACCCAGACGGAGGAGAGAGGTTTCACAGCAGAGAATCAGGCATCATATCAACCACCACAGGAGAAGCCACCATTGAGTTACTTTGACCCCTGCACCCAGGAAGAGGAGAGAGGCCCCACAGCACATATTCTGGCATCATATCAGCCACCACAGGAGAAGCCACCATTGAGTTACGTTGACCCCTGCACCCAGGAAGAGGAGAGAGGCCCCACAGCACATATTCTGGCATCATATCAGCCACCACAGGAGAAGCCACCATTGAGTTACTTTGACCCCGCACCCAGGAAGAGGAAGAGGCACCACAGCACATATTCTGGCATCATATCACACACCACAGGAGAAGGCCTCTTTCAGTGATTTAGGCCTTTGGACCCAGACAGAGAGAGAGGCACCACAGCACATATTCTGGCATCATATCAGCCACCACAGGAGAAGCCACCATTGAGTTACTTTGACCCCTGCACCCAGGAAGAGGAGAGAGGCCCCACAGCACATATTCTGGCATCATATCAGCCACCACAGGAGAAGCCACCATTGAGTTACTTTGACCCCTGCACCCAGGAAGAGAGAGAGGCCCCACAGCACATATTCTGGCATCATACTAACCACCACAGGAGAAGCCACCATTGAGTTACTTTGACCCCGCACCCAGGAAGAGGAGAGAGGCACCACAGCACATATTCTGGCATCATATCAGCCACCACAGGAGAAGCCACCATTGAGTTACTTTGACCCCTGCACCCAGGAAGAGGAGAGAGGCCCACAGCACATATTCTGGCATCATATCAGCCACCACAGGAGAAGCCACCATTTAGTTACTTTGACCCCGCACCCAGGAAGAGGAGAGAGCACCACAGCACATATTCAGGCATCATATCACACACCACAGGAGAAGGCCTCTTTCAGTGATTTAGGCCTTTGGACCCAGACAGAGGAGAGAGGCACCACAGCACATATTCTGGCATCATATCAGCCACCACAGGAGAAGCCACCATTGAGTTACTTTGACCCTGCACCCAGGAAGAGGAGAGAGGCCCTACAGCACATATTCTGGCATCATATCAGCCACCACAGGAGAAGCCACCATTGAGTTACTTTGACCCCTGCACCCAGGAAGAGGAGAGAGGCCCCACAGCACATATTCTGGCATCATATCACCCACCACAGGAGTAGGCCACCATTTAGTTACTTTGACCCCTACACCCAGACGGAGGAGAGAGGTTACACAGCAGAGAATCAGGCATTTAGATCACCCACCACAGGAGTAGGCCCCTAATTTAATGGGACCCCGGCAACCATGTCAGATGGCACAACCATCAGCTTCATATCAATCAGCACAGGAGAAGGCGACTTTGAAAGACTTTGACCCCTACACCCAGACGGAGGAGAGGTTTCACAGCAGAGAATCAGGCATTTAGATCACCCACCACAGGAGTAGGCCCCCATTGAATCAGACCCTGGCAACCATGTCAGATGGCACAACCATCAGCTTTATATCAATCAGCACAGGAGAAGGCGACTTTGAAAGACTTTGACCCCTACACCCAGATGGAGGAGAGAGGTTTCACAGCAGAGAATCAGGCATCATATCAACCACCACAGGAGAAGCCACCATTGAGTTACTTTGACCCCTGCACCCAGGAAGAGGAGAGAGGCCCCACAGCACATATTCTGGCATCATATCAGCCACCACAGGAGAAGCCACCATTGAGTTACTTTGACCCCTGCACCCAGGAAGAGGAGAGAGGCCCCAAGCACATATTCTGGCATCATATCACCCACCACAGGAGTAGGCCACCATTTAGTTAGCTTGACCCCTACACCCAGACGGAGGAGAGAGGTTACACAGCAGAGAATCAGGCATTTAGATCACCCACCACAGGAGTAGGCCCCAATTTAATGGGACTCCGGCAACCATGTCAGATGGCACAACCATCAGCTTCATATCAATCAGCACAGGAGAAGGCGACTTTGAAAGACTTTGACCCCTACACCCAGACGGAGGAGAGAGGTTTCACAGCAGAGAATCAGGCATTTAGATCACCCACCACAGGAGTAGGCCCCCATTGAATCAGACCCTGGCAACCATGTCAGATGGCACAACCATCAGCTTTATATCAATCAGCACAGGAGAAGGCGACTTTGAAAGACTTTGACCCCTACACCCAGATGGAGGAGAGAGGTTTCACAGCAGAGAATCAGGCATCATATCAACCACCACAGGAGAAGCCACCATTTAGTTACTTTGACCCCTGCACCCAGGAAGAGGAGAGAGGCACCACAGCACATATTCTGGCATCATATCAGCCACCACAGGAGAAGCCACCATTGAGTTACTTTGACCCCTGCACCCAGGAAGAGGAGAGAGGCCCCACAGCACATATTCTGGCATCATACTCACCCACCACAGGAGTAAGCCACCATTTAGTTACTTTGACCCCTGCACCCAGACGGAGGAGAGAGGTTACACAGCAGAGAATCAGGCATTTAGATCACCCACCACAGGAGTAGGCCACCATTGAATTGGACCCCGGCAACCATGTCAGATGGCACAGCACATATCAGCTTCATATCAATCAGCACAGGAGAAGGCCTACTTTGAAAGACTTTGACCCCTACACCCAGACGGAGGAGAGAGGTTTCACAGCAGAGAATCAGGCATTTAGATCACCCACCACAGGAGTAGGCCCCATTGAATCAGACCCTGGCAACCATGATCAGATGGCACAACCATCAGCTTTATATCAATCAGCACAGGAGAAGGCGACTTTGAAAGACTTTGACCCCTACACCCAGATGGAGGAGAGAGGTTTCACAGCAGAGAATCAGGCATCATATCAACCACCACAGGAGAAGCCACCATTGAGTTACTTTGACCCCTGCACCCAGGAAGAGGAGAGAGGCACCACAGCACATATTCTGGCATCATATCAGCCACCACAGGAGAAGCCACCATTGAGTTACTTTTGACCCCTGCACCCAGGAAGAGGAGAGAGGCCCCACAGCACATATTCTGGCATCATACTCAACCACCACAGGAGAAGCCACCATTGAGTTACTTTGACCCCTGCACCCAGGAAGAGGAGAGAGGCCCCACAGCACATATTCTGGCATCATATCAGCCACCACAGGAGAAGCCACCATTGAGTTACTTTGACCCCTGCACTCCAGGAAGAGGAGAGAGGCACCACAGCACATATTCAGGCATCATATCACACACCACAGGAGAAGGCCTCTTTCAGTGACTTTAGGCCCTTGGACCCAGACAGAGGAGAGAGGCACCACAGCACATATTCAGGCATCATATCAGCCACCACAGGAGAAGCCACCATTGAGTTACTTTGACCCCTGCACCCAGGAAGAGGAGAGAGGCCCCACAGCACATATTCTGGCATCATACTAGCCACCACAGGAGAAGCCACCATTGAGTTACTTTGACCCCGCACCCAGGAAGAGGAGAGAGGCACCACAGCACATATTCTGGCATCATATCAGCCACCACAGGAGAAGCCACCATTGAGTTACTTTGACCCCTGCACCCAGGAAGAGGAGAGAGGCCCCACAGCACATATTCTGGCATCATATCAGCCACCACAGGAGAAGCCACCATTTAGTTACTTTGACCCCTTCACCCAAACAGAGGAGAGAGGTTCCACATCAGAGAATCAGGCATCATATCAACCACCACAGGAGTAGGCCACAATTTAGTTTATTTGACCCCTGCACCCAGGAAGAGGAGAGAGGCCCCACAGCACATATTCTGGCATCATATCACACACCACAGGAGAAGGCCTCTTTCAGTGATTTAGGCCTTTGGACCCAGACAGAGGAGAGAGGTCAGAGATTAGCTTCATATCCCCAGCACAGCAGAAGACCGCTTTATTTGACTTAGGCCTCAGCACCCAGACAGAAGACAGAGGTAGCATGGCAGAGGTTATGGCTTCATGTCACCCGCTAGTTTAACCGGCCACTTTCATCTGGTTAGGCCCCGGCGCCCAGACAGAGAAGAGTTTCATTCAACTGTGGGTTTCTATAAAATTTGTATCAAATAAAGAAGTGGCCCGTAGCACAACAAGACATGTTTTAGGCAGTTAATAAGGACTACTCTGCACAAGGGAGGGACAGGTCCTGTGGGATCCATGCCTGGTTCATCTTTATGAAGGTCAGCTTGTCCACGTTGGCTGTGGACAGGCGGCTGCGCTTGTCAGTAATGACGCCCTGCCGTGCCAGATAAACTAACTTGGCCTTTTTAAATAAAAAAAATTCCTCACTGGAATACTTTCAGTCTTTTGACTGTATGGATTACAGATGGAATGACTGTTATATGTGAGTACCGCTTTCTTTGACAGATTCTAGTATGGGTACATATATGTTTTCCCAACCCCAGCACATTAGTTTGCTAATTCCAGATGTATGAAACGCAGGCCTAACTGTATCTAGTATATTGAACGCCAGATAAACTAACTTGGCCTTTTTAAATAAAAAAATTCCCTCACTGGAATACTTTCAGTCTTTTGACTGTATGGATTACAGATGGAATGACTGTTATATGTGAGTACCGCTTTCTTTGACAGATTCTAGTATGGGTACATATATGTTTTCCCAACCCCAGCACATTAATTTGCTAATTCCAGATGTATGAAACGCAGGCCTAACTGTATCTAGTATATTGAACGCCAGATAAACTAACTTGGCCTTTTTAAATAAAAAAATTCCCTCACTGGAATACTTTCAGTCTTTTGACTGTATGGATTACAGGTGGACTGGTATTAGTAGGGGTGACACAAGCACACCCAAGTCCCTGATGTAGGATTTCTATGGCACAGACCACTATTACAAGTGATTAATGGACGTTGGGAGAGATTGTGCTGCAGCACTAGTCCCAAGATGGCCGCCGCCTATCAGCCCAGTAACATGTGCCACAAAATGGTCTGCACAACCTTTAAAAAAATAGCCTTGGACTGTGCTGCTAAATCGCTATTGGTCTGAATCCCAGGTGTAGATGTCTGACTTGTTTGGAGCTTTGAATGCACACTGTGGCAGCTTCTGCTGCAGCACTACAAGTCGCAAAATGGCGGCCGGCGGTCAGCCCAGGTACATGTGGATGGAAAATCACTCTGGCCACTCTAAAAATAGCCAATCCCTATCAAAAAGCAGCTCAGCTGCAGTTGTTCAGATGAATCACAGGTGGAGGAGAGAAATTTGCTCCAGTTATTCAATTATCCCTGCCTATTCTCGCCCTAGCATCAGCTGCGCCTATCCCTGTTCTATTCATTATCGGGAGTGAGCACGTCCCGACGTGCGCACAAGCTTATAAAGAGGCTGAGTCACATGCTGCACTCGGCCAATCACAGCCTTGCCAATAGTAGGCATGGCTGCGATGGCATCTTAGGGCAAGTAGTATGATGCATGTTGATTGGCTGCTTTGCAGCCTTTCAAAATGCGCCTAAATACATGCCGAACGACGAACCCGAACCCGAACTTTTTTGAAAATGTCCGGGTTCGGGTCCGGGTCCCGGACACCCCAAAATTCGGTACGAACCCGAACGATGCTCGAACTGTTCGCTCAACACTATAGACAAGTAAATAATGACGCAATGCTGGGGGCTGGGATGCAACTTTTTCCAGGGCTGGTTTTTATCCCCAGTCCGGCCCTGTATATAGGCCCTTCGATGAAGCGTTCCGGCCAGCCAATCATTGTAATGTCAGCAGCTAACATGGATACTGGCATTACAGTGAGGGCAGTACTTACCTGCACCTTTATTGGCTGCTTAAAACGTGCGGGTGGAGACTCGAGCATTTCGCTCGAGCACATACGGTACTTGGCCGAGTACTGCCATGTGCCGAGCATAACGATGCTCGAGCCGAACCGTTACTCGGCCAAGCATGCTCGCTCATCACTATTAAGAATCCAATTCTTTATCAGTTGAACTTTACAGATACCTGTACAGACGTATTCATAATATGGCTACTTGAGGCACTTTGCCTGTTCCAGCAATAACTTTGGCGGATCACAGTAATAGAAATGAATAGATATGTATCTGATTATTTAGTGTTTTATCATTTATATTAACTATTTTTATAGATTTACTTTCCTTTTAACATTAAAGAATTTTTCCTAATAAAGCCTAACTGAATCCTCTGGGACCTAAGGTAGTTGCAGAATAAAAAGAATGAATATGCCTAATGGGATAAATGCTATTCCTAGCTACCATTTATAAAAAGCTGTTTAGATGTATTTGGTATTTTCTGCCTACTACTTGAGGAATTTTCTGGATCTATCTGTGCCTCAATAATATCATGCTCTTCTATCAATGATGGCATACTGTAACCCATGCCTCTGACTATTGAGTGATGAGAGATTATCACATCTCATTTCCACTGACGGGAGAGCGCTGTCAGGAGACAAATAGATTATTACAAAGAGAAAATAAATGATGCTATCTATACTAAGGGCTGAGGCCTATAATCAGATATAGTCTGCTACCATTATAAGGAAGAATACATCTCTAAAACCAAGGAATTTTTTATATAGCAAATAACTTTGCTATAAAGTGACAAAATAACCTTGTCGTACATTTCCTATATAATGCTGCCTGACTGAAAGCTAGAGGATCCAGTATAGCTGCCCACCATAGACTTAGGCATCAAGTGTGGAGGAGAAAGGCAAGGTCCAGGTGCCCAGGCCATTAGGGACCCGTACGCTCCTTTCTGTAGTGACAAGTGCAACAGGTTGCTCATTTACAAGACCGTGAATGGTCATTTTATGAACAAGGTGGAACCATTCATTTTAATGGGCCAGAAAGATGTGATAGCACAACCGTGTTGCAGGTCGCAAAACACTACGCCATGTGAATTTGTCCCACGTCAAACATGTAACAGAAGCTAAACAATTGCTGTATGCAGAATGTACTTTATTTTTACTAGTTTTATTTCTGTACAAATTCTAAATATTGTCAGGGTCATTGTAAGACTAGTTTCAAATCTGCGCTGAAGCTTCTAGCAGATTCCGGCAAAATAAAGAAGAAATACTTGCTGGAAAACCGATGGACCCTATTATAGTGAATGGAATCCATGCTGGCAGTATCCGCGATTCTAAAATTCTATTCCTAGGCTGTAACAGAATACCAGAATTCTAGGCAGATCTGAACTAATCCCAACTTCCAAGAGAACACAAACAGTGGATTTTTGTTAGCTTTAAATGTGATCCTATGTTTTAAATTGTAAAAAGACACAGAGGAGGGGTGGGTAAAGTAAACTGTGCTTAGCTGCTCTATAACAATCCAATGAATTCCATCTTTCATTTTGGACTGCTCTTTGGAAAATGAAATGAGGAATCTGCTACGGGCAACTAAGGCAGTTCTACTTTACATCAGTTTGATAAATTACCCCCATAATCACTTAAAGGGGTTGTCCCAACAAATAATATTCTACAGTTTTCAAACCAGTACCTGAATCTGAATACTTTTGTAATTGCATATAATAAAAATTTAGCATAGCAACTGAGTTATTCAATAAAAGGTATTTGTATAGCGCCACCCACTGTTAGTAAAATTTCTTGACCTGCTCAATAAGATGGCCGCGCATGCTCAATTTCATCCTTCAACTCGCCTTCTGAGCTGTCATAGGAGAGCTAACACACGCCCCTGAGGCTGCAGCAGAAAATACACTCCTCTTGAGCTGCTGGCTTGATATAAGGCTAGCAGAGAGATCTCTGGATCCATGTGAGGTACAGGGCTGAGCTTCTTGATAAAGGGTTGTCTCATCTACCCATCACTAAGGCAAGATGAGACACAGTTCCCACCACCAGCCAGCCAGGAACAGCAGCAGAGAGCTCTGGCGCCGCTGTTTTAGTAGTCTCTCTGCGGTGCATGAGAGCTATGGAAATCAGTGTAGCATAGCAAGCTATGGTGGCTTCTCTAACTCAGAAACAGTATAGCCTGCTGTGCTACACAGTTTCCATATCTCTCATGCATAGCGCCGGAGCTTCTTCTGTTTCCCAACGGATTGGTGGTCGAGACTGTTTCTATCTAACCTTAGTAACGGCAGAAGAGCCAACCCCTTCAACTTCCTAACAGTCACATTAAAATTGGAAAACCCACTTTTTATTGTAGATTTTTAATATGTCTGCAGTAAATCCTTATTGGCAACAATAACTCAGGGACACAACTGTATTTTTAACTCTTTAGTGACATCACTTTAGCCTTAAACCTGAAGTACCTAAATTATTTCCCTTTGTGTTCCTGCAATCATACAACACTATAGACAAGTAAATAATGACGCAATGCTGGGGGCTGGGATGCAACTTTTTCCAGGGCTGGTTTTTATCCCCAGTCCGGCCCTGTATATAGGCCCTTCGATGAAGCGTTCCGGCCAGCCAATCATTGTAATGTCAGCAGCTAACATGGATACTGGCATTACAGTGAGGGCAGTACTTACCTGCACCTTTATTGGCTGCTTAAAACGTGCGGGTGGAGACTCGAGCATTTCGCTCGAGCACATACGGTACTTGGCCGAGTACTGCCATGTGCCGAGCATAACGATGCTCGAGCCGAACCGTTACTCGGCCAAGCATGCTCGCTCATCACTATTAAGAATCCAATTCTTTAACACGGGGGTAACACGGTCATCATGAATACTATTGATTACAAAAAAATGTGTCTACAGCTGCTTAACGACAGAGAGACATATGAAATTCTTAATGGGAATCCCACGATTGCATATTTAGCTGAGCTCTATACTATTTTAGCAGAGGCTAGAACCAATAGGATCATCTCTACTGACGAATTTGATTTCCTGTATCCCAGCTCCCCTATTATTGCCACCTTTTATAGTTTACCCAAGGTGCATAAAGGTACAACTCCCTTGAAAGGGCGCCCAATTGTATCGGGAGTTGGTTGCATAGGGCAAAATTTGGGTGTTTACATTGACCGCATCCTTTTACCGTTTGTGATAGCTTTGCCGTCGTATGTTCGCGACAGCATGGATCTGCTAAAACGAATTGATGACGTTACCCTTGACACAGGGGCCATCTTGACTAGTATAGATGTCGAGGCCTTGTACTCGTCTATACCTCACAAGTATGGCTTACAGGCGGTCAACTATTTTCTCTCAATGAGAGGAAACCAATATCTGGCACACAACCAGTTTATCCTAAGACTACTTGAATATCTCTTAACCCACAATTTTTTCTTATTTGACAACAGGGTCTACCACCAGCTCAGGGGCACCGCTATGGGGTGTTCTTGTGCACCGTCCTATGCTAATTTGCTCCTGGGCTGGTGGGAGGCTACAATGGTGTTTGTGGAGGATCTTTCGCAATGTACCGGGCCCATCGTTATGTGGGCCCGGTACATTGACGATATTTTTATTATCTGGAGTGGGTCCAAGACATCCTTCCAGAAACTGATTGACGCGTTAAATCAGAATAAAATTGGGCTACGGTTTACATTTGAAATTGGGGTGATACCCTTTCTTTTCTGGACATCCAGATTTCTAGAAATCCAACGGGATCCATTCATACCAACATCTTCCGTAAACCAACCTCCACCAACTCAGTACTACACTGGAAAAGCAGTCATCCCCTGGCCCTCAAAAAGGGATACCACGGGGACAGTATCTGCGCATTCGGCGCACCTGTTCTGATGTCCAGACGTTTAAGAACCAGGCACAGATCCTGAGGGGAGGTTTCTCGCTAGGGGTTATCCAGATTCAGTCCTGAAACCAGCATATCAGAAAGCTCTAGTAGCTTCACGGACTGAACTTCTGACCCCAAGGGATAAACCCGACCTCCCACAAAAGTTGAGACTCATCACAACATACGATGAGGCATCCCAACGCATAAGGACTATTTTAAATAAACATTGGCCCATTCTACTCATGGACCCTGACATCAGAGACAGCATTCATGAGTATCCTCAGGTTACCTATAGACGTGGGAAAAGTCTTAGGGACATGCTGGTACACAGCCACTACAAACCAGAACCCACTGGGTGTTCGTGGCTCAACCGTAAACCCCTGGGTTCTTTTAAATGTAGTGGCTGCGTGGCATGCGAGTATACCCAAACTGGTAAATCCTTTTTCAGTACCAATCTGAATAAATCTTTCCTGATCAAGGATTTTATCAATTGTCGCACAAAGGCGTCATTTATAAAATGACCTGTGTCTGCCGGATGGAATACATCGGAAAAACAAAAAGAGAACTGCGGAGACGCGTGGGGAGCATCTGTGTGACATCTCTAACAAAAGGACACGGCGATATCTCGCCATATACATGAGAATCACTCTGGTGACACCAAGTGTGTCAAGTTCATGGGCATTGCCACCATCCCGTGTCCGGCTCGTGGGGAGACTGGGACAAGTCTCTCCTACAGTTGGAAGCCAGATGGATTCACACTCTTCGTACTGTGTATCCATCTGGACTCAATGACCAACTGAATTTTGCCTGTTTCCTCTAGACTTGGAAACATCAGTTTTTGATTAATTAAAAATCTCTCCCCTCTGTCTTCTCTTTTATGTGTATGTGAAGATCCGGGCATATCTATGCTTGGGACCTAAAAGGCCATGTCAGTTTATTCCTCTTTTGATAACCAGTTGCTAAGTTAACTTTTTATATCTTATGCGATAAAATGCCCCCATATTGGCTTATTCTTTAATTGCATACGTTCGTGTGCGATTATTTGTAGCCTACAACTTTCATCCCGGTTGCTGGGCGACAACATAAACAACACAGGTCCGCACATACCGTTCCATTAGTCTGGATTTAGAGTGCGGCTGCGCGCTGAGGCCGATCATGTGACTGATCACATGATCATGACGTCACCGCGCCTCTCCACTGCATCCCAGATGGCTTGCAGGCGCTCTCTGATGACGTCAGCGCACACCTGTGCCCGGCGTCTTTGCCGATGCTATATGTGAGTATAAAAGAGTGCTCTTAATGCTGACCTGGGCAGGACATCATCTGCCCTCCTACCAGCGGCCCTGAAACTGACCGGACAGTCCAGGATCTCACATACTGGTATCTGTGTCTTCGGTCTGTTTAAGCCTGCATCTATGGGCTGTTTTCGTTTTATGCCGTTATCTAAGGGCATTTAGTATTGACCCCTAGCTATTTTTTTATAGCCAGTAGATCCAATCTTATGTGACCAATGCCTTTATCCAATAACTTTTTGGCCCTGGTCTGTATGTGACTGCTGACTGACTCTCTGCTGCATTTATCTGGTGTGTTTCCCTGTGCGCTTGTATTCCCCTGATGAATCTTAAGTGATGAAACATGCATGTAGGGTCTAGCTGCACTAGGGCTTATAGGGTCCTCCACTATTGAGGGACAGGTTCCGGACGGAGTCGTTCTTTTAGGGCGGTAGCTCCGTGGTTAGGCTAACAGGGAAAGAGTGGTCCCAATCACTGTAGGGACGTCTAGGTGTTTGTATATCATATTGCACCTCTCTCTCATTTTCCACTGTCTTGCCTCCCCGCCCACTCCGCCCGGTCCTGTGCCCTCTCATTTTACCTACCCTTGAATGTACCACAACCAAGGTAGGACAAATGGTTTTCTTTGGTGCCGCCGAGCACTTTTTTTGATTGTGACAAATGGTTACCCGTGACTTGTCCTGAATTGAACTATAGTTCTGTTTGGTATCCAGTTTTTGTCTTCTATATTTTTTCTAATATCATAAATGGGATCATGTTTTAAATTGACTATTGAGTAAAAGTTATGTTTTATTAATTTTCCACGTCCTGCTGCTTATACTTTTGATTCCCGTGGTTATTTAAGCTACTAGATCGATATTTGATCCAGTTGTCACTAGTTTCCAATTCTTTATCAGTTGAACTTTACAGATACCTGTACAGACGTATTCATAATATGGCTACTTGAGGCACTTTGCCTGTTCCAGCAATAACTTTGGCGGATCACAGTAATAGAAATGAATAGATATGTATCTGATTATTTAGTGTTTTATCATTTATATTAACTATTTTTATAGATTTACTTTCCTTTTAACGTTAAAGAATTTTTCCTAATAAAGCCTAACTGAATCCTCTGGGACCTAAGGTAGTTGCAGAATAAAAAGAATGAATATGCCTAATGGGATAAATGCTATTCCTAGCTACCATTTATAAAAAGCTGTTTAGATGTATTTGGTATTTTCTGCCTACTACTTGAGGAATTTTCTGGATCTATCTGTGCCTCAATAATATCATGCTCTTCTATCAATGATGGCATACTGTAACCCATGCCTCTGACTATTGAGTGATGAGAGGATTATCACATCTCATTTCCACTGACGGGAGAGCGCTGTCAGGAGATAAATAGATTATTACAAAGAGAAAATAAATGATGCATCTATACTAAGGGCTGAGGCCTATAATCAGATATAGTCTGCTACCATTATAAGGAAGAATACATTCCTAAAACCAAGGAATTTTTTATATAGCAAATAACTTTGCTATAAAGTGACAAAATAACCTTGTCATACATTTCCCTATATAATGCTGCCTGACTGAAAAGCTAGAGGATCCAGTATAGCTGCCCACCATAGACTTAGGCATCAAGTGTGGAGGAGAAAGGCAAGGTCCAGGTGCCCAGGCCATTAGGACCCGTGGCGCTCCTTTCTGTAGTGACAAGTGCAACAGGTTGCTCATTTACAAGACCGTGAATGGTCATTTTGCGGAACAGGTGTGGAACCATTCATTTTAATGGGCCAGAAAAAGATGTGGATAGCACACCGTGTTGCAGGTCGCAAAACACTACGTCATGTGAATTTGTCCTTAATGTCAAACATGTAACAGAAGCTAAACAATTGCTGTATGCAGAATGTACTTTATTTTACTAGTTTTATTTCTGTACAAATTCTAAATATTGTCAGGGTCATTGTAAGACAAGTTTCAAATCTGCGCTGAAGCTTCTAGCAGATTCCGGCAAAATAAAAGAAGAAATACTTGCTGGAAAACCGATGGACCCTATTATAGTGAATGGAATCCATGCTGGCAGTATCCGGCGTATTCTAAAATTCTATTCCTAGGCTGTAACAGAATACCAGAATTTGGCGGCAGATCTGAACTAATCCCAACTTCCAAGAGAACACAAACAGTGGATTTTTGTTAGCTTTAAATGTGATCCTATGTTTTAAATTGTAAAAGACACAGAGGAGGGGGTGGGTAAAGTAAACTGTCTTAGTTGCCTATAGCAACCAATGAGATTCCATCTTTCATTTTGGACTGCTCTTTTGGAAAATGAAATGAGGAATCTGCTACGGGCAACTAAGGCAGTTCTACTTTACATCAGTTTGATAAATTACCCCCATAATCACTTAAAGGGGTTGTCCCACAAATAATATTCTACAGTTTTCAAACCAGTACCTGAATCTGAATACTTTTGTAATTGCATATAATAAAAAATTTAGCATAGCAACTGAGTTATTCAATAAAAGGTATTTGTATAGCGCCACCCACTGTTAGTAAAATTTCTTTGACCTGCTCAATAAGATGGCCGCACATGCTCAATTTCATCCTTCAACTGCCTTCTGAGCTGTCATAGGGAGAGCTAATACACGCCCCCTGAGCTGCAGCAGAAAATACACTCCTCTTGAGCTGTTGGCTTGATATAAGGCTAGCAGAGAGATCTCTGGATCCATGTGAGGTACAGGGCTGGTTTTACTAAAAGGGTTGTCTCATCTACCCATCACTAAGGCAAGATGAGACACAGTTCCGACCACCAGCCAGCCAGGAAACAGCAGAGAGCTCTGGCGCTCGCTGTTTTAGTAGCTCCCCTTGCGGTGCATGAGAGCTATGGAAACAGTGTAGCATAGCAAGCTATGGTGCTTCCCTAACTCAGAAACAGTATAGCCTGCTGTGCTACACAGTTTCCATATCTCTCATGCATAGCGCCGGAGCTCTCTTCTGTTTCCCAACGGGTTGGTGGTCGAGACTGTTTCATCTAACCTTAGTAACGGCAGAAGAGCCAACTCCTTTAACTTCCTAACAGTCACATTAAAATTGGAAAAACCCACTTTTTTATTGTAGATTTTTAATATGTCTGCAGTAAATCTTATTGGCACACAACTCAGGGGACACAACTGTATTTTTAACTCTTTAGTGACATCACTTTAGCCTTAAACCTGAAGTACCTAAATTATTTCCCCCTTTGTGTTCCTGCAATCATAGTTTTTTAATTTATTTTCTTTTAACTTCTTTTTTTTATTTGTGCATACATTACTTACAAAAAGTTATGGATATTTGGCTTGTGGTTGAACTGAAGCTGTCTTACATTTAGAATCTGCGGGGGATACACCAAAGTTATGTAGAGGTCGGCACCATCAACAGCACAGGGGCTTATTAAGACTGGTGTCTAAAACACCGGTCTTAATAAATGTGCCCCTAAGTGTTTTCTAGTCTCCTCGCCCCTCCTAGCCCCACCTAAAGGTCAGTAATACATATGTACAGTTACCTCTTGCTGCAGAAGTGTGGCCAGGTATAGACATCACTAAATAACTCCATGAAGTTACAGAGGAAGAACCAATTAAAAACCTTGCTTTACATGGAGAAATGGAGTAGAACAATGAGAGTACCTTGATTTTCCTATTAAATCTCCCACTGCTTCAGTGTTGCTGCTCTGAAGTCACATAGGCATATGACTGCTGCAGACAATCAATGGACTCAGTGGCCTAACATACAGCTGAGGCCAACCATATCTTGTCCTGTGTGATTTTGTCATGTGATGTAAACAGCAAACTCTGCAAGATTTAGTATGATGTAGTATACATGCTTACAAAATTTTCTTGTAGAAACACTTTTATGGCCTCTTTTGAACGATCATTGCTCTATGTAATAAGCATTTTTTTTGCTACTGAGGAGTCACAAAATCTTCGATCTATAATCGACATCTGTGGTCTCATACAAGCCTTAAGGTCCCTTTATATGGGATGACAGAGCAGCAGATTATAGGGAAGGAAGTGTTCCTTCACAACAATCTGCTGCTCGCTGGTGGAAGAGATGACTGAATTTACATGCAGCGATCTCCTCCATAGTATGCGGAGGAGCAATCGCTAATGCTATCGCTCTTCCCCATACTGACTCATTAATTGCCGACAGCAGATTGTGTTTACATAGCACTATCTGCTGCCAGCAAATGATGATTTTTGTGCCTGCACAAACAATCGGCAGTACATTTACACCAACAGATAATTGCGAGTGTTCCTATGAATGCTCGTTAGCTATTATCTCTAAGATTCTTGGCCCGTGTAAAGAGGCCTTTACACAGAGAATGCTATCAATCACTGACAACACCTCCCCCAGACACAACTGAAGTCAGAAACAGGAGAGATTTTAATGTATAAATTACAAGCTATACTGACTCTTTTCCCACAAAACTATATATCAATCTGATCAGCTCCTCCTGCTCTATAACCTGCTGCCTGCAGATTGCATTGCATTTTGTGGTGACAGGTTCCATTTAAATCCAAGTATAAAGTATAGTAGCCATTCCTGTTTACAAGACAATTTCTAGATCATGTAAGAGGCATAAACCCAATATGAATGCTACAGGTCCAAAGATCTTGGTGCAAAATTGTGGTGTAAAGCAGGAATGCTCAACCTGTGGCCCTGGTGCAAAACTACAACTACCAGCATGCCCTGATAGCTGTAGGCTGTACAGCCATGCTGGTAACTGTAGTTTTGCAACAGCTGGAGGGCCGCAGGTTGGGCATAAATGTTGTAAAGTAAGCCAACTAATGGGTGTAAACATGCCTAAACATGCACCAGATATATGATCCAGCACAAGCCACTGTAATAAATTTGGTCCATTTCAAGACTGTTTAGTCTAAAAGTACACTGTCTAAATTTTGACAATATCAGTTTCAAAATCTGCCCCAGAAGTTTGTCCTTCCTTAAAGGGATTTTCCCGATATTAGTAACAGTATAGTGCTCTATGTATATCACTAGAAGCAAAAGTATATTGCTATATTGCTAGTATATCGCTAGAAATTATGATATATCACATATACTTTCTAACAACAAACCTTTCTTATGATGAAAACTCTGTGACGCTGATTTTATCTGGGTGACATTTATTGCCAATGCCAGCCTTATTGTTTTGCATGGAACCCAAGTGTATCATATAACTGCATCTTGATCAGAAGAGCTTTGCATCATACCCATTTATTAGCTACTTTAATCTCTTGCTATTTTACATTGCTTGTAAAAAATAGTACTAAAAAGAAAATAAAGGAGTGAACCGGGCCACACATATTAGATAGTTGTTGGTCAATCCATACAATATAAAGTGTAGAGAGCAACGTAATTCCCAGAAGGATTATTTATAGTACAGATATACTGTAGTCGGCATTATTTTGAAATCAGCTCTGCCAGGATGGTCACTTTAACATGATTTGTTGTATTACTGTAATGTGTTTTTGTTGTGTTAACAAGTTAAGCTTGTCAAAATAACGGTGGCTACATCTGCATATAGCATTTTATTGTGCCTGATCAGATGTGCCGGGTAGCTTATTTCACTTTTTCCTTTTTAGGTTCTACACAACAGCTAAAAGTTGACTGTGCATTTGACCTAGACAGTAAACCTATGTACTGTCTATGGCCAGCATGAGTGCAAAGTGATTTAGTTACATAGTGCAGTTGAAAAAAAAATACATATGTTCATGCTGGGTTTGAAAAATATACTATTCAAAAACCTCTGATTGCATTTAGGAGAAATGTCACAATCAGATAGGTTGGTTAGAAGTGATTTCATGACTAAAAAGGTTTGGCTAACATCTTCTATTTCAAAGGGCAACTACAAGTGCGGCAACTGTTCTTTTAATTAGTATAATGTGCAGGCCCAATTCTTGATAGGAGGAGTAGAACATAAGTGTCATTTTATCAATTGTGGCATGAGATTTGTAGTATGTTTTATATTGTCCGTGTGGTCATTTTTATTTAGGGAAGACAGATGTTTATTTAAGTGTGTTAAGAAACATTTCAGCTCCATAAAAACACGCAAAGGCTCTCCATGGTTTACTGAGCATGTCAGACTGGCTCACAATAACGTTTCTGGAGCACTAAACTTTGCCGACATTGAGCGTGTTAATATACCAAGAAGGGGAGGACACTGGTAGAGAATTTTACTCTAGGGAGAAGACCGCATTTTTCATTTTTAAAGATTGGATTGTATATGACTGGATGCTGAGCACCATACTTAGTATACTGTGATCCCGATGACGTTTCATGGAATCCCAAAGAATTGCAGTGATTGGAACAAGGATTAGGTAGTGCTGACATTTTTGCTCTATTTGTGGAAAGCAATACACATGTGCAGCATGTGTTTTACAATCCATAGGGTAGTGTTTTAAATCTCTGAGTGAAAAAACTCCAGACAGTTCAAGTTTTGGTGTGGAGGGGGAGAGAATTAATCTCATAGTAGGTGGACAAATTGTGTTTTACAATAGAGAGAACTTTTTCTGAATTAGTATATTTGAACACACATAAGACATTAGTCCCAAATCTGTTAGTGGCGCAGATACTGCATTATTTCCAAAGTCAATTGTCAGTAGCACTGTCTTCAATATATTTGTGTAAAGGGAAGGACATTTTATTGCGCCTGTCTTTAAGTTCCAGAAAAAGGACTTGATAACTGTTCTATGCTTTGTATGTGTACATTAAGCCCAAAAATGTCAGAAATATGGAAGGATGCCAAACAAAAGACCCAGTGCCAGGCCTTTCCTCCCAAAACCGGGATGTGGATAGTAGCAGCAGCTAGCCTGCCAGAAGTAGTAATAGTAGTAGCAGTAGTAGTATGATGCAGTTCTCCCTGGCTTGGGAAAGGCACAACATAAAGAGGATGAAGAGGATCATTGAACATAAAGAGGATGAGATTGTGGATTGCTCAATCCTGCTCTCATACACAGCAGGATGATGTGGAGGTGGCCTCTGAGTCTGACACTGTGCTGTGTCCTGCTCCTCCTTCTTTTAGCCCTAGAGAAAGATTTCAGTGGTGTCCTCTCTGTCTTCACTGCCCACTCCTAGTGGGGTGCCTTCCTTTTTCCTAAGAAGTGGCAACTAAACCCCACCACGCCCTATGGCACAAAGTCAAGAAAGCTTCCCTATTGACAACTTGAGTCAGAGCAGTTAGCATTTGGACTTCCCTAAGGAGGAGGTTCAGGAGGAGGTGGGGGACCCCATGGATAGCTGTGATAGTGATGATAATAGTAGCACCTGTAGCCACAGTATTGGCAGTGGGGGGCAGCAACAGTGGTAGTCGGGCTAATTTCAGAGCAGTGAATGGGTAGGGGGGCCAAGGAGCCCACCATGATATCTTACAGTCTGATAACAATGGCAGGGAGGGTGAAGACTCCAATGATGATTGAGTGATGACTCCAATGATGACTGAGTGGCAGGGACAGTGAGGACTCAATGATGAATAAGGTAACATTGGGGAAGGAATGTGGTGACAGCTGCAGCAATAAAGAGCAAAGGTGATGTACCTAGCAAAGAACTGCTATATAAATGTATATAGTAAAATGGATAAATGATATGAAGAGTGTAGGGGTCTTTTGCATATAGAATCTTCAAGTATATAATTTGGCCTTTCAAATAGGTTTATCCTGTTACAGGGAAATTTGATGGAATGGGCAGCGAGAAGCCATTCAATTTATTTGTACAGTACTAGAGCATAACAGATTTCCATTAACATTTTGTGTTTCTATGCTTCACAAGTATTTTCTCTTAATACAATAAAATATGACTCCACATGCACTCGGTATGATAAAATGATTGCTATAAGAAACATTCCTGCCATTACAATATTTCTAATGCCAGGACACTGCATACCACTTATGATTTGTCCATGGTTTATGCTACACATCACCGTAGAAACATAATATAATATGTAGGGCAGAAGCCCATTAAACATAAAAATAATCCTCTGCAATGCATTCCATCTCCTGAGGTAATGGTGATAATGGAGGTTATTGTAGAGAGAATTCACATGGGAAGTCACTTCAGTAGTCCTCTAAGTGTATCTTAGAATGCTGCTTCTGAGAGAACTAAGGAGATTCTAGCATTTGAAGTCTTTAGTACTTAGTTCCATTGTACAGTATTTAAATGTTTGCCGGTCACGTCCTAAGTAGGCCGAGGAACACAATATGCAATTACATTATCAACTCTGCTGTCCATTTGCCCCAGGATTGTAACACATGGATGGATTTGCTTCACTTTCATAAATCTTGCTTCTCTTCTCTCGATTGTTTCTTGATATTTTAGATGAATTATACCTTGATCAAAGTCAGATTGAAACTAGTTTTGCTTTCCTTTTTGCTTTTTTACACTCAATGACAAGAGCAACCATAAACCTGTTTTAGAGAAATTGTCTCCTGAATTTCTGTGTGACTAGTTGAAGACCAGCAGATGATACTGCTATCTGGTTACCATGGTCCTCATTTTGAAGAGCTGATAGTGATTTTCTTTCTGTTTAAGGGCTCGTTCACATGAAAGTTTTTTGCATTCCGTATAGGGGATGTTTTTTGTGTTCAGAATACTGTCCATATATGGAACCATTCATTTCAATGGGTTCGCAAAAAAAGCGGAATGTATTCCATATGCATTCCGTTGCCATATTTCCATTCTGCTACATTTTGAGGCATGTCCTATTATTGCCAGCAAATCACGTTCCGTGGCTCCATTTAAGTCAATAGGGCTGTAAAAAAAAACAGAATGCATACAGAATGCATTCGTATGTCTTCCGTATCCGTTTTTGAGGAAGCATCTATTGAAAATTTTATGCCCAGCCCAATTTTTCAATGTACTTACTGTTAAAACATTATTATATGCTTCCATTTCTGTTTGCGATCCACAAAAAAACGGATCACAAAAGGAAACCATATGGAAACGGAATAGAAGTAGAATGGAAACGGAAACACCACTGAAATCAAAAACGGAAAAACGGATCCGTTAAAAATGGACCTCAAAACCATACGGTCGTGTGAACGAGCCCTAAGGGGACACTTAAATAAATAAAAAATATCATCATATTTTAACCTTTAGGTTCCCGTAGGTTTTTTCGTTTTTGCGTTTTCATTTTTCTTCCCGATTTTCCTTGAACCATAGCTTTTTTAGATCTCTGTTAACATATCCATATGAGGGCTTATTTTTTCCGGGACAAAATTTACTTTCTAATGCTACCATTAATTATGGCATACAATGTAGTGGGAAGAGGTAAATAAATTCCAAATGGGGTGGAATTGGAAAATAAACGCAAGTCCTCCACCAGTTTACTGGTTTTGTTAACACGCCGTTCTATTTGCAGCAAAACTGACCCCCATAACTTTTTTATAATTTTACATTTTTTGCGGGACACTCTGTAGTTTTTATTTACACGATTTTGGTTTGTGTGTGACTTTTTGATCATATGTCATTACATTTTTTTGGGTAAGAGAAGCAATGAAAAAATGGCAAATTGGCCATTTTGACCCTTTTTTCCATTATGCCATTTGCCATATTGGAAAAATAATTTTATATTTTAATAGTATGGGCGTTTTTGGTCGCGGTGATACCTATGATGTTTATATTTTTTGTTATTTAGATAAACGCTAAAAAAAGGCTTTAGAACATATAACTGTAGACGTGAACGGCAAATAATACTTTTTTGCCACTAATACACGCCAAAAAGGGCTGTTATTTTCTCACTTCACCACACAACGGCTAATAAGCCCTTTTTCTTTTCCCCCACTAATACATGCCAAAAAAAGGCTTTAGAACATATAACAGCGGCCGTGAACGGCAAATAATATTTTTTTGCCGCTAATACACTCTAAAAAGGACTGTAATTTTCTCACTTCACCATACAACGCTAATAAGCCCCTTTTTCTCCCCCCACTAATACACAACAAAAAAGACTGTAAACTCCCTTACTGAATCCTGTTCTGCATAAATACTGTGGAATAATTCCTCACTATCCTTTCCCTACACTTCTAATGCTCTAAATATAAGTTTTCAAGTCATTCCGACACTAAATACATTGAAAAACGTCCGAATCCGAGATGGCTCAGGCTATTTATAGGGCTGTAACATCACAGGGCTGTCTGGCTGCTGACTGGCTGAATGAATGGCATTGTGGGGGATCCCTCGCTCCCATAGTTCCTTGCTCCATGTCCTAATATGTGCAGAAGCCATTTTAGGAAAGAATGTGATTTGTTACCACGAAGCGTGAGGAAATTCGGATTTGGTGTGAATCAAATAATTTCTGAAATTCGGATCAAATTCCACTTCGTCAGCTTTGATTCGCTCAACTCTATTAAAGGGGTATTCCCATCTTGGACAATGGGGGCATATGGCTAGCATATGTCCCCATTGTCTTATAGGTGTGGGTCCCACCACTGGGGAGATTTCCCAGGGCTCGTCCACCACCCAGCGCTTCTATCCGCCTCTCCCATAGAAATACATGCACGGCCCATGTTACCATTCATTTCTATGAGGCTGACGAAAATAGCCGAGCCATTTTTCAGCTATTTTCAGTGGCCCCATAGAAATGAATGGAGGGCGGCTGCGCATGTGCAGTGCGCCCTCCCTCACTTTCGGGGCTCCGTTCTCTATAAAGGTCCCAGCAGTGGGACCCGCACCTATAAGACAATGGGGGCATATGCTAGCGATATGCCCCCATTGTCCAAGATGGGACAACCCCTTTAATGATCTTAGATTCTGTTGTCACTCTTATACTTTCATCAAATGCAAGTACTTCAAAAACTTTCAGCTTAGCTCAATAAGTGAAGGAAAGCAAAGCTGAGTTTTTCTTCTCCATGACAAACTGTAACTGTCAACCAGGTGGAATATTGAGAAATGTCATCTAAAATTGTAAATTTATATACTTGTAAAAGAGAATTCTGAAACTAGGCTTTGATCTATCTAAAAAGTATTAATCTCTAGTAGTCAGTTTATCATGTGCTATGATATCCCTACCACTGATGTTCCTTCTCTGCAATTGATTATGATTTAACTTAGAGATCATGTTGAATTATGGAAGCTTGGTGTTTCCATGGAGACCGCTACATAAAATTGTTTCCCATGGGACAGCGACATGGCAGATCACATGACCAGATTATCTCCTCCCCTGTGCGGCATCAGACTGTCTTCTGTCACCATTAATAAGGACGTGCTGACCAGGCATGCGGGGGGAGGGGGTTTGGGGGCCCGGTGCCATCTGTATCCTGCACCTGATCAGTATCCTGGAGGGGACTCCAACTTTACCAACATGTACCCACTGGAACCACCAATGGTGAGCTGCGACTGTGTTAATCTTTGTAATATCAATTATGTTTTTATCTATCTATCTATCTATCTATCTATCTATCTATCTATCTATCTATCTATCTATCCTTTATCTATCTTTCTATCTCAATTATTTATCTATCTATCTATCTATCTATCTATAGAGATCAGGAGAATTTAATTTAACTATATTTTTTTTCTGCCAGTTAAAACTAGATTGCAACATAAATCCTTTTTCTAATCTGTTTTTACTTTATGATTGTAGATTTTTTTTTATTTCATGTTTCCTAAATATGATTATGGGGGCCACATCTTAGCTGAGCTCTAGTTAATATCATTTAGAGATATACTCTACAGCAGCCACCATGGGCTGTAGAAATAGTTTAGAGGGCACCTTATTGACTTCTATGGAAAGGTTTGTTGGCATGATCTGTGACATGTGCAGAGGTCAGGAGGAAGTAGATAAGCTTTAACAATCACTGAATGTGAATGGTGGATCTTGTGTTATCTATCTATCTATCTATCTATCTAGACAGTGACTGGGAAAACTAAATTTGTTGAAGGGAGTCTTTCACCTAATCTGAGCCCTTAGACTGCTCAGATTAGGTTATAGACTCCTGTGCCCTAATTCCAATGGTACCTTCATTTGTGCAGTCCCTCGACGAGATCTTCCAAAAAAGACTTTTAAAACTTAGGCTAAATAGGTCCGGAAGGTGCCCAGGGGTGGTGTTACTGCCGAGGTGCCCAGAAATCCACACCTCTTTCACCCCTCTGGCCCACCCTCCATTCCTATTATTACCACCTCCTCTCCCTCACAAATCTCGTGCCTGCTGGAGGAAAGACGAAGCTACGCTCACCCGCCCCTTCTTTGGCTTCACTGCAGTCCTCTGCGCATGCGCCGGTCCATAGTTTGAAATCCAGTGGCACGGGCAGAAGTAACCAGCGCATGCGCAGAGGATTGCAGTGAAGCCAAAAAAGGGGCGGGTCAATGCAGCATCGTCTTTCCTCCAGCAGGCGCGAGATTTGTGAGGGAGAGGAGAAGGTAATAATAGGAATGGAGGGAGGGCCAGAGGGGTGAAAGAGGTGTGGATTTCTGGGCACATCGGCAGTAACGCCGCCCCTGGGCACCTTCCGGACCTAATTAGCATAAGTTTTAAAAGTCTTTTTTGGAACATCTCGTCGAGGGACTGCACAAATAAAGGTACCATTGGAATTAGGGCACAGAAGTCTATAACCTGATCTGAGCAGTCTAAAAGGCTCAGATTAGGTGAAAGACTCCCTTTAAACTTGTTAAAATTTGTTAAAATATTTTTAACATAAAAACTTGAACAATAGGTGATTTTCTGTTGACAGTCTAAAGTTATATATTTATTTATTATTTTTATTTATTTTTCTCACTTATATAGCATTGACTTATTCTTCAGTGCATTACAGATATATCATCACTTGCTGTTTCCAATGTAGCTCACAATGTAAATTCCCCATCAGCCTGTCTTTGGAGTGTGGGAGGAAACCCATATAAACTCCAGGCAGATGTTGTTGTTGGCTAACCACAGAGCCACTGAGCCACTATGATGCCATGCATATATCATGCAAATGGAGCTCTAAGCCCTAGTATAAAGCTAATCAGCACAGAATTCGGATCTAGCTACATTTACTTTACAGCAGGGATGGGCAAATTGGGGCCCTTCAGCTGTTGCAAAACTATAACTCCCAGCATACAAAGACTGCTTACAGCTATCAGCTTACAGCAGGGCATGGTGGGAATTGTAGTTTTACAACAGCTGAAGAGCCGCAGTTTGCCCATCGCTGGTTTAGGGTAATACATTGTAGAGGTGCAGTAGAGGTAAACCTCTGATGGTATGCCCTAAAAAAAAAAATATATATATGTACATATATATATATATATATATATATATATATACAGGGTGGGCCATTTATATGGATACACCTTAATAAAATGGGAATGGTTGGTGATATTAACTTCCTGTTTGTGGCACATTAGTATATGTGAGGGGGGAAACTTTTCAAGATGGGTGGTGACTATGGTGGCCATTTTGAAGTCGGCCATTTTAAATCCAACTTTTGTTTTTTCAATAGGAAGAGGGTCATGTGACACATCAAACTTATTGGGAATTTCACAAGAAAAACAATGGTGTGCTTGGTTTTAACGTAACTTTATTCTTTCATGAGTTATTTACAAGTTTCTGACCACTTATAAATTTTGTGTTCGATGTTCTGCCCATTGTGTTGGACTGTCAATGCAACCCTCTTCTCCCACTCTTCACACACTGATAGCGACATCGCAGGAGAAATGCTTCCAGTATCCGTAGTGTCAGGTGCTGCACATCTCGTATCTTCACAGCATAGACAATTGCCTTCAGATGACCCCAAAGATAAAAGTCTAAGGGGGTCAGATTGGGAGACCTTGGGGGCCATTCAACTGGCCCACGACAACCAATCCACTTTCCAGGAAACTGTTTATCTAGGAATGCTTGGACCTGACACCCATAATGTGGTGTTGCTGGAAAAACTCAGGGAACGTGCCAGCTTCAGTGCATAAAGAGGGAAACACATCATCATGTAGCAATTTTGCATATCCAGTGGCCTTGAGGTTTCCATTGATGAAGAATGGCCCCACTATCTTTGTACCCCATATACCACACCGTACCATCAATTTTTTTTGTTCCAACAGTCTTGGAGGGATCTATCCAATGTGGGTTAGTGTCAGACCAATAGCGGTGGTTTTGTTTGTTAACCTCACCATTCACATTAAAGTTTGCCTCATCACTGAACAAAATCTTCTGAGTAAACTGAGGGTCCTGTTCCAATTTTTGTTTTGCCCATTCTGCAAATTCAGTGCGCCGATCTGGGTCATCCTCGTTGATAAGCTGCAGTAGCTGGAGTTTGTAAGGGTGCCATTAGTAAGTAGCTAATATCCGCCAAAGGGATGTTCGACTAATGCCACTCTCCAGTGACATGCGGCGAGTGCTACGCTGTGGGCTCTTGCTGAATGAAGCTAGGACAGCCACTGATGTTTCCTCATTAGTGACAGATTTCATGCGTCCACATTTTGGCAAATCCAATGCTGAACCAGTTTCACAAAACTTAGCAAGCAGTTTGCTAACTGTAGCATGGCAGATGGGCGGTCTCGTAGGGTGTCTTGCATTGAAATCTGCTGCAATGACCCGGTTACTGCCTTCACCAGACATCAACACAATTTCTATCCGCTACTCACATGTTAACCTTGGCGACATGTCAATGGCTGTAAACAAAGAGAAACTTGTAAATAACTCATGAAAGAATAAAGTTACGTTAAAACCAAGCACATCATTGTTTTTCTTGTGAAATTCCCAATAAGTTTGATGTATCACATGACCCTCTTCCTATTGAAAAAACAAAAATCGGATTCAAAATGGCCGACTTCAAAATGGCCACCATGGTCACCACCCATCTTGAAAAGTTTCCCCCCTCACATATACTAATGTGCCACAAACAGGAAGTTAATATCACCAACCATTCCCATTTTATTAAGGTGTATCCATATAAAAGGCCCACCCTGTAAATATATACACAACTGAATGCCTAAACAGTGACAAAAAGAAGAATATTGGGTAATTGCCACACATACTTTATAAAGAAATGAATCTTAGTATGGGGAGCCTGAAGGGACTTTTCTAATATCTTTAGACACTGTGAACAGTTTTGGAAGGAAACATTTTTCACAATAAAGCAGTGTTAGGATATAAGGTCGTATTTTAGATTTGGAGGATATAACTCCATGAGTAATGTAAAAAATGTGTTGTAGTCTGCAAAAGGAATGATCTTTTTTACAAGGACGGAGGGACAATTTGGCTACTGAACAGTTATAGCTTTATGTATAGTAAAGGCATATTGTTGCACATTCAGCACATAAAAAATTCTTGTATTACCATTTTTGATTGAATAATGCACTACTATTACCCGTATAATATGCCAACAAGGAAGATGTTTACCCTTTTATATCTTTCTTATATTTCATATTCTGGCACATTTCCCTGACTGTTTCCATGTCATTGTGAGCATTTATATAGTATAGCAGACTACTAAGATGAAAGTCTGTAAATCACGATAAAACCAAAAAGAAAATCTTTTCCCCAGAGTCTTATTTATTTTGGGTATTGCACATTTAGCCAGTGTTTATTGTGTTCTGTACAATACTGTGATATCTGTCAGCTCATTGTAATATCCTTTATGCTTACAGACAACATAAATGGTACTTACCTCCTGCTGGAATGCAGAGGGTAATTTGATTTTACTATTCCTGCCCAGATCAATTTTTGTCTTCATTAAAAGGGCTGTATCGTCAGAAAAGAACCTCTTGTTTAAATCAAGTTTTAAAAATATTTTAAATAATGGTGCATTTATTTTTTACATGTTCCAGTTAACTGTCTATAATGAAAAATAATCCTGAAATTGTGCACTTTTCACTCTTTCCAGTAAGCCTAATAATAGGCTGACACTTTTTGATGCATGCAAATTATGGGCAGCCCCCTTTGCAATTGCCAACCATGACGTCCCAGATGTGTTTGATGAGAGACAAGTTCAAAGACGCTGCAAGCCATGGTAGCATGCTTAGGCCATGCAGGCCATTTACAGTAGCACAAGCAACATATGTTCTGGTGTTGTCCTGTTGAAAAACAGTTCCTGGTACACTTTGGAGAAATGGATGAACCACTGGTTCCATGACCAAATTAATGCAATGCCGAACTGTCAGTGTCTCTGAAATGAAGACTAAAGAGGTCTTACTACCATATATTAAGGCACACCACACATAATTCTGGGAGTAGGACCAGTGTGTCTTCCCACCCATTGTGAAGTTCTCTTCATGGCATTGTTCATGTTGTCTCCAGATCAATCTCCTGCTATTATTGCATCCAAGACAAAAGTGGTACAAGAGGATTGACCTCCATTCCAGCCACCATTTCCGCCAGTCTTGCTGTGCACCATGACAGTCTTTGAGAGTGGTGGTGTGAGGTCAATAGAACACCTGTAGGCAGATGTCTGGCTTATGGTCCAATGGCATGCAAATGTCTTCTGATAGTTTGTGTTGACACTGTTTCCACCCTAGGCATGGGATGTGACCTCCAATACCACTTGCAGTACAGAACAGATCACTATAAACCATTCTTCTAAAAAGATTATCTGTCTGTGCACAGGCTTGCCTGAGGTTTCTCTTGCTGTCATTCCAGTCCGTCAATTTTCTCCCAACCATGGGACATGCAACATTGAACAGTGCTAACATCTTGGCATAGGCGTTTAGTGATCTGCCGGTGTGATAAACCGAAGTCTTTCAGGTCAAGGATTCTGACCCTGTCAGTTTGCGAGAATTAGTGATAACTGGAATGTCAACTAACAGATATTGCACAATGATCTCACGTGACTTGATCCAATTTTTGAGGTTTCATGTGAGTAAAAAACCTTTGCTTTCAATTTGGCTTTTATGCCCCTCCCACATGCCACAAATTGAAGCTAGGTGCTTGAGAATTTGATCATTAGCAGAATCTCACCAACACCTACAACTTCCTTGAAGTGCAAAACCTATTAAAAATAATAACCTAATAAAAAATTCACATAACAAATTCTCCATTTCAGTGTTGAGCCCATGTGGCTGCTGTAAAGTATATCTCAGTTAGAAAACAAGAACAGTGATTCAGGCAAGATGACTGCCCCAATAATCATGTACAGAAAATGAAAGGTATGGATGGTCAGTGTCATACTTTCCTAAGCTCCTCTCTAGTTCCCCTTTTCTATGTACCAACCTCTGCATACGTCTGACCATGTCTTATCTGTCATTCCTGTGTACAGACCATTGCATACTGTACATTTAACCACAGCTAATCACTTGTCTCTGTGTACTGATCCCTAAAAACATCTGACCATAAATTATCTCTGTGCCTCTGTGTGTTGACCACTACATACAACTGAAAACAGCTGATCACTTGTCCCTGTATACCATGCACTGCATAAATGTTACCATGAATGATCTCTTGCCCATGTGTACTGATCACTATGTACATCTGACCACAACTGATCTTTTGTTCCTTTCAAGTTCCTTTCTACAAAGTGAATATAAGAAACTTTGTAATATATCTTATTAAAGAAAAAAATGTTATCCGCTTTTTTAAGTCTGCTTAACTCTTAATTGTTTATAACATTGATGTCTATAGAGAGAGGAGGGGGAGGCTGAGATTGCTGGATGAGAGACACACAAACTGCAGTTTCTTAGCTCTGCTACATTTAGCACTTTTGACTCTACTATGTCTAGTAAGGTAAGGCTCTCTCACTGTTCACAGTGAGGAAGCTGGCATTAGCCTTCTCATCTCTCTTTCTCTCTCTCCATAAACTTTTGTGTATAAGGCTGAAGACAGAGACTGGAGCTAATAGAAATAGGAGGCTAAGTGTAGGGAAATAGGAGAAAGCCGTTTGAGGAGACCTGGAGGAAGCATAATTCTTTAGTAAGATACTGTATATTACAAAGTTTCTTATATTCACCTGTAGTACTAATTTATGAAAAAAATGCTTATAACTGGAAGTATACTTTAAGGCCACTTTACATAGGCTGACAAAGCAGACTGTTATGGGAACAAACCGTTCATTTGTAATAATTACCTTTGTGTTACTGGAAGTCAAAGCAGCAGTCATCTCTGCTATATGGGGGATGAGTGATCACTAGAATTCCCATACACATTCTTTGCTTCTGGGCAGCAGATCGCTGTTTGGACAGCAGAATCTACTGCCAAAAAACAATTGTTAATGTGTTTGCACCCGCAATGCCTTCACCCAATGAACAAGTTTGCTCGCTACTCGAGTGATCAGTGAAACTTTAAGTAGGGTAGTTATAGGAAATGAGCGTTCCTAGGAACACTCTTTCCTGGCAATTGCCCCGAACATTGGCCCATATAAAGGTCCTTTAAATTATCATGGATCCTATGGTGAGGTTTTTTTGTTCAGTAGAATGTGGATCAGTATTATGTGTTTGAAAAGGGCCACTTTTTCAATCAAGGATCTCATTGTGAGAGTAATGAAAAATTAACATAACTTTAAATGCACTCCCATTTTTCTAAAATAAATGCATTTTAGTTTTGAGATAAAGCTCTGATGACTTATGTATGACTTCTGTAGAATTTAGCAATGCATTTTCCCTTGAAGATGAATGCAGATAACAATAATTCACACTTCAATCTTTTTATTTCCGAGGTTTAGCATAAAAACTGAGAAGCAAGTGACTACTTGGAAGATTGATTTTCATATGACAACTTTCTGGTAAACCTCACATTTACTTTAGGTTCTGTGCATCTTTACCAGAAATAATACATGCTTTTAACATGAAAATCATTTTGGATCTAAAATCACTTTATTAAGAGATGGATAAGGATGAATTTTCAAGTGTTGCACTGCCATCTTCTGACAGTTTGTAAAATCTACAAAAATGCTTGAACTTTATGTCTAACTACATCTTATCTGCATAAAGAACCTGGTATATATGAAACATAAAAGCTCATATTTCCAAAGAGAGGAACAATCACTTGAGCGCTGTTTGATTTTCCAGCTCCTTGTGTGAGCACAGTTAATTCATTACAGCCACAGTATCTATAAATACTGCAACATTTTCACATTGGCCTGACTGCTAGACTTTGTAGAATGATCACAGCAGCCAGTTTGGAAATTGCTTTATTCAGTCTTGTTTTCCACCGAACTGTCCTGCAAGAGCAGCAATTTGAAAGATACAAGCTTAGCAAGAGGTTAGCTGATGTGCCGCCTCCATTGCTAAATTCCCCTATATTAAATGCAATAATTGTTTTGAGGCATGCTTTTTCATTAATGTCACCTGAATCCCCAGAGACGTAACTTTTATCAATTTGCATACAGTGGGAGTTTTATATTGTGTGAATTAACAAATGCAGAGCATAAATGAGGCTGTCTATTAATCCATTTTATTTTAATTGGATATGGTAATTTGAGCACATCTAGCTTAAATTTGGAATGAAATATAAAGGCTTTTAAGCAGAGAATACAATGTAAGTACAAAATCTGAGAAGCGTTAATGCAAAAAATGCTTTTACCTGTCACAAAAAGTATTTGCGTCTCTTGTGAAGTTGCGGAACTTTTTTAATGGCGAAGGTCACCCTTATCCTGGCGTGGTATAAAGCAAAGCATTACAATCTGTAGTTCCAGGCAGGATGCTTAGCAGGACAGAGGTAGTTCAAGCAAATCTGGAGATACCACTGCATGAGGACGGACAAGGTTAAGACAAACCAAAAGTCAACGGCAGTAATGGCAAAAGGAGTTATGAACAGATTTTAGAGAAAGCTGAATATAGTGAATGTTAATGCAGCCCAGATTAGAGAGAATATTTTTTGTTTTTAGGTTCTACCACAATGCACGGACCAAATCCATAGTAGGGGCGACAAGTTCTAACAGCAGAGAACCCCACCAAGACAGATTTAGCTGTCAGATAAGATTTGGCCTGAATAAATTTGACTCCAATCAAAAGTGCCCCCATTGCCATGTAAAGTTATACATGACACTCTTGGGTCTCATAGGGCTGCGTCCATCCCCTTTCAAGCTCTTTAACGTAAGCATTAGTAATATCAAAGTGATAGTTACTCATATATGGCTATGGGTAAATGGATGGTAGCTGGTGGGAACAAACTGTTCAAAACCACAGTACTGTAGAATTGGTTATGTTTTTTTAATTTAAAAAAAGTCTAAGAATTACCCCTTTAACCATGGAATTAGCAATGTATATTGTGATGGAAAAAATAATCCACCCAGCAAATGAAGCAATATGGATAACAGCAATACATCAGTAATTGGCTTGTATTTACTTTCTTTACAGGATAAATGTCACTTGCTGAAGTGACACAACCCTTTTAAAGGACATCTCTTAACACATGTATACATCTTTGCAAATATCGCACCCCCAGTCACTCTTGGCCCTATCAATCAAAGTGCAAAGAGAGAACTGAGCCTCTAGTTGTAATGTTAATGCCCCCGTTGCTCCTAGAGGTTCAGTTGCATCAAAACTTCATTTTTCTCAGCAATACAGGCACATATAAACATGGGATCAACACAAATGCCTTCAGCTGCCAAGCACACGTGTAACAGGTTAGCCAGCTTCATAAGTACAAATCTGCTGACAGATGTCCTTTAATAATCAATTGAGTAGTGTACATTTTAAAACTGCAAATTACCACAAGCAGTCTGACAAAACCAGTCTTCCTGTGTCAGCCTGAATAAGTTACACAATAACACACTAAGGCCTGTAGTACACCAACAGATTATCTGACCAATATACGGTATGTCCAATCAGACCGATAGTTGATGTGTATAACAAATGATCTGCGTGTGTAATTGGCCATCTGACCAGTGATTGGTCAAAAAATCTGTCATATAATCTGTTGGTGTAATACAGGCCTTACTCCTTTCTGTAAACCTACCTGTTTTGAAACAATTATACATCTAAATAGCTATTATCTTCTCCACACTGTAAAATAACCTCTCTGACACTAAACTATAGTGGCTTACATATTTCCGATGGCATAGTTACATCCTGACTCATAGCACAAAACCCCAAAGGTGAACATGGACCTAAAAACATTATGGGATCATATATTAAACAGAAATATGCCTAAATTAGGGCACCTGTATGCAACCAGGGCTGATCCACCAGTAGTGCAGGGCTTTATTAAGACGGGTTTTTTAAACGCCAGTGTTAATAAATAACCACCTATGGCTCTAATTTATTATGCCTTCACTCCAGTCCACTCCAGTTCTGGCTTCAAAAATTACAAATTGGGGCTTTTGCAACTTTTTAGGCTAACTTGTTCAACACTTTTTTAAATATGGGTGAGAAAGTGGGCATGGATAGCTATGTTAAGGAATTTCACTTCAGATTTATAACTACGAAATTTTTAAAAAGTCAAAAAAAGTCACAATCTCACTCTAATAGGAGGAGGGAGTAGGAAAACTAGAGTAGCTTTTCTAGACAAAAATGTTAGCTTTAAGGATGGCAAATTTATCAAACAGACATTGATAAATGTGGTATAAAGTAGGCCAACAAAGACTTAAACAAAATTGCCACGTACCATCTGCAGCAGTGAATTGGCTATAGACCCTACAGAAAAATCTCCCAGTGGGCCAATGCCCAAGGGGCCACCCCAGAACCCCTCATGGCTACCCCTCAGCATTAATTAATGGGATACCAATGAGCAATAAAACACAAAATCGGAATACGGTTGTACAGCACAAATAAAATGCAAGTGTCAAAAATAAATAGCTCCTAGATGGGACAAACCCAGGCATTCAGCATATACAAAAATATAATGCAAAAATATATATCCAAAAATATATCTTTATTGAAATCGATAAAACAAATAAATAGATGCATAAATTGGCCAAGACAAACACAACCACATGGAGAGTGCAAAAACACGACATCCAGTTATAGCATTGCAAGTGGTGAAAAAGGTGGGATGAGGAAACAAGTATTAACTAGATGGTGTCATTTCTGAAGAAACCACAGGATGTTGGCTTGAACTAAAACTGTGGGAGGAGTAGCACTCCATCACAAATCAATGAGAGAATTTTGATTGGTTGTTGGTGGCTCCACCCACTTTTTCTAACCTTGAAATGGAAACACCCAATGACCACATTTGTGATATTTGAGGTCCTTGACATCAATAATGGCAGCAATTTAAATATTCCCATTGAATAGCAATAGGTAATATTTGATTGGCTATTTTAAGCTTCACCCAGTTTTCCGAATTTTAACCCCAGTCACCCAGTCATGTACTGTGCCAAGTATGGGGCCTCTGGCTTTAAAACTGTGAGAATGGCAGCATTAGAAAGTTTTACATTGAAGTCAATAGGTGAAATCTGATTGGCTGTTAGGCTCCACCCACTTTTCCTAAATTTTCACCACAGTCACCCATTGAGTAATTATGCTAAGTTTGGCATTTAAACTGTGATAATAGCAGCAGTTTATCTTTTTTCATTAGGTTTAATGGCTGAAATTGTATTGGTTGTTGGTGGCTCCGCCCACTTTTTCTAACCTTGAAGTTTAAACACCCAATGACCACATTTGTGATATTTCAGGTCCATGACATCAATAATGTGAGAATGACATCATTTTTAATGTTTCCCATTTAAATCAATCAAAGAAATCTGATTGGTTGTTTTTAGTCCTGCCCACCTTTCTGAATTTGAATCCTAGTCCTCCAATGACCAACTGTGCCAAGTTTGAGGACCCTGCCATTAACAGTCTAAGAGCAGCGGCAGTTTTAAATTTTCATATTTAAACAAATGGCTGAAATTTGAGTAGCCGTTGTAGACTCCACCAGCTTTTTATAAATATTACCCCAGTCACCCAGTGACCCACAGTACCAAGTTTGGGTACTCTGGCTTAAATACTGTGAGAATGACAGCTTTTTAAATTTTTTCATTGAAGTCAATAGGGAAAATCTGATTGGTTATTTGTGGCTCCGCCCACTTTTTAAAGTCCCTGTAATGTAACATAGTAACATAGAAACATAGTATATAAGACCGAAAAAAGCCATTTGTCCATCCAGTTCAGCCTGTTTCCTACAAGTTGATCCAGAGGAAGGAAAAAAAAACTGTGAGGCAGAAGCAAATTTTCCCCACTTAAGGGAATAACTCCCTGGATTAACGACCCATCTCTAGTAGCTATAGCCTGTAATATTATTACACTCCAGAAATACATCCAGTTACCTCTTGAATTCCTTTATTGTACTCACCATCACCACCTCTTCAGGCAGAGAGTTCAATAGTCTCAATGCTCTTACCGTGAATAATTATTTTCTATGTTTGTGTACAAACCTTCTTTCCTCCAGACGCAGAGGATGTCCCCTTGTCACAGTCACAGTACTGGGGATAAATAGATGATGGGAGAGATCTCTGTACTGACCCCTGATATATTTATACATAGTTATTAGATCTCCCCTCAGTCGTCTTTTTTCTAAAGTGAATAACCCTAATTTTGATAACCTTTCAGGGTACTGTAGTTGCCCCATTCCAGTTATTACTTTAGTTGCCCTCCTCTGAACCCTCTCCAGCTCTGCTATGTCTGCCTTGTTCACAGGAGCCCAGAACTGTAAACAGTAATCCATGGTCTGACTAGTGATTTGTAAAGTGGTAGGACTATGTTCTCATCACTGGCATCTATGCCCCTTTTGATGCAATACATTATCTTATTGGCCTTGGCAGCAGCTGCCTGACACTGGTTTTTATAGCTTAGCTTGCTGTTCATGCATTATTCCTTCCCATGTGCATAACTTTACATTTGTCAGTGTTAAACCTCATCTGCTATTTCTCTGCCCAAGCCTCCAATCTATTCATATCACTCTGTAGCAACAAACTGTCCTCTTCAGTGTTAATTACTTTACACAGTTTAGTGTCATCTGCAAAAAATGATATTTTACTGTGCAAGCCTTCTACAAGATCATTAATAAATATATTGAAGAGAATAGGGCCAAATACTGACCCCTGAGTTACCCCACTAGTGACAGTGACCCAATCTGAGTGTGTACCATTAATAAACACCCTCTGTTTTCTTTTAATCAGCCAGTTACTTACCCAGAAATGTGACAGAAATTTTCAGGTTGATCCTATGACTAAGTGACCCAAGTTTGGGGAGTTTAACTAGAAAGCTGTACGAGTGGCAAAAGTTTAAAATTTTCCAATAAAAGTCTATGGAAAAAGTGAGGTCTTCGGGGGGGGCGGGGGGCGACCCATGGCACGGAGGGTGGGATCGGTTAACAAAGCACAAGCAACCTATTAGGGTATGTGACGAACAAGTGTGCAAAGTTTCGTAATTGTACTCCTAAAACTGTGGGAGGAGTAGCATATAGAAAATAGCTACATTTTTATTGGCCATTGCTAGCTCTGCCCACTTTTGGGTGTCCCCCCAAAAAAATTCACCTATTTATTCGGGTTGACACCAACAATATGTGTTCCGAGTATGTGGAGTGTAGCTTTAAAACTGTGAGGGTGGGAGCGATTTGAAGAATTTCCCTGTTAAAGTAAAGGCGAAAAAGGAGTCTTCGGTGGGATCGCTTATTAAAGCCCAAGCAACTTACTTTGCTATAGGTCGAAGAAGTGTGGAAAGTTTGGCGTATGCACCCCCAAAGCTGTAGGTAGAATAGCGTATAGAAAGAGAGGGGGTGCTAAGAATAATAAAATAATAATAAGCTGAAATATAAACAAAAAAATCGAAGAACAATATGTTGGCCTTTCAAGCCAACATAGTAAATACAAAATCAAACCATGTGGCTCCCCCCCCACCTTGATAAAAATTCACAACATATACACAATACAGATCCGGCTAGTGGCATCTCCAAGAGTCCCCGACACGTGTTTCGCGTTAGCTTCCTCAGGGGGAGTAGAGGCATAAGGCAGAGCGGCCCCTAAATATATATATATATATATATATATTGTGGGGAGTCGCTCTGGTAGACAGCGGTGCGGGTGCAGTACCGAGGCAAAACAAAGAGTCCAGGATGTGCAATAAACAGTGTTTTATTCACACTGACACAAAAATACACAGCAAACAGTCTTTCGGTGGTAATTCACACATGTCAGAAACAAGGAGGCAAAACAAAACAGGCCAACATAGGTTCAGTCACCTGGGAGGTGTAGGTGCAGGTTCGCACCAGGCTGTCGGCCCAGCCGCAGGAGAATCCACCTTCAGGTAGCCAGGAACAAAAGCCACCTCCTTGCTGAGCTCTTTCCTCCAGGACAGAGAACTCCAGAGCCCTGTTAGCAGGCTCCAGGATAATCACCACACCAGACACAGCTGCTGGCTGTGTTTTATACCCAGCCCAAAACCAGGACTGGATCGTGGGGAGCAGCCACCCACCCTACACTTTAGCTGCTCCCGGTAAGAGCCGGCCCGGATCGGCTTTGCAGCCATGCTATTTAACAGAGTCAAACAGCACTAGCTGCTGCAGACAAAAAAACCCGGCTCTTACCTCACCGAGGCCAGCAACCTCGGTGACACGTACCTGCCATCAAATATGACACCTTGCACCCTCTTACACACCCCCTTTGTTCAGCCCTGAGGGGTGAACACACGTGAGGCAGTGGACGCGGGACAGGGCATCTGCGTTACCCTGCAAGCGGCCTGCCCTGTGTTCCACGGAGAATTTGAAATTTTGAAGGGATAGGAACCACCTGGTGACCGAGCATTCCTCTCCTTGGCCTGACTCATCCACTTGAGAGGGAATGGTCGGTCACCAGACGGAACCTCCTCCCTAACAGGTAGTAGCGGAGAGATTCGAGTGCCCACTTGATAGCCAGGCACTCCCTCTCCACTATACTATATCTGGACTCGGCGGGACTGAGCTTACGGCTCAGGAAGACAACGGGATGTTCTTCCCCGTTGACCTCCTGAGACAGTACCGCACCGAGGCCTACCTCCGAGGCATCGGTCTGTACGACAAACTCCTTGTTGAAGTCGGGTGTCACCAAAACCGGGGACCCACACAGGGCCGACTTCAACGCGGAGAAAGCCTCCTCCGCCTTCTCACTCCAGCTAACCCTCCCAGACTTTCGCCCCTTCAACAGGTCTGTCAATGGCGCTGCTATTGTGGCAAAGTGGGGCACAAACCTCATGTAGTATCCTACAATCCCCAGGAACGACTTTACCTGCCTGGTGGTGACCGGTCGGGGCCAGTTACGAATGGCCTCTACCTTAGTTACCTGAGGTTTGATGACTCCCCGCCCGATTACATATCCCAGATATTTGGTCTCTTCCAACCCAATCGCACACTTTTTTGGATTGGCGGTTAGTCCAGCTTTCCTCAGGGCATCCACTACCGCCTGCACCTTGGGTAAATGGCTTTCCCAGTCGGTGCTGTGGATGACTACATCATCTAAGTAGGCCGAGGCGTACCGGCGATGTGGTCGCAGCACTATGTCCATTAACCTTTGGAAAGTGGCGGGGCGCCATGCAGGCCAAAGGGTAACACCTTGTAGTGATACAGGCCCTGCGGAGTAACAAGCGCGGTTTTTCCTTAGCCGACTCCGTTAAGGGTACCTGCCAGTACCCTTTAGTGAGGTCCAGCACAGAAAAATAACGGGCTTGTCCTAAATTTTCAACAAGCTCGTCCACTCGGGGCATGGGATACGCGTCAAACTTGGATACTTCGTTTAACTTGCGAAAGTCGTTGCAGAACCATAGCGTCCCATCCGGCTTAGGTATTAGGACTATGGGACTGGCCCACTCACTTTTCGACTCCTCAATGACATCGAGCTTCAACATTAACTGCACTTCCTCCGCGATGGCCCGCCGCCGAGCCTCGGGTACCCGGTATGGTTTTAACCGGACCTTGGCCTGAGGCTCAGTGACGATGTCATGTCGGATGAGAGGCGTGCGGCCAGGGAGGTCTGAGAACACATCCGTGTTCCGACTGAGAACTCCTGACTTCCTGAACTTGTTTGGAAGACAGGCTGTCTGCAATTTTTACCGTGGTTACGGCTTCACAGGCCTCGAACTGTGGGGCTGGACCCTTTTCACCTAGAAGCCCTGGTCGGGGCTGTGGTCGTCGGCCGCGTCCCTATCTTTCCACGGCTTAAGTAAATTCACGTGGTACACCTGCTCCGGCTTGCGCCGCCTGGCTGGTGTACCTTGTAATTACTTCCCCTACCTTCTCGATCACCTCATAGGGGCCCTGCCACCTAGCTAGGAATTTGCTGTCAAGGGTGGGTACCAGAACCAAAACCCGATCTCCCGGATTGAAGTCCCGTACCCGAGCCTGACGATTGTACACCCTACTCTGGGCCTGTTGCGCTGCCTCCATATGCTCCCGGACCAAAGGCAACACCCTTTCCATCCGTTCCTGCATCTGGGCGACATACTCAATGACACTTTTGTGGGGACAGGCTGTTGTTCCCATGCTTCCTTGGCGATATCCAACAGGCCCCGAGGGTGTCTGCCATAAAGCAGTTCGAAGGGCGAGAACCCAGTAGAGGCCTGGGGCACCTCTCGCACTGCGAACATGAGATAGGGCAGAAGCAGGTCCCAGTCCTTCCCATCTCTAGACACCACCCTCTTTAGCATATTTTTAGAGTTTGGTTAAACCTCTCCACAAGACCGTCTGTTTGCGGATGGTAAACGGACGTCCGTAACTGCTTTATACGCAACAACTTACACAGTTCCCTCATTACTTTGGACATAAAAGGGGTCCCTTGGTCTGTCAGAACCTCTTTTGGCAGGCCCACACGGGAAAACATCTCCAATAACTCTTTGGCAATGAGCTTAGCTGAGGTATGTCGCAGAGGCACCGCCTCCGGATACCGAGTGGCATAGTCGAGAACTACCAGAATGTGTTGGTGGCCCCTGGCAGACTTTGGTACAGGTCCAATTAAATCCATAGCGATTCGCTCAAGCGGTACTTCAATAATTGGCAGAGGTACCAGAGGACTACGGAAATGTGGCTGGGGGCTAGTTATCTGACAGGTTGGACAGGACTTACAATAGTTTTCTACCTCCTTGAACACACTGGGCCAATAAAACCGCTGCAGAATGCGGTCCTGGGTTTTCTGCCACCCCAGGTGTCCCCCAAGAACATGTTGGTGGGCAAGCTCCATGACGAGCTTGCGATACGCTGTGGGCACCACCAACTGTTCAACAGGTTCACCTCGGATTTGGTTCACCCGATACAACATATCCTGCAGAACAATAAATCGTGGGAACATTAATTCAGCCCCTGGTTTCTGGGGTTTACCATCAATTTCCAGCACATTCTCCCAGGCCCTGGTTAGGGTTTGGTCCCGGTGTTGTGCGGTCCCAAAATTTTCCCGGAGACATTGAGGTCTGCCAACTCAGGTCCCGGTGGCAAGTCCTCCGTGTCTCCCACCATTACACTCAGTGGGGTTGTCTCCCCCACTACCGCTGCAGCAGTGGTCACCCCTACCGCTGGCCCTTCAGACTCGGGCTCCCAGGGTTCTGGCCTTCCAGTGGTATCAGGCCACTCTGCTAGGGTTACCCCTGTCTCAGGGCTATTAGACACTTTCACCTCAGGCCACAGTGACGGAAAACCAGGGAAGTCTCTCCCAATTATCAGTTCATAGGGTAGCTTTGTGGAGATCGCCACTTCACAAGTCCAGGTGCCGGCCGCCGTGGACAGAGACATTACAGCAGTGGGATAGTCCTTTAAGTCTCCGTGAATGCACACCACACCCACTTTCCGGCCCGTATACTGGGTGGGCTGTACCAGGGCAGCACTTACCAGGGTTACCAGGCTCCCTGAGTCCAACAGCGCCACTGCCAGGTTATCCCGACTTGCACCTGGCACAGATGACGATTGTCTATTGTCTCGGGGGTGCCGGTCGCACACAGTCTCCGGGCATACATGGAAGCCCGGTACCCATAATTAGTCTCCATGGGTTCCCCCGATGGGGACAGTTGGCCCTATGTGTCCAGGCTCCCGACACTGCCAGCAGACCACTGGGGATGGATCTGCAAGGGTACATCCCGGGCGGGTTTGGCCGGCCGCCGGGACTGGGGTGGAGATTTCCGGGGTTTGACTGGCCCCCTCCCAAAAGAACCCCCTGCAGGTTTCTGGTGGCCTCATATCGCTCCACCAGGTCGACCATCTCAAGGGCATTGGTGGGGGATACCTGGCCGATCCAGTGTTGAAGGGGGTAAGGCAAGGCCCTCCAGAACATGTCAGCCAGCAGACGGTCCAGCATAGCAGTCGGACTTAGAATGTCAGGCTGCAGCCATTTTGCAACCGTTGCAGCAACTCATAGTACTGCGGCCTGGCGGGTTCAGCCGCTTTAAAGTCCCACTGGTGGACCCGCTGAGCCCGGACCAACACGTTTACCCCAGTCTGGCCAGGATCTCCCCCTTCACCGTGGAATAGTCAGCAGCCTGGTCATCTGCCAAATCAAAAAAAAACTTGCTGGGGTCCGGATGCCAGGAGCGGAGCAACCACCTCGGCCCACTGGTCACGGGGTAACTTTTCCCTCACGGCGACCTTCTCAAAGACCGCCAGGTAGGTCTCCACGTCGTCTGCGGGGGTCATCTTTGGGATCGCCGCACGGACCGCTTTCCGGGCATCATGGACGTGGTGGGACGCTCCTGCCGCCTGTAACGCCATCACATGTTGTAGCAGTAGCTGGTTGGTCTCCCGCTGCTGCACGTTAGCCTCTATGAGAGCCTTCACAGCAGCCTCCATGTTGCCAGAAATTCCTGCTTGCAACTTTGCTGGCTTAATATATATCATGCACTTTAGCAAAAAAAACTTCGGCGTTCACGCCAGCCTCACTGCGCATGCCCGCATCCGACACCAAATGTGGGGAGTCGCTCTGGTAGACAGCGGTGCGGGTGCAGTACCGAGGCAAAACAAAGAGTCCAGGATGTGCAATAAACAGTGTTTTATTCACACTGACACAAAAATACACAGCAAACAGTCTTTCGGTGGTAATTCACACATGTCAGAAACAAGGAGGCAAAACAAAACAGGCCAACATAGGTTCAGTCACCTGGGAGGTGTAGGTGCAGGTTCGCACCAGGCTGTCGGCCCAGCCGCAGGAGAATCCACCTTCAGGTAGCCAGGAACAAAAGCCACCTCCTTGCTGAGCTCTTTCCTCCAGGACAGAGAACTCCAGAGCCCTGTTAGCAGGCTCCAGGATAATCACCACACCAGACACAGCTGCTGGCTGTGTTTTATACCCAGCCCAAAACCAGGACTGGATCGTGGGGAGCAGCCACCCACCCTACACTTTAGCTGCTCCCGGTAAGAGCCGGCCCGGATCAGCTTTGCAGCCATGCTATTTAACAGAGTCAAACAGCACTAGCTGCTGCAGACAAAAAAAAACGGCTCTTACCTCACCAAGGCCAGCAACCTCGGTGACACGTACCTGCCATCAAATATGACACCTTGCACCCTCTTACAATATATATATATACACATAGTGTATAACAACAATTAGTTACACATGATGAAAATCATATAAGCCATGCCCCACTTCACGTCATACATACACTCACATAGGGTGTATCCTCCTGCAAGTGCGTCTAGCAGATTACGATCAAGTGATCAGAGTGTCATATTACACAGATAAAAAAAAAAGGGTAGTAGAAGACTGTGCATAATACTAGCATCAAATAATGAATAATAGCCTCGGCACACGCGCCCATTAAAACACATTGTGGCTAGGTCTTTTATCTAGGTGGGGGAGCCATATGGTTTGATTTTGTATTTATCTATACTTGTTCCTCCATCCCACCTTTTCCACTACTTGTAATGCAATAACTAGATGACCCGACATGTTTTGTGCACTTTCCATGTGGTTGTGTTTGTCTTTGCCAATTTATGCATTTATTTATTTGTTTTATCGATTTCAATAAAGATATATTTTTATATATATATTTTTTTTTTTAGAAAAAACGAAGACGTCCAGCTCCAAGATGATTAAAAGGTGTTATTCCCAATACTTTATTCTTCAATAAAAAGTGCAAATACAGTGCAGATAGGAATATTATCTCAGATCAACGCGTTTCAGACTATATCAATCACAGTCCTTCCTCATGGGAGCCCCATGTGGCTCCCCCCACCTTGATAAAAATTCACAACATATACACAATACAGATCCGGCTAGTGGCATCTCCAAGAGTCCCCGACACGTGTTTCGCGTTAGCTTCCTCAGGGGGAGAAGAGGCATAAGGCAGAGCGGCCCCTAAATATATATATATATATATATATATATACACATAGTGTATAACAACAATTAGTTACACATGATGAAAATCATATAAGCCATGCCCCACTTCACGTCATACATACACTCACATAGGGTGTATCCTCCTGCAAGTGCGTCTAGCAGATTACGATCAAGTGATCAGAGTGTCATATTACACAGATAAAAAAAAAAGGGTAGTAGAAGACTGCGCATAATACTAGCATCAAATAATGAATAATAGCCTCGGCACACGCGCCCATTAAAACACATTGTGGCTACAGCAGAAACACATAAATAATACTGTTACGTTTATTATGTGTTTCTGTTGTAGCCACATTGTGTTTTAATGGGCGTGTGTGCCGAGGCTATTATTCATTATTTGATGTTAGTATTATGCGCAGTCTTTTACTACCCTTCTTTTTTTATCTGTGTCACATGACACTCTGATCACATGATTGCAATCTGCGAGACATGCTTGTAGGAGGATACACCCTGTGTGAGTGACTAATTGGTAGTACTGTCTATATATATAGGGGCCTCTGTGCCTTATGTCTCTACTCCCCCTGAGGAAGCTGACGCAAAACACGTGTCGGGGTCTCTTGAAGGTGCCAAAAGCTGGTTCTGTATTGTGTATACAGTATGTTGTGAATCATGGTCTTTTATCTAGGTGGGGGAGCCATATGGTTTGATTTTGTATTTATCTATACTTGTTCCTCCATCCCACCTTTTCCACTACTTGTAATGCAATAACTAGTTGACCCGACATGTTTTGTGCACTCTCCATGTGGTTGTGTTTGTCTTTGCCAATTTATGCATTTATTTATTTGTTTTATCGATTTCAATAAAGATATATTTTTATATATATATATATTTTTTTGTATTATATTTTTGTATATGCTGAGTTCCTGGGTTTGTTCTATCTAGGAGCTTCTCAGCATTAACTGATGTAAAAGCATCAGGTAGTTATGCACCTAGCCATTGGCCGCAGGTGTCCTCCGAAATTTAACTGTATTGCCATCCTCAGGAGAGGATGGCAATACAGTTAAATTGTGGCAATACAGTTAAACTGTGGTTTGGACAGCAGTATTTTGTGCTATTGTGGTATTTGGTTCCGCTGAAGCAAGTTTTTGTTCTACACTACGGTATTTCTGACCCTGCCTACTTCTGTTGTCCCTGCCTACTTGTGTGGCATGGGCAGGGAAGGGGACGGCCTCTAAAAAGCCGGTCTTCATAAATGACCCCCTATGTGTCTATTTTTCTGGTGTGTATGGTTGAACAGGAGCTTAGTTCAGTATCTTACTTCAGGTTCAGCACTGAAGGTCTTACACCCTTTCTCTCCTTGTTCTGTGTGAGCTGTCTAGCTCATGACTAACTAGTCCATCAGCATCCCTACAAATACCTGTCTGTCTCTTTCACTCTTTGCCTAATCAATACAGGCCCTGCTTTACCTTGCTATCCAAGCTATAATCTGTTTACCTGTCAGTATTCTGTCAGTTGCCTTCTTGGTCTTTGACCTCAGACTGTTCCTGACCACAAGCTACTCTGATTCTTCTGCTTCTCTGTTCTTGTGGTCCTGATCCCCATGGGTCAACAGCCTACCACTCCTGGGTGGTTGGCACAGAGGATCCACATCCAGAGATTGTGACAATATACTGCCAACTAACTCCTCGCCATGGTCTATGGCCTTTTATAAGACCACAGACCTCCACACACTCAATATTACCCTTACGTATGTTGAAAATGTGTTTTGAGGCTAAAAACATATTGTGTAAGGGCTGTTGCACATGAGCGAGTCCATTGCACTAATAACGCTCCGTGTGTGAGCCTGAACCTCCCTTCTGGACTTGCAGAAGAGCACAACATTGTACTGATTTATAAGGCTAATGGGCCTCTGATTGACCTTACAGCTTTACTTCAGTATAATTTTGTATCTTCAAGGTCACATAGGCACATATCATTATACAAACCGGATTCCAAAAAAGTTGGGACACTAAATAAATTGTGAATAAAAACTGAATGCAATGATGTGGAGATGGCAAATGTCAATATTTTATTTGTAATAGAACGTAGAGGACAGATCAAACGTTTAATCCGAGTAAATGTATCATTTTAAAGGAAAAATCTGTTGATTCAAAATTTCACTGTGTCAACAAATCCCCAAAAAGTTGGGACAAGTAGCAATAAGAGGCTGGAAAAAGTAAATTTGAGCATAATGAAGAGCTGGAAGACCAATTAACACTAATTAGGTCAATTGGCAACATGATTGGGTATAAAAAGAGCTTCTCAGAGTGGCAGTGTCTCTCAGAAGCCAAGATGGGTAGAGGATCACCAATTCCCACAATGTTGCGCAGAAAGATAGTGGAGCAATATCAGAAAGGTGTTACCCAGCAAAAAATTGCAAAGACTTTGCATCTATCATCATCAACTGTGCATAACATCATCCAAAGATTCAGAGAATCTGGAACAATCTCTGTGCGTAAGGAACAAGGCAGTAAAACCATACTGGATGCCCGTGATCTCCGGGCATTTAAACGACACTGCACCACAAACAGGAATGCTACTGTAAAGAAAATCACAGAATGGGCTCAGGAATACTTCCAGAAACCATTGTCAGTGAACACAATCCACCGTGCCATCCGCCGTTGCCAGCTGAAACTCTACAGTGCAAAGAAGAAGCCATTGCTAAGCAAGATCCACAAGCTCAGGCGTTTTCACTGGGCCAGGGATCATTTAAAATGGAGTGTGGCAAAATGGAAGACTGTTCTGTGGTCAGACGAGTAACGATTTGAAGTTCTTTTTGGAAATCTGGGACGCCATGTCATCCGGACCAAAGAGGACAAGGACAACCCAAGTTGTTATCAACGCTAAGTTCAGAAGCCTGCATCTCTGATGGTATGAGGTTGCATGAGTGCATGTAGCATAGGCAGCTTGCATGTCTGGAAAGGCACCATCAATGCAGAAAAATATATTCAGGTTCTAGAACAACATATGCTCCCATCCAGACATCATCTCTTTCAGGGAAGACCCTGCATTTTTCAACAAGATAATGCCAGACCACATTCTGCATCAATCACAACATCATGGCTGCGTAGGAGAAGGATCCGGGTACTGAAATGGCCAGTCTGCAGTTCAGATCTTTCACCTATAGAGAACATTTGGCGCATCATAAAGAGGAAGGTGCAACAAAGAAGGCCCAAGACGATTGAACAGTTAGAGGCCTGTATTAGAAAAGAATGGGAGAGCATTCCTATTTCTAAACTTGAGAAACTGGTCTCCTTGGTCCCCAGTCGTCTGTTGAGTGTTGTAAGAAGAAGGGGAGATGCCACACAGTGGTGAAAATGGCCTTGTCCCAACTTTTTGGGGATTTGTTGAAACCATGAAATTCTGAATCAACATATTTTCCTCTTAAAATGGAACATTTTCTCAGTTTAAACTTTTGGTCCATGATTTATGTTCTATTCTGAATAAAATATTAGAAGTTGGCACCTCCACATCATTGCATTCAGTTTTTATTCACGATTTGTATAGTGTCCCAACTTTTTTGAAATCCAGTTTGTAAATCATGATAATGCCATGCGCTCCTGAAAGTCCAAAATGGAGGATCACGCTCACACACAGAGCGTGAGTCCTGCAATGGACTCATTGGTGTGCAACAGCCCTAAGCCAGAGCCTGTAACGTCATTTATATGCTCTGCGATATGACTTTTTATTGGCCTAGTTGTACAGCTAACATATTCTAAATGTGCAATAGTAACACAGGTCAAGTTAAATGTAGCCAATACAGATGTTTACTAAATATTTTATTGTACACTTACTAAATTTTTTGCTACATTTAACTATGGCTTTTGACGCAAATCAATTCACATTTTCTAGCATGTTCAGTGTTCTTAAAAATATATTTATTTAACATTAACTTTATGCAAGTTATTATGTTATAAATGTATTATCTTATAATTTCATACATTAAGTTACCCTATAGTATGTAGACAAATTTAACTTTAGAGTGAACAGTCTATGCACTAGTGATTTCCTTGCATGAAACACGTATAATGCAGAATGATAAGTAATTGAACTAAAGTATTTCCCAGAATCTAATAATATCGTATGAACTGGAGAGCAGCATTACAAACCATTTCCTAATTAAATATAGTATTGCACAGACACCATCTTGTGCATCCCCTAGGCTATCATTTTTCTTTTTCAATTACAGATATGTGTGGTATCGCTGACCTAATACAGGGAGAGAATGTCTTTACATTTTAGATTTCCTAGAGCTATTCTTTAACTTACTGACTGGGGAAATATTTCAGTAATACAGCCATTGACACTTGCTTCCGGTAAGTTATTGTCATACTTTGCTTTAGGTAGCCTGTTACAACCATGAATCTTATCCTTTCTTATTGTATTTGTTCAAGAAGCAACACTGATTGGCCTTAATTCAGAAAATTCAACAATAGGGGGATCATGAACAGGACATTGCTTTCTTTTTCCACTAAGTATATGTAATTTATGTCATAGAGCTGAATGCTAATTGTGGAGTCAATACTGTGAGCCTATGCTTTTGTCTCATCACTACCAGCAAACCCTCTATAAATCTAATCAACAATTATGCGTACCACTAATTGGCTGATTTCAGAAGCCATTTATTTACAAATTATATGCTATAGTTGACTTGCGCAGTATAAAAGATGACCTTTGTAGCATTGTAGCTTACAGAAGGTTGCACATAAATGGTGGAAAGGGAGTGGCAAATTTTGGGGTTGTACAGCATGAGCAAAACATGTCTGCTGTCCAAAAACAGCACCACACCTGTCCACACATTCTAGCTAGTATAACACCTAAATACCATTGAAGTGAATTGGACAAAGCTGAAATAACGCAAATTATGAGAAAGTGTGGAATTATTTTTGGAATAAACAAGCTATCTACTTTTTGATATCACCTTTAAATTGGGAACAGAATTTGTGGGCATTTTTCTTGTACAGTCTCAAATATTTACTTAGCATTATTAACCCCTTCCCGACCTCCACTGTACTATTACGGTACAGCAGGAAGTGACTTCCCTACGCTAATTATGGCATGGTATATTGATAAGGCAGATGCAGGAGCAACACTGCCATGACAATGATCAGCAGGAGGGGCCCTGCTGTTACTGACAGTCAGGCCTCTACTTTATCTGTTGGCTCCACCGAAAGCTCTGATCCTGGCTGATTAAGGAGGAGGAGGCTCACAGAGGGAGGGAGGTTCACATTTGCATTCTCTGTATCTTAATCCTAAGATGACAGGTGGCTAACAGTTGTCATGGCAGCCCTAGGCCTTGCCAAGGACTTGGGGCCAACCAGATCTAGAGGTCTATGATGCCCAGTTCCCAGGCTGCGTCTCGTAGGCGAACTGTCAGTGTAATACTGACATTTCAATGCAATACAATACAGAATGTGTAATGAAGTAAGGGGGCACACTATAACAGATGGCAGCTGAATGTATAGGGATCCTTATTTAGTATATAAAAATAACATAAAATACACATAATAACATGTATAATGCAATGTTCAGATCACAGTGTTGAAAGGTAAAATCAACATAGATTAGAAATCTTTTCAATGGAAACGCATTGCAGCATATAACCATATAGGCGCAGTATCCAGATCACACTAGCTGTAACTAGATCAACAGCAAAGAATAGCAAAGAAAAAATACTCCAGATGTCCAGCCAGATAGGTATTAAAGATAGCAAAACGTCCGCTGTGAATCACAATTGAGTCAGAATGACCTGGTGTCACCCGATCATGGCCAATAATATGAGCATAGCAGGTCACCTATTAAAACTTGGTGTCCTTGTGGTGTAATTCACTTATCGTTAGGTTACTTGATGTGCCTTGGAAACTGCTGCTGGCTTCACCAATAGGCAGCTTGTCGATATTATACCCCTTTTGCCTTGCCTCCTTTCTTAGTGGTGTTTCTCTGCAGCACTAAGAAAGGAGGTAAGGCAAAAGGGGTATAATATCGACAAGCTGCCTATAGGTGAAGCCAGCAGCAGTTTCCAAGGCACATCAAGTAACCTAACGATAAGTGAATTACACCACGAGGACACCAAGTTTTAATAGGTGACCTGCTATGCTCATATTATTGCCCTTGATCGGGTGACACCAGGTCATTCTGACTCGATTGTGATTCACAGTGGACGTTTTGCCAGCTTTAATACCTATCTGGCTGGACATCTGGAGTATTTTTTCTTTGCTATTCTTTGCTATTGATCTAGTTACAGCTAGTGTGATCTGGATACTGCGCCTATATGGTTATATGCTGCAATGCTTTTCCATTGAAAAGATTTCCAATCTATGTTGATTTTACCTTTCAACAGTGTGATCTGAACATTGCATCATACATGTTATTATGTGTATTTTATGTTATTTTTATATATTAAATAAGGATCATTATACATTCGGCTCCCATCTGTTTTAGTGTGCCCCCTTACTTCATTACATATTTCCTGACTCTAGGGCTTTGGGTGAAGCCTTCTAGGGTGAGCACCTTGTTTTCCATTGGCCACTATTGGGTGAAGCCGTCGTTTTCTGCTCACAATACAGAATGTGTATTGTACTGCATTGAAACAGGGATCAAACCATCAAAAGTTGAATTCCCATACTGGGACAAAAAAAAAAAAAAACATATTAGGTATCTCCGTTTCTGAAATGAAAATACGAAAAATATCATATGCTCTACCTTGTCAAGGGAATGTCCTAAATATAAAAATGGTGCCAAAATCACCCATTTTTTATTCATCTTGTATCACAAAAAGTGTAATATCCGGCGATCAAAACAAATTATGTTCCCTAAAATAGTACCAATAAAATCATCAACTCATCCCAAAAGAAATGAGCCCAAACAAAAGACCATCTTCAGAAAAAAAAAATATATATATGGTAAATTTAGGAGACAAACTGTGTAAAGTAATTGACATGGAAGAGGACAGGATACTGCTACAGATGGATCTGTATAGATTGGAGGCTTGGGCAGAAAAATGGCAGATGAGGTTTGACATTGACAAATGTAAGGTTATGCACATGGGAAGGAATAATACAAGTCAATCAACCGTACATACTAAATGGTAAAATACTCGGTAACACTGACATGGAAAAGGACCTAAGAATTTTAGTGAACAGCAAACTTAGCTATAAAAACAAGTGTCAGGCAGCTGCCATCAAGGCCAATAAGATAATGGATTGCATCAAAAGGGGCATAGATGCCCGTGATGAGAACATAGTCCTACCACCTTACAAATCACTAGTCAGACCACACATGGATTACTGTGGACAGTTCTGGTCTCCTGTGAACAAGGCAGACATAGCAAGCTAGAAAGGGTTCGAAGGAGGGCAACTAAAGTAATAACTGGAATGAGGGAACTACAATACCCTGAAAGATTGTCAAAATTAGGGTTATTCACGTTAAAAAAAAGATGACTGAGGGGAGATCTAATAACTATGTATAAATATATCAGGGGTCAGTACAGAGATCTCTCCCATCATCTATTTATCCCCAGGACTGTGACTGTGACAAGGGGACATCCTCTGCATCTGGAGGAAAGAAGGTTTGTACACAAACATAGAAAAGGATTCTTCATGGTAAGAGCAGTGAGACTATGGAACTTTCTGCCTGAGGAGGTGGTGATGGTGAGTACAATAAACAAATTCAAGAGGGGCCTGGATGCATTTCTGGAGTATAATAATATTACAGGCTATTGCTACTAGAGATGGGTTGTTGATCCAGGGAGTTATCTAATTGCCTGATTGGAGTCAGGAAGAAATTTTTTTTCACCTTAAGTGGGGAAAATTGGCTTCTACCTCACAGTATTTTTTTTTGCCTTCCTCTGGATCAACTTGCAGGATAACAGGCCAAACTGGATGGACAAATGTCTTTTTTTGGCCTTATATACTATGTTACTATGTTAATATGGTAAATGATTTTTGTTTTCTTTTCAAAAATGTTTTTATTGTGTAAAACCAAACAAAAATTAAATATATATATTTTGTAACGCCATGTCCGTAACCACCAGCTCTATAAAAATAAAACATGATCTATCCCATCAGGTGAATGCTGTAAAAACAAAATAAATAAAATCAGTGACAGAACAGCCATTCTTTGGTCCCCTCACCTCACAAAAAGTGCAATATCGAGCTATCACAAAGTTGTATGTACCCCAAAGTGGTACCAGTAAAAAAGCCACCTCATCTCACAAAAAATAAGAACTCATAAAACACCATCACCAGAAAAATACAAAATATCATTTTTAGAGAATGGCATGCAAAAACATAAATTTTTTTGCTTAGTGGTAAAGTGGTAAAATGTAAAAAAAAAAAAACTATCTAAACTGTAATCGTACTGACCAGCAGAATAACATGCCATTTTCCCGCACAGTGCACACCGCAATAACAAAACTCTAAATCAATAGGAGGGTTGCTGCCTTAACTTTATTATGCTTTCCAAAAAGTGAAATAAAAAGTGATCAAAACCTCACACATCTCCATAGAGAGAAAAAAAATGTATTATTCTCAGAAAATGGCTGTACTAGTCCCCAGAGGCTTTTCAAAAGCAACATGGTGATCACAAACCAAGCCATCAAAATCTGAACTGCAAATGCCAAATGGCAGTCTCTCCTTTTTGAACCCTGCAGTGTATGCAAACAGCAGTTTACATTCACATTTAGGAAATTTCTGTTTGCAGTAGAACCCACCTAATAATTTAAAGGGCATTGTGTGGCTTAAATGACACCATCTAGGCACAACATTTTGGGCTTTGAAATACCAAATCTGTGGAAAACTTTACATTTTTATTTCTTATTAATTTTTATTTGCTTATTAATTTCTGCATAACACTTTTGGGGTCAAACTGCTTATTCTATCCCTTAATAAAAACCTTAAGGGGTGTAATTTCTGATTTAGGGTCACTTCTTGGAGGTTCCATTTATTATTACACACTAGAGGCTCTACAGTTGTCAGAACAAGATCCATAAATCACCATCATCATGAGTCTCAAATGCTTATTGTTCTATCCTCACTCCTGAGCCCAGTTGTATGTCCAGGCAAAACATCACAGTCACAGGTAGGAGGTTTATAAAACCAGAAAGCACAGCATAATCATAAGTGCTGACTTTTCACACTGGCATACGCTGGACACAACATACTGGGCAGTGAAATCTCATCTTTGGACCTTCAACTGTTAATTGATTATTGCAAAAAAGCTGTTTACCAAAAATGATTACCACACACAATGGTAAATTCTGTGAAGGATGTAGTTTCTAAAATGTGGTCACTTTTTGGGGATTTCTTTTTATTTTTAACCACAGAGCATGTGCACTAGAGATTAGCAAATGTTTCAAAAACTAAATTTGACGGTTAGCCGAATTTTTCATGAAAAATTCCAGTCGATCGGAATATATTTGTGGAAAATTATGTTAAAAGCAGCCATTTCCTGGCTGCTGAGAGCCTTTATAGTGGTGTAGAACACTGTGCCTTGCAGTTACACGCATAGGGAATCTGCTTTGGAAGTGAAATAATACTGTGAGTCTGTATGACATGCAGATGACAGGCGTCGCTCTTAGAATTACTGCACACTTCACTTATTTGGGCAGTCACGGGGCCAAAACTGACCAAATAACTCAAGTATGAACTCAGCTTTACAGGTCAATGTTAGTGTCAAGAAGAAGAGCACTCCTTTTACACCCTCGTCAGCTGATTCCACATAGATATAAATAGAACCTGTTCTATTAAACGCTTATATAAGTAGAGTCCCCCTGATAGAGTGGAGGGGGTGTCAGCAGTAAGTTTCTGTTGATGTCACTGATTATTTTGCTCTTCCTCTGATCCGTCAGAACAATAAACCCCAAAAAACGGATGCTGTCTGTTTAGCATTTGTCTTCACTTTGTCAGCATTTGGTCATTAATCCATCAGTAATTTCTAATGCCAAAAAAAATAAAAAAGGAGTGGATACAAAACAGAGATGACACTTGAACAGAATATTTACATGTCTTCTGTGTTTTGTACCCACTCCTGCTTTTGGCTACTAAATTACAAGCCAATTCTGATGGGACCATACAGCTGCTACACAGAGAGGATCCGTTGTACATTTCAATTTTCCTTCCTTCTGACAGATGAAAAAAAGGGTCAAATAAAATATGATGCCAGCCAAGCCAAAAAGGCAAAATAATGGCCCAGTCATGAATTGGGTAGGGTGTGAACAGCATGAGAAGTCCACAGAGTGGCTCTATGACATAGTGGTGAGGTGGAAGCAACATGAGAAGACCACAGAGTGGCCCAATGACAGATTGTGGAGGTGGCAACAGCATGAGGAGGTCACAGAGTGGCACAACGACGAAAGATTGCGGAGGTGGCAGCAGCATCAGGAGGCCACAGAGTGGCTTGATGATGAGAGATTGCGGAGGTGGCAGCAGCATGAGAAGGCCACAGAGTGGCATGACGACAAGAGATTGCTGAGGTGGCAGCAGCATCAGGAGGCCACAGAGTGGCACGACGATGAGAGATTGCAGAGGTGGCAGCAGCATGAGGAGGCCACAGAGTGGCCGCTTCGTGCATTCATTTAAAGGGGATATGGGACAGAATAGAAGGTAAAAATTTCTCAACTTTATAAAGTGTTGCTTAAAACACGATTTATGATACCCGTTCCCTGGCACAAAAGGCTTGGCAAATTAATTGTCTGGGAATTTCCCTCAAAGATTTGGATAATATATTGGTAAGGTTAAGTTTAATTATAATTTTAATCAAGTTTTGGTTCAATTTAATAGTTAATAAAGTGCGGTATAGGCTTCTCATCGAGCCAGATACTTCTGGGGGAACCTGCCTGGAATGAACAGGCCTCTAGTAGCTACAACAATGAGAAGACAAAGCTTCAAGATTGCTTGGAGTCTGGAAGAGTTGCAAAGTTCATCAAGATTCAAACCATAACTACTAGCCCCTGGTCTCTACGTCAGGTAAAACATCACGAGTTCCAAGTCATCATGGAAAAAGTTTAGAATCAACGTTGAAAAATATATGCATCAGAGGTGTGTGAGGACGCCATCACGATAGGACTGGTACACCATCCAGGGCAGATTGAATATGTCGGCGACATTCAGAATATAACCAGGAAACAAATTGAGGAATGAGGACAATTCCATCTGATAATTGACGACAGTCCTTGTAATGACTTATCTGTGGTTAACCCACAACGGAAAGGCCTTTATGGGGGCAGTGAACAACTGTTTTTGGACTTCCCGCAATAGAGTGTTGCCTAAGACAGGAGAGTATTGGCCAATCTTCTGCTTATTTGACGACGTGGTTGTAATGGAGAAAGCATTTCAAAAAACTATTACTCTCCACCTGGAGACAAATCCTATTAAGAATGATGCAAGTGCGGTATCGGCTGCTCATCGATCCAGATACTTCTGGGAGAACCTGCCTGGCATGAACAGGCCTCTAATAGCTACAGAAAATGAGCTTCAAGATTGCTTGGAGCCCGGAAGAGTTGCGAAGTTCATCAAGATTCAAACCATAGCTACCAGCCCCTGGTGTCTACGTCAGGGAAAACATCACGAGTTCCCAGTCATGGATGGGAAGGAAGATATCCTGTGGTGCTCGGAGATGGACAGCAGCTTCTGGGAAGATCGTGGAGTGTCCCGGTCATCCGGCATCTATTCGCCCCGCTGAAGGATTATTTTGAAAGTGTGTGAAAGCTATGCTGCAGATTTATCGATGGAGACAACGGATTTTATAATATTACATTATTATATAAAGAAAGAAAATAATAAAAAATGAAGCCCCTTCGTCATCCCGCTCCCAAGTGCGATCAGCTATATCATCATCATCGAGTACTGTCTGCACGACACTGATGTCCTCCTCAACCGTCTCTGGGTAAGGAGCCTGACCACTCGCAACACCAGCTCCCAAGCCACTCTCCTCATCACTATTTTCTCGTCTAGGTTGACGACAGGTGAGGGCACAGGGCCGGCTCCCGGGCCATGCCAACTAAGGGTTGTGTCTGATGAGCCAACTGACTCTTGCCTGGGGGTGTCTGATGTCACCTGCAATAAAGTTGAAAATCGAGTCAACCATTCAAGAACAGTTGGGTTGCTGGTCATGACATAACCCCTAGCTGACCAAGGGAGCTCAGGCCTCTCGAACTGACCTCTGCTGCCATGGCCCCTTACAACATTTACACAAAAGGCTTTTCAACAGATAAGTGCAACTCTGAATGCAGAATATATTTTTATTTTGCCACTAATACATGGCAAACTTGGCTTCAGAATATATCACTGCACCGCAGAGCTGCAAAAAGGCCCAAATTTTATTCTACTTTTACACAACAGGCTTTTCAACAGAGAAGTACAATGCTGAAGGGTGAATATATTTTTATTTCGCCACTAATACAGTGCAAACAGGGCTTCAGAATATATCCTTGCAGTGCAGAACGTCAATTATGCCCACATTTTTTTCTACTTTTACAAAACATGCTTTTCCACAGATGTATGAAATGCTGGACAGCGAATATATTTTTATTTCGCCACTAATACACAGCAAACAGGGCTTCAGAATATATCACTGCACCGTAGAATGTCAATTAGGCCCAAATTGTTTTCTATTTTTACACAACAGTCTTTTTAAAAGATTAGTGCAACGCTGGACAGCGAAAATATTTTTATTTTGCCACTAATAAACAGCATATAGGGCTTCCGAAAATATCAGTGCACCACTGAGCGGCAATTTTTTTTTACTTTTTCCACCAATACATGGAAAAAAGAGCTTTAAAACATATAACTGCACCGCTGAGCGGCAAATTTTTTTCTTTTCTTTTTCCACTAATACACAGAAAAAAGAGCTTTACAATAGATAATTGCACCGCTGAGCGGCAAATATATTTTACGTTTACTACTAATACTCGGAAAAAAGGGCTTTAAAACAGATAACTGCACCGCAGAGCGGCAAATGTATTTTTTTCTTTATCCACTAATAAACAGAAAAAAAAGCTTTAAAACAGATAACTGCACCACTGAGTGGCAAATATATTTTACTTTTGCCACTAATACATGACAAAAAGGGCTGTCATTTTCACCACACTACAGCTAATAAGCCCTTTTTTCCCTCACTAATACAAGCCAAAAAATGCTTTAGAACATATAACTGCACCGCACAAGGGCAAATAAAACATAGAAATATTTCCTTGTAATAAACCCTGTTAATGCCTGTATCAAACAGCACCTGCACCCTAATAAGACAGGTTTTCTGGAATTATAGAGCTGTATAATGGCATTTTGGATCCCCAGTCAGTGCAGCAAGGTGTAACTGGATTGTTCCTATTATCCAGGCTGTCACCTCCCCGACTGAACCCTGTTCAACACAAATGCTGGTGGAATGATTCCTCCCTATCCTTTCCCTACACCTTGAGTAATCTTTCCCTACACTTTTTTTTTCACCACAGTCAAGTCTTTCCTATCACTGTCCCTAGCGCCTGCAGACACATCTCTCCCTGCACTAATCACGCTGGTGAATAGCAGAATCTAAGATGTCCGCCGTATTTAAAGGGCTGTGACATCACAGGGCTAGCTGGTTGCTGATTGGTAGTGTTGAGCGAACAGTTCGAGAATCGTTCGGGTCCGTACCGAATTTTGGATTGTCCGTGACACGGACCCGAACTCGGACATTTTCAAAAAAGTTCGGGTTCGGGTCTGGTGTTCGTCGATTACTTCCCGCTTTCTGAAGGGCTGCACAGCAGCCAATCAGCTAGCGTTTTACTTCTTGCCCTAAGAGCCCATCACAGCCATGCCTACTAATGGCATGGCTGTGATTGGCCAAGTGCAGCATGTGACCCAGCTTCTATTTAAGCTGGAGTCACGTAGCGCCGCACGTCACACTGCTCTGACTAGTGTAGGGAGAGGATGCAGCTTCTGTGAGGGCGAGATAGGCAGGGATAAAGAAGTGATTGAATGATCTACCTTTCCACACCTGTGCATCAGAACAACTCAGCTGAGCTGTTCACTGAAAGTCACTATTTTGTTGAGACTGGCCAGAGCGATTTTTACTGGCACATGTAACTGGGCTGACCGGCAGTGGCCATTTTGGGACTTGTGGTGCGCCAGCACTTGCTGCCAAACCAAACCAAAGCTCCAAAGAAGTGTAAAATCTACACCTGTGAATCAGAACAACAGCGATTCAGCTGCTCAGTCAAAATCAATTTTTTTTCTGGCTGGGCAGACTGTTTTCTGGCACATGTTACTTGGCTGATAGGCGGCGGCCATTTTGGGACTTGTGGTGCTACAGGAAAAGCTGCCACAACGTCCATTAATCTAATGTAATAGTCGATTTTTTCATAGATATACTACATCAGGGGTTTGGCTGTGCTTGTGTCACCCATACTAACTGCAAAGATATTTAATATATCAGTGGTGAAACTGAAAGTAACCCACTTGGATAGCAAATCCCATGAATGTGCTGTTCCAGCTAGGCTAGCCAGTGCCACTACTTTGTCCAATACTGTCAGCCAGAAATATTTTTTTTTTATGTGCCAGAAATATAAATTAGAAAAAGCTTTCACCGTAATAAAATTATTCTGGTGTTAGACCAGAAGAAGCACTCCTGTTGTAATTAATACTGTAAAAAGGCTTAGGCAATATTTCTCCCAGTGTGGGAAATTTATCTAGCAAAACTAGCATTTTAACAATTCCGGTGTTCTGAAATACCAGCAGTCCTCTTGTAATTAATACCGCCAAAAGGCATTATATCGTCCAGTGTTGTAATTTTGGTGAAAAAAAGGCCAATTTAATCAATCTGGTGTTTGTTAGACCAGAAAAACTCGGCCTCACGTTTTCACTCCTCTAAAAAGGAATTATATTTCCCGTGTGGGGATCTATGTACCAAAACTAGCATTATAAAAATCTGGTGTCCAATTAGCAGCAGTGTTCTTGTAATTAATACCGCCAAAGGCATTATTGTCCAGTGTTGTAATTTTGGTGAAAAAAAGGCCAATTTAATCAATCTGGTGTTTGTTAGACCAGAAAAACTCGGCCTCACGTTTTCACTCCTCTAAAAGCAATTATATTTCCCGTGTGGGGATCTATGTACCAAAACTAGCATTATAAAAATCTGGTGTCCAATTAGCAGCAGTGTTCTTGTAATTAATACCGCCAAAAGGCATTATTGTCCAGTGTTGTAATTTTGGTGAAAAAAAGACCAATTTAATCAATCTGGTGTTTGTTAGACCAGAAAAACTTCGGCCTCACGTTTTCACTCCTCTAAAAGGAATTATATTTCCCGTGTGGGGATCTATGTACCAAAACTAGCATTATAAAAAATCTGGTGTCCAATTAGCAGCAGTGTTCTTGTAATTAATACCGCCAAAAGGCATTATTGTCCAGTGTTGTAATTTTGCTGAAAAAAGGCCAATTTAATCAATCTGGTGTTTGTTAGACCAGAAAAACTCGGCCTCACGTTTTCACTCCTCTAAAAGGAATTATATTTCCCGTGTGGGGATCTATGTACCAAAACTAGCATTATAAAAAATCTGGTGTCCAATTAGCAGCAGTGTTCTTGTAATTAATACCGCCAAAAGGCATTATTGTCCAGTGTTGTAATTTTGGTGAAAAAAGGCCAATTTAATCAATCTGGTGTTTGTTAGACCAGAAAAACTCGGCCTCACGTTTTCACTCCTCTAAAAGGAATTATATTTCCCCGTGTGGGGATCTATGTACCAAAACTAGCATTATAAAAAATCTGGTGTCCAATTAGCAGCAGTGTTCTTGTAATTAATACCGCCAAAAGGCATTATTGTCCAGTGTTGTAATTTTGGTGAAAAAAGGCCAATTTAATCAATCTGGTGTTTGTTAGACCAGAAAAACTAGGCCTCACGTTTTCACTCCTCTAAAAAGCAATTATATTTCCCCGTGTGGGGATCTATGTACCAAAACTAGCATTATAAAAAATCTGGTGTCCAATTAGCAGCAGTGTTCTTGTAATTAATACCGCCAAAAGGCATTATTGTCCAGTGTTGTAATTTTGCTGAAAAAAGGCCAATTTAATCAATCTGGTGTTTGTTAGACCAGAAAAACTCGGCCTCACGTTTTCACTCCTCTAAAAGGAATTATATTTCCCGTGTGGGGATCTATGTACCAAAACTAGCATTATAAAAAATCTGGTGTCCAATTAGCAGCAGTGTTCTTGTAATTAATACCGCCAAAAGGCATTATTGTCCAGTGTTGTAATTTTGGTGAAAAAAAGGCCAATTTAATCAATCTGGTGTTTGTTAGACCAGAAAAACTAGGCCTCACGTTTTCACTCCTCTAAAAGCAATTATATTTCCCCGTGTGGGGATCTATGTACCAAAACTAGCATTATAAAAATCTGGTGTCCAATTAGCAGCAGTGTTCTTGTAATTAATACCGCCAAAAGGCATTATTGTCCAGTGTTGTAATTTTGGTGAAAAAAAGGCCAATTTAATCAATCTGGTGTTTGTTAGACCAGAAAAACTCGGCCTCACGTTTTCACTCCTCTAAAAGGAATTATATTTCCCGTGTGGGGATCTATGTACCAAAACTAGCATTATAAAAAATCTGGTGTCCAATTAGCAGCAGTGTTCTTGTAATTAATACCGCCAAAAGGCATTATTGTCCAGTGTTGTAATTTTGGTGAAAAAAGGCCAATTTAATCAATCTGGTGTTTGTTAGACCAGAAAAACTAGGCCTCACGTTTTCACTCCTCTAAAAAGCAATTATATTTCCCGTGTGGGGATCTATGTACCAAAACTAGCATTATAAAAAATCTGGTGTCCAATTAGCAGCAGTGTTCTTGTAATTAATACCGCCAAAAGGCATTATTGTCCAGTGTTGTAATTTTGGTGAAAAAAGGCCAATTTAATCAATCTGGTGTTTGTTAGACCAGAAAAACTCGGCCTCACGTTTTCACTCCTCTAAAAGGAATTATATTTCCCGTGTGGGGATCTATGTACCAAAACTAGCATTATAAAAATCTGGTGTCCAATTAGCAGCAGTGTTCTTGTAATTAATACCGCCAAAAGGCATTATTGTCCAGTGTTGTAATTTTGGTGAAAAAAAGGCCAATTTAATCAATCTGGTGTTTGGTAGACCAGAAAAACTAGGCCTCACGTTTTTACTCCTGTAAAAAGGAATTATATCTCCCCGTGTTAAATCTATGTACCAAAACTAGCATTATAAAAAATTTGTTGTCCAATTAGCAGCAGTGTTCTTGTAATTAATACCGCCAAAAGGCATTATATCGTCCAGTGTTGTAATTTTGGTGAAAAAATGGCCAATTTAATCAATCTGGTGTTTGTTAGACCAGAAAAACTAGGCCTCACGTTTTCACTCCTCTAAAAAGGAATTATATTTCCCCGTGTGGGAATACCAAAACTAGCATTATAAAAAATCTGGTGTCCAATTAGTAGCAGTGTTCTTGTAATTAATACCGGAAAAAGGAATTATATCTTCCAGTGTGGGAATTTTGGGGCTAAAAAATAATATATTTTATTGTGGTGCGAGTTGAATCGCAACAATGAGGAAACATTCTATTAAGGGACGAGGATGCGGTCGTGGTGGTGTCCGTGGAGCCTCTGTTGCTGGCAGAGGACGTGGCCGTTCGGCCTCAGGCGCACAAAGTAGTGAAACAACTCCCTCAAGTAGCCGGCAGAATTTACAGCGATATTTGGTGGGGCCCAATGCCGTTATGAGGATGGTAAGGCCTGAGCAGGTACAGGCATTAGTCGATTGGGTGGCCGACAGTGCTTCCAGCACGTTCACCACATTGTCTTCCGCCCAGTCTTCTGCGGAAGCGCACAGGTGGCACCTGAAAACCAAGCCCATCAGTCTGTCACATCACCCCCATGCATATCAGGGAAACTGGCTGAGCCTCAAGTTATGCAGCAGTCTCTTCTTCTGTTTGAAGACTCTGCTCCCACGGTTTTCCAGGGCGTCCACCTATCCCTTCCCCAGCGGTGGAAGACATTCCATGCACTGACGCACAACCACTTATGTATCTAGATGATGAGGACATGGGAATACCACAGCAGAGTGACCGAGTGTCTGATGATGACGAAACACAGGTGCCCACTGCCGCGTCTTATTGCAGTGTGCAGACTGAACAGGAGGAGGTCAGGGAGGAAGACTGGGTGGAAGACGATGCAGAGGACGATGAGGTCTTAGACCCCACATGGACTGAAGGTCGTGCCGCTGACTTAAATAGTTCAGATGAAGAGGCAGTGGTGAGACCGAGACAACAGCGAAGCCAAAGAGGGAGCAGGGGGCAAAAGCAGAACAGCTGCCGTCCAGAGAGTTCGCCTGCTATTGGCCAGCGCCAACAGGGACCCAGCAGCCCAAAGGCATCTTCAAGGAGTTCCCTGGCATGGCACTTCTTCAAACAATGTGCTGAGGACAAGACCAGAGTGGTTTGCACGCTGTGCCATCAGACCCTGAGGCGAGGCATTAGCGTTCTTAACCTGAGCACCACCTGCATGATCAGGCATCTACATGCAAAGCATGAACTGCAGTGGAGTACACACCTTAAAAACAAGGAACCCGCTCAGGCTCCCCCTGCTCCCTCTAGCGCTGCTGCCTAGGCTTCCGCCTCGAGAGGAATGTTGCCACCTGCCGAGCAGCAAACAGAGGATGTGCCACCGACACCACCACCACCACCGCCACCATCACCTAGCGTCTCCACTATTTCACACAGCAGCGTTCAGCTCTCCATCTCTCAAACCTTTGAGAGGAAGCGCAAATTCCCACCTAGTCACCCTCGAGCCCTTGGCCTGAATGCCAGCATTTCTAAACTACTGGCCTTTGAAATGCTGTCATTCCGGCTGGTGGACACAGACAGCTTCAAACAGCTGATGGCCATGGCTGTCCCCCAGTATGTGGTTCCCAGCCGCCACTACTTCTCCAAGACAGCCGTGCCTTCCCTGCACATGCAAGTGTCCGATAAAATCAAGTGTGCACTGCGCAACGCCATTTGTGGCAAGGTCCACCTAACCACAGATACGTGGATCAGTAAACACGGCCAGGGACGCTATATCTCCCTAACTGCACACTGGGTAAATGTAGTGGTGGCTGGGCCCCAGGCGGAGAGTTCCTTGGCGCACGTCCTTCCGCCGCCAAGGATCACAGGGCATCATTCTTTGCCTCCTGTAGCCTCCTCCTCCTACTCGGCTTCCTCCTCCTCCTCCTCTGCTTCCACCAGCTCATCCAGTCAGCCACACACCTTCACCACCGACTTCAGCACAGCCCGGAGTAAACGTCAGCAGGCCATTCTGAAACTCATATGTTTGGGGGACAGGCCCCACACCGCGCAGGAGTTGTGGCGGGGTATTGAACAACAGACCGACCAGTGGTTGCTGCCGGTGGGCCTCAAGCCCGGCCTGGTGGTGTGCGATAATGGGCGAAATCTCGTGGCAGCTCTGGGACTAGCCGGTTTGACGCACATCCCTTGCCTGGCGCATGTGCTGAATTTGGTGGTGCAAAAGTTCATTCACAACTACCCAGACCTTTCAGAGCTGCTGCATAAAGTGCGGGCCGTCTGTGCGCGCTCCGGCGTTCACATCCTGCCGCTGCTCGCCTGTCAGCGCTACAGCGGAACTTCGGCCTTCCCGCTCACCGCCTAATATGCGATGTGCCCACCCGGTGGAACTCCACCTTGCACATGCTGGAGAGACTGTGCGAGCAGCAGCAGACCATAGTGGAGTTTCAGCTGCAGCACGCACGGGTCAGTCGCACTGCGCGAACAGCACCACTTCACCACCAATGATTGGGCCTCCATGCGAGACCTGTGTGCCCTGTTGCGCTGTTTAGAGTACGCCACCAACATGGCCAGTGGCGATGCCACTGTTATCAGCGTGACGATACCAATTCTATGTCTCCTAGAGAAAACGCTTAGGGCGATGATGGAAGAGGAGGTGGGCCAGGGCCAGGAGGAGGAGGAGGAGGATGACGGGTCGTTTTTAGCACTTTCAGGCCAGTCTGTTAGAAGTGGCTCAGAGGGAGGTTTTTTGCAACAGCAGAAGGCAGGTACAAATGTGGCCAGCCAGGGACCACTACTGGAGGACGAGGAGGATGAGGAGGAGGTGGAGGAGGATGAGGATGAAGCAGGTTCACAGCGGGGTGGCACCCAGCACAGCGCAGGCACATCCCTGGTGCGTGGCTGGGGGATACAGAGGATGATGACGATACGCCTCCCACAGAGGACAGCTTGACCTTACCTCTGGGGAGCCTGGCACACATGAGCGATTACATGCTGCAGTGCCTGCGCAACGACAGCAGAGTTGCCCACATTTTAACGTGTGCTGACTACTGTGTGGCCACCCTGCTGGATCCACGGTACAAAGACAATGTGCCCACTTTACTTCCTGCACTGGAGCGTGATAGGAAGATGCTGCGAGTACAAGCGCACACTGGTAGACGCGCTCCTGAGAGCATTCCCAACTGTCACAGGGGAACAGGTGGAAGGCCAAGGCCAAGGCAGAGGAGGAGCTAGAGATCGCCCACGCAGCAGTGTCACGGCCAGCTCCTCTGAGGGCAGGGTTAGCATGGCAGAAATGTGGAAAAGTTTTGTCTCCACGCCACAGCTAACTGCCCCACCACCTGATACGGAACGTGTTAGCAGGAGGCAACATTTCACTAACATGGTTGAACAGTACATCTGCACACAACTCCACGTACTGACGGATGGTTCGGCCCCATTCAACTTCTGGGTTTCCAAATTGTCCACGTGGCCAGAATTAGCATGTTATGCCTTGGAGGTGCTGGCCTGCCCGACGGCCAGCGTTTTATCTGAACGTGTATTCAGCACGGCAGGGGGCGTCATTACTGACAAACGCAGCCGCCTGTCCGCAGCCAACGTGGACAAGCTGACGTTTATAAAAATGAACCAGGCATGGATCCCACAAGACCTGACCCTCCCTTGTGCAGAGTAGTCCTTAATAACTGCCTTAAACCATGTTGTCTTGTACTCCTGGCCACTTCTTCATTGAAAAATCAATTTTTGAAAATAAGTAGGATCTTGGGGTGCAACCCAGAGTTGAATGAACCTTTCCTATGTCTGGGTGCCGGGGCCAAAGTACATGAAAGTGTCCTTCTCCTGTGCTGGGTGATATGAATGTTATACTTGTGCTGTCTGACATGTCTCCTTTGTGTGGGTGCAGGGGGCCAAAGTCACTGAAAGCGGCCTTCTCCTGTGGTGGCTGATATAAATGCCTGATTCACTGCTGTGGGACCTCTCTCCTCATTCTGGGTGCAAGGGTCAAAGAAACAAAAGGTGGCCTACTCCTGTGGTGGTTGACATGATGCCTAATTCTCTGCTGTGGGACCTCTCTCCTCTTTCTGGGTGCAGGGGTCAAAGTCTCTAAAAGCGCCCTTCTCCTGTGGTGGTTGATGTGAAACTGATGCTTGTGCTATCTGACCTGTCTCCTCTGTGTCGGTGCTAAGGCCTAAATCACTGAAAGCGGCCTTCTCCTGTTTTGGCTGATATAAATGCCTGATTCTCTGCTGTGGGACCTCTCTCCTCCGTGTGGCTGCAGTGGTCAAAGTCTCTGAAAGTGCCATTCTCCTGTGGTGGTTGATGTGAAACTGATGCTTGTGCTATCTGACCTGTCTCCTCTGTGTCGGTGCTAAGGCCTAAGTCACTGAAAGAGGCCTTCTCCTGTGCTGGCTGATATAAATGCCTGATTCTCTGCTGTGGGACCTCTCTCCTCCGTGTGGCTGCAGGGGTCAAAGTCTCTGAAAGTGCCATTCTCCTGTGGTGATTGATGTGAAACTGATGCTTGTGCTATCTGACCTGTCTCCTCTGTGTCGGTGCTAAGGCCTAAGTCACTGAAAGCGGCCTTCTCCTGTGCTGGCAGATATAAATGCCTGAATCTCTGCTGTGGGACCTCTCTCCTCTTTCTGGGTGCAGGTGTCAAAGAAACAAAAAGTGGCCTACTACTGTGGTGGTTGACATGATGCCTGATTCTCTGCTGTGGGACCTCTCTCCTCTTTCTGGGTGCAGGGGTCAAAGTCTCTAAAAGTGCCCTTCTCCTGTGGTGGTTGATGTGAAACTGATGCTTGTGCTATCTGACCTGTCTCCTCTGTGTCGGTGCTAAGGCCTAAGTCACTGAAAGCGGCCTTCTCCTGTTCTGGCTGATATAAATGCCTGATTCTCTGCTGTGGGACCTCTCTCCTCCGTCTGGGTGCAGGGGTCAAAGTCTCTGAAAGTGGCCATTCTCCTGTGGTGATTGATGTGAAGCTGATGTTTGTGCCATCTGACCTGGTCTGCTCTGTGTCGGTGCCCAGGCCTAAGTCACTGAAAGCGGCCTACTCCTGTTCTGGCTGATCTAACTGCCTGATTCTCTGCTGTGGAACCTCTCTCCTCCGTCTGGGTGCAGGGGTCAAAGTCTCTCAAAGTGGCCTTCTCTTGTGCTGGGTGATGTGAAGCTGATGTTTGTGCCATCTGACATGGTTGCCGGGGTCCCATTAAATGGTGGCCTACTCCTGTTGTGGGTGATCTAAATGCATGATTCTCTGCTGTGAAAACCTCTCTCCTCTGTCTGGGTGCTGGTCCAAAATACATGAGAGTGGCCTTCTCCGGTGGTGGTTGATATGACGCATGATTCCTTGCTGTGGGACCTGTATCCTCTGTCTGGGTGCTGGGCCAGAAATAAATGAGAGTGGCCTTCTCCGTTGGTGGTTGATATGAGGCATGATTCCTTGCTGTGGGACCTATCTCCTCTGTCTGGATGCTGGTCCAAAATAAATGAGAGTGGCCTTCTCCGGTGGTGGTTGATATGACGCATGATTCCTTGATGTGGGACCTCTCTCCTCTGTCTGGGTGCTGGTCCAAAATACATGAGAGTGGCCTTCTCCGGTGGTGGTTGATATGACGCATGATTCCTTGCTGTGGGACCTGTATCCTCTGTCTGGGTGCTGGGCCGAAATAAATGAGAGTGGCCTTCTCCGTTGGTGGTTGATATGAGGCATGATTCCTTGCTGTGGGACCTGTATCCTCTGTCTGGGTGCTGGGCGAAATAAATGAGAGTGACCTTCTCCGTTGGTGGTTGATATGAGGCATGATTCCTTGCTGTGGGACCTGTATCCTCTGTCTGGGTGCTGGGCCGAAATAAATGAGAGTGGCCTTCTCCGTTGGTGGTTGATATGAGGCATGATTCCTTGCTGTGGGACCTGTATCCTCTGTCTGGGTGCTGGTCCAAAATAAATGAGAGTGGCCTTCTCCGGTGGTGGTTGATATGACGCATGATTCCTTGCTGTGGGACCTGTATCCTCTGTCTGGGTGCTGGTCCAAAATACATGAGAGTGGCCTTCTCCGGTGGTGGTTGATATGACGCCTTATTCCTTGCTGTGGGACCTGTATCCTCTGTCTGGGTGCTGGTCTAAAATACATGAGAGTGGCCTTCTCCGGTGGTGGTTGATATGAAGCATGATTCCTTGCTGTGGGACCTGTATCCTCTGTCTGGGTGCTGGTCCCAAATAAATGAGAGTGGCCTTCTCCAGTGGTGGTTGATATGACGCCTTATTCCTTGCTGTGGGACCTGTATCCTCTGTCTGGGTGCTGGTCTAAAATACATGAGAGTGGCCTTCTCCGGTGGTGGTTGATATGAAGCATGATTCCTTGCTGTGGGACCTGTATCCTCTGTCTGGGTGCTGGTCCCAAATAAATGAGAGTGGCCATCTCCAGTGGTGGATGATATGACGCATGATTCCTTGCTGTGGGACCTCTCTCCAATTGATATTGGTTAATTTTTATTTATTTTATTTTATTTTAATTCATTTCCCTATCTACATTTGTTTGCAGGGGATTTACCTACATTTTGCTGCCTTTTGCAGCCCTCTAGCCCTTTTCGGGAGTCTTTTACAGGCTTTTTAGTTCCCAAAAGTTCGGGTCCCTATTGACTTCTATGAAGTTCGAAGTTCTGATGAAGTTCGGGTTGAGTTCGGATCACGAACCCGGACATTTTCCGGAAGTTCGGCCGAACCTCTCGAACCCGAACATCCAGGTGTTCGCTCATCTCTACTGATTGGCTGCATGCATTTCAGTATCGGTGATCCCGCCTTCCCAGAGTTCCATGCCCCATGTCCTCACACGTGTAGCAGCCATTTTAGGAAAAAATGCCATTCGTTACCACTAAGCACGAGGAAATTTGCATTCTGTGCGAATCGAATTTTTCCTGAAATTCAGATCGAATTCCACTTTGTCAGCTTCGATTCTCTCGTCTCTAATCTGCACTTGTCGGTCTGTACTGTATAAATCACCAAAGATGCACATGGGGCTCCTTCCCTTCTAAGCTGTACTGTGTGCCCATACAGCATTTTACAACCACATATAGGGTATTGCTGTATTCAGGAGAAAATGAGTAACACATTTTGGGGTGATGTTCTCATGTTACAACTTGTAAAAATGAAAAACTTCGAAGCAATATTTTTTGTAAAAAAAATGAAATTTTTCATTTTCACAAGTAAAATAGTAACATAGTTTATAAAGCTGAAAAAATACATCTGTCCATCAAGTTCAGCCTGTTATCCTGAAAGTTGATCCAGAGAAAGGAAAAAAATAAGAACTGTGAGGTAGAAGCCAATTTTTCCCACTTTAGAGGAAAAAAATTCATTCCCGACTCCAATCAGGCAATCAGAATAACTCTTTGGATCAACGGTCCATCTCTAGTAACTATAAACTTTAATATTATTCCCTCCTGAAATACATCCAGGCCCCTCTTGAACTCTTTTAGTGAACTCACATCACCACCTCCTCAGGCAGAGAGTTCCATAGTCCCACTGCTCTTACCGTAAATAATCCTCTTCTATGTTTGTGTACAAACCTTCTTTTCTCCAGATGCAGAGGATGTCCCCTCATCACAGTCACAGTCCTTGGGATAAATAGATGATGGGATAGATCTCTGTACTGACCCTTGAAATAGTTATACATAGTTATTAGATCTCCCCTTAATTGTCTTTTTTACTAAAGTGAATAACCCTAATTTTCATAATTTTTCAGGGTACTGTAGTCCACTCATTCCTGTTATTACTTTAGTTGCCCTCCTTCAAACCCTCTCCAGCTCTGCTATGTCTGTCTTGTTCACAGGAGACCAGAACTGTACACAGTACTCCATGTGTGGTCTGACTAGTGATTTGTAGATTGTCAGAACTATTTTCTTATCACGGGCATCTATGCCCCTTTTGATGCAACCCTTTATCTTATTGGCCTTGGCAGCAGCTGACTGACACTGGCTTATACAACTTAGTTTGCTGTTCACTAAAATTCCTAGGTCCTTTTCCATGTCAGTGTTACCCTGTGTTTTACCATTTAGTATGTACTGGTGACTTGCATTATTCCTTCCCATGTGAAGTGATGAGCGGAATAGGCAGTATTCGAATTCACTGTATTTCGCAAATTTTTGGCTGAATATTTACCATAAATTAGCAAATTCAAGAATTTGTGATTGTGAAAATTGGTAATGTAATATATATATATGTTGACCGCGCAATTTCAGTACCTATAACATGTAATAAACAGACAAAGGCTGTATGCCAAAAGTCCGATATATACAAACCAACAACATCTCCATGAAACAGGTACAGTCAGAATACCTTACAATGGCAGCCTTATACACTATGAGACATTCAAAACCAGCTCTCATCTGACTGAAAGCCAGTAAGCCTGAAAGCTGCTTAATTTAAGTTGGATGGTTTGGAGGGACCTTCACACCTAGATCAATATTATTAGGGTGACAAAGATGATACGTTTTTTTTTTGGATGCCAGCTAACTCTTCTCTCACTGCTTAGGACTGTAGGGCTGGATAAAAATTTCCGTTTTCTAATTGTCCTAATATTATATTCAATAACCTTTCTAACACTGTTTTGTCATGTAAACTCATTTGCATAAACTGGAAAAGCTGCAGAGAGCCTTTATAGGGGTATAAAACACTGTGCCTTGCAGTAGCACGGATAGGGAGTCTGTTGTGGTAGTGAAATAATACTGTGAGTCAGTATGACATGCAGATGACAGGGGTGGTACTTAGAATCACTTCATACTTTACTTATTTCGGCAGTCACAGAGCCAAAACTGACCAAATAACTAAAGTATGAAATCAGCTTTACAGGTAGATGTTAGCATCAAGAAGTAGTGCACTCCTTTTACACCCTCGTCAGCTGATTCCACATAGATGTCTACAGAACCTGTTCTATTAAACGCTTATACAAGTAGAGCCCCCCTGACAGAGTGGAGAGGGTGTCAGAAGTAAGTCTGTGTTGACGTAACTGATTAACTTTCCCCATTCTCTGATCTGTCAGAACAATAACCCAGAGAAAACGCATCCTGTCTGTGGAGCATACGCCTTTACTAGGTCAGCATTTGCTCAATAATCCATCAGTATTGCTAATGCCAAAAAAGAGAGGAGTGGATCTAAAACAGAGATGACACGTGAATGGAATATTTGCATGTCTTCTGTGTTTTCTACCCACTCCTGCCTTTGGCTACCAAATCATAAGCCAATTTTGATGGGACCATACAGGCGTTAAAGCTGCTACACAGACAGAATCCGTTGTGCGTGCAATTTTTCCTTCCTTCTGAAAGATCAGACGAATTGTCAAATAAAAGATGATGTCAGCCAGGCCAAAAGCCAAATCATTGGACCAGTCATGAAGTGGAGAGGGTACGAACAGCATGAGAAGTCCACAGAGTGGAAATATGACATAGTGGTGAGGTGGAAGCAGCATGAGGAGACCAAAGAGTGGCCCAATGACAGGGTCTGGTGGTGGAAGCAGTATGAGGAGGCCACTGAGTGGCACAAAGACAAAGTCTGGAGGTGGCGGCAGCAATCGCAGCATCATGAGAAGGCCACCGAGTGGCACAATGACAAAGTCTGGAGTTGGCAGCAGCATGAGGAAGCCACAGAATGGCACAATGACAGAGAGTGGAGGTGACTGCAGCATCAGGAGACCACAGAATGGCAAGGTGACACAGTGTGGAGGAGGCAACAGCATGAGTAGGCTGCAGAGTGGAGGTATGACAGAGTCTGGTGGTGTCGGCAGCAGCAGCATCAGGAGAAAGGAACAGAATGGCGTAATAACAGAATCTGGAGTTGGCAGCAGCATGTGGAAGCCACAGAGTATCACAATGGCAAAGTGTGGAGGTGACAGCAGCATGAGTAGGCCACAGAGTAGCACAATGACAGAGTCTGGAGGTAGCTGCAGCATCTGGAGGAAGCCCCAGAGTGGCACAATGAAAGACTCTGAAGTTGGCTACAGCATGAGACAGCCACAGAATCGCACAATGACAGAGTATGGAGGTGGCAGCAGCATAAGTAGGCCACAGAGTGTGACAATGACAGAGTCTGGAGGTGTCAGCAGCATCAGGAGGAGACCACAGAGTGGCACCATGACAGAGTCTAGAGTTAGCAGCAGCAAAAGTAGGCCACCGAGTGGCACAAGGACAGAGCTTGGAGGTGGCAGCATCATCAGGAGGAGGCCACAGAGTGGCACAATGCCAGAGTATTGAAACTGAAGCAACATGAGTAGGCCACAGAGGGGCACAATTACAGAGTGTGGAGGTGACAGCAGCATGAGTAGGCCACAGAGTGGCACAATTACAGAGTCTGGAAGTGGCAGTAGCATGTGGAAGCCACAGAATGGCACAATGACTGAGTGTGTTAGAAGTCCACAGCATTAGTAGGCCACAGAGTGGCAAAATTTCAGAATCTGGTTGTGTCGGCAGCAGCAGCTTCAGGAGGAGGCCACAGTATGGCACACTGACAGAGTTAGGGATGAGCGAACTTTGTGTGTCAAGTTTGGCGTACAAGGTTCGGGTTATCTAAGAATTCTTTCATGGATTCCGCTATCACGGACCACATAAGTTAGTGTCCGTGGTAGTGGAATCCATAACGGAATTCTTAGATAATCTGAACCAGAACTTTGTACGCCGAACTTGAAACAAAAAATTCACTCAACACTAGACAGAGTGATGATCGACCAAGATACTTCTGGGGGAATCTGCCTGGCATTAACAGGCCTCTAGTAGCTACAGACAATGAGAAGACAAAGCGTCAAGTTAGCATTGAGCCTGGAAGAGTCTCGAATATCATCAAGATACGTCACTAAAGATTTTACCGCATATAACCACAGCGCTGATGACTGAATGAATTTTGTTTTTCGACCGAAACACTTCAATAAAGATTTTACCACATATAACTGCAGCGCTGAATGCTGAATATGATTAGTTTTTCACCGAAATACATCACAAAGGATTTCACCACATATTACTACAGCGCTGAACGCTGAATAAAATTAGTTTTTCTGCCAAAATACGTTAATAAATATTTTACCACATATTAATACAGCGCTGAACGCTGAATAAAATTTGTTTTTCTACCAAAATACGTCAATAAAGATTTTACCACATATTAATACAGCGCTGAATGCTGATTATAATTTGTTTTTCCACTGAAATAAGTCACAAAAGATTTTACCGCCTATTACTACAGAGCTGAACGCTGAATAAAATTTGTTTTTCCACCAAAATACGTTACAAAAGATTTTACCACATATTAATACAGCACTGAACGCTGAATAAAATTAGCTTTTCCACCAAAATACTTCAATAAAGATTTTACCACATATTACTACAGCGCTGAACGCTGAATAACATTTGTTTTTCCACCAAAATGCATCAATAAAGATTTCACCACATATAACGAAGCATGGAGATGGAGAGGGCTTCTACACACCACATATAACTGCAGCTCTGAATGCTGAATAAATTTTGTTTTTGACTGAAATACGTCACTAAAGGTTTTGCTACATATACCTGCAACAGTAAACGCTTAATATATTTTCCTTTTCTACCGACATACGTCACTAAAGCTTTTAGCACGTATAACTGCAGCGCTGAACGCTGAATAAAATTTGTTTTTCCACAGAAATATGTTTACAAACAGATTTTGCCACATATTAATACAGCGCTGAACGCTGAATAACATTAGTTTTTCCACCGAAGTAAGTCACAAAAGATTTTACCGCATATTACTACAACGCTGAACGCTAAATAAAATTTGCTTTTCCACTAAAATACTTCAATAAAGATTTTACCACATATAACTGCAGAATTGAACGCTGAATACAATTTGTTTTTACACCAAAATAAGTTAAACCAACTGAAAGGTGGCATGAAACAGGATGTGCTCAACCCAAAAATGCAGTTGTGCATATATATACAGGGGAGCAGATCCTGCACTTGTGGCCTGTTGCTAATGGCGATCCCCAGCAAAAATGCATACGGTGGAGGATGCCCGCAGCGGACCATAAGTACCACAATAGACATCCTACACAAGATGGCAATTGTGTGGATGTAATAAGTAATATAACAATATAGCAATGCCAAATGACAAAACAGGTGCACATTGCGATCTTACTAAGCCCTCAAACTGATGTTAAAATTGAGAGATTAGTCAACATGTCCTGCAGTGGAGGACATGTCTTAAGACCGAGTACCATGCCAAAGTTTTTCAAGTAGCTCGGGACCTAACACTCACCTACCTGTGCCAAATGGGCAATACCAGGGGCCAGTGGGCAAAATTACAGGAATGTATTAGGCCGACTCGCAGCAGACTCCTCAGGAACCTCCAGCATGTAACCATGCCTGCAATGGGAGGAGGGAGAAAGCTGTGAGCCCCACCCAAGACTGGCTGATATGGCCCAGGCCTCACAGGTGCACCTAAATATAGCCTGTGGATGGAAAACAGGCTACATTTACATGGGAGTTTATACTCCTCTAAAGAATTATATATACACAAACCAACTGAAAGGTGGCATGAAGCAGGATGTGCTCCACCCAAAAATGCAGTTGTGCATATATATACAGGGGAGCAGATCCTGCACTTGTGGCCTGTTGCTAATGGCGATCCCCAGCAAAAATGCATACGGTGGAGGATGCCTGCAGCGGACCACAAGTACCACAATAGACATCCTACACAAGATGGCAATTGTGTGGATGTAATAAGTAATATAACAATATAGCAATGCCAAATGACAAAACAGGTGCACACTGCGGTCTTACTAAGCCCTCAAACTGATGTTAAAATTGAGAGATTAGTCAACATATCCTGCAGTGGAGGACATGTCTTAAGCTCGAGCACCACGCCAAGGGCCATATCAGCCAGTCTTGGGTGGGGCTAACAGCTTTCTCCCTCCTCCCATTGCAGGCATGGTTACATGCTGGAGGTTACGGAGGAGTCTGCTACGAGTCGGCCTAATACATTCCTGTAATTTTGCCCACTGGCCCCTGGTATTGCCCATATGGCACAGGTAGGTGAGTGTTAGGTCCCGAGCTACTTGAGAAACCTTGGGGTGGTGCTCGGGCTTAAGACATGTCCTCCACTGCAGGACATGTTGACTAATCTCTCAATTTTAACATCAGTTTGAGGTCTTAGTAAGACCGCAGTGTGCACCTGTTTTGTCATTTGGCATTGCTATATTGTCACCAAAATAAGTCACAAAAGATTTTATCACATATTACTACAGCGCTGAACGCTGAATAAAAATTTTTTCCACCAAAATCCGTCAATAAAGATTTCACCACATATAACAGAGCATGGAGATGGAGAGGGCTTCTAGACACCACATATAACTGCAGCGCTGAATGCTAAATAAATTTTGTTTTTTGACCGAAATACATCACAAAAGATTTTACCACATATAACTGCAGCGCTGAATGCTTAATAAAAAAAAATTTCAACCAAAATACGTCACAAATGGTTTTACCGCATATAACTACAGCGCTGAACGCTGAATAAAATTAGTTTTTTGATTGAAATGAGCACGGAGATGGAGGGGGTCTTCAGATTCCCCCCGCACTATACGAACGTCACAGAAATGAACCGCTGCTCCCGACAGCAGCTCCTGGAAAGGCCAGGGAGTGTCCCGGTCATCCGGTATCTATTCGCTCTGCTGGAAGATTACTTCTAAAGTGTATAGAAGCCACACGGGGCCCCCACGCTGCAGATTTATCATGGAGACATCATGGAGATTTTACCGCATATAACTACAGAGCTGAACGCTGAATAAAATTTGTATTTCGACCGCAATACATCAATAAAGATTTTACTACATATAACTGCAGCGCTGAATGCTGAATAAAATTTGTTTTTCGACCAAAATGCATCACAAGTCATTTTACTGCATATAACTACAAATTTGTTTTTCGACCGAAATACTTCACTAAAGGTTTTGCCACATATACCTGCAACAGTGAACGCTGAATAAATTTTGTTTTTCTACCTAAATACGTCACTAAAGGTTTTAGCACATATAACTGCAGCGCTGAACGCTGAATAAAATTTGTTTTTCTACCGAAATATGTCACTAAAGATTTTACCACATATAACTGCAAAGGTGAACGCTGAATATATTTTGTTTCTGTACTGAAATAATAACTGCGGAAGTGAAATGCGTATATATTTTTCGGTTTGTACTGAAATAGGCCACTAAACTCTTTCACCACAAAAAAAACAGTGAAGTGCGTATATTTTTACTTTATGGATTGAAATTGGACACTGAACGCTTTCACCACATATAACTGCAGAAGTGAACTGAAAATATATTTTTCTTTTTGTACTGAAATAGGCCAGTAAACGCTTTTACCAGAAATAAATGCACCAGTGAAGTGCGTATATATTTTTCTTTCTGTTCTGATATAGGCCACTAAACGCTTTCAACACATATAACTGCAGAAGGGAACTGAAAATATATTTTCTTTTTGTACGGAAATAGGCCACTAAACGCTTTTGCCACAAATAAATGCACCAGTGAAGTGCGTTTATAATTTTTTCTGTACTGAAATAGGCCACTAAACGCCTTTGTCACAAATAACTGCACCAGTTAAATGCGTATCTTTTTTCTTTCTGTACGGACTTTCTAACTGCAGAAGTGAACTTCGTATATATATTTTTTTCTACTAAAATATGCCACTAAACGCTTTCCCCACATATAACTGCAGAAGTGAACTGTGTATATATTTTTCTTTTCCCACAGATATAAGCCACTAAAGGCTTTCCACATAGCACTTGCACAAAACAATAGCTGATCTCAGGGAGACCAGCTACAAAAAACACCGCGGAGCCTCATTTAAGAGTCTCAACACAGCAATCCGAAGTGCAAAGCTCCCTGGGAAACAGTAATATGCAAAATAAATGTGGAGCCCCAGTTATGGGTCTACAACACAATGAAAGCCAGATATCCCTCAAAGGAAGGAAAACCAAGCAAAGGGGTGTCTCCATTACAGATATCACTAAATCCACCATATCAAGTGGCCCCTATGTCAAGATCCCGCTTTTTTATAAGCTTTAAGGATGTAACGGGGAAAACCTAAGCTAGTTATCCATCCACAGACAGCTGTTTCGGGGTGTTGCCCCTCATCAGTGCGGAGTAGGATTCTGGCTAACCGGGAGCAATGCCTAGGAGACTACTCAAACAAAACAATAGCTGATCTCAGGGAGACCAGCTACAAAACACACCGCGGAGCCTCATTTAAGAGTCTCAACACAGCAATCGCACCCCAAAAACAAATTGCTGGAATGACAGAGCTGTACAACATCAATGTGGATCCCCAATTTATTTTTTCATACACTAGTACATTGCTTTTCTAGCACTGTCCCTAGTGACTTCTGACGTCACTCCCTGCACTAAGATGCTGTAAAATGATTCCTCCCTATCCTTTACCTGCACTTATAAGTCCTTTTTTCTGTGTTTTTTTCACAATGAGGTTTTTCCAATTGCTGTCCCTAGCTCCTTCTCACGTCCGTCCGTTCCTGCACTCATAACGCTGGAAACTGTCTGATTCTAAGATGGCCACCGTATTTATAGGGCTGTGACATCACAGGGCTGACTGGCTGCTGATTGGCTGCATCATGCATGTCAGTTTGGGTGATGCCGCCTTCCTATGCTTCCTTTCTCCATGTCCTCACACATGCAGCAGCCATTTTAGGAAAAATATGATTTGTTACCACGAAGCTCGAGGAAATTTGCATTCATTGTGAATTGAATTTTTCCTGAAATGCGGATCGAATTTCACTCATCTCTAGTTATTGCTTTATGGTCACTATTTCCCAGGTGTCCCCCAACCTTCACATCTGTTGTTCTGTCAGGTCTATTGATTAATACTAAGTCTAGTGTGGCCGTCACTCTAGTCAGGTCCTGAACCAGTTGGGAAAGGTAATTGTCTTTGGTTATTGCCAATGACCTATTTCCGTTATGAGATGTATAGGTTTCAGTTTCCCAGTCTATATCTGGGTAGTTGAAGTCCCCCATAATAACAACCTCATTATGATTTTCTGCCTCGTCTATATCTTTTAGAAGTAGATTTTCTGTGGACTCTGGTATATAAGGTGGCTCCCATTAGTATTTCATTTTATATTTTTCCTCTATGTATTTTTACCCACAGCGACACATGCTCATGTCCTTCACTTATATCTTCCTGCAGTGTGGGCTTTAGACAGGACTTTATATAAAGGCAAACTCCTCCCCCTCTCCGGTTTTGACGATTCTTTCTAAACAGACTGTAACCCTGTCGTTAACTGCACAGTCCGAGCTATCATCCAGCCATGTCTCAGTTATTCCCACTATGTCATAATCCTACTCACACATCACTAATTCCAGTTCACCAGTTTTCGTAGTCAGGCTTCTGACATTAGTATACATACAATTGAGAGGTTTATGTATATTTTTTATCCTACACCTTTCCTTAAAAACTGTTCTAGTCCCTCCTTCCATTCCTCCCCAGTTTCATTACCTCGCCCCAGGTCTCTATCTGCACTATCTTCCCTTCCTACGCAATTACCCTCCCCCCAGGTCCTCCAACCTTCTAGCCATTTTCTGCTTCTCCCCTAAAACAGCTGCCCCTTCCCCATTGAGGTGCAGCCCATCCTTACAACAGAGAAGTTGGCCCGGTCTCCAGGAACCCAAACCCCATCTTCGTACACCAGTTCTTGAGTCACTTGTTAACCTCCCTAATCTCTCTCTGCCTTTCTTGTGTGGTACAGGTAGTATTTCGTAAAACACTACCTTTGAGGTCCTTGCTCTAAGCTTGTGACCTAAATTCCTACAATAATTTTTAAGGATGCTCCACCTACCCTTAACTTTGTCATTGGTACCGATATGGACCATGACTGCTGGGTCTACTCCAGCCCCCCCCCCCCCCCAGTATTCTGTCAACCTGATCCACGATGTGTCGAACTCGAGCGCCAGGAAGACAACACACTGTTAGACGATCCCGATCTTTGTGACAGATCGCCCTATCTGTACCCCTAATAATTGAGTATCCCACTACCAGTACCTGTCTGGCCTGCCCTGCTCTTCCGGTCCCCTGCTTACTGGAGTTGCCATTCTCCTACTGGCAGAGAAAGTGTCCGGCTGCAGCAGTGATCTCCCTGAACTGACATCCCCCCGTCTGTTAACCTTGAAAACTTGTTGGGGTGTGTCAGATCAGGGCCAGCCTCCCTGGCACTCTTCCCTCTACCCCGCATTCTGTTACCCAGCTAGCTACCTCACTTTCCTAAGCCTCCATGCTACCATCCTCCTCCACATCTACCCCATAGAGTACCTGCACAGTGAGTAGCAAACTCTGTTCCAAATTGCCAACACTTAGTGTTGAAAGTCGCCAGGTTAGATACATGATGTGCAATTCCAAACGGGCAATTTGCTCATATTTTGAACAAAGATATGCACCCTCAAATGGCTGTTCCAGGACTGGATGCATTAGACAAGATGTGCACTGGACTGCTCTGTCAATAATGGAACACATACTAAATGGGCATTAGTGCTGTGATAAGAAACTGATTTACTTTAGTCCCCTCCTAAAGTCCCTGAATCTGAAGTCACATAATCTAAAGTCACACACTTAATACAAACACACACTGGAAATCAAACACGTTAACGCTCAAAAACTCTCGTTGTTTGCCTGCTTGTATAAGTGCAGCTCCCAACCAGCTTTAAACCAGAATGCTTTTTTCCTCTGGATTCAAAGGAGTGAGCTGCCCCCAAGACTGGCTATTTAACTTCTCCTAATTATATAGGCATACTCTAATTACTCACCTGTGCAACACCCTGGAGAAGAATTTATACATTTGATAAAACATCTGTTGGGCCAAGGTGCTCACTACACCCCTTTATAAACATTAGGATCTTAGAGGTGTAGTTTCCAAAATGGGGTCACTTTTGGAGTCAAGTTTGCACTGTAAAAGTGCCTCAGAGGCAATTGGAGGGTTAATTGATTTTCTAGTTGTGTGACAGGTACTTTCACTTTTACTTTGTGCAGCTCTCTCATCTAATAAACCTTATCTCTAAATCCTGAGAGGTCATAAACACTTATTTAAGCCAAATTCTTACTGGTAAGATAAGAACTGTGCTATAATGAGTTTTTAGGAGGTCAGGGAGCAGAGATAAGGAGTCTATCAGCTCCTAGTCTGATAGAAAAGACAGAAAATCCAAAGGGTGCTACTAGTGCATCTCATCTATCTACAGAAAAAATGACTACATATTTTTTAATAGACCAATAGGACTCCAATTTTTAATAGACCATATTTTTAAAGACCAATTAAAAAAAAATTTTAAGCTCACAATGAGTACAATGCAATCATAATTAAAAATTGCCTCCGAAGATGTACATAGCCTTTAAATGCTACATAGTACCTGACAATTATTATAGTGAAATCTGCCCTTCTAATACCATTTGGCACTTCTTTTGAGCCCTGCCGTGTTCCCATACAGCAGTTTATGAACACATCTCAATCAGGGTAATAAATATTGAGGTTTATTTGGTCAGTTTTGAATAATTTGAGGGGTATAGTTTCTAAAATGGGGTAATTTATGTAATCTTTTATGTAAGCCCCATAAAAGGACTTCATAACTGAATTCGTCCTTTAAAAAGTTGGTTTTGGAAATTTCTTGAAAATCTAAAAAAATTGCTTCTAAAGTTCTAAATCTTCTAACGTCCAAAAAAATAAAATTACATTCAAAATAATGCAAACATAAAGTAGAAATATGGTGAATGTTAAGTAATAACTATTTTATGAGGCTTAACTTTCCGTCCTAAAAGCAGAAAAATTCAAACTTACAAAATTGCAAACTTTTCAAAATGTTTGTTGTTTTTGATTTTTTTTTATCTATAAAGGTAAAATACATTGACTTCAATTTGCCACTGATATGAAGTATGATGTGTCATGAAATAACATTTGCTTGGATAAGTGAAAGCATTTTAAAGTTATTACCACTAGGGTTGAGCGAACCCGAACATTACGGTTTTTCACACCCGAACCAGAACATTTCCGTAAAAGTTCGGGTCCTCCCCGTTTTTTGAAAGGCTGCAGGGCCGCCAATCAACAAGCGTTTCACTACTTTGCCTTAAGAAGCCATCACAGCCATGCCTACTATTGGCATGGCTATGATTGGCTAAGTGCAGCATGTTACCCAGCCTCTATTTAAACTGGAGTTATGCAGCACCGCATGTCACTCTGCTGCTCTTAGTGTAGGGACAGTCTGCTGCTGGTGCTCTCAGGGAGAGATTAGGGAAGAAATACTTGGTGGTGCACTGCTAACTCTTCAAACTACAGCAATAATTGAGGGTGCTATGATACATATTTGTACCTACCCCTGGGCCCAGTGATACTGCAAAATAATTTTTAATCAATCTGTTACTGAGGTGGGGTTTGGCGGCCATTTTAGCAACTGCAGTGTCCTTGGAACTTCATGTGACCTGCATGTGTGCCAACCTGCCAGGGACATCAATCTAATTATTTTTTGGTAGCTCAGTGGAGGAAAAATTTCTTTTTTCTGGCAGGTCAAGTCCCCCTACATTACCTATTTTATAATTTTGGGGTGACATAGTGCATTTCTGTAGTTGCTGTAATAAACCTGTACTGTCGTACCACAGAGCACATTTGCATACACTGCTGAAAAACCTATTTTAAAATTTTGCGGTGACAGTGCATTTTTGTGGTTGCTGTAATAAACCCCTACTGTCGTACCACAGAGCACATTTGCATACACCGCTGAAAAACCTATTTTACAATTTTGCAGTTAAAAAACTGAATTTCTGTAGTTGGGTTAATAAACCCGAAATGTTGTGCCACAGTGCACGTTTGCATACAACGCTGAAAAACCTGTTTTATAATTTTTGGGGTGACATACTGCATTTCTGTAGTTTGTTTTAATAAACAATGGTTTTGTGCTACATAGCAGATTTAAGGCCTACGCTGTATTTCAGTAATTTTAAGTAACCTGTGGGACTCTGCATTTACATAGTTGGTTGCAAAACCACCTGTTTTGTGGTAGATAGCACATTTGCAGTGTACACTGCATTTCTGACAGTAAAATTAAACCGTTAAACTCGGCTGTTACATTGTTGATTTGAAAAATAAAATTTTTGTTTAAGGTGAAGTAATTGTATTGAATTGCTCCTCTACACTGTTGTGTGACCTAAATAAATTTATTCTGTTTATGACACTGGCACTGCCTTACTATTAGTGAACTTAATTGTTGACTTTTGGCAGTTAAATTGACACCTGAGATAAGCAATCTGTTAGTTTGGTGGGTGAACGCAAATAATGAGAAGAACATCAAATAAGGGACGTGGACATAGTCGTGGTGGTGTTGGTAGAGCTCCTGTTGATGTGAGAGGATGTGGCCATTCTGTGCCAGCTACAGGTCCAAGTGAAACACCTTCTTCAGGTGCGAGTAGGCGAGAGAACCTGCATCGTTATTTGGTAGGCCCGAATGCCGCTCTACGGATGGTGAAGCCAGAACATGTACAGGCGATAGTAGATTGGGTGGCTGACAGTGGCGCCAGTTCCTTTACAGTATCTCCCACCCAGTCCTCTGCAGAAAGCTCAGAGATGGCACCTCCAGCCCATGCCCATCAGTCTTTCACTTCACCCCCTTGCAAAGCAGCCAAGCAGCCTGAGCTCCAAGTCATGCAGCAGACTCTTATGCTTTTTGATGAATCTGCTGAGAGGGTTTCCCCGTGCCATCCACATAGCCCTGCCCCAGAGGTGGAAGACATTAAATGCACTGATGCCCAACCACTAATGTTGCAGGATGAGGACATGGGAATACAACCGCAGCATGTCTCTGATGACGAAACACAGGTGCCAAATGCTGCGGATTTATGCAGTGTGTAGACCGACGAGGAGGGCTGGGGTCAAGAATGGGTGGAAGATGATGTTGAGGACAATGAGGTCCTAGACCCCGACTAGACTCAAGTTCATGCTAGTGACGTGTGCAGTTCTGAGGAAGAGGCGGTGTTCACACAGAGGCAACAGCACAGCAAAAGAGGTAGCAGGCTGCAAAAGCGGAGCGGCCTACCCCGAGACAGTACGCCTGCTATTGACCACAACACCCAGGGACCTAGCACACCAAAGCCAGCTCCAAGGAGTTCATTGGCATGGCAGTTCTTCAGACAATGTCCTGGCGATAAGACAAGAGTGGTTTGCATGTTGTGCCATCAGAGCCTGAAGCGAAGCATAAACATTCTAAACCTGAGCACAACCTGCATGACCAGGCATCTACATGACAAGCTCGAACTGTAGTGGAGTAAACACCTTAAAAACCAAGAAAGGTCTCTGGCTCCTCCTGCTTCTTCTTCTGCTGCTGTTTCTGTCTCTTCCTCCACCTCTGGAGTCACAGTGGCACCTGCCACCCAGCAAACAGAGGAAACCACCACCTCCGTCATCATCACCAAGCATCCACCGTGTCACACACAAGCGTTCAGCTGTCCTTCTCCCAAACACTGGAGAGAAAGAGAAAATACCCACCTACCCACCCTTGATCTCTGGTCCTGAATGCCAGCATTTCAAAATTACTTGCCTTTGTAATGCTGTCATTCCATCTGGTGGAGATGGACTGTTTTAAAAAGCTGATGGCGGTGGCCATCCCGCAGTACATCATTCCCAGCTGCCACTACTTTTCCAGGCGAGTCATCCCTTCCCTGCACAACCAAGTGGAGGATAAAATCAAGTGTGCACTGCGCAACGCCATCTGTGGCGAGGTCCACATAAGCACAGATACATGGACCAGTAAGCACGGGCAGGGACGCTATATCTCACTAACTGCACACTGGGTAAATGTAGTGGTGGAGGCGGATAGTGGTTTGGCGCCTGTCCTTTCACCACTGAGGATCGCAGGGCATTATTATTTGCCTCCTGTTGCCTCCTCCTCCTACTCCGCTTCCTCCTCCTCCTCTTCTACCACCTCCTTATCCAGTCAGCGAAAGACCTTCAACACCAACTTCAGCATAGCTAGGGGTAAACCGCAGCAGGCAATTTTAAAACTCATATGTTTGGGGGACAAACCCCACACCGCACAGGAACTGTGGAGGGGCATAGCAGAACAGACCGATGAGTGGTTGCTGCCAGTGAGCCCCAAGCACGGCCTGGTGGTGTGCGATAATGGGCGAAATCTCATAGCAGCTCTGGAACTAGCCGGTTTGATGCACATCACTTGCCTGGCGCAGGTGTTGAATTTGGTGTTGCAGAAATTCCTTAAAAACTACCCAGACATGTCATAGCTTCTGCAGAAAGTGCAGTCCATCTGTTCACGCTTTCGGCGTTCTCACCCTGCTGCTGCTCGCCTGTCTGCGCTGCAGCGTAACTTCGGCCTTCCCGTACACCACCTCATATGCGACGTGCCCACCACGTGAAACTCCACCTTGCATATGCTGGAGGGACTGTGCGAGCAGCAGCAGGCGATGATGAAGTTTCAGCTGCAGCACGCATGGGTCAGTCGCTCTGAGGAACCGCACCACCACCACCAATGAGTGGAGCTCCAGGCGAGACTTGTGTGCCTTGTTGCGGTGTTTCGAGTTCTCAACCAACATGGCCAGTGCCGATTATGCCGTTCTTAGCGTTACAATACTACTTCTATGTCTCCTTTAAAAAACACTTAGGGCGATGATGGAGGAGGATGTGGCACCGGAGGAAGAGGGGGCATTTCACAGGGTTTCAGGCCAGTCATTCAGAAGTGGCTCAGAGGGTGGTTTCCTGCACCAGCAGAGGCCAGGTACACATGTGGCCAACCAGGGTACAGTTCTGGAGGACGAGGAGGAAGAGGATGAGGTAGAGGAGGAGGAACAGGGTTCACAGCAGGGTGGCACCCAAAGCAGCTCATGGCCATCAGTGGAGTATGGCTGGGGGAATACGGAGGACACAGACGATACACCACCTACAGAGGACAGCTTATCCTTACCTCTGGGCAGCCTGGCACACATGTGCGACTACATGCTGCAGTGCCTGGGCAACGCAGAGTTGCCCACATTTTAACTTGTGCTGACTACTGGTTTGCCACACTGCTGGATCCCCATTACAAAGACAATGTGCCGTCCTTAATTCCCTCACTGGAGCGTGATAGGAAGATGTGCAACTACAAGCGCACGCTGGTAGAAGTGCTCCTGAAGGCATTCCCAACTGACACTGGGGAACAAGTGGAAGCACAAGGCGAAGGCAGAGGAGGAGGAGGAAGAGGTCGCCAACACAGCTGGGTCACGGCGAGCACCTCACAAGTCAGAGTTAGCATGGCCGACATGTGGAAAAGCTTTGTCACCATGCCACAGCAACCGGCACCCCCAGCTGATATGGAAGGTCTTAGCAGGAGGTAGCATTTGAACAACGAGCCTACACATACTGACTGATGGTTCTGCCACATTCAACTTATAGGTCTTCAAATTGTCCACATAGCCTGAGCTTGCCCTTTATGCCTTGGAGGTGTTGGACTGCCCTGCAGCCAGTGTATTGTCTAAATGTATATTTAGCACAGCAGGGGGCATCATTACAGACAAACGCAGCTGCCTGTCCACAGCAAACGTGGACAAGCTCACGTTCATTAAAATGAACCAGGCTTAGATCCCACAAGACTTGTCTGTACCTTGTGCAGAATAGACATTTATACCCGCATCGACCATACATTCTTGTACTCAAGTGCCCTTATTCTTTGATTTTTTATTTTATTTGTCCCATTATTTTGGGGGCTACCAAAAATAAAAAAAATAAACATTGTTAGCTGGCTACCTCCTCCATCGCCGCTTCAACCTACAACACCACATTCACCGCTTCCTCAACCTCCGACTCCACATCCACCTCCTCCTCCGAGTTGCAGGTTAGTAATTTTTTATTTTATTTATTTTATTTTAAGTTATTTCCCTATCCACATTTGTTTGCAGAGCACTTACCATGCTCTTAAGCACATTTTGCTGCCTTTTGTAGTCCTCTAGCCCTTTCCATTACATTTTTAGCGCCATTTTAGTGCCCAAAAGTTCGGGTCCCCATTGCCTTTAATGGGGTTCGGGGTCAAGTTCAGGTTAAGTTCGGATCCCGAACCAGAACTTTATTGTAAAGTTCGGCCGAACCCGTCAAACTCGAACTTCCAGGTGTTCGCTCAACTCTAATTACCACACAAAGTGACACGTCAGATTTGCAAAAATAGTCAAGGTCAGAAAGATGAGGGTTTAAACCTGTGCATCATAATATGTGATCAAAGTATTATTTCATCAAGGCCTAAATTAAATTATAATTCCTCTAGAACCTACAATGTATTTAGGAACAAAGCCCAGAAAAAGACCCTGTTTTATTGGCTGCCCATGCCTGCTACTGGTCCACTCATCCTGTAAGAAAACACAACTGATCTGCTCATTGGTCCATTTGCATTTATGGTCTGGCAGTCCAGACCTGCCAGGCCTTCCCTCTTTCTTCTTATGGGCCCAGTCCCTAGAGTTGGGGCATCTTATTCTCACAGGTCACAGCCTGCTTCCTGCCAGCACTCTTTTGCTGCCCATAGGGTGCACACTCACTTCCTCAATCCCCTGCGGTATTTTAGGCACTTTCCCCTTTGGGAAGGTGCCTGAAAAATAGGTTGTTTGTATCCTGCAAAGGTATGTTGTTCTGTTGTCTACCTATGTACCTATTCTGACTGTATCCTGGATTCTGACTCTCTGCTGCCAAATTTGTGCCTGAACTCCATATTGACCCTCCACTGCCTGCCATTATCTCTGACTATTTATCATATTACACATACTCAGGCTGCCCTGAACTCTGCCTGTCCCTGGCTATGATTTTTCCTGACTCTTCGGTGCCCTGCCCAGGTGTCTCTGACCCCTATGGGTTAGCTGTTAATCATGCAGACACTACTCCAGGTAGGTGCCTGGTGGTTTTCCTGCAGTGCAGTCTAGAACTCTGCACAGCGGTTAAAAGGGGAAAACCATCGGATGGCCAGAATAACTTCCTTAGGAGTAGCCCAAAGTCAAAGCTGTTTCAAATCTGTTGATTGGCATAGTGATTCCACACACATAGCCATAACACACTTCTATCTTGTCTCAGCATAGTTGGAGTTCAAATTTAGTTTGTCTTATATAAATATTCCACATATATATGTAGCCACTGTTATTTTGACATGCTTTATACATGGCTCCCAAGTTTTGAAAATCGCAAAAAGGGACAATATGTGAAGCGCACATCACGGCAGTTTTATTCATATTAGGCCACACCTCTAACTCCGCCCAAAGCATAATAACAAACTCTGTCATAACTGCAGCAGCTGGGGATCTGTTAGGTGAGTATTAGTTCCTTTATTTTTGTACAGCATGTGGAAACCCTGGGACAATTTATGCACAAAAATGAACATAAATCATCAGATTATAGATATTTTAAGGTACAAATTTCACCAAACTATTAGGTTATGGTCTAATAGACATGTAGAAACCATACAGACACTTTAGTAAGGGGCTATTTAGTACTGTAAATGTATTATTGCACTTTTATGTATTAATTCCCCAGGTCAAAAAGAGGGACATTTAGGGATCAAAGAAAGACAGAGGGAATTGGGTCAAAAAGAGGGACACTTGGGAGGTATGTGTATGTGTTATCGCAACAAAAACACATTACAATAATACAGCAAACTGTGTTAAAGTGACCATCCTGGTGCAACTGTGTCAAAATAATTCTGGCTACATCTGTATCTCGTATATATCTATATTCTACTGTCTTCATGGATATTTGGTTTGCAGTGGCATGTTTATGATTTCTGTGATAATATGCATCCCTAATTCCCTATACCCTGTAACTTATTGTCCCACACACATTACTGTTTTGTCAGCTGAACCCACAGTTTAAGGCCTCATTCACACGTCTGCAAGTGTTTTGCGGATCCACAGATCCATAAAACACAGACATCGGCGATGTGCGTTCCGCAATTTGCGGACCGCACATCGCCAGCACTATATAGAAAATGCCTTTTCTTGTCCGGACATGTTCTATTTTTTTGCGGAACGGAAGTACGGACCCGGAAGTGCGGATCCGCAATTTCGTGTCCAGGTGGGACATAGCGTGTCCCCATAGGAATGAATGGGGCGCAATTCCGTTCCACAAAATGCGGAAAAGAATTGCATACGTGTGAATGGGGCCTAAATTGGCAAAAAGTTTTTCAATTAAGGAGAAGAGAATGGGAGTGTAGATTTCCCAGGTGCTTTTGTCCATTAAATAAAGGCCCACCAAACCAAGAAAGGCTTTGTATTGTGAACCATGACTCTGCATGCAAACAACTTTCAAAAGACTTTAGAAGATGTTACAGATGTATGAAACTGGAAAAAGGCTACCAAACAATTGTTAAAGATCTGGCTGTATATATTGCCACAGTTAGATAAATTATCTGCAAATGGAAAATTGTTGCTAAATAATTGTTGTCACTTTCACTAGGAGCTGTGGCGTACTGCCAATATAGACAGACCACGCAGCTGCTATGGGGCCCGTGGCACAGGGGGGCGCGGAGCACATGGAACGCCCACCCCCTACTCATATGTGACACGTCTACTCTGCCAGTTTATTCATAATTTACTCCACACTGTTCCCTTCCTAACTTGCTATGCTTAGTGTTGAGCGCGAATATTCGAAAAGCAAATTTTTTTAACGAATATCGTCACTTCACAAATTAGCGAATATTGCGAATATAGCGCTATATATTCGCTATTTCGAATATATATATATTTTTTTAAGTTGTTAATCCTTGTTGCTCTCTGGTTGTCTTGCCACTTCCCAAAAGCTGTTCTTACCTGTCCAGAGTATTCTTGGCTCCCTGCCGCTCCAGTCAATGCCCGTTGCCGCTTCTGCTAACTTCCTGTGTGCATGGGAACACCTCCATGCTGAAATGTACTGTCGGATGTGAGAATCACGATCTCACAAATGTGACTAAGTTGTAATCGCAATGCGATGAATATAACCTAAATTACTCGCATTGTGAATTCAACTTAGAGCTGGGATCCTAATGGTTGTATTCTCAATCTTCGTTATATTCTAGCAAGCCAATCATTAGGAACCCAATTGTAAGTTGAATTCATAAAGCGAGTATATGTTCGCATTGCAAAATCAACTTAGAGCTGAGTTCCTAATGGTTGTTGCTAGAATATACAGAAGATAGAGAATATAGTTCTATTCGTGAATTCGTGATATTCGTCATCTTCGTTATATTCTAGCAATACAACCATTAGGAACTTAGCTCTAAGATCAATTCGCAATGCAATTATATGTTCGCTTCGCGAATGAAACTTAGAGCTGAGTTCCTAATGGTTGTTGCTAAAATATAACGAAGATTGAGAATATAGTGCCATATTCGTGATATTCGTTATACTCTAGCAATACAACAATTAGGAACCCAGCTTTAAGTTGAATTCACAATGCGAGTATATGTTTGCATTGATAATTAAACTTAGAGCTGGGATCCTAATGGTTGTATTCTCAATCTTCGTTATATTCTAGCAAGCCAATCATTAGGAACCCAATTGTAAGTTGAATTCATAAAGCGAGTATATGTTCGCATTGCAAAATCAACTTAGAGCTGAGTTCCTAATGGTTGTTGCTAGAATATACAGAAGATAGAGAATATAGTTCTATTCGTGAATTCGTGATATTCGTCATCTTTGTTATATTCTAGCAATACAACCATTAGGAACTTAGCTCTAAGATCAATTCGCAATGCAATTATATGTTCGCTTCGCGAATGAAACTTAGAGCTGAGTTCCTAATGGTTGTTGCTAAAATATAACAAAGATTGAGAATATAGTGCTATATTTATGATATTCGTTATATTCGTCAATTCTAGCAATACAAGTTACAACCATTAGGAACTCAGCTCTAAGTTTTTTTTGCAATGCGAATATAAATTTGCGTAACATTCGTAATATATAGAATAATGACGAATATTTGATTTTGACGAATATATGACGAATATTCAGTCGAATATTCGCAAAATATCACAAAAAAGGGAATATAGCACCTCCCGCTCATCACTAGCTATGCTCAGTCAGGGCCCCCCCTCTGGCTGGCCCGCCCCCCTGTTATGTAGTTTCACTCTGTGTGGGACGGGCCAGGAGAGCACATGCCTTACACCCTTACGCCTCCTTCCATCCAGCAATGGGAGCAGATGTGCCTTGTAAATGTCTGAGGTAACTCCACTGTGGTGGCGGCGTTCTTTCTGGTCTCTTGTGGACAGTTCTTCATGTGGTGTTTGGGATTTTGATCCTCCATATTATGTGTAACGGCTGCTTAGCTGATTTGTGTGACATGATGTGATCTGCTCGGCTTTGCTGCTTGATGCGATTGTAGTAAATGCGTACAGAGCGCCCTCCTGTCTCCGCTGCTTGTGTCTGCTTTCTAGCGCTTGTCTGTCAACGGGTTACTCCACTTTTAAGGCAGTTTACTAAGCAATAAGATCTATTGAATACTTTGAATGAATGGCATGCCGCTATAGCAGCTGATAACCTCAGGGTCACCCTGCTTCTTGCCGGCTCACCGCTTCATGTTTTGTCCTCTCAGAAGTTCATTATTGTCTTTCTTTATTAACCATTAATGTTCTGGTATTTGCGGCCAGGCTACAGGCTTTCTGGCACATTTCTGAGCTTATTCGTTCTTGCAGTCTGCAAACAAAGGGTGCTGGGTCCAGAGTGTGGTTTATTATTGGACACCCGATTCCAACCACTCCCTGTCTGACCTGCTGTCTATGATCCAGGCACACTAAGCATCATCAGCAAGGAGTTAAAGAAGTTATCCAACCCCTATAATGCCTCTCAAAAGGCCTGGGCACCTTACTTACTTCACTCCCCAGCACCCACATCGCCCCTGATGCCCGCACAGCTGCCACTGCATACCCCCCCCATCACGTGGATGAAAACATCCAGCAATGTGGGGGGCAGTCAATAGCAGGCCACGATGGGAACAAGCCTCCCTAGCATTGTGGGTGATCTAGGGAGGCTCATTTCCGACAATGCATGCTATTGGTTGCTCCCTCCCACCGGGCATAAGTATTATCTGTATGCGATGCCCGGGCATTTTGGGGGCATAACAGGGGATTAGATAACCCCTTTAACCCTTAGGATACCAGAGTTTTTTTTCATTTTGTTTTTTTCCTATTTTCCTTGAGCCATACATTTTATTTTTTCCATTCACATAGCTTTATGAGGGCTTATTTTTTGCAGGACAAGTTGTACTTTAATATGGCTTTGAATGTAGTGGAAGCGGGCAAAAAAATTCAAAATGGGGTGGAATTGGCAAATGAGGCTTTGGCAGGGGAGGATCCAGGAACAGAGGTGGGATGGGCCAGGGGTGGGTAGTGGCGGAGTTAGGGTGCCCAATTCAGATTCTTGCTATGGGGCCCAATGATTTTTATGTACGCCCCTGCCTAGGAGTGTGCATCTAGTTAAGATCACTCCAAGGAAACAATAAATAATCCTAACAGAGGTTAAAAAGAACCCAGGGGAAACAGCAAAAGGTCTACAGAAGACATTAGATATGGGAAAAACCTCTGTTAATGTGTCCACAAATGGAATAAAAAAGGTCACAAATCAAGCTGCTGGTGTTAGAAGATAACAATTTGGGGGCCATCTCAAGTCTACCCAAGACCACTTGGATGATCCACAATGCTCCTGGGAAAATGTTCAAATGTCAGATGAGACAAAAATAGAATGTTTTAGCATAAATGCACAATGTCATGTTTTAATTAAAAAAAAAAACATTACACCCAACACCAAAAACAGGACTAATGATTTGATACATTATAGCAGTTTGTTGTGGAGCCTAGTAATTATTGACTGAAAGTCAAGTTGTAAAATTCTCATAAAATTATTGTAAACAGCCTTGTACTTTGTATGTGGTTTGTCATCTGTAGTAATGAGTCAACTTGTAGAAGTTTGGGTTCACTGGCATCGTCCGAACTTCAGGTCAAAGTTCGGGTTGGGACCCGAACCTTACCCAAACTTGACCCTGAATCCAATCCCCTTTGAAGTCAATGGGGACTCGAACTTTACTTTATTTTTTACCGTTATAACATGGTTATATTGGAAAATAACATAATACTTAAGACAGAATGCAAAAGGGACCTTTAGAGTCATTCCATTTTGCAATCCGTCATAATATAAGTCTATGGCAGCATAACGGATTCCTTATGCTGCCCATTGACTTCTACTGTAATGGAATACCTCTTAAAGGCTTCCGTTTTGCATTCTATTATAATCGAAGCCTATGGACAGCATAATGGATCCATATTATGTTATCTTCCAATATAACCAGGAAAAATTTGCCACAAATCCAAATTTCCTCGTGCTTTGTGGTAATGAAAAGTTATTTTTCTAAAATGGCTGCTGCACATGTTACAAAGTGAAAGTAAGAAGCCTGAGAAAGCGATATGACCCATAATGTCATGTAGCCAGCCAATCAGCAGATAGTCATTTCCTATGATGTCACAGCCCTATAAAAGCTCCATCCCACGCGATCTCTGCCATTTCCCTGTGATCTGAGCTTAAGAAAAGACATGAAATGTGCCTATGTGCAAGATATATTGTTTCATAAAGCTACTTATTGAAGAATATTGGATAGGGGAAGTGCAGGGAGAGGGCAGGGAGAGGGCAGGGAGAGGGCAGGGAGAGGGCAGGGAGAGGGCAGGGAGAGGGCAGGGAGAGGGCAGGGAGAGGGCAGGGAGAGGGCAGGGAGAGGGCAGGGAGAGGGCAGGGAGAGGGCAGGGAGATCGTAGGGAGAGTTTTCAGACACTATAGATAGAGCATAGGGAAAGCATAGGGAGACTGCAATGACAGTGAAGGTTAAGTGTAAACATCCGGTGCATCTTGTTGAACTGCTGCCACAATCCCAGTTAGTTTATACATAGAATTACTGTGCCTCAGATGGAAAGGCTGGTCAAATATATTGCTGCGTTTATTTTGTTGAACTGCTGCCCCAATCCCCGTTATTCTGTTGGTTTATACATAGAATGACTGTGCCTCAGTATTAAAGGGCAGTCTAATATATCACCATGTTTATCTTGTTGAACTGAAGCCACAATCCCTGTTAAACTATTTGTTTATACATATAATTACTGTGTCTGAGTATTAAAGGGAAGTCAAATATATCACCACATTTATCTTGTTAAACTGCTGCCACAATCCCAGTTAATCTGTTAATTTATGTAGAATTACTGGAACTCAGTATTAAAGGGTGGTCTAATATATTGCCATGTTTATCTTGTTGAATTGCAATCATATTCCAAGCTAATCTATTAGTTTATATATAGAATTACTGTGCCTCAGTATTAAAGGGTAGCTGGCACAAGTAGCAACAGAAGAAGGGGTGGTGATAGCAGCAGCAGAAGCAGCAAAAACAGGCAAGAGTTGCCACTGTCCAGCGTTTTTACCAACATTCCAGCTGTACTGGAATGGTTGACTTGCTCTTCAACATCTTCTTAAGTGACAACACATATACAAAGCCAGAAATTGGTGGGTTCCTCTGACACCATGCTAAGTTGGTGTGGCCCAGGAACTGCTTCTGTTCCCCCAACTGTCCTGAACCAGCCTCTTTCTTTTGCATCTCCTTCTACTAGTCAAGTAATGTATGCTGCCAACTCTGCTCCTCTTTTCAGCGAGGATGAGCTTTGGGAGGACAGTCAACTATCGATGATGATAGTCGCATGGGAGCACATTTTGCAAAAGGTCAGGGTAGTGTGCAAGAGACAGGTGAGGGTGACACAAGTGAGGACCATACAGATGTAGATGATCATGTAGTCAATTGCACGTGCGAGCCAGGTGAAGAGGGGGCATTGTCATTATCAGGGGGCGAGGGTGGCAGCCCATTTCAGAGAACTGATGGCTTGTGCCCACCTAAGATCCCAAGCCGACATTACTTGTCCAAAAAATCTGTACAAGTCCTGCACAAATACATTAACACAAGGTGGACCAATCCTTTCTGTGTCTGGAACAGTTTACGTCAGCACTGACGTATGGAGTTGTAACTATGTTTTGTCATGGAGCGACTATAGTCACTGTCACTGCCCCTCAGCACTCTGTCATGGGGCCCTATTGTCTCTGTTACTGCCACTGCTGTTGGACCCCCTCCCTACTCTCTTATGGGTTCACTATTGCCCATTTTACTGCCACTGCTGTTGCCCCCGTCCCCACTCTGTTAGAGGGTCACTATTGTCACTGTTTGTCTTTGTTGACATCACTGTTTATTTTTCTGTTCTTTTATCAGTCAGAGGAACAAAGAAAAAAAGGATCATGTATTTTGAGCATTCGTAAGGCCTCTTTCATTATTTGATCAGTATTTGTAAGCCAAAAGCAGGAGTGGGTTCAAGACACAAATGAGATGCAAATATTTCCTTTACATTTGATCTCTGTTTTGAACCCACTCCTGTTTTTGGCTTACAAATACTGAACAAATACTGATGCAAAATACTGACCAAATACTGACCGTATAAAAGAGGCCATTAAAGTTCTGCATGCAGGATTTTTTTTCCTTGTTAAAAAAAATGATTTCAGATGTAAAGGGCCAAAATGGATGCAAATTGAGCATACAGCCTCTTTCAGAGGGTCTGTATTTGGTCTGTATTTTGCATCAGTATTTGATCAGAATTTGTAAGCCAAATTCAGGAGTGGATTAAAGACACAGATGAGATACAAATATTTCCATTACATTTTATCTCTGTTGTGGACCTACAGTACTCCTCTGTTTGGCTTACAAATACTGATCAAATACTGATGCAAAATACTGACCAAATCCTGACCATCTGAAAGAGGCTTTATGGATGCTCAAACTGCAGGCTTTGTTTTTCAAATTTTTTTTCTTCTGATGGTTTAGAAAAACATAAAAATAAACAGTGATGTGAATTCAGGCTTACCAATACTGCTGCTGCCCCCCTCCCCACTCTGTCATGGGACCAGTACTGTCAGTTGGATTGCGACTGCTACCACCCTCTCCACTCTGTCATGACAGCACTATTGTCACTGTTACTGGGATGGGAAACTGCACGGTTAAGTTTGCAGTGATAAATTAGAGCTGACGGTAACAGTGACCTGTAATACTAAAGCACAGTGAATATACAGTACAGATTAAAAAACATGTGTTTAGACTGCAACAACATGCATTAAAATAACTTTTTTTTCTCCACTACTTTATTGGCGCTGCCACCATTTCTTTATTTTGTTCCAGTAAGGAGCCATTTGGACACAGCTCCTGCTGGGGCGTGTATGGGTTTTGGGCTTTACTGAAGGGTGCGGTGCTGTATGCTTTTCTTTTTGTTTAACAGAAGGTATTAGCTATGAATTTGGTGCCCTGCACAGTGATCTAGACAGCCATAAATTACACCTGTAATACTGATAGTACAGTACCTACAGAATGTATTAACTATGAATGTGGGTGCACCAGATCGTAATGCACACGACGATACACTCTCCCTGCAGTTTAAGTTCCAAGCCTTCATACTGAGTTTGGACCGCTAAGTGGGATGAATATGATTAGACAGAGTGGCCTGGGTATACCTGATTTATCGCTATTTGGGACAAATTAATTCCTTATCAATCGAACTTCTTGTCAAAGTTCGGCAAATCGGCCTAATCAAAGTTTTTCACAACTTCACTCATCTCTAAAAAACTAATTACAGTAATAAAACAAATTTTGTTAAAGTGATCATTCTGGTGTAGCTGGTGTCAAAATAACACTGGCTACATTTGCATATCCTATATATGTACGTACTGTATATACTACTTGTTTTTATGGGTTTGTGGGCTCCTCAGTTGCATGTTTATTTATTTTATGCACTTATATAGTGCTACTATATTCTGCAGCACTTTACAGATATTATGATCTGTTAATGATTTCTGTGATAATATGCAGACTTATATCTTGTGACCCCACACACATTAGTGTATTGTCAGCTGCACCCACACTTTTAAGTGGGACCAGCTGACAAGCTAATGTGTGCGGGAGGCTTCTTACTCTCTCCGACACATGATGTTGAGGCAAATAGGATCAGGCCAACCAACTTTTTTTTGTCAAGGTGTCTGGCGAGTTGCTTTATACTCTCTCATCTTTAAAAAAAAAAAAAAAAAACACATACAAGCACAGCCAAATTGAGTGTATATGTTTATGGGGGAGTCAGGAGTGATAGCTGTCAGCCGAACAAGTGTTTGGTAACAGCCATAAAAGGGAATCTGTCACCCTGATTTTGAACAATAATCTTCAGTAGTATATGCATAGTCCAGATCACTGTTTTTTATTTTCCTACTGCGCCCCGTCGTCCCACTGTCAGTTCTCTACATCAAGACGGCCGTGCATGTGCACAAGTACTCTCCATTATGTTGGAACAGCAGTCCAAACTGTGAATTTCAGTACAACTTTGATCGCTAACAGTGGGGGAAAGGAGGGCAGTAGGGAAATTTATAAAAGTGATCTGAACTCCTTATCTGCAGTACTACTCATGTATTGCTGTATATAATGGTCCAAAGTTGGGGTGACAGATTCTCTTTAAAGGAACACCTTCAGCATTTGCTTCCTCTTAGCTCTTCTTAGTCCTTCTCAACATTCTCCGATGTGCGGTACCTTCTTATTGTATAAAACAGTACTACTATAAAAAACACAATTATACAAGCTACATGTGAATTTTTTATAATGTTTAAAAATTGTACCAGTTTACCAGTCTAATATGATTCATTTCAATGTCTAACATGTCATGCAATAAAAAAGATTTGGAAACCACATTTCCCATAGGACTACAGATCTAAATACATACTAATCCTGATTAGAGATTACTAGGAGAAAAGGTAGGATAATCACCTTGAAATCAGATATGTAGACAATTGTCTCAAGACTCCTGGTAATCTGAATAAATCCACATGATGGTCTTTGCACACTGGAGCCATGGTGATTCTATATGCTAAGTACGTGTAACCATGGAGGCTAATAGGTTTAGGGAACTTATGATTACTAGCATTTTCCTCTTGATTGTTAATAACAGTTCAATTTATATTTTTTACTTTCAGGTGAAAGGGGCACTGACATTCTTGGCTTCTATGTGCTCTCCTAAGAATGAACAGTACAATAGACATAAAAAAAACTAAAGACAAAATGAATGAAACACAAACTATTAAACTATTATCTATACTATTTTTGCTAAATGAAAAACATGCAAATGATTTAGTTGATTTAATGAATGAAGGAGAAGTACTATCAGAACCTATTCATATTCATAAACTGGTATTCAGATTTACAATTTACTCTAATGACATCAGTCACAATGGATGGAAGAAGCAACAGTGGCTGTTAAAACATTTTTTTCTGATAGGAGACATCAAATATACTCACAGTAATTCAGTGTACAATGATGTTCCAATATCAAACAAATGGTTTATTTTTTTCAAAAAATAGTAATAGACATTTATAAGATAGTTGCACAAAATGCATATTGCTTTATGTAATTTTTTTCCACAGTATGCTGCTTTTTTTTACAGTACGGTATATTCAAAGCCAACATTGAAGATATCCGGGGTTGTTCTGATTCAGAAATCAGGCAGATATTGATGAGGTTCATGAGACAATATGGGTAGGCTGGTCTGTTTTGAGTTACTCACTCCTGAAATCTTGTCTGACAGATGAACTGATCAGGCATGTTTCAAGAATCCAGATGAGGTTTATTCCAGACTGAATCCTGGTAATTATTCACAAAACAGTAGGTGAAAAGATGATCTTGCCAAGTTTCAACAGATGGATGTTACAAAACATATATGTAAGATGGCTGCCACCACAGGGACACCGTTGGTGTAATGTACTGTATTGAGTGAAATACAGCTAGAGCAGAGTTCTCACGGGATTGTGGAGAGTAGAGATGAGCGAATTTTTAAAAAATTTGATTTGCTGGTTCGGCGAATTTTTTGGGAAAAATTTGATTCGATCCAAATATATTCGTGGTGAATTACGTTAAAAAACAGCTATTTCCTGCTTGCAGAGAGCCTTTATAGTGCCGTACAACACAGTGACTTGCAGTGACACGGATAGGGAGTCTGCTTGGGTAGTGAAATAATACTGTGAGTCCGTATGACATGCAGATGACAGGCGTTGATCTTAGAATAACTGCACATGTCACTTATTTTGGCAGTTCCGGGGCCAAAACTGACCAAATAACTCAAGTATGAAATCAGCACCTTCTGCACCCGGCTCCCAAGTGTGATTGGCTTTATCATCATCAAGTAGTGTCTGCACATCACTGATGTCCTCCTCAATGGTCTCTGAGTCGGGAGCCTGACCGCTCGCCACACCACCTTCCACGCCACTCTCCTCATCACTACTTTCACGCTTAACGGAGGAAGGGGCGGATGTCTCCTCAACATCTTGGCTGGGCAGCAGCTGCTGACTGTCCTCTATTAGCTCGTCCTCGCTGTATAGTGGAGCTGAGCCCACAGCATACAATACTTCTGTGGCTGAGGGAACAGTAAAGGACAGAGGCAGGTTGAGGACAGGTGAGGGCACAGGGCCTGTTCCCGGGCCATGCCAACTAAGGGTTGTGTCTGACGAACCCACCGACTGTTGGCTGGGGGTGTCTGATGTCACTTGGGATAAAGTAAATGACAGAGTTAAACCATCAAGAACCGCTGGATTGCTGGTTAAGATGCGACCGCTAGATGACACTGGGAGCTCAGGCCTATCACTGCGACTCCTACTGCCATGCCCCCTTACTCTGCTGCGACCTCTGCCTGCACCAGAAACCATTAGGTCTCTGCCACTTCTCTGTGCATGGCCTGGCACTTCTTTGTCTGACATACGTTTAGCTGAACAAAAAAATTTAAAAGCAAATTAAAACACCCCTAAAAGCGACGAAAATATATATATTTTTGTACTGAAATAAGCCACTAAACGCTTTCACCACAAATAACTGCAACAGTAAAGTGAGTATATATTTTGTCTTTTTGTTCTGAAATAAGCCACTAAACGATTTTGCCACAAATAACTGCAACAGTGAAACGCGCATATGTTTTCCTTTCTGTACTGAAATAGGCCACTTAACACTTTCACCACATATTACTGCAGAAGTGAAATGCGTATATATTTTCCTTTCTGCACTGAAATAGGCCACTAAACGCTTTCACCACAAATACCAGCAACAGTGAAGAGCGTATATATTTTACTTTTTGTACTGAAATAGGCCACTAAATGCTTTAGGCACATATACTGTAACTGCAACAGTCAAGTGCGTATGTATTTTTCTTTCTGTACTGAAATAGGCCACTAAACGCTTTCACCACATATAACTGCAAAAGGGATATGCTTATATTTTTCTTTTTGTTCTGAAATAAGCCACTAAACGCTTTCACCACAAATAACTGCAACAGTGAAGTGCGTATATATTTTGTCTTTCTGTACTGAAATAGGCAACTAAATGCTTTCGCCACAAATAACTGCAACAGTCAGATGCTTATATATTTTTCTTTTTGTACTGAAATAATCCACTAAATGCTTTCACAAATGACAAGACAGGTGCACTCTAAGGTCTTACTATGCCCTCAAACTGATGTTAAAATTGAGAGATTAGTCAACATGTCCTGCATTGGAGGACATGTCTAAGCCCGAGCACCACGCCAAGGTTTCTCAAGTAGCTCGGGACCTAACACTCACCTACCTGTGCCGTATGGGCAATACCAGGGGCCAGTGGGCAAAATTATAGGAATGTATAGGCCGACTCACAGCAAACTCCTCAGTTACCTCTAGCATGTAACCATGCCTGCAATAGGAGGAGGGAGAAGGCTGTGAGCCCCACCCAAGACTGGCTGATATTGCCCAGGCCTCATAGGTGCACCTAAATGTAGCCTGTGGATGGAAAACAGGCTACATGTACATAGGAGTTTATACACCTCCAAAAAATTATATATACAAAACAACTGAAAATTGGCATGAAGCAGGATGTGCTCAAACCAAAAATGCAGTTGTGCATATATATACATGGGAGCAGATCCTGCACTTGTGGCCCGTTGCCGATGGCGATCCCCAGCAAATCTGTATACAGTGGAGGATGCCCGCAGCGGACCACAAGTACCACAATAGACATCCTACACAAGATGGCAATTGTGTGGATGTGATACATAATATAACAATATAGCAATAACAAATGACAAGACAGGTGCACTCTGCGGTCTTACTAAGCCCTCAAACTGATGTTAAAATTGAGAGATTAGTCAACATGTACTGAAATACGCCACTAAATGCTTTCGCCACAAATAACTGCAACAGTGAAGTGCGTATATATTTTTTCTTTCTGTACTGAAATAGGCCAGTAAACGCTTTCACCACAAATAACTGCAACAGTCAAAAGCGTATATATTTTTCTTTTTGTACTGAAATAGGCCACTAAACGGTTTCACCACAAATAACTGCAACAGTCAAAAGCGTATATATTTTTCTTTTTGTACTGAAATAGGCCACTTAACACTTTCACCACATATAGCTGCAGAAGTGAAATGCACATATATTTTTTTCTTTCTGTTCCGAAATAGCCCACTAAACGCTGTCACTACAAATAATTGCTACAGTCAAATGCGTATATATTTTTCTTTTGTACTGAAATAGGCCACTAAATCCCTTTGCCACAAATAACTGCAACAGTAAAGTGCATATATATTTTTCTTTCTGTACTGAAATAGCCCACTAAACACTTTCACCACATATAACTGCAGAAGTGATATGCGTGTATATTTTTCTTTCTGTACTGAAATAGGGCACTAAACGATTTCACCACAAATAACTGCATCAGTCAAATGTGTATACACTTTTCTTTTTGTACTGAAATAGGCCACTAAACGCTTTTGCCACAAATAACTGCAGAAGTGAAATGCGTATATATTTTTCTTTCTGTACTGAAATAGGCCACTAAACACTTTCACCACATATTACTGCAGAAGTGAAATGCATATATATTTTTCTTTCTGTTCCGAAATTGCCCACTAAATGTTTTCGCTACATAAAACTGCAACAGTGAAGTGCTTATATATTTTTCTTTCTGTACTGAAATAGGCCACTAAACACTTTCACCACATATAACTGCAGAAGTGAAATGCGTGTATATTTTTCTTTCTGTACTAAAATAGGCCACTAAACGATTTCACCACAAATAACTGCATCAGTCAAATGTAAACACTTTTCTTTTTGTACTGAAATAGGCCACTAAACGCTTTTGCTACACATAGCTGCAGAAGTGAAATGCGTATATATTTTTCTTTTTGTACTGAAATACGCCACTAAACGCTTTTATCACATATAACTGCAGAAGTTAACTGTGTATATATTTTGTTTCGACAGATATAAACCACTAAAGGCTTTTCAACATAGCACTTGCACCCCAAGAACAAATTGCTGGAATGACAGAGCTTTCTAATGGCTATTTGGATCCCCAAATAATCTTTCTTTGCATTTGTAAATCGCTTTTTTTCACTATGAGGTTTTTCCTATCACTGTCCCTATTGCCTTCTGACGTCCCTCCCTGCACTAAGATGCTTTGAAATGATTCCTCCATATCCTTTCCCTGCACTTATAAATCGTTTTTTTCATTTTTGGGGTTTTTTTCACAATGAGGTTTTTCCAATCCTGTCCCTAGCGCCTTCTCTCATCTGTCCCAGCACTCAGAACACTGGAAAATGTCTGAATCCAAGATGGCTTCCGCATTTATAGGCCTGTGACATCACAGGGCTAGCTGTCTGCTGATTGGCTGCATGCATGGCATTATGGGTCATCCTGCCTTCCCAGAGTTCCGTGCCCCATGTCCTCACACATTTAGCCACCATTTTAGCCACCATTTTAGGAAAACTTGATTCGTTACCACGAAGCGTGAGGAAATTCGCATTCGTTGCAAATCTAATTCTTCCTGAAATTCGTAACTAATTCCACTTTGTCAGCTTTGATTATCTCATCTCTAGTGGAGATTTAAAGGCTGTGATTGTTAGTTATATAATAAGACTACTAGCTTTGGTGCCTATTTTAGCTAATATTTGGTAACAAAATGCAAAAAATAAATATTATGCTAGACTCTTAAATTGCATAGTTACTTAGTTTGAAAAAAAAAACATCAAGTTTAGTATTTCTTAATTCAATTATATTTCATTCACTGCTTAACAATTTATAACCCTCAATAACATGTCTGTAGAAAATACCTCTTAGCAACTTTTCTCTACACGTCACGATTTTTATGCAAAATATTATTTTATAGACAAGTATGTTGGCTATCTCATACTGTACATAAATTGGACTTGCAACTATTTAGTATATGATTAGTTATGCAGATTCTTGTTATGTAATTGCATTGTTACTGTTTTGCTCCTGGTTTTACTTCTTGCATACTACAAATTACAACCTGTTTTCACATTCCTGAATAGCTCAGTGTGTTATTAGTAGTGATGAGCGGCAGGGGCAATATTAGAATTTGTGATATTTTGCGAATATTTGGGTGAATATTCAAGAATTCGTGATCGCCAGTCATTGTTTTCTTGATTTTGAAAAATCGCATTACGAAAATTCTCAATCAACACTACTTCTAAATTCAAAGATATTGCAGCCTTCTCATTGGCCCACAAGCTAGAAGCATGGAGAGATCATGTGTACTGTTTAAAAAAAATCCTGAATATTCAAAATTACCAAACTGCATCATGTAAGTGTCATGACAGTTGGAAGAATATGAAATGAAGTCTGTCTATTCATTCCAAAGCCAATGGTGGACATCCAGGTAAACTATTGTACCAACAAGTCAGCTCATCACAAGGTCTATCAGTTCTGGTGCGACAAACACGGCAGTGGTGGTGGCTTGTATGCTTCATAAGAGGGAGATCACAGATGTCCATGCAAGCACCATGCAACATGTATTAAACAAGCCTGGAATGGTGGCCTGAAAAAAGGTGAAGAAGCTTCGACTTCAATATGATAATAAGAAGCATCGGCTCGAGTTTGAAAAAAAGTAAGAAGAGTAGAAGATTGGAAATGGGTGATGGATGATACGAAACAGGTGATGAATGATATGAAAGTCAATAGACTGAGCTCTGATGGGTCTGGAAGAAACAAGGGAAAAGGGGGCTAACGGATCGAGAAATTGAAGGAACTGTCAAGTTCAGTGGAGGAAGCCTGATGTTATAGGGTTGTTTCACAGCCAAAGGCATTGGATACTTTACCAGGATGATGGCGTTCTCAATGCTGAGCTATATGTGAGTATCCTACAACATGAGTTACTTCGTACACTCAAGTACTATGGGTATGAAAAGGATCACATAGTGTTCCAGCAGGACAACAATCCAAAGCATACATTGAGATTGGCGAATAAATGGTTCAATGAGAATGAGGTAGAGGTGCTGGATTGGCCCCCACAGTCCCCAGACCTCAAGTCAATCGATCACTTGAAGAAAAAGCTGTATTCATACCCAAGTGAGTCGACCAGTATACACCAACATTGGGAGCATGTAGAAGAGATCTGGGAACAGATTTCAGTCAAGACATGCTTTATTCTGATCGAGATCATGCCTAGAAGGATTCAGGCAGTGTTGAAAGCCAAAGGTGGATTTACAAAATACTAACAAAATAATAAAACTCAAAATTTAGAGTTTTTTGAGCAAAACAGTAACAATGCAGTTAAATGACAAGAATCTAAATAAATAATCATATGCTAAATAGTTGCAAGTTCAATTTATGTATGAGATAGCCAAGATGATTGTCTATAAAATAATGATAGTCTCATGTTCAAAACTGTAGTGGGTGGTGAGATATGGAGTCTGAAAGTCAAACGTTTAACAGATTGTTACCCTTTTGCTCATTAGTGTAGATAGATAGATTTAAAATGGAGGTAGGGATTTTTCTGCATTTATCACTTATGTTTTCTGCCTTGCTTTGGAGGTTCAGTAATATCATATAATTTACTTTTCTAGCACATAAAATAAAATGAAAAAGAGATCTGATTGTTTTCAAGGAGATTCAGTGTCCCCATGATAATTCTTCAAGGTGTCTGAGATGTTGATATTGATGGCCTATCCTCAGGATAAGTCTCAGGATGCGTTATCAATATGTGATAGCTTGTGGTCTGACTCCCGACAGCCCTGCCGATCAATTGTTTTAAGAGGTTGCAGTGCTCCGGTAAGTGCTGCACCCTCCTCTCAGCTTACCAAGCACCCTAGGACAATTCACTTAAATATGACTAAGAAAAGGTCACAGAGCTCAACTGAGCACCACAGCATCTTCAAACAGCTAATCGGCAGGATGACTTGTCCTGAGGATAGCCCATCAATATCAAAATCCCAGAGGACCACTCTTACAGTCAAGGAACATGGCACACTATATTGCCATGAAGACAAAGGTAGAGAAGTCTAGCTCATTCTGTTGTCTCTAGTTACCAATAATAAGTTAATAAATGCATTCAATTTGTTAATAAAACAAGCTTCTATAAAACTTACTTCATTTACTCTAAGGGTGTTTGGATCAACTTCATCTTTATTTAAAAAAATGTGATACACAAGCCTACAAGGGTCACTCTTTATATACATTATTTTAAGAAGAAACAAATACATACTATGTGTGTGTATATATATATATATATATATATATATATATATAGCAACAAAGGATATATATATATGATCTATCTGTGATGTAAATTATTGAGCCAGATGAGGCCTATGAGGCCAAGGCGTTAAATATACCTTTTTAACAAGCTTGGGGTCACAGGGACTCATAAGTTCAGTACAATCTGACACTAACATGCAACAAGTCAAAAGCCACTTAATGCCAAATAGTTTACTAACAGCACTGCATGTTAAACCACACAGTTATAGAAAGTCTAATTCTGAGCAGATGCAGATATTTTACTGTGTGATTTAAGCATTGGAAATAAGATGAAGGATGAATAGTGGTGGCCACTTGAGATTGCAATGGTAGAGGTATTATCTGTTCTCTCACAGATATAAATATATCTCTGATCTCGGGAAAAATAATATGGATGTATTGTCTTTTCAATTTTGTGTTAAATGTGTTTTAGATTGGATTCATGTTTAAACAGATTGGATCTGTGCTTAAATAAGATTGTAAAGCAACCGGTAATATTCAGTAACTCCTCGCATGGCATTTGAAGAAATGAAAGTTTATATTAAAAATTCTTTTAATGAGAAACTCTTACAGCACCGCTTCCAAAATCAAGTTTTTTTCTAAACCAATGATCCCTTGTGTGTTTTTTCTTCACCACCAACTCATTTATTTGTAAAAAAAAAAAAGTAACCCAATTATTCCATTACTTGCAAATTTCATTATGCAATAAAATATCCATTCAGCAGTTTCTCTTTGCTAATGCTACAAAAACTCATCTACTCAATGAAACCTATTACTGGTGTTTTTTTTCCCCATGATCACAAGCAATTGCTGAACATTTTCTAGTGAGTCTTTATTGTCTAGTAATGATAGCTGAGGAGTTTAATTCTAATTTACGTGTTCCATTCTTTTTCATTTATTTAGTTGTTTAGCTAAAATAATTTCTTGCTATTAAGGGATAAACAACGAGCACAGCTCATTGCCAAGTATTCCATAGAGTTTATTACACTTGGTTAATTGTCTTCCTTGTAACAAGTATGTAAAGTTTTCTGGAAAGTCCTCCTGTGGATTGTAGACATGAAAAAGTTTGTGGACATAAGTGAATTCAATGTAATCGAAAGATAAGAGGCCAATGTTATTAAAAACAAACTGCAATTGCAATGTAGCATTAAAAAAAAGAAGGCAGAGAGAGGAAATGGATAATCACGTAACTGGACACTTGTCTAAAAGTCATCCTAACAAGATGACTGGTAGAAATCCCATTACTCACACATGACTGACAAGTTGGATGTGTTAATAGTGCTGAGAGCTGAGATCTATTATGACTAGATTATGATTTTTCAAAAATTCGATTTTCCGGTTCGCCAAATTTTTTAGGGAAAATTTGGTCCAATCCGAATATATTTGCGGCGAATAACGCTAAAATACATCTATTTCCTGGCTGCTGAGAGCCATTATAGTTGTGTAGAACACTGTGCCTAGCAGGATCATGCATAGAGATCTATTATGACTAGAGATGAGCAACTTTTTTAAAAATTATATTTGCCGATTCGCCAATTTTTTTTTTTTAAATTTGGTTCCATCCGAATATATTTGCGAATAGCATTAAAAAACAACTATTTCCTGGCTGCTGCGAGGCTTTATAGTTGTGAAGAACACTGTGCCTAGCAGTAACACGCATTGGGAGTCTGCTTTGATTGTGAAATATTACTGTGAGTCCGTATGACATGCAGAGGACAGGCGTCGCTCTTAGAATCACTGCACACTTCACTTATTTGGGCAGTTATGGGGCCAAAATTGACAAAAAACTCAAGTATGAACTCAGCTTTACAGGTTAGTGTCAAGAAGAAGAGCTCTCCTTTTACGCCATCATCAGCTGATTCCACATAGAGGTAAACAGAACCTGTTCTATTAAACGCTTATAAAAGTAGAGCCCCCCCTGAAAGAGTGGAAAGGGTGTCAGCAGTAAGTTTGTGTTGACGTCACTTATTATTTTGCCCTTCCTCTGATCCGTCAGAGCAATAACCACCCATGGGCCATGCGCATTTGCCTTCACTCGGTCAACATTTGGTCAGTAGTCAATCAGTATTGCTAATGCCCAAAAAAAGTGGATCCAAAACAGGGATGACACGTGAACAGAATATTTGCATGTCTTCTGTGTTTTGCACCCACTTCTGCTTTTGGCTACAAAATCACAAGCCAATTCTGATGGGACCATACAGGCCTTACTGCTGCTACACAGAGAGGATCCTTTGTGTGTCTCATTTTTCCTTCCTTCTGACAGATCAGAAAAAGGGTAAAATAAAAGATGATGTTAGCCAAGCCAAAAAGGCAAAACAGTGTCCCAGTCATGAAGTGGGGAGGGTGGGAACACCATGAGAAGTCCACAGAGTGGCCCTATGACATAGTGGTGAGGCGGAAGCAGCATGAGGAGACCACAGAGTGTCTCAATAACAGACTGTGGAGGTGGCTCATGAGGAGGCCACAAAATGGCATGATGATGAGAGATTGCGGAGGTGGCAGCAGCATGAGGAGACCACAGAGTCCAGGACGATGAGAGATTGTGGAGGTAGCAGCAGCAACAGGAGGCCAAAGAGTGGCATGACAAGAAGAGATTGCGGAGGTGGTAGCATCAGAAGGCCACAGAGTGGCACGACGAGAAGAGTTTGTGGAGGTGGCGGCAGCATGAGGAGGCCACAGAGTCGCACAACGATGAGAGATTGCAGAAATGGCAGCAGCATAAGGATGACACAGAGTGGCACGACGAGAAGAGATTGCGGAGGTGGCAGCAACATCAGGAGACCACAGAAAGGCACTACAACAAGAGATTGTGGAGGTGGCAGCAGCATCAGGAGGCCAACGCAGCCAAATTTACAGAATATATTTCCCAGTCAGGTATGCAGAGCAGGGGTAGTTTGAAAGAAAAAAGGGGTATAGATCACCCAACAATGTAAACGCCGCCGAATTTCCAGAATATATTTTCCAGTCAGATATGCAGGGCAGGTGTAGTTCAAAAGAAAAAAGGGGTATAGATCACCCAACAATGTAAACACCGCCGAATTTACAGAATATATTTCCCAGTTATGTATGCTGGGCAGGGGTAGTTTGAAAGAAAAAAGGGGTCATGTAGCGTCCCAGGCATCTATTCGCCCCGCTGAAGGATTATTTTGAAATTGTGTAAAAGCCACATGGGCCCCCATGCTGCAGATTTATCATGGAGACATCATGGAGATTTTACAGCATATAACTACAGCACCCAATAATATAAACACCGCTGAATTTAGAGAATATATTTCTCAGTCAGGTATGCAGGACAGGGGAAGATTGAAAGAAAAGAGGGGTAAAGATCACCCAACAATGTAAATGCCGCCAAATTTAAAGAATATATTTCCCAGTCAGGTAAGCAGGGCAGGGGTAGTTTGAAAGAAAAAAGGGGTATAGATCACCCAACAATGTAAACACCGCCAAATTTACAGAATATATTTCCCAGTCAGGTATGCTGGGCAGGGGTAGTTTGAAAGAAAAAGGGGTCATTGAGCGTCCCAGGCATCTATTCGCCCCGTTGAAGGATTATTTTTTAAAGTGTGTAAAAGCCACATGGGCCCCCATGCTGCAGATTTATCATGGAGATATCATGGAGATTTTACAGCATATAACTACAGCACCCAATAATATAAACACTGCCGAATTTACAGAATATATTTCCCAATCAGGTATGCAGGGCAGGGGTAGTTTGAAAGAAAAAAGGGGTATAGATCACCCAACAATGTAAACGCAGCCAAATTTACAGAATATATTTCCCAGTCAGGTATGCAGGGCAGGTGTAGTTCGAAAGAAAATAGGGGTATAGGTCACCCAACAATGTAAACACCGCCGAATTTACAGAATATATTTCCCAGTCATGTATGCAGAGCAGGGGTAGTTTGAAAGAAAAAAGGGGTATAGATCACCCAACAATGTAAACGCCGCCGAATTTCCAGAATATATTTCCCATTCAAGTATGCTGGGCAGGGGTAGTTTGAAAGAAAAAGGGGTCATTGAGCGTCCCAGGCATCTATTCGCCCCGCTGAAGGATTATTTTAAAAGTGTGTAAAAGCCACATGGGCCCCCATGCTGCAGATTTATCATGGAGACATCATGAAGATTTTGCAGCATATAACTACAGCACCCAATAATATTAACACCGCTGAATTTACAGAATATATTTCCCAGTCAGGTATGCAGGGCAGGGGTAGTTTGAAAGAAAAGAGGGGTATAGATCACCCAACAATGTAAACGCCGCCAAATTTACAGAATATATTTCCCAGTCAGGTATGCAGGACAGGGGAAGATTGAAAGAAAAGAGGGGTATAGATCACCCAACAATGTAAATGCCGCCAAATTTAAAGAATATATTTCCCAGTCAGGTAAGCAGGACAGGGGTAGTTTGAAAGAAAAAAGGGGTATAGATCACCCAACAATGTAAACGCCACCGAATTTACAGAATATATTTCCCAGTCAGGTATGCAGGGCAGGTGTAGTTCGAAAGAAAAAAGGGGTATAGATCACCCAACAATGTAAACACCGCCAAATTTACAGAATATATTTCCCAGTCAGGTATGCTGGGCAGGGGTAGTTTGAAAGAAAAAGGGGCCATTGAGCGTCCCAGGCATCTATTCGCCCCGTTGAAGGATTATTTTTTAAAGTGTGTAAAAGCCACATGGGTTCCCATGCTGCAGATTTATCATGGAGACATCATGGAGATTTTACAGCATATAACTACAGCACCCAATAATATAAACACTGCCGAATTTACAGAATATATTTCCCAATCAGGTATGCAGGGCAGGGGTAGTTTGAAAGAAAAGAGGGGTATAGATCACCCAACAATGTAAACGCCGCCTAATTTACAGAATATATTTCCCAGTCAGGTATGCAGGGCAGGTGTAGTTCGAAAGAAAATAGGGGTATAGGTCACCCAACAATGTAAACACCGCCGAATTTACAGAATATATTTCCCAGTCATGTATGCAGAGCAGGGGTAGTTTGAAAGAAAAAAGGGGTATAGATCACCCAACAATGTAAACGCCGCCAAATTTCCAGAATATATTTCCCATTCAAGTATGCTGGGCAGGGGTAGTTTGAAAGAAAAAGGGGTCATTGAGCATTCTCGTCATCCGGCATCTATTCGCCACGCTGAAGGATTATTTTAAAAGTGTGTAAAAGCCACATGGGCCCCCATGCTGCAGATTTATCATAGAGACATCATGAAGATTTTGCAGCATATAACTACAGCACCCAATAATATAAACACCGCTGAATTTACAGAATATATTTCCCAGTCAGGTATGCAGGGCAGGGGTAGTTTGAAAGAAAAGAGGGGTAAAGATCACCCAACAATGTAAACGCTGCCAAATTTACAGAATATATTTCCCAGTCAGGTATGCAGGACAGGTGTAATTCGAAAGAAAAGAGGGGTAAAAATCACCCAACAATGTAAACACCGCCGAATTTACAGAATATATTTCCCAGTCATGTAAGCTGAGCAGGGGAAGTTTGAAAGAAAAAAGGGGTATAGATCACCCAACAATGTAAATGCCACCGAATTTACAGAATATATTTCCCAGTCAGGTATGCAGGGCAGGTGTAGTTTGAAAGAAAAAAGGGGTCATGGAGCATTCTCGTCATCCGGCATCTATTCGCCCGGCGGAAGGATTATTTTGAAAGTGTGTAGAAGCCACACAGGGCCACCACGCTGCAGATTTATCATGGTGACATCATGGAGATTTTACAACATATACCTAGAGCACCCAACAATGTAAACGCCGCCAAATTTACTGAATATATTTCCCAGTCAGGTATGCAGGGCATGGGTAGTTTAAAAGAAAAAAGGGGTATAGATCACACAACAATGTAAACGCTGCCGAACTTACATAATATATTTCCCAGTCAGGTATGCAGGGCAGGCATAGTTTGAAAGAAAAAAGGGGTCATAGAGCATTCCCGTCATCCGGCATCTATTTGCCCGGCTGAAGGATTATTTTGAAAGTGTGTAGAAGCCACACAGGGCCCCCACGCTGCAGATTTATCATAGAGATATCATGGAGATTTTACAGTATATAACTACAGCACCCAATCATATAAACACCGCCAAATTTACAGAATATATTTCCCAGTCAGGTATGCAGGGCAGGGGTAGTTTGAAAGAAAAGAGGGGTAAAAATCACCCAACAATGTAAACGCCGCCGAATTTAGAGAATATATTTTCCAGTCAGGTATGCAGGGCAGGGATAGTTTGAGAGAAAAAATGCCTCATGGAGCGTACCAGTCATCTGGCATCTATTTGCCGCCGAATTTACAGAAAATATTTCCCAGTCAGTTATGCAGTGCATTAGAAACACACAAGCCACTTGTGAATGACTGGTTTGACTACCGTGGAAATGTCCACCCACAATCTAAGAGCTGGATTTAAACCACAAAATATGAAATCACTGGCGCTATATCCTGCCGCTGCAGTCCCGTATCAACTGCACACAAATGTAAACGTATACAAATGCCAAGACACCGCGCGTAGCCTCTATAGTCATTATCACTAATCCACCTCTGGTTTACTGCAACACACAACGCGGAGCACAACAACTGACAGTTACCTTATTACCGGAGCTGCTGCTGTGGAGTCAGTTTTTCTGAGTCCCGATCTATCATGGGCTGAAAGTAGAGAGTTTTCTCAAATTCTCTATTACTTGCAGAGGTTAGGGAGTCTGTTTCTTGTTAGAGGCAACTACTATTCGGAGTTCGCTCCGGCCGGTAGCGAAACTCCTCACTTACTTTGCTCGTGCTCAACCAACAAACAAGACGGTGATGTCACCTTACAGAGCTATGGATCGGCAGTGGTGCCGTAAGTCCAGCCAACGCGTTTCGAACAAATGGGCGTCGTTCTTAATCAGGGAATTAGAACAGATTCCCTGATGAAGAACGACACCCATTTGTGACGCTGATAACGGCGTCATCGCCACTGGCTATGTTGGTGGAGTACTCGAAACAGCGCAACAGGGCACACAGGTCTCGCATGGAGGCCCAGTCATTGGTGGTGAACTGGTGCTCTTCCGCAGTGCGACTTACCCGTGCGTGCTGCAGCTGAAACTCCACTATGGCCTGCTGCTGCTCGCACAGTCTCTCCAGCATGTGAAAGGTGGAGTTCCACCTGGTGGGCACATCGCATATGAGGCGGTGAGCGGGAAGCCCGAAGTTACGCTGTAGCGCAGACAGGCGAGCAGCGGCAGGATGTGAATGCCGGAAGCGCGCACAGACGGCCCGCACTTTATGCAGCAGCTCTGACATGTCGGGGCAGTTGTGAATGAACTTCTGCACCACCAAATTCAGCACATGCGCCAGGCAAAGGATGTGAATCAAACCGGCTAGTCCCAGAGCTGCGACGAGATTTTCGCCCATTATTGCACACCACCAGGCCGGGCTTAAGGCCCACCGGCAGCAACCACTGATCGGTCTGTTGTTCAATACCCCGCCACAACTCCTGCGTGGTGTGGGGCCTGTCCCCCAAACATATGAGTTTCAGAACGGCCTGCTGACGTTTACCCCGGGCAGTGCTGAAGTTGGTGGTGAAGCTGTGTGGCTTACTGGATGAGCAGGTGGAAGCAGAAGAGGAGGAAGCCGAGTAGGAGGAGGAGGCAACAGGAGGCAAAGAATGATGCCCTGCGATCCTTGGCGGCGGAAGGACATGCAAAAAAGAACTCTCCGCCTGTGGCCCAGCCGCCACTACATTTACCCAGTCTGCGGTTAGGGAGATATAGCGTCCCTGGCCGTGCTTACTGGTCCACGTATCTGTGGTTCGGTGGACCTTGCCACAGATGGCGTTGCGCAATGCACACTTGATTTTATCGGATACTTGGTTGTGCAGGGAAGGCACGGCTGTCTTGGAGAAGTAGTGGCGGCTGGGAACAACATACTGTGGGACAGCCATAGTCATCAGCTGTTTGAAGCTGTCTGTGTCCACCAGCCTGAATGACAGCATTTCAAAGGCCAGTAGTTTAGAAATGCTGGCATTCAGGCCCAGGGCTCAAGGGTGGCTAGGTGGGAATTTACGCTTTCTCTCCAAGGTTTGTGAGATGGAGAGCTGAACGCTGCCGTGTGACATGGTGGAGATGCTTGGTGACGCCGGTGGTGGTGTCGGTGGCACATCTTCTGTTTGGTGGGCGGAAGGTGCCAACATTCCTCCCAAGGCGGAGGAAGAGGCTGAGGCAGCAGCAGAAGAGGGAGCAAGGGGAGCCTGAGTGAGTTCCTTGTTTTTAAGGTGTTTACTCCACTGCAGTTCATGCTTTGCATGTAGATGCCTGGTCATGCAGGTTGTGCTAAGGTTTAGAACGTTAATGCCTCGCTTCAGGCTCTGATGGCACAGTGTGCAAACCACTCAGGTCTTGTCGTCAGCACATTATTTAAAGAAGTGCCATGCCAGGGAACTCCTTGAAGTTGCCTTTGGGGTGCTCGGTCCCTGGTGGTGGTGGCCATTAGCAGGCAAACTCACTTGGCGGCGGCTGTTCTGCTATGCCCCCTGCTCCCTCTTTTGCTACGCTGTTGGCTCGGTCTGACCACTGCCTCTTCCTCTAAACTATGAAAGTCAGTGGCACAACCTTAATTCCATGTGGGGTCTATGACCTCATCATCCCCTGCATTGTCTTCCACACAGTCTTCCTCCCAGAACTCCTGTTCAGTCTGCACACTGCAAAAAGACGCAGCAGTTGGCACCTGTGTTTCATCATCATCATAGACGTGAGGACTCTGATGAGGTGGTATTCCCATTTCCTCATCATCAGGAAAAATAAGTGGTTGTGCGTCAGTGCAGTCTATGTCTTTCACCACTGGGGAAGGGCTAGGTGGATTCCCTTGGGAAACCCTGCCAGCAGTGTCTTCAAACGGCATAAGAGACTGCTGCATAACTTGAGGCTCAGACAGTTTCCCTGATATGCATGGGGGTGATGTGACAGACTGATGGGGTTGGTTTTCAAGCGCCACCTGTGCGCTTTCTGCAGAAGACTGGGTGGGAGATAATGTTGTGAACGTGCTGGATGCACCAATTGACTAGCGCCTCTACTTGCTCAGGCCTTACCATCCTTAGAACGGCATTGGGCCCCACCAAATATCGCTGTAAATTCTGGTGGGTACTGGAATCTGAGGTAGTTGTTTCACTAGGACAAGTCGCTGTGGCAGAATGGATACGTCCTCTCCCAGCACCAGAGGGTCCACTAACACTCCTCATTGTTACCGTTCACCAAACACCACTATAAGAAAAAAAATATTTGGCCCAATGTATTGTTTTCAAATTCAGGTCTTTTTTTACAGAAACCTAACACTCTGCCTATTTATTTACGTACCGTATTACACTAATCCAGGAACAGCAGTAACCACTGATTTCGGGGAATATCAATTGTAGGCCTAGTATTTAAGCCCTGGATGAAGGGTATCCTTTTATGGACAGATTTTCACTTGGAGATGCACAGTAGCGTGTGAAAAAATATGTAGGATTATGCCTTCAGCAATTGCATTTTAACACTTTGTGTAATATACCCTTTAACGGACAGAAATACACTTGGAGATGCACGGTAGCGTGTGAAGTTATTGAGGATAACCCTCTAAGCACTCGTATATACACCTTGAGTGTAATATACCCTTTTACGGACAGAAATACACTATGAGATGCACAATAGTGCGTGCAGATTTACAGGATTATGCTTTCAGCAATTGTAATGTAACACTTTTTATAATATACCCTTTTACGGAAAGAAATATACTTGGAGATGCACACTGAGCGTAATATACCCTTTTACGGACAGATTAACACATGGCCTGCAACAGCTGGAACACCAGATTCAGGGTATTGCTATATTGGCAAGTGAATTTTACACCAGAACAAAATCTATCCTTTGAGAGATACTATTAAACTTGTCCTGTCACAGCTAGAACACCAGATTTACTGTATTTCTATTTTTGCAACTGTATTTCACCCCAGAAAATAATATATCCTTTGACGGACACTAGGGAAATTGTCCTGTCACAGCTGGAACACCAGATTCAGGGTATTGCTATTTTGGCAATTAAATTTCACCCCAGAAAAAAATATACCCTTTTATGGAAAGAGTTAAACTAGGCCTGCAACAGCTGGAACAACAGATTTACTGTATTTCTATTTTTGCAACTGTATTTCACCCCAGAAAAAAATATATCCTTTGACGGACACTATTAAACTTGGCCAGCCACAGCTGAAACCACTGATTTATGGTATTGCTATTTTGGCAATTAAATTTAATCCCAGAACAAAATCTATCCTTTGACGGATACTATTAAACTTGTCCAGTCACAGCTAGAACACCAGATTTACTGTATTTCTATTTTGGCAACTGAATTTCACCGCAGAAAATAATAAATCCTTTGACGGACATTATTAAACTTGGCCAGCCACTGCTGGGACACCAGATTTATGGTATTGCTATTTTAGCAAATGAATTTCACCCCAGAAAAAAATATATCCTTTGCCGGACACTATTAAACTTGTCCAGTCACAGCTGGAATACCAGATTTACTGTATTTATATTTTTGCAACTGTATTTCACCCCAGAACGAAATCTATCCTGTGACGGACACTATTAAACTTGGCCAGCCACAGCTGAAACCACTGATTTATGGTATTGCTATTTTGGCAATTGAATTTCACCCCAGAAAAAAATAAATTCTTTGCCGGACACTATTAAACTTTTCCAGCCACAGCTGGAACACCAGATTTACTGTATTTCTATTTTTGCTACTGACTTTCACACCAGAAAATTATATATCCTTTGACGGACACTAGGGTAATTGTCCAGTCACAGCTGGAACAACAGATTCAGGGTATTGCTATTTTGACAATTAAATTTCACCCAAGAAAAAAAATACCCTTTTACGGACAGATTTAAACTAGGCCTGCAACAGCTGGAACACCAGATTCAGGGTATTGCTATTTTGGCAATTAAATTTCACCCAAGAAAAAAACATACCCTTTTACGGACAGATTTAAACTAGGCCTGCAACAGCTGGAACACCAGATTTACTGTATTTCTATTTTTGCTACTGACTTTCACCCCAGAAAATAATTTATCCTTTGACGGACACTAGGGAAATTGTCCATTCACAGCTGGAACACCAGATTCAGGGTATTGCTATTTTGGCAATTAAATTTCACCCCAGAACAAAATCTATCCTGTGACTGACACTATTAAACTTGGCCGGCCACAGCTGAAACCGCTGATTTATGGTATTGCTATTTTGACAATTGAATTTCACTCCAGAAAAAATATATCCTTTTCCGGACACTATTAAACTTGTCCAGCCACAGCTGGAACACCAGATCTACGGTATTTCTATTTTTGCAACTGAATTTAACCGGAGAAAATAATATATCCTATGACGGACACTATTAAACTTGTCCAGTCACAGCTGTAACACCAGATTTACAGTATTGCTATTTTGGCAATTGAATTTCACCCCAGAAAATTATCTATCCTTTGCCGGACATTATAAAACTTTGCCAGCCACTGCTGGGACACCAGATTTACGGTATTGCTATTTTGGCTATTGAATTTCACCCCAGAACAAAATATATCCTTTGCCGGACACTATTAAACTTTGCCAGCCACTGCTCGGACACCAGATTTAGGGGATTGCTATGTTGGCAATTGAATTTCACCACAGAAAAAAATCTATCCTTTGCCAGACAGCAGACAGTATTACACTTGGCTAGCCACAGCTGGAACACCAGATTTAGGGGATTGCTATTTTGGCAATTGAATTTTACCCCTTAATAAAATATAGAAATTTCTATCCTGAGTTTCTAGGGGTGACAATAAGCACAGCCAAGCCCCTGATGTAGGATATAGTAAAAAAAAAAACTAGTATTGATGGATTGATGGACTTGGTGGCAGCTTGATCTGTGCAGTCTAAAAACCAGTGAGCAATTAACTAGCAGAAGTTGAATGATTCACAGCTGTAGATCGATCACCTTACTAGGTGTTTTTGCTGACTTTTTCCTGCCTAATGTCGCCCTCACAGAAGCTGCGTCCTCTCCCTACACTAATCAGAGCAGTGTGACGTGTGGCGCTACGTGACTCCAGCTTAAATAGAGGCTGGGTCAGATACTGCACTTGGCCAATCACAGCCATGCCAGTAGTAGGCATGGCTGTGATGGCTTCTTAGGGCAAGAAGTAAAACGCTAGCTGATTGGCTGCTGTGCCAATCGCCGAACAACGGACCCGAACCCAAACTTTTTTGAAAATGTTCGGGTCCAGGTCCCGAACACCCCAAAATTTGGTACGAACCCGAACTATACAGTTCGGGTTCGCTCATCCCTACTCTCAGACTATGGAGACACTGAAATTTTGTTTTAAAAGTGATGTTATTGTGTAAAACATAAATAAATAAAAAGAAAGTAGACATATTAGGTATCACCTTGTTCTTAAGAACCTGCTATATAAAAATATCACATGAACTAACCTCTCAGGTGAACACCGTAAAAAAAAACAGTGTACAAAAAGCCTTTTTTTGTCACCTTACATCACAAAAAGTGTAATACCAAGCAATCAAAAAGTCATACGCACCCAAAAATAGCGACAATCTAACCATTATCTCATCCCGCAAAAATGATACCCAACCTGAGACAATCGCCTAAAAACTGAAAAAACTATGGCTCTCAGACTATGGAGACACTAAAACATGATTTTTTTTAGTTACAAAAGTGCTGTTATTGTGTAAAACGTATATAAATAAAAAGAAAGTATACATATAAGCTATCGACTTGTCCGTAAGAACCTGCTGTATAAAAATATCACATGACCTAACCCCTCAGATAAACACCGTAAAAAATAAAAACTATGTAAAAAAAGCCATTTTTTTTGTCACCTTACATCACAAAAAGTGTAATAGCAAGCGATCAAAAAGTCATATGCACCCCAAAACAGTGACAATCTAACCGTCATCTCATCCCGCAAAAAGGATACCCAAGAGACAATCAAGACAATTGCCTAAAACTGAAAAAACTATGTCTCTCAGAATATGGAGACACTAAAACATGATTTTTTTTGTTCAAAAATTATATTATTGTGTAAAACCTAAATAAATAAAAAAAAGTATATATATTGGGTATTGCCACGTCCATAGTGACCTGCTCTAGAAAAATTCCACATGACCTAACCCCTCAGGTGAACACCGTAAAAAAAAAAAAAAAAAGGTGTTAAAAAAGCTATTTTTTATCACCTTACATCAGAAAATGTGTAATACCAAGCGAACAAAAAGTCATATGCACACCAAAATCATACAAATCAAACCGTCATATAATTCTGCAAAAAATGAGACCCTAACTAAGACAACCGCCCAAAAAATATAAAAACTATGGCTCTCAGAATATGGAGACACTAAAACATGATTTTTTTTACAGAAATGCTTTATTATGTAAAACTGAAACAAACAACCAAAAAAAGTACACATATTTGGTATTAACTAATTAAACTGGGACCCTTTCAGAGAAGGGTTATTAGTTCAACAAACAGCTTTGCTCTACTGAGCCATAGTTCACCACTTTTATCTCTAAACTTAAAATATCACTTTTATTGAAAACTGCTTAAGAATATTTTATGGGAGTAGTACCTGAGGACTGTGGTGGATGTGCACTCCCCACAACAATTGCCCTCTAATATTAGCAATATTCATTTAAATATGTAACAGATCTATTGCCTTATTATTGTCTGGCTCAGGTAATTCGCTAACTACTGCTCTAGTCAAGATGAGGCAGAGCTAAAACCATAATGTTCTGTCCCCAAACATGTTTCGCCAGGAAATCTGGCCTCTTCAGGGGCTTGGACAGACTTGGATTACAAACGCTAAGTGCATCTATTTATAGCCTGGGAGTCATTCCATCAACCAATGATTAACCAATTCTGTAAGACTGACCTCTGCTTTAGCCTATAATATAGTAGGATGTCCGGTTAGTGTAATGCCGATAGGTGCTGAAGGAATGATGTAATGTGCATCAGTTCCTGCACAAACACTTATCCAAAATTCAAATATGTTGAGTGTCACTGCGCATGTATTAGAACTTGGTTTCTGTAGCACTAGTCTCAGGTGTCTATCGTGGCTGCGTGGGCACTTAGTAAATAATCCTTCAAGTCAGTCCGGGTAAGCAGTACGTTAGTGCGCATGTATTGGGACTTAGTATTTGTAAACCAAATGTCTAGTGCCCATCACAGCTGCATGAGTTCTTAGAGACTATTTCTGCAAGGCAATCAGAACATAGTGCATCTGACTGCCTATGTATTGATACTTAGTGTCTGCAGCGCAAGTGTCTGATGCCTGTCGTAATTAATAGGGAACTTGGAAGAAACAAAGTATATTGTGTGTCAAGGCACATATATTAGACCTTTGTGTCTACTGCGCATGTATTCAGTACCTAACGCGACTCCCTGTTTAAAGAATTGAATAAAACCTACAAACAATACATCAGCTCCGTCTGGGAGGTAGCTAGCCTAGACACATATGTTAAACAAAGGCTTGTATATAGGCGCATGCGCATTAATATAGTCCCCAATTAGCACCAAGAAGAACCAGATTTCATTAATGGGTGGTATCAATTACTTACTGAAAACTCTCTGCGAATGTTGCAGTATCTGTTAGATTACGAAAAAGGTGTTCTCACCAAAGTCAGTGCGCAATTAGAAAAGGAAATAGTTCAGATTCAAAAGTTCAATACGTCTCCTGAATTTGTTACTTGTGAGCAAACGTTACAAAAAATTATAGAACGTCTACAAACTGAAATCAAAGAGAGGAAGCACAGAAAATATATAAGAGATAGATGTGATTTTGAGACTGGACAGGTCTAAACAGTGAGAAATGAGACTAATCCTAATAGAAAAATAAATCACGCCAATTTACAGGCGTCTAACACTGATATTTCTGAATCAGACGTGTCAGGTCCAGAAGATTTACCATCGAAACCCTTTAATAACAGGCTCACTGGTATTACACGTAAGAACAAATATCGAATACCTACCCAACAAAGAAGGGCACCGGTACCTCAACATCAGTCTCAAACCTCACAGGATAATCAAACATGGGCAAGTGCCTCAAGTGCACCAGAACTCAATCGTACAGTACAGACGGAAACACAAAGATTGCCTCCTACAACTGCAAATACCATCATTGCACAGTTACCCACTCCAAGTATTACTTGTTCACCTACCTTCTTCTCTGGTGCTTCCCAAGCCAATCCTTCTTCGGCAATGGTTGCTATCAATCCACAGTCTTTTTTGGCCCCGGGGATTACCCTGCGGAACAGGGACAAGTGGGCCTACAGTGCCAAGAACTGAGTGCCAGTGACAGTATGCAAATTATTAACTTGTCTGACAATTCGTTACAAGAGAGACATTACAAACTCCTCAAGAGAGGTTTATTTTTTACACCTACACCCATATTCGACTGTTTCACGTGGGTCAAAGACGTTAATTGTTTTTGCGAGAAAGTTAGCCTTGCACAAGGTATACAAACAAAAAGAAAGAGATTGTCGCTTACAAAAAGATGGAGAACAAACTGCTCTCCATATTCTAGAGTCACTAGACAGTGATAATCCCAGTGCTGTAGACACTATTGATCCCCCCCTGTCCACACTTAAACCGCGATCACTGTATACACCTCTATTTTCACAATATGCAAATATTGAGACGTTTGTCAATCTGGTCACCAAGGACCTAAAAACCATCACAACATCACGGTCCATGATTGAGAATTTAGACCTTGATGAAATTATTGCTTTAGAAGAACTTAAACAAAATAAAGATCTTATTCTGAAACCCTCGGACAAGGGTGGGAACATAGTGTTAATGGGTAAACATACTTATGAGGATATGGTTATGCGACTTCTCAATGATACTTCTACTTATATGAAATTGGATGGTAATCCTACAAATAAGTACTTGGAGGAACTCCGAGTCATCCTGGCAACAGCAAAGAGAAACAATCTAATCTCAAAGAAAGTGCATACATTTTTGCTCAATACTAAACCTACTATTGCTACGATATATGCGATCCAGAAGGTACACAAACAGAGGGTACCAATACCAGGTAGACCAATAATTTCAGGCAATAATAGCCTTACCGAAAGTATGTGGATGAATTAATCTCCCCATTGGTACCCTCCCTGCCTTCTTTTATTAGGGATACAAAAGATGCGGTCACCAGACTACAGGAGATTCAGGTAGCAGAAGGTACTCTTTTGGCTAGCTTGGATATCGAGGCACTGTACACTAACATACAACACGAGTTGGGTATCAAAGCAGTCCACTCCTTCCTGGTCACTAAGGGCACTCAAGTTCAATCACATAATGAATTAATTTTGACACTTTTACGTTTTTTACTCACTCACAATTATTTTCTGTTTAATACTCAATATTATTTACAGTGTAATGGCACCGCTATGGGGAGTAAATGTGCACCGAATTATGCTAATTTATTTTTGGAGTGGTGGGAGAACACGATAGTCTTTACTGACCAATTTGAAAACTTCACTAAGCACATTTTGTTTTGGGGACGGTATATTGATGATGTTTTAATTTTATGGGATGGCACCTCTTCATTATTTCAAGAATTTGTTGATAACCTCAATAACAATAATATAGGTATGATGTTCACCTCAGAAATACATTCTAAAACACTCACTTTTCTGGACCTTCGAATCTCCCTGACATCTGGTGGCCGCATCATTACCGAGGTCTATCGAAAACCGACATCAACAAATACCTTGTTACATTGGCAAAGTTTTCACCCCCTACCACTTAAAAGAGGTATACCGGTCGGCCAATACATCAGGGCACGACGTAATTGTTTGAATGACTCGGGGTTCCTTCAGGAATGCAATACCTTGTTTGCACGCTTTCAACAGAGGGGTTACCCCAAAAAGATCTTACACAAAGCCTTTAACAGAGCAAAAAACACCAATAGGACTCAACTACTCAAACCAAAAACTGAAGAAAAGTCCTCTTTAGTTAGATGTATTGGTATGTTTGACAATCAACATCGCCAAATTTACAACATCTTATACAAACACTGGCATGTATTAAAGGCAGATTCTGATCTTAAGGAGATCTTATCTGACAGACCACAAATTACCTATCGAAGAGGAAGAAACCTTAAGGATCATCTGGTGCACAGCTTTCACAATACTAATCCTGTGCCACTTACCTGGTTGAGAACCTCTGTCACGGGCAGCTATCCATGTGGAAGATGTAGTTTTTGTCCATTCATTTGTAAGATCAAGTCATTCACAAATCCTGTGGACGGCAGAAAATATGAAATTAGACAGTTCATTAACTGTCAGACAAAGGGGATTATCTACATTGCACAATGCCCTTGCTTAAAATTGTACGTAGGAAAAACTGTACAAGAGTTTCGTAGGCGAATATGCCAACACTTAAGCAGTATTAACACAAAAGCTGATACCACCATTTCTAGGCACGTGCGAACCTTTCATTCTGGAGATCCTACTTGACTCAAATTTTGGGGTCTGTGCAAAAAAACATTAGGACCATGTCGAGGTGATTTGTATAAAATCCTCTATCAAGAGGAAGCGAGATGGATTTATCGCTTGGAAAGTTTAAGTCCAAAAGGCCTTAATGAAGGCTTCACTTTCTCGTCTTTTTTGTGAAGTGTAAGGGTGCATTATTTATATACAGTTGATATATCTGTGAGCGTTATTCAGTGCTGTAGAGCAACATTTTTTCTATTATTAAACCTATTGACCTCTAAAGTATATTGATTACTGATTATTTGTTTATGGCCTATTGTAGAGTTATATCATAGGCAGCCAAGTATAGTATTGGCATTATGTATACCTATAGCTGATTGGAACATCCAAGGTATACCATTGCTATTATTTTTTTATGGATGGGATTAACTAAATGGGCGACAAACCCTACTGTAAATCCCTTATATGGATTAACACTTAGTATTAATTATTGTACTTGTGCTTGGTATATGTTACAATCTTTCTGTGGCCTTGGTGTACACTATATATATATATATATATCTTTTTGCCATATAAGATAAAGAGCAATCTATTAACAGTTGATCACAATGTATCCTGAAATATCATAATCATTGGAAAAGTGCTGTAGTTCAGCAAGTGATTATTTACATATTGTAGACATCATCTTGACCGCCACTCTGCTGTCTCTCGAACCATTATATGCTCCCCTAGTTGCCTTGTTTGTCATATGGAGGAGTTAAGTGGTGTTGAGATCGTAGGTTATAGGTCTGTAGAACACCACTATCCCAAAGGAGCGCCTTGAGGGTATTACTGTCATTCAGAAACGCTTCATCAGACATTATATAGAAGTTTAGTCCCAATACATGCGCACTGACGTACTGCTTACCCGGACTGACTTGAAGGATTATTTACTAAGTGCCCACGCAGCCACGATAGACACCGGAGACTAGTGCTACAGAAACCAAGTTCTAATACATGCGCAGTGACACTCAACATATTTGAATTTTGGATAAGAGTTTGTGCAGGAACTAATGCACATTACATCATTCCTTCAGCACCTATCGGCATTACACTAACCGGACATCCTACTATATTATAGGCTAAAGCAGAGGTCAGTCTTACAGAATTGGTAAAGCATTGGTTGATGGAATGACTCCCAGGCTATAAATAGATGCTCTTAGCGTTTGTAATCCAAGTCTGTCCAAGCCCCTGAAGACACCAGATTTCCTGGCGAAACATGTTTGGGGACAGAACATTATGGTTTTAGCTCTGCCTGATCTTGACTAGAGCAGTAGTTAGCGAATTACCTGAGGCAGACAATAATAAGGCAATGGATCTGTTACATATTTAAATGCATATTGCTAATATTAGAGGGCAATTGTTGTGGGGAGTGCACATCCACCACAGTCCTCAGGTACTACTCCCTGGCTCCGGTCAGAAATAACAGGCAGTAAATTTATAAGGAATTGCTCACATAAAATATTCTTAAGCAGTTTTCAATAAAAGTGATATTTTAAGTTTAGAGATAAAAGTGGTGAACTATGGCTCAGTAGAGCAAAGCTGTTCATATTTGGTATTGTCGCATCCGCAACAACCTGCTCTATAAAAATACTACAAGATCTAACCTGTCAGATGAACATTGTAAATAACAAAAAATATAAACTGTGCCAAAACAGTTATTTTTGCTACCTTCCCTCACAAAAAGTGTAATACAGAGCAGCCAAAAATCATATGTACCCTAAAATAATAGCAATAAAAATGGAAAATTATCACGTACATTCCAAAATGGGGTAATTTTTTTGGAGTTTCCACTCTAGGGGTGCATCAGGGGGGCTTCAAATGGGACATGATGTTAAAAAACCAATCCAGCAAAATCTGCCTTCAAAAACTATATGGCATTCCTTTACTTCTGCGCCCTGCCGTGTTCCCGTACAGCAGTTCACTACCACATATAGGGTTTTTCTGTAAACTACAGAATCAGGGCAATAAATATTGAGGTATCAATATATAGTTATTGGGCACTCCTTATCCAGATAATGCAGATGGATTAATATATACTATGGGTGAATCAATAAGTTGAAAGTCATAGATTTATTCATTCTGTCTCAAAAAATACTACATTGAAATATTGAGTTATGTTTGGCTTTTGGCTTTGTTAATGAAAAAAAATTATTAAAATGAAAAATCTGACAAAAAAGTTAAATTCTGAAATTTCATCTCCATTTTCCATTAATTCTTGTTTAACACCTAAATGGTTAACAAAGCTTGTAAAATCAGTTTTGAATACCCTTAGGGGTATAGTTTCTAAAATGGGGTCACTTTTGGGTGGTTTCTAATATGTGACTTCAGAACTGATCCTTAAAAAGTGGGTTTTAGAAATTTTCTGAAAAATTTCAAGATTTGCTATTTTGGAGTTATTACTATCTATTATAAAAGTAGAGAAATTGAAATTTGTTAATTTGCTAATTTTTCCAAACTTTTGGTAAATTTTGTATTTTTTTAAAAATTAAAATGAAATTTTTTGACTCAGTTTTACCACTGTCATGAAGTACAATATGTAACGAGAAAACAATCTCAGAATGGCCTGGATAAGTAAAAGGGTTTTAAAGTTATTACTACATATAGTGACACATGTCAGATTTGCTAAAAATGGCCTGGTCCTTAAGGTGAAAAATGGCTGGGTCCTTAAGGGGTTAATGGGGTAAATCTAGTTGGGTCTAAACCTGGTCAATTTGTTGCAATTCTGACATATAGAAGGAGATCTACTAATCACATGTGTCAGAATTCTGGTGTGATTTGTACAAAAAACAGGCATACAGGTGTAATGACCCAGAGTGCCATTATCACCTCCTTTTGTACCCTATCTGTAATGTGTGAGCCTGTGTCATCTTAGATATATTTATTACCATATCCTGCAATGTGTGTATGTATTTCCTTATCAACTACTGTTTTACAAGTAATGTGTCTGGTCACCAGTATTCCCCCAAGCCACTAGAGGGAGCTAGGGACCGCCCTGTATATATATAGTCAGGTCTGGGACTAGTCGTGAAGGAGAGTAGGAGAGTAGTGGAGTTGAAGTGTGGACCTCCTGAAGTGAGGAGGCTAGTCAGCCTGCAGCTGCTAGTAGTGTAACTGATATAAGACAATTATCCAGCTAGAGAACATATATTCTAGAGGAGCCTGCCCCAGGATAAAGCAACCCTTTCTGCATTGGGGCCTTGGGAGAATCTAGATGCAGGAGTCGGATTATTAATCACCGCACCAATACAGCTACTGAGGTACCAGGGATCAAGTCAAGTCCTGTCCAGTAAGCATCTTACCCTCTGTCTACCTTGCTAGGATTAGCCAATTCTTTACCAAGCCTGCATACCAGGAAAATCATTGCATTTATACCATTTGTCTTCAAAATTGAATTACATAAAGAACTGTATATAATTTGCCGTTCATTAAAGAAGTTAATGATCAACGGAATTCATTGTACCTCAATTATTCCTACTGTAAATCGGTTGTGCCACCGTTAAAGTCACTGGCGTCAGGAACTACAAGGGACCTTGCCACAGGCACGTTAAACCTTAACATCAAGGGCACCTCACATACCACATGTGTACCTTCAACTAGAAAGTGTCCAGGAGGACCCACGTGCCGACCTCTCCATCACTGACTGCACGCCTGCCCAGGGACTGTCTAACTGTACGAGTACAAATCTCATTCCCTCGGTCTGCCTGCCTATGTCTGTGACCTCACAGGTTGCTTACCCTGAGGACTGGAATACTGCACTATACTGCTTCCAGCTAGTGACCGATGGCTGACTATTGCTGGAGGTGGAAGTGGAGGAGGAGGCGGCGGAGGAGGAGCCAGTAACATAGCTGCTAGTGGAGACCCTGACGGACATAGGGCCCGCAATCCTGGACGTGGGTAGCATCTGTGCCATCCCATCACTCAGTGTGGGGTCAGGGAAATGTAGCATCCCTGGCAACCAGTACTTGTCCATGTGTCCGTAGTGAAGTGGACCTTCCCAGTAAGTGTGTTGGTCAGGGCACGGGTGATGTTCTGGGACACATGCTGGTGTAAGGTGGGCACGTCACACCATGAAAAATAGTGGCAGCTGGGGACTGCGTACTGAGAGACGGCCGCCGGCATTAGGCTGCGGAATGCCTCAGTGTCCACAAGCCTAAATGGCAACATTTCAAGGTCCAGTAAGTTTGAAAGTTGTGCATTTAGTGCTATGGCCTGTGGGTGAGCATTTACACTTGCATTCAAAAGCCTGTGTTATCGACATTTGAATGATGCGCTGGTACAGGGAAGTGGATCTTGTTGCTGATGGTTGATGCGAAGGTCCAGGAGCAGGGTGAGGGGCATCCGCGCCTGCGCCTTTGACAGATGATTGGCCAGCAGTACATAACACAGTGGAAGAGTAGGCAGTGGTGTGACCCGCAGACCCAGATTGTGAACCCAGGATTTCGTCCCATTTATTAGGGTTCTTGGATGCCATGTCGTGGATCGTGCTGGTGTTGGTGAGGTTGCTAGTGTTCACGACCCGGCTTATTTTGGTATGGCAAAGGTTGCAAACTACCACTCTTTTGTCACGTACACTTTCCTCATAAAAGCACCAAACTGTGGAACACCTACTCCTTGGCAAGGTGGATTTACACTCGGGGGTGCTTGGTGTAACAGTTGCGGGCCTGTTTGGTGTGGGCCGACTTCTCCCTTTTGCAACTCCAGACTGTTGCGGTGCTGCGGATCCCTTCCACTGCTGTCCTTACTAGGCTTTTCACCTTCCCATGTTGGGTCAGTGACCTCATCGTCCACCACCTCCTCTTCCACTTCCTCACTCTGCTCATCCTCCTGACTTGACCTAACCACAACCTTAGTGACTGACAACTGTGTCTCATCATCATCCACCCCATGAACGAATGATTGCCGTTCACCACCGTCATCTACTTGAGACAGTGAAGGCTCAAGAGGTTGGGTATGAGGGCACAATATCTCAGGTACCTCAAAATCTCAGGTACTTCATCAAGCATGCTGAGTGCGAGGGCCAAATCTAATAGTGGTGCTGGAAAGAGCTCCTCAGAATATCCGAGTGTGGGATCACTCGATTGGCAAGCCTCTCCATTGTGGGAGGAAGGAGGATCAGAGTGAGGATTTGGTTGACAACACTCTTGGCTACACAGACTAGACGAGAAGGTGGTGCTTAACTGACTGGAAGCATTATCTTGAGCAATCCAACTGTTCGCACTGGTCCAACTTTGACAGTGTTTTCCTGCGCCACCCAGCTAAGTTGGACATGAAGATGGGTACGGTGGATTATTTTTTTTTTCTGGTGCACTGGCAGCAGGCACAGTTTCATTGCGCCCAGGCCCACGGCCTCGGTGTGCAGAATCAGCATCATGCCCACTTCCCCGTCCCTTAGTGCTCGCCTTCTTCATATTAATGATTTTGTCACCAGATTTCACTAAAGCAACAACCACAATAATGCAATATGTGTGTTTCAACACAGGTCACCAAAAGATTAGCTTAATAAATAGCAAAGCCACACATATAATGTAATATTCACATTCTTTATTTTACCAAAGCCAATAATTAAATTAACAACACATATATAAAAAAAAATTTGCAGCATAACAGACAAAGTGCTATGGCAAGAACACAATAATCTCTCCACATGCCTCCCCACCCGGCTAGCGCATACCAAATATCCACTGGAGATTGCTGGGGCTGTATGCCTTCACTAACCAAACTCACAATGGTAATACAAATAGTACTATTAATAGGACCAAACGCCCTGTATAGACAACTCCCCAAAGATATCAACCACTGCCTAAAGTATCAGGCATGGTACCATATCTCTAATACATGCTTTGCCAGCTCATGCTTACACCTGCATGTAATACATACAAAACAGGCTGCAGACGGTCCTAATACCGGTATAACTTCAGGCGAGAGGAGGAGGATAGAACCATCAACCCAATGCGCATTTCGCCTTGCTTCTTTAGGGGGCGCCAGATGTGGCGCAGATTGTTTTACTGTCCGCTAAAGACACCGTTTTTGGATGCAGGACAGTATATGTCACAGAACCCCACAGAATATGGACCCTATATCAGGCCCAGATTATTAGAATTTGTAATACAGACACTATTTGCAGAAGTTCTACAGTATTGGTTACATAACAACACAGATTATGGACACTATATTAGGCCCAGATTATTTGAATTTGTAATATAGAAACTGTTTGCAGATGTTCTACATTATTGGTTAAAGAACACCACAGATTGTGGACACTAGATGTGGCCCAGATTATTGGAATTTGTAATACAAAACAACTGAAAGATGGCATGTAGCAGGATGTGCTCAACCCAAAAATGCAGTTGTGCATATATACAGGGAGCAGATCCTACACTTGGGGCCGTTGCAATAGCGATCCCCAGCAACAACCACAAGTACCACAATAGACATCCTACACAAGATGGCAATTGTGTGGATGTGATAAATAATATAATATAGCAATAACAAATGATAAGACAGGTGCACACTGCGGACTTACATCTCTCAAACTGATGTTAAATTGAGTGATTAGTCAACATGCCCTGCTGTGGAGGACATGTCTAGCCTGAGCACCACGCCAGCCAGTAGCTCGGGACCCAACACTGGCCCCTGGTATGCCCATACGGCACAAGTAGGTGAGTGTTAGGTCCCGAGCTACTGAGAAACCTTGGCGTGGTGCTTGGGCTTAGGCATGTCCTCCACAGCAGGGCATGTTGACTAATCTCTAAATTTTAACATCAGTTTGAGGGCTTAGTAAGACTGCAGTGTGCACCTTGCGACTTGTGTGATAGTCAACATGCCTGCTGTGGAGGACATGTCTAAGCCTGAGCACCACGCCAAGGTTTCTCAAGTAGCTCGGGACCTAACACTGGCCCCTGGTATTCCCATACGGCACAAGTAGGTGAGTGTTAGGTCCAGAGCTACTGAGAAACCTTGGCGTGGTGCTCGGGCTTAGGCATGTCCTCCACAGCAGGGCATGTTGACTAATCTCTAAATTTTAACATCAGTTTGAGGGCTTAGTAAGACTGCAGTGTGCACCTTGCGAATTTGTAATACAGAAACTGTTTGCAAATTTTTTACAGTATTGGTTACAGAACAGCACAGATTATGGACACTAGATGTGGCTCAGATTATTGGAATTTGCAATACAGAAACTGTTTGCAGATGTTCCACAGTATTGGTTACAGAACATCACAGATTATGAACACTATATTTGGCCAAGATTATTAAAGACACAGTCTGCGGATGATGTACAGTATATGTCACTAAAATATCTTGCTGCTATCAAACACACACTGTAGTCCTTAAAAGGAGTTTGGGGTCGTTAAAAAGGTTTAAGTAGTAAAAATAGCAAACGTCTCTCCCTGCACTATATGTCCCTCCTGAAGCACTGTCCCTGAGACTGCAGGAGGTAAATAGATTGCTGCTCTAAAAAACATACACCCAGTGGTCCTTAAAATGACTTTTGGGTTTGGAAAAGCTTTCTCTGAATAAAAACTGTGAAAATCGCTCACTACACTGTCTTTCCCTTCCTACGCTCTGCTCTCCCTGTCTACATCTGAGCTGAACATGTGTCATCGAGTGCTATATAGTACCGGATGACGTGTTACAGCCAGCCAATAGTGATGAGCGGGAGGTGCCATATTCAATTTCGCAATATTTCACGAATATTCGATTTAATATTCGTCATATATTCGTCGAAATCGAATATTCATTATTATTCTATATATTGCGAATGTTACGCAAATTTATATTCGCATTGCGAATTAAACTTAGAGCTGAGTTACTAATGGTTGTAACTTGTATTGCTAGAATTGATGAAGATAATGAATATCACGAATATAGCACTATATTCTCAATCTTCATTATATTCTAGCAATACAACCATTAGGAACTCAGCTCTAAGTTTCATTCGCAATGCGAACATATACTCGCATTGCGAATTCAACTTAAAGCTGGGTTCCTAATGGTTGTATTGCTAGAATATAATGAATATCACGAATATGGCACTATATTCTCAATCTTCGTTATATTCTAAGATAGGGCCAGGGGCTATTCATAGTATTCAGTATATTGGGCAGACTAGATGGGCCAAATGGTTCTTATCTGCCGACACATTCTATGTTTCTATGTTTCTAGCAACAACCATTAGGAACTCAGCTCTAAGTTTCATTCGCGAAGCGAACATATAATCGCTTTGCGAATTGATCTTAGAGCTAAGTTCCTAATGGTTGTATTGCTAGAATATAACGAAGATGACGAATATCACAAATTCACGAATATAGCACTATATTCTCTATCTTCGTTATATTCTAGCAACAACCATTAGGAACTCAGCTCTAAGTTGATTTCGCAATGCGAACATATACTCGCATTGCGAATTCAACTTGCAGCTGGGTTCCTAATGTTTGGCTTGCTAGAATATAACGAAGATTGAGAATATAGTGCTATATTCATCAATTCGTGATATTCGTTATATTCTAGCAATACAACCTTTAGGAACCCAGCTTTAAGTTAAATTCGCAATGCGAGTATATGTTCGCATTGCGAAATCAACTTAGAGCTGAGTTCCTAATGGTTGTTGCTAGAATATAATAAAGATTGAGAATATAGTGCTATATTTGTGATATTCGTTATATTCTAGCAATACAACCATTAGGAACGCAGCTCTAAGTTAAATTGAGAATATAGTGCTATATTTGTTATATTCATCGCATTGCGATTACAACTTAGTCAAATTTGTGAGATCGTGATTCTCACATCCGACAGTACATTTTAGCATGGAGGCGTTCCCATGCACACAGGAAGTCGGCAGAAGCGGCAACGGGCATTGACTGGAGCGGGCAGGGAGCCAAGAATCCTCTGGACAGGTAAGAACAGATTTTGGGAAGTGGTAAGACAACCAGAGAGCAACAAGGATTAACAACTTAAAAAAACAACAACGAATATTCGAAATAGCGAATATATAGCGCTATATTCGCAATAGTCGCGAATTTGCGAAGTGACGATATTCGCTAAAAAAAATCGCTATTTGAATATTCGCGCTCAACACTACCAGCCAATCACTGTAATGCCAGCAGTCAACATGGCTACTGGCATAACAGTGAGGGCAGTACTTACCTGCACCTTTGTTGGCTGGATAAAACCTGCGAAACGTACGGGACGGAGATTAGACCATTGTGCTCGAGCACATGCGGTACTCGGTCGAGTACCACCATGTGCCGAGCTTAGCGATGCTCAAACGGAACAAATATTCGGCTGTGCATGCCTGCTCTTTACTAACCCCCAGCCAAGAGTCAGTGGGTTCCTCTGACATGACGCTTAGTTGGCATGGCCTCGGAGAAAGCTCTGTGCTTCCACCTGTCCTGAACCTGCCTCTGTTACTTTCTGTTCCCTCAGCAGGAGGAGTATTATATGCCATAGGCTCGACTCAGCTACTAGAGAACATTCAGCAGCTACTGCCCAACCAGGATTTGGAGCAGACATCCGCCGCTTACTCTGGTAGGCAGGCAAGTATTGATGATGAAAGTCGCGTGGGAGCAGGTGTTGTGAGCGGTCAGGCTCCTGGGCCTGAGACTGTTAAGGGGGACATCAGTGACGTACAGACAGTAGCGGATGATGATGATGTAGCTGATCGCACTTGGGAGCCAGGTGAAGAAGGGGCTTCATCATAAATATCAGGAGAAGAGGGTGGCAGCTTGTGCGTCAGGCAGCTGCTGAGCCAGCAAGGTGATAGCATAGCAGTGAGTCAGCAGGGTGGCAGCAGTGTGAGCCAAACATGTCCGTGGTAGACCCACTTCGCAGGAGCCTACCTGCGGAGAAAGTAGAAGTGCAGGGGTTCACGGAGGCAGGAGGGGAAAATGCCATACTCGGCGGTGTGGCATGTTTCAAGCTGCTAGACACTAATCCCTATCACAGGACAGTAATTCCTATCACACTAACTAACACGCTGCACTGGAAGCTACACTATATCACTATCTAACCTACAGTGACTATCTCCCACTAATTATTTGTATTATATATATGAGGTAACTAACTATCTAATGTAATTGAATAAGGATCCAGATGACTCAGCAAAGCACAGAGCACAGCAATGACACTGCTCTCTCTCTCTCTCTTTCAGAACTCCAAAAAACAGAAAATGTCTGCTGAGGAGTTTGTTATCTAGTAAGGGGTAGGCAACATTCCTATTGGTTGCTAGGGATGTTTCTAAGCTCAGACAAAGATATGTCAGCCTTCTCATTGGCCCACAAGCAAGAAGCAGTGAGAATAATCATGATTACGAAGATAAAGCACTATATTCAAAATCTTCGCAAATTCTCGAAGTGCCGATATTCTCGGTAAAAATTTGCAATTAGAATATTCGCGATCAACACTACTCATCACTAGAGATGGCCCGAACTATTCTCCGCGAACAGTTCTCGGTGAACATAGCTTGTTCGCGTTCGCCTCAGCGGGCGAACATATGCGATGTTCGGTCCGCCCCTATACATCATCATTGAGCAAACTTTGACCCTGTACCTCACAGTCAGCAGACACATTCCAGCCAATCAGTAGCATACCCTCCCTCCCAGACCCTCCCACCTCCTGCACAGCATCCATTTTAGATTCATTTGGAATTTGCAGTCTTAGTGAGAGGAGGGAGAGTGTAGTTGCTGCTGATTTAATAGGAAATCGATAGCTAGGCTAGTGAATTCAGTGTCCACTCCAGTCCTGAAAGACTCATCTGATCTCTGCTGTAAGGACAGCGTCCTGACAGCACCCCAAAAGCCCTTTTAGGGCTGCAACATTAGTCTACTTTTTTTCCCTTTATATGCATATTGCAGTTGCCTGGCCTGCCTGTGTGTGAGGAGCTGCAGGCCCACAGACTGTAGTGTGCCCACTGCCAGTGCCCACCCCTGTCATCCCGTGTGGCACAGGACTTTGCATCAAAAAAAGGCATTTCATTTTTACACTTTAATCTAAGGTTAGTTGCCTGCCAGTGTGTGTCAGGCTGACTTCCAGTGACTGTAGTGTGCCCACTGCCAGTGCCTACCACTCATACCCGGCTGGCAGAGGACTTTGCATCAAAATAGGCATTTAATTTTTACACTTTAGTGTAATTTCAGCTGCTTGCCTGCTGCTAGTGTGTGTCAGGCCGACTTCCACTGACTGTAGTGTGCCCACTGCCAGTGCCCACCCCTGTCATCCCATGTGGCACAGGACTTTGCATCAAAAAAGGCATTTAATTTTTACACTTTAATCTAAGTTTAGTTGCCTGCCAGTGTGTGTCAGGCTGACTTCCAGTGACTGTAGTGTGCCCACTGCCAGTGCCCACCACTCATACCGGCTGGCACAGGACTTTGCATAAAAAAGGCATTTAATTTTTACACATTAGTCTAATTTCAGTTGCTTGCCTGCTGCCAGTGTGTGTCAGGCCCACTTCCACTGACTGTAGTGTGCCCACTGCCAGTGCCAACCACTGATACCGGGTGGCACAGTAGCTTGCCGATAAATAAGGCATTTCATTTTTACACATTAGTCTAAATTCAGTTGCTTGCCTGCTGCCAGTGTGTGTCAGGCCCACTTCCACTGACTGTAGTGTGCCCACTGCCAGTGCTCAACCACTGATACCGGGTGGCACAGTAGCTTGCCGATAAATAAGGCATTTCATTTTTACACATTAGTCTAATTTCAGTTGCTTGCCTGCTGCCAGTGTGTGTCAGGCCCACTTCCACAGACTGTAGTGTGCCCACTGCCAGTGCCCACCACTGATACCGGGTGGCACAGTACCACTTATCGGAAAAAAATGACAGGCAGAGGCAGGCCACCCCGCAGGGGCCGTCGTGGTCGTGGTGCTGTGATTTCCACTGTCCCTGGAATAATGCCTAGTGTTCAGAGGCCATGTACCTGAACCCGAAAAATTCTGAGGGCGTAGTTGACTGGCTTAGACAGGACACCCAATCTTCAACAGCTTCCGCTAAGAACCTTGGCGCACCATCCTCCTCCAGCTCAGCTTTGGTCACCTGCTCTCAAGTTACCACGCACCCGCCCGCCGCTGATAGGAATAGTACTAGTTAAGACACCACTCATATAGGGTGTCACAGCACATTGCTCTGTGCACGCGCAGTGCCCCAATTTGGGAGTATGAGGACCGACCAAGCTGCTTTTTCCATATCCCGGTTCCTGAAATCAATTCAGTTTGGTGTATGAGAGTTTGGTCTGTCGTTGTGAAGGCAGTCGAAGGTACCAGGCCTAAATTTTTTTCACAAAAGGCAATCCCTGATATGGGATGTAACAGGGATGAAACTGATGAGAATAGTACTATAGAAAATACCACTCATATCGGGTGTGAGAGTAAATTGCACGGCGCAGAAGCAGTGACCGTGGATTAAAACAAAGTGGAGAGAGCCAGCGTTTTTAACCATCTACCCGTTCGAAAAATCTATTCAATTGACCTTTCGGGGACCCTTGGTGTTGTGCGTGGCTGGGTGGAGGAAGAAACCTTCAATGACATCACCGGGACGTGGCTAGCTTGGTATCCAACCTTGTGCAAATGGGGAGTTTGCGGTTGTGCAAATGGACTGTTTGCGGTGCATTAAAAGAGGAGTTTGGTATGTCAATGTCTGTGAAGCGGGCGTAACCCTTACACTACCTGATCGATACAACATCATACCTGATCGTATACACACACTGGATGTTTTAAAGCATGTTATTCCAAACAATTTAGGAATGTTACGTGATTTATGCCCTTTATGGATTAAAACCCGACTCTGCGTCCACTACGTAATTTTCCATGGGAGTTTTGCCATGGATCCCCCTCCGGCATGCCACAGTCCAGGTGTTAGTCCCCTTGAAACAACTTTTCCATCACTATTGTGGCCAGAAAGAGTCCCTTTGGTTTTAAAATTCGCCTGTCTATTGAAGTCTATGGCGGTTCGCCCGGTTCGCCTGTTTGCGAACATTTTCTGAAGTTCGCGTTCGCTGTTCGCGAACTGAAAATTTTATGTTCGCGACATCACTACTCATCACAACTTGCCCACCTACCAGGGGAAATGGAGGATGTCTCCTCTGGTTCTTGGCTGGGCAGTAGCTGCTGACTGTCCTCTAGTAGCTTGTCCTCGCTGTACATTATAGTGGAGCTGAGCCCACAGCATATACTACTTCTCTGGCTGAGGGAACAGAAAAGGAGAGAGGCAGGTTGAGGACAGGTGAGAGCACAGGGTCTGATCCGAGGCCATGCCAACTAAGGGTTGTGTTTGACGAACCCAACGACTCTTGGCTGGGGGTGTCTGATGTCACTTGTGACGAAGTCGAAGATCGAGTCAACCATTCTAGAATCGCTGGGTTGCTTGTCAAGACACAACTGCTAGCTGACACTGGGAGATCAGGCCTCTCGAAGTGACCCCTGCTGCCATGGTCCCTTACTCTGCTGCAACCTGTGCCTGCGCCAGAAACATTTAGGCCTCTGCCCCTCCCCTGTGTAGGGCCTTCTCACTTCTCTGTCTGACATACTTTAGATCAAATAAGTAAATAAAAAGGAAATTAATACACGTCAGAAAGGGCTTTAATTTTCTCACTTCACCATACAACGGCTAATGTCTTTTTTCTTTTTCCCCACTAATATATGCCAAAAAAAGGCTTTAGAACATGTAACCGCAGCCGTAAACGGCAAATAAATTTTTTTGCCACTAATACATGCTAAAAAGGGCTGTAATTTTCTCACTTCACCACAGAAAGGCTAATACGCCCTTTTTCTTTTCCCCCACTAATATATAACTGCTGCCGTGAACGGCTAATAAAGTTTTTTTTTGCCACTAATACACGTCAAAAAGGCTGTAATTTTCTCACTTCACCACACAAAGGGCTAATAGGCCCTTTTTATTTTTTCCCGACTAATACACACCAAAAAAAGAACTTTAGAACATATAACTGTGGCCGTGAACGGCAAATATTACCCTCCCCACTCCATGTCTGGGACACTATTTTGCCTTTTTTGCCTGGTTGACGTCATCATTTATTTGACCCATCTTCTAATCTATAGAAGGCGCAACGCATCCTGTCTATGTAGCAGCTGTAAGGCCTTTATGACATGGTCTCTATTTTGCAACATAATTGGTTTATGATTTGGCTTATGATTTGGTAGCCAAAAGCAGGAGTGGGTATTTAGCTTTAGCAATACTGATGGATTGCTGACGAAATGCTGACCGAGTTAAGGTGGATGCTCAACAAACAGGATCTGTTTTTTGGGGGTTATTGTTCTGAAGCATCAGAGTAAGGGCAAAATAATCAGTGACGTCAACAAAAACTTACTGCTGACACCCTCGCCACTCTTTCAGGGGTCTCTACTTGTATAAGCCTTTAATAGAACAGGTTCTGTAGAATCTATGTGGAATCAGCTGACATTGGTGTAAAAGAAGTGCAATCTTTCACGCTATAGTAGGATCTTGGGCCTCTGTACGGTTCTTTAAACCTGGCGCTAACATTGACCTGTCAGGCTGAGTTCACACTTGAGTTATTTGGTCAGTTTTGGCCCATAACTGCCCAATTAACCAGTACAGGACCGCCTAACGCAGGGATGCGTCCTGCGGGCGGTCCTGTAGCTCTGAGATGACGCGTCGGCGCGTCATCTCGTGAGGCCGAGACTTCCTGTGAGCGCGTGCGCGTTCACAGAGAAGCGCGTCTCGGCAGTTAGGCGACAGCCTGCCAGCGATGATCCATCGCTGGCAGGCTGTAGATGCGAATATATCGCATCAAACAGCAATATCAGACGCTGTTTTGTGAACAGCGTCTGATATAGCTGCTACCTGGTCCTCTGGTGGTCCCATTTGCTGGGATCGACCACCAGAGGACCAGGTAACTACTGTAAGTTGCACCAAACACTACACTAACCCCCCACCCCCTCACCTATTAACCCCTTGATCACCCCATCTAGACCCCTGATCACCCCCTGTCATTGATCACACCCCTTGTAAGGCTCCATTCAGACGTCCATATGTGTTTTGCAGATCCGTGGATTCACGGATCCGATCCGCGGATCCGATCCGCAGATCCTCAAAACACGGACACCGGCAATGTGCTTTCCGCATTTTGCAGATCCGCACATTGCCAGAACTATATAGAAAATGCTTTTTCTTGTCCGCAATTGCGGACAAGAACAGGACATGTTCTATATTTTTGCGGAACGGAAGTGCAGACCCGGAAGCGCGGATCCGTAATTCCGGATCCGAGCGGGACAAAGTCTGTCCACATAGAAATGAATGGGTCCGCAATTCCGTTCCGCAAACAGAATTGCGGACGTGTGAATGGGGCATAAGGGTCCCTTATCACCGCCAGTTAGTTAGCTACTTGTTAGGTAGCTAGCGCCCAGCCCACCGCACCGCAGTCACTGATTTTGGCAGAGATTTTTCATCCACATTGACCGATGCGAATGAAAAAATCTGTGCCGTTCATTTTTTTTTCAGCGCAGAGGCTGAACGGAAAAAAATCTCATTACCCGTATGCTCAATATAAGGAGAATCGCAGAAACTCCTAATGCTGGCCATACGTGTAATGATTGCGGAGACCCTCAAATGCCAGGACAGTATAAATACCCCACATGTGACCCCATTTTAGAAAGAAGACACCCCAAGGTATTCGCTGAGGGTATGGTGAGTTCATGCAAAATTTTATTTTTGTCACAAGTTAGTGGAATATGAGACTGTAAAAAAAAAAATATATCAATTTCCGCTAACTTGTGCCAAAATTTTTTTCTGTGAACTCGCCATACCCCTCACAGAATACCTTGGGGTGTCTTCTTTCCACAATGGGGTCACATGTGGGGTTTTATACTGTCCTGGCATTTTAGGGGTCCTAAAGCGTGAGAATCCAAATGCGTAAAAATGGCCTGTGAAATCCTAAAGGTACTCATTGGTTTTAGGGCCCCTTTGCGCATCTTGGCTGCAAAAAAGTGTCACTCATGTGGTATCGCCGTACTCAGGAGAAGTAGGGCAATGTGTTTTAGGGTGTATTTTTACATATACCCATACTGTGTGTGAGAAATATCGCTGTAAACGACAACTTTTTAAATTTTTTATTCAAAGTTGTCAATTTACAGAGATATTTCTCTCACCCAACATGGGTATATGTAAAAATACACCCAAACACATTGCCCCACTACTCCTGAATGCGGCGATACTCATGGTGACACTTTTTGCAGCTAAGATGCAAAGGGGCCAAATTCTAATGAGTACCTTTAGGAGGGCATTTTATGCATTTTCTTCTCACGCTTTAGGACCTCTAAAATGCCAGGGCAGTATAAATACCCCACATGTGACCCGATTTTGGAAAGAAGACACCCCAAGGTATTCGCTGAGGGCATAATGAGTCCATGAAAGAATTAAACTTTTTGTCAAAAGTTAGCGGAAAGGGAGACTTTGTGAGAAAAAACAATAAAAATCAATTTCCACTAACTTGTGCCAAAAATAAAATCTTCTATGAACTCGCCATGCCCCTCATGGAATACCTTGAGGTGTCTTCTTTCCAAAATGAGGTCACATGTGGGTATTCTACTGCCCTGGCATTTAAGGGCCCCTAAAGCGTGAGAAGAAAATGCGTAAAAATGCCCTCCTAAAAGTTACTCATTGGAATTTGGGCCCCTTTGCATCTTGGCTGTAAAAAGTGTCACTCATGTGGTATCGCCGTACTCAGGAGAAGTAGGGCAATGTGTTTTGGGGTGTATTTTTACATATACCCATGCTGGGTGAGAGAAATATTTCTGTAAATTGACAACTTTGAATAAAAAAATGTAAAAAGTTGTCGTTTACAGCGATATTTCTCTACGCAGCATAGGTATATGTAAAATACACCCCAAAACACATTGCCCTACTTCTCCTGATCAGCTACCATGGTGACACTTTGCAGCCTGGATGCACAAAGGGGCCTAAACCAATGAGTACCTTTAGGATTTCATAGGCCATTTTTATGCATTTGGATTCTCACGCTTTAGGGCCCTAAAATGACAGGTGGTATAAATACCCCACATGTGACCCCATTTTGGAAAGAAGACACCCCAAGGTATTCCGTGAGGGGCATGGCGAGTCCACAGAATTTTTATTTTTGGCACAAGTTAGCGGAAATTGATATATTTTTTTTTTTTTTACAAAGTCTCATATTCAGACGATGTTAAAATACAAAATAATAAATCTCTTTATTTGTAAATCTCAGATAAAATTGACTGGGTATAAAGTATATGTCTCCAGGCAAAAGTGCATGTCTAGACCAGAGCGGGATTGTATTAAACCTTCTGGTATCAACATGCACCACAAATCAATCACTCCTGTCCAGGAAATGATTTGTTGTAATCAGGTATTGACCTGACCACCTGAACAGTGAGGTATAGATCGTGAATAGACCAGCCGGTCAGTAATCAGTGAGCACTGTAAGTGTTACACTTGAATCAAGTTGATATAGTGGAGGAATCTAGTGTTGCAGCTTGTATAATATTGTGTAACAAGCTGCCACTAGTTTTGAGTATGTGCACGCTCAAATTGCGGTGCACCTCTCGCTCCCCACTATCGTACACGGAGTATAATGATAGAAATGCTCCGATGTATGCCTGCTATGCCTGCTACGGGTGGTCTGCCTGTATGCTATCTTGTGATGATATATATTAGAGCGATACACATCCACTCATTTCACCATAACATCCATTGGGATAGAGAAGTCGGGTGTAGTGGTTGTATCTCTATTAATCACAAGGTATCAGCGGCAATTAGCCCTGCAGGACGACATTCACACAGGCATGCATGCAAGACCTATAGCTGGCTGATCACAATCTAACTATAGTTTAGCAGCTCGACAGCGTTTCTATGCAGCATGATAATAGCCACATATCCTCAGGAGCTTCTCTAGAAATGTGTAGCAGATAATTCTGCCTAACCAGGATATGCTCTGCACCGTCTAGTGCCAGAGCTCCGGCGCTATGTCGGCCGTGCGTGGCCGCTTACACGCCGGATATTTATAACCTATACCCCGCCCACTGGAGGGCGTATGTGATGATGCGTCACCATTCGGTGCATAGAGGCGTAACTGCCTGTTGACGCCCACCGGTCAGGTACGCATCCAATATTTGAATATGCCTCCGTGGGAAAAGCACTGTGTGTCTGAGGGGATGCTACTAGCGGTACATCATGTGTCCCTGTATATTAGCTCCTTGTCAGTGGTGGGAGTTATATGGGAACTATCTCTGAAGAACGAACACTCCAACACTAAAAAACTGTATTTGTCATCAAGGTTGTATCCTATATATCAAATGATCGCATCGCATTAATTCAATTGCGTATGATAAGCTCATTAATAAATCATGCAACTGTTGGATTTAGGGATCAGTGATCAGTTACACTGTACTGCGCTTGAGAGAGCAGCACACCATGCAGACAATCACTCTTGACAATTTAAAGATGTATAGATGTACGATTAATGTGAACATACACTTACATCTAATAGGTAAGTCAATAACATACAACAGTAATAGTCTGCATGGCTACAGAATCATCATTAGGAGGTCACTGAGTCATCAAGGGATTAGGTCCAACCTACATATTGACTATATCTTTATAGAAAGCATGCATACGATATAGTCTCATTAAGTCCCTGTGGTTGGACCGTTTGGAGTCTGAAGATCCAATTAGCCTCCTTCTGTAACAGAGGTGTATCAACATCACCTCCTCGTGCCGATCTTTGTAACATGTAGATGCCCTGTACTCTCAGGACTGTACAGTCACCGCCGTGGCAGGTATTGATGTGCCGTGCCACCGATGTATCACGGTTATGACGCACATCCAGGAAATGTTCGCCAATCCTTCTTCTCAGCTCACGTTTAGTTTTGCCCACGTATTGTTTGCCACAGCAACACGTGAGCAAATAGATGACACAGGTAGACGTACATCTGATGAATGTATTTATCCAAAATCTCTCACCCGTAATTGAGCTGTTGAAGTACCGCCCCTCTGGATGTGTGCACAAATGATACAGGACCCACATGGGAAGGTACCCCTTGCGGTCGACCTGAGCCATGTATCTGGTGCTGGTCGTTCGTAAAAACTATGCACCAGGCGATCACGCAAGTTTGCATTACGACGGTATGAAATAGCAGGACGCGGTGGCAATGTTGGGCCTATATCAGGGTCTGATTGTAAAACCGGCCAATGGTTGGCAAGAATTTGGCGGATTTGTGGGCAAGCCTTGTCAAAAGTGGCTATGATACGTGGCATGCCATCTGACGTTGGTTTACACTTAGGGACTAACAGTTGGGCCCTATTTTGATTAAGGGCATGATGGTATGCTTCCTTTAGAGATCTTTCTGGATATCCTCTGATTCTGAACCGGGTTCTTAAATCAAGTGCAGCCGCCTTGAATGAACCAATAGAGGAACAATTCCTCCTAGCCCTCAGGTATTGTCCTTTTGGAATACCTCTCTTGAGGGCCAGGGGATGTCCACTCTCAAAGTGCAGTAAATTGTTTGTGGCCGTTTTTTTCCTGAACAGTTCCGTATGGAGTCTTCTATCCATTCCCATCGAAATTATCAGGTCCAAGAATGTGATATGTGCTGGGTCTATCTCTGATGTAAAATATAGTCCCAGCTCATTCACATTCAATCTTGTCACAAACTCATTAAATTGTTCTCTGGTTCCTTTCCATAAGATCAGGACATCATCGATAAAACGTATCCATAACTGGATAGACGATGTATATTGTTCCATTGAGTCCCCAAAGACGACTTCTCTCTCCCACCAGCCCAGGTAGAGATTTGCAAAAGTAGGGGCACAGGGGCTACCCATAGCAACTCCCTGAGCTGGTGGAAGAGGTGTCCGTCAAAAATGAAAATGTTGTGCATTAATACAAAGCTGAGGAGGTCCATCAATAGCACATTATGGCGATGGTATTGTTCTCCCCTTTGTTTAAGAAAGGCCTCCACAGCCCGACATCCACTTTCGTGCGGTATCGAGCTGTAGAGAGCCTCAACATCAAGACTTGCCAACCAAGTATCTGCCTCACATACAATGCCCTCAATGCGTTGGAGTACGTCCATTGTATCTCGGGCATAGGAAGGTAACTCCTCAACAAATGGACGTAGATTGAGGTCCACATACGTACTGACGAATGAGGTAAGACTTCCTATGCCCGAGACAATAGGCCTACCCTTAAGTTGGTCCCCTTGTTTATGTAGCTTGGGTAAGCTATAGAAGGTAGCTAGCAAGGGATATTTAGGAAGAAGATAATCAAACTCGGCCTTGTTGATGAGTTGTTCATCACGGGCCTGGACTAAAATAAGCTGGAGTTCCTCCTTAAAACCTCCTGTAGGATCAGTAGAAAGACGTTTATAGGTGTTGTTGTCGTTCAATAGCCTATAACACATGGCCTGATATTGTGAATGGTCAAGTACGACTATATTTCCCCCCTTATCGGACGGTTTTATGACGATATTCTGGTTTGATGCCAGTTCATCCAAAGCCCTCCGTTCCTCCAAACTGAGATTATCCTGTCCATACTGTTGATTTTCCAATTTCTGGATATCTCTTGTAACTAAGAATACGAACGTGTCTATGGGCGTATTCTCATTGAGTGGGGGAAATAATTTCGACGGGTTCCTAAGGTTAGTGAATGGTCCGTTTCCTGTAATCCGACCATTGTCCTCACTTAATCCAGCTAATAATCTAACTCCTTCTAAATCGTCGGGCTCAATGCCTAATTCTTGACACTGTCTCCTGTCCTGCATACTAAAAAATTTCTTCCATTTCATTTTTCTAGCGTATAGGTGTATGTCCTTGATCCAGTTAAATAGATTGAATTTTTGTAGAGGAACGTATGAAAGCCCACGTTTTAAAACATTCAATTGGGATATAGTGAGTGGGGTCGAGGATAAATTGACTACCTGTAGTGTGTCTATTTGGGTAAATCGCCTAGTTTCTTGTGGCGTAACATGTAGTCCGAGACTGGAGGTGTCTGATCTAAAAAACCTCCTCTTCTGCCTCTACCTGTCCCCCCTCTCAGTCTTCCACCTCGTGTCCTCTGAGGACCCCTAGTTGTAGCTCCTCGTCCTCTATTCGAGAAGGAGGAGTGCTCTCCGTCTATCTCACCCTCCGACGAGGATATTTCGGTTTCAACCTCAGAGGTCGGTTGGGGTCGGGGACCAAATTCAAATACCCTTCCCTTCTTTGAAATCAACAATATCCCTATTAAATTGAAAGTGTTTACGCTCTTTGATCTGAGACGTAAACCGTTCAATCTGCTGTTGGAGCTGAGTTTCTTTTTTGCTGAAGTCTGTATGATCAATAAATTTCTTAGACAGATTTATATGTTCCTTTAACTCACTTTCTGTTCTTGTTAATAGTTTACGTTCCTCATCTACTAGTAATTTCATAAGACGGATGGAACCCTCAATGGACTCTTGTTCCCACCGTTTAAGAAATTCGCTGGATCTAATTCTGGCTGATGGCTGAATTGCTCTGGCACTAGACGGTGCAGAGCATATCCTGGTTAGGCAGAATTATCTGCTACACATTTCTAGAGAAGCTCCTGAGGAAATGTGGCTATTAACAAAAATTCAATCTATTTAACTGGATCAAGGACATACACCTATACGCTAGAAAAATGAAATGGAAGAAATTTTTTAGTATGCAGGACAGGAGACAGTGTCAAGAATTAGGCATTGAGCCCGACGATTTAGAAGGAGTTAGACTATTAGCTGGATTAAGTGAGGACAACAGTCGGATTACAGGAAACGGACCATTCACTAACCTTAGGAACCCGTCGAAATTATTTCCCCCACTCAATGAGAATACGCCCATAGACACGTTCGTATTTTTGAGTTACAAGAGATATCCAGAAATTGGAAAATCAACATTATGGACAGGATAATCTTAGTTTGGAGGAGCAGGAGGGCTTTAGATGAACTGGCATTAAACCAGAATATCGTCATAAAACCGTCCGATAAGGGAAATATAGTTGTACTTGACCATTCACAATATCAGGCCATGTGTTATAGGCTATTGAGCGATAACAACACCTATAAGCGTCTTTCTACTGATCCCACAGGAGGTTTTAAGGAGGAACTCCAGCTTATTTTAGTCCAGGCCCGTGATGAACAACTCATCAGCAAGGCCGAGTTTGATTATCTTCTTCCTAAATATCCCTTGCTAGCTACCTTCTATAGCTTACCCAAGCTACATAAACAAGGGGACCAACTTAAGAGTAGGCCTATTGTCTCGGGCATAGGAAGTCTTACCTCATTCGTCAGCACGTATGTGGACCTCAATCTACGTCCATTTGTTGAGGAGTTACCTTCTATGCCCGAGATACAATGGATGTACTCCAACGCATTGAGGGCATTGTATGTGAGGCAGATACTTGGTTGGCAAGTCATGATGTTGAGGCTCTCTACAGCTCGATACCGCACGAAAGTGGGTGTCGGGCTGTGGAGGCCTTTCTTAAACAAAGGGAGAACAATACCATCGCCATAATGTGCTATTGATGGACCTCCTTAGCTTTGTATTAATGCACAACATCTTCATTTTTGACGGACACCTCTTCCACCAGCTCAGGGGAGTTGCTATGGGTAGCCCCTGTGCCCCTACTTTGCAAATCTCTACCTGGGCTGGTGGGAGAGAAGTCAGTCTTTGGGGACTCAATGGAACAATATGCATCGTCTATCCAGTTATGGATACGTTTTATCGATGATGTCCTGATCTTATGGAAAGGAACCAGAGAACAATTCAATGAGTTTGTGACAAGATTGAATGTGAATGAGCTGGGACTATATTTTACATCAGAGATAGACCAGCACATATCACATTCTTGGACCTGACAATTTCGATGGGAACGGACAGAAGACTCCATACGGAACTGTTCAGGAAAAAACAGCCACAAACAATTTACTGCACTTTGAGTGGACATCCCTGGCCCTCAAGAGGTATTCCAAAAGGACAATACCTGAGGGCTAGGAGGAATTGTTCCTCTATTGGTTCATTCAAGCGGCTGCACTTGATTTAAGAACCCGGTTCAGAATCAGAGGATATCCAGAAAGATCTCTAAAGGAAGCATACCATCATGCCCTTAATCAAAAATAGAGGCCCAACTGTTAGTCCCTAAGTGTAAGCCAACGTCAGAAGGCATGCCACGTATCATAGCCACTTTTGACAAGGCTTGCCCACAGATCCGCTAAATTCTTGCCAACCATTGGCCGGTTTACAATCAGACCCTGATATAGGCCCAACATTGCCACCGCGTCCTGCTATTTCATACCGTCGTAATGCAAACCTCGTGATCGCCTGGTGCATAGTTTTTACGAGCGACCAGCACCAGATACATGGCTCAGGTCGACCGCAAGAGGTACCTTCCCATGTGGGTCCTGTCATTATGTGCACACATCCAGAGAGGCGTACTACTCAGCAGCCCAATTACGGGTGAGATTCTGGATAAACACATTCATCAGATATGCGTCTACCTGTGTCATCTATTTGCTCACGTGTTGCTGTGGCAAGCAATACGTGAGCAAAACTAAGCGTGAGCTGAGAAGAAGGATTGGCGAACATTTCCTGGATGTGCGTCATAATCGTGACACATCGGTGGCACGGCACATCAATACCTGCCACGGCGAGACTGTACAGTCCTGAGATACAGGTTATCTACATGTTACAAAGATCGGCACGAGGAGGTGATGTTGATACACCTCTGTTACAGAAGGAGGCCATTGGATCTTTAGACTCCAAACGGTCCAACCACAGGGACTTAATGAGACTATATCGTATATGCATGCTTTATAATGATATAGTCAGCATGTAGGCTGGACCTAATCCCTTGATGACTCAGTGACCTCCTAATGACGATTCTGTAGCCATGCAGACTATTACTGTTGTATGTTATTGACTCACCTATTAGATGTAGTGTATGTTCATTAATCGTACATCTATGCATCTTTAAGTTGTCAAGAGTGATTGTCTGCATGGTGTGTCGACCTCTATTTCAAGCGCAGGACAGTGTAACTGATCACTGATCCTAAATCTAACAGTTGCATGATTTATTAATGAGCTTATCATACGCAATTGAATTAATGCGATCTGATCATTTTGATATATAGGATATAACCTGATGACAAATATAGTTTTTAGTGTTGGAGTGTTCGTTTCTTCGGAGATAGTTCCCATATAACTCCCACCACCGACAATGAGCTAATATACAGGGACACATGATGTACCGCTAGAAGCATCCCCTCAGACACACAGTGCTTTTCCCACGGAGGCATATTTAAATATTGGATGCGTACCTGACCGATGGCGACAGGCAGGTTGCGCCTCCATGCACCGAATAGTGACGCATCATCACATCGCCCCCTCCAGTAGGCGAGGTATAGGTTGCAAATATCCGGCGTGTAGCGGCCTCATACGGCCGACATAGCGCCTGAGCTCTGGCACTAGACGGTGCAGAGCATATCCTGGTTAGGCAGAATTATCTGCTACAATTTCTAGAGAAGCTCCTGAGGAAATGTGGCTATTATCATGCTGCACAGAAGCGCGTCGAGCTGCTAAACTATAGTTAGATTGTGATCAGCCAGCTATAGGTCTTGCATGCATGCCTGTGTGAATGTCGTCCTGCAGGGCTAATTGCCGTTGATATCTTGTGATTAATAGGGATACAACCACTACACTCGACTTCTCTATCCCAATGGATGTTATGGTGAAATGAGTGGATGTGATCGTTCTAATATATCATCACTAGATAGCATGCAGGCAGACCACCCGTAGTGAGGCATAGCAGGTATACATCGGAGCATTTCTATCATTATACTCCGTGTACGATAGTGGGGAGTGAGAGGTGCACACGCAATTTGAGCGTGCATACTCAAACTAGTGGCAGCTTGTTACACAATATTATACAAGCTGCAACACTAGATTCCTACACTATATCAACTTTATTCAAGTGTAACACTTATAGTGCTCACTGATTACTGACCGGCTGGTCTATTCACGATCTATACCTCACTGTTCAGGTGGTCAGGTCAATACCTGATTACAACAAATCTTTTCCTGGACAGGAGTGATTGATTTGTGGTGCATGTTGATACCAGAAGGTTTAATATAATCCCGCTCTGGTCTAGACATGCACTTTTGCCTGGAGACATATACTTTATACCCAGTCAATTTTATTTGAGATTTACAAATAAAGAGATTTATTATTTTGTATTTTAACACGTCTCAATAGGCTGATATTCAAGATTACGTGTATTGACGTGATATCTAGCATCGGATATTTGTGTGAAAAAAAGTCTCATATTCCACTAACTTGTGACAAAAAATAAAATTTTACATGAACTCACCATACCCCTCACGGAATATCTTGGGGTGTCTTCTTTCCAAAATGGGGTCACATGTGGGGTATTTATACTGTCCTGGCATTTTAGGGGCCCCTAAAGCGTGAGAAGAAGTCTGGAATCCAAATGCGTAAAAATGCTGTGTGAAATCCTAAAGGTACTCATTAGTTTTAGGGCCCCTTTGCGCACCCAGGCTGCAAAAAAGTGGCACACATGTGGTATCGCCGTACTCAGGAGAAGTAGGGCAATGTGTTTTGGGGTGTATTTTTATATATACCCATACTTTGTGTGAAAAATATCTCTGTAAACGACAACTTTTAAAAATTGTTATACAAAGTTGACAATTTACAGAGATATTTCTCTCACCCAACATGGGTATATGTAAAAATACACCCCAAAACACATTGCCCTACTTCTCCTGAGTACGGCGATACCACATAAGTGACACTTTTGCAGCCTGGGTGTGCAAAGGGGCCCAAATTCCAACAGTACCTTTAGGTTTTACATGGCGACTCACAATTTAGCCCGCCCAAAATGCCAGAACAGTAAACACACCCCACAAATGACCCCATTTCGGAAAGTAGACACCCCAAGGTATTCACTGAGGGGCATAGTGAGTCCGTCTGAGATTTTTTTTTTGCCAGAAGTTATCAGAAGTGAAACTTTTTTTTTTTTTCTCAGAAAGTGTCATTTTCCGCTAACTTGTGAAAAAAATGAAATGATACATGAACTCACCATGCCCCTCCGCGAATACTTTGGGGTGTCTTCTATCTAAAATGGTGTGATTTGGGGGTATTTATACTATCCTGACATTCTAGCACCTGAAGAAACATGACAGGCGCTCAGAAAGTCAGAGCTGCTTCAAAATGCCGAAATTCACTTTTTGCACCATAGTTTGTAAGCGCTATAACTTTTACCCAAACCAATAAATATACACTTATTGGACTTTTTTTATCAAAGACATGTAGAACAATAAATTTAGAGAAAAATTTATATAGAAATGTAGTTTTTTTAAAAAATTTTACAACAGAAAGTGAAAAATGTCATTTTTGCAAAAATGTCGTTAAATTTGTATTAATGGCAAAAAAAAGTAAAAATGTCAGCAACAATGAAATACCACCAAATGAAAGCTCTATTAGTGAGAAGAAAAGGAGGTAAAATTCATTTGGGTGGTAAGTTGCATGACGGAGCAATAAGCGGTGAAAGTAGTGTAGTGCGGAATTGTAAAAAGTGGCCTGGTCATTAAGGGTGTTTAAGCTAGGGGGGCTGAAGCGGTTAAAGGGGTTCTGCAGTTTGTTACAACTGATGATCTATCCTCAGGATAGATCATCAGCATCTGATCGGCCGGGGTCTGACACCCGGGACCCCCGCCGATCAGCTGTTTGAGAAGGCCGCGGCGCTGCAGCAGCGCCGCAGCCTTCTCACTGTTTACCTCTGCTAGAGCCCCGCCCAGTGACGTCACGACTTGTATCCAAGCTCTGTTAACTGATACACTCTGTTCACTTGATACAAGTCGTGACGTTACTGGGCGGGGACTAGCAGCGGTAAACAGTGAGAAGGCTGCAGCGCTGCTGTAGTGCCGCGGCCTTCTCAAACAGCTGATCGGCGGGGGTCCCAGGTGTCAGACCCCGCCGATCAGATGCTGATGATCTATCCTGAGGATAGATCATCAGTTGTAACAAACTGCAGAACCCCTTTAAGTAAAGTGTGCAGTGATTCTAAGAGTGATGCCTGTCATCTGCGTGTCATACTGTCTCACAGTATTGTTTCACTACCACAGCAGACTCCCTATGCGTATTTCTGCAAGGCACAGTGTTCTACACCACTATACAGGCTCTATGCATCCAGGAAATAGCTGTTTTTTAACACGATTCACCACAAATAGATTAGGATCGAATTGAATCTTTTCGAAAAATTTGGTGAACCGACCGAATCGATATAAAAATCCCTTGGATAACCCCTTTAATATTTTTCTCTTAGCTCTATATCAGCCAATAAAATGTCTCTCTTTGCAGTGCAAAACTTCTTTAAAACTAAATCCATCTAACCATCTAAAAGAATTTAACATTCATTTGAAACCTGAAACAATGACAGCTTTCTGAAGTGACCAATTTCATCATTCAAAATGAACTAATCTCAGCCATAAATGGAGGGTCCATGCTTCATGTAGTTCATAGCACTCTACAGTATAAGGCAATAAAACAAAGTTCTGCCTCTTTTCACCCTGGTCAGTCCTTGTAACACAGTGTGTGCTCTGTACTAACTGTTAATTGGATTCATGCTATATTGTCATCATGCTTCTTACTTATATGAAGATTACTACAGAGTACAGTGTTCTACAGCCTGCAGTATGTGAGACAGCACTGACAAGAAAAGCTGCTCTTGGGAGCTCCTCCAAGAAAACTATAGACTCTGGTCACCTTTAATTTAATGACATTTGCGCTTCATGTACATGGCTACTTTGTACAATGAAGCCATAGTCACCTCAAAACTTTATGGCACTCCATATGCTACAATCAATGCTTTGGAATTATTCCATCCTATAGGCCAATGTTCTCAGGGCCCAACTGATGGTCACGATGTGAAAATACCCCACAGAATGAATTCCAGTGGTAAGGGTCGATGCATGGGCATCAATTATATGAGCTGCTTAATACTAAGGAAATCCTGAAAACCAAGAGGTGGGCCCTCAGGACTGGAGTTGAGAGGGTTAAATGCCATCTGTCAGCAGATTTGTATCTATGACACTGGCTGACGTGTTACATGTGCACTTAGCAGCTGAAGATATCTGTGTTGGTTCCATGTTCATATTTGCCCGCATTACTGAAAAAAAATTAAGTTCTAATATATGCAAATCAGCCTTTAGGAGAAACAGGGCAATACATCTAGAGGCTATGCTCTCTGTTTAACAGCTGCACCCTCTGCATTTTGATTCACAGGGACAGGAAGGTATGATGACATTTCACTGCCTGGCCCTGTCAATCAAAGTGCAGAGTGCATGGTAAAAGAGAGCAGAGACTCCAGGTATAATGGCAACGCCCCTGTCGCCTTTAGAGGCTGATTTGCATATTTTAAAATATAATTTTTTTCTCAGCAATGCGGGCACATATGAACAAATTGAACATCGGACCAACACAGATGCCCTCAGCTACCAATCACACATGCCACAGGTCAGCCAGTTTTATAGGTAGAAATCTACTGAACCGCTTTAAGGATCTGGATTTCACTACCACAATTCCCATGGTTGTGTCTACTGTATAGTTGCTGGGATTTGTAGTGGTGCCAGTAAAAGTTTGACTGTCGAAGCTCTGCTTTGAGTGCCGTGATGCATTACTTTACAGCTTAAATTTTGTACAGAGCCACTATATGCTCATGCACAAGGTGAGTACATATTGCTCAAGGCTTGCAGGTATTGACAATATAAATGCTTTATGTACTGAGCTTTTGCATTATTTTTAGCTTTTCACATATTGTTTAAATCGTATAAGAGCTACGTACTCTGTACTTATTTATTTCTTATACCATTTATTCAGCTTGGATTGTAGTAATCATACCTGTCATTTTCTTCAACAGTAGATGTTTTTGAATCATCTTTTTTATAGTGGCTGTATATAGCTTATCATCAACTAATAAAGTGGTAATCTTTGATAAAAGTTTATGACTTTGTTTTACTGAAAGGTCTTTTTTGGTTTAATATGTTCATTTTTAGGCTGTGTTCTATTACAATTCTGTCACTATGGCCCATGTGTTTAATAATTTATGTTTTATATACTGTATAGACTCTTCTTTTAGAAAGTGTGTTCACAATAGTGTGTGTCTTACTCCTAGGATGTGTTCTCTTTGTATGCATTTGCCTACATTGATGTTTACATAGTTGCCTGTCTTTTCATTATAAGCAGGTTGTATTTTGTTGATGTCACAAGGACCTTCTTTTAAAAGCTGCATTCTACTTATAAAAAGGTCACATCAGATTTGACACATCTTGCCAGATAAGTTACACACTTTTCTGTTTCTTATATCACTTCTTGTTTGGTTTACACAATAATTTGTGCCAATGTAATGGGGCGCAATAATTCTAGTGCATTTTACAACTGTTAGGCAGTTGAAACTAAATAGTGAGGGGTGAAAAAAGCCTAAAACACATAGCAAGTAGCATGCTTGGCAGCCTTTTCTCAAAATTGGCACCAGAATTCTGCTGCATTATGCTTTGTAATTCAGATTTTTTTTCCTCATAAATCTCCTTCTTTACTTTCAGGACTCCTACCAATCTAGTAGCTATAACTTGTAACAACCGGAATACCCCTTTAACTTTTATTCATTCTTTAATATTCAATTTGCTGTGTATTAACGATTTAGATATGAAAACCAAAGAAAGAAAGTAAAGGAAAACACAATGGGGGTCATTTATTAAACAAAAATATGCCTACATTTGGTGTATTTCTGGTGAAGACTGCAGCGCTAAGGTCCTTTGTGCCACAATCTGAGACTTCTCCCTGCTCATGCCACATCTAAAAAAGAGGCTGTAGCATGGGCGGCTAAGGAGACAGGCTAGCAGGCCTTCTCATTCATCATTTTCTATGACTGGTTTAAACATAGAAAATGGTCTAAATGTAAGACAGCAAGGAAGCTGTCTTACATTTTGAAGTAGTGGTGGATGCGCCGAAGTTATGTAGAGGCCAGCATCTCTTCATAACTCCGGTGGATCTAGTGCAAGCACAGGGCCTTTATTAAGACCAGCGTTTAAAACACCCAATGTTTTTCACTTTTCTTAGTGCATTGCTATAGACTTCTAAATGTAACTCATTCATATTTATATTTGGAATGATGTTGGCACCATTTTACTGTACATATATTGCTCTAACCCTGCTGCAGGGCAGAGCTCTTGTCAGGAGTTGGACCATCACCGATCTCATATTGATGACCTAGTACTGATTTTCCAAGCATGTGTTACATTTACCACCCTCAATCTACCAATTCATATGATTAAACTGTGTGGTAGAAGATCATTAAAGGGGTTGTCCAATTTATTTTTATTAATGACCTATCCTAAGGCATCCTAAACCCCCGCTGATCAGCTGTTTGAAGAGAAGGCTGCACTCAGTGCCAGTGCAGCCTTCCTTTCATTGTTGACCTGCTCACCGTTGCAACAGCAGCAGGTATAATTGCAAGAAACTGTCCCGTTCACCTCTATGGGACGGCTTGTAGTTACACCTGCTCACTGCTGCTGTTGTGACAAGTGGTATCTTGGAACTGAACCCGAGTTCGGGAAATGTTTTTTACAGTATAAATTAAAGTCTCGCATCAGACCCAATATATTCTAATACTGTACGGAGCGCTCACTCCATACAGTATTGAAACTAAGTTTTATGCGAATCAACTTCGAATGTTTCATCCGAAGTCGATTTGTTCATCCCTAGAGCCAATGCCTCTTAGATTTACATCAGCCAAAAAAATGTCTCTCCTGCTACAGTGTTAAGTGTACTAATACATCTTGTGTTTTTTTCCGTTATTTTGTCTCCTCTTTGCTATGATTTATGAACAATAGTGAGTAGCAAACTGTATATAAGGCTCTATGATCTTTTCTAAGACCTTGCAAGGATGACTTTTTTTCACTAGTCTCTCAAGCTGCTTTTTAATGTGTCTTTATGGCTATGGTTATGTTTTCTATGTAGATTATGGTGTTTAGGCAATATTTTTACCTTTTTTGAACATCACTCGATTTGAAACATCGCAAATTGCCATATAAAGACACCACAAATTCTATTTTAAAAGCTTTGCTCCTTCATATGCAGATACATTATTAAACCAAATCTGACATTTCAACTTTAAGATCCCATTTTCTACTACCTTAGCTAGAGCTTTGGTACTCTGCAGATCTCTGAGAATCAGTTTCCTTGTGTAATGTTTATAGACTGTAACAAAAAAAAAGTGTTGTGGAGCAGTACAGTGGTCTTTTAGGGCAGTCTCAAGACAGCGAAAATGAGAATGAAATACGAGACATGGCATAAAAGGAAAAGTACAGTATGAAAGTTAAAATGCAGTATAAAAAGGAGCACACATACTTAAATGAAGTCAAAGTAGCCAAGCAGCCAAGGTCAGAGATGCTTATAAGCTTATAACAGCTACAGTGCCATACACAATAGCATAGATAATATACAGTACAAAATAAATATTGTTTCATGGCATTGTATTTCAATACATTCATATGTGGAAAGATTTATTTGCAGTATAGGCAATTCAAAGTATATGAAATGTGGCCACTGTACAAATGATTATACATTATGAACTGTACAGTATATATTAACAGAAGCAGAAAATAACATTTTAACATATTCGTAGCACCAAAGCTGGTGAGAAACTGACAACAGATTTAAGACATATTGCTTAACAAAAATTGAATTACTTTCTCATACATAGTTATAATATTACAAGAGTTTGTTTCAGAATATTTTTTTTATAAAGAAAACTTTTATTAAAGCAACATTTGCATGATAGTAATTTAGAAGGATTTACTGAACCATAACAGCTACACCTTTCATTGACCTAGAGGTCTGGTGGGATACACCCAAAGCTATTAAAAGAGCTTAGAAGTGTACTAGCAAAACCATTAACAGATTTATTTAACCAATCACTGGTAACAGGAGTCATCCCAGAAGATTGGAAATTAGCAAACGTTGTACCAATTCACAAGAAAGGTAGTAGAGAGGAATCGGGCCACTATAGGCCAGTAAGCCTGACATCAATAGTGGGGAAATTATTGGAAACCATACTCAAGGAGACGATTGTGGAACATCTAAAAACCCATGGGTTGGATGATAAAAAACAGCATGGGTTTACTTCAGGGAGATCATGTCAAACTAATCTTATTGACTTATTTGATTGGGCGACTAAAATAATAGATAGCGGAGGTGCAGCAGACATCGCTTATCTGGACTTTAGTAAGGCTTTTGATACTGTCCCACATAGAAGGCTTATCAATAAACTGCAGTCTTTGAGCTTGGGCTCACATATTGTTGAATGGATTAGGCAGTGGCTGAAGGACAGAAAACAGAGGGTTGTAGTCAACGGAGTATATTCAGACCATGGTATTGTTACCAGTGGGATACCTCAGGGATCTGTTCTGGGACCCATATTGTTTAATATCTTTATCAGCGAAATTGCAGAAGACCTCAATGGTAAGGTGTGTCTTTTTGCTGATGACACAAAGATTTGTAACAGGGTTGATGTTCCTGGAGGGATACACCAAATGGAAAAGGATTTAGGAAAACTAGAGGAATGGTCAAAAATCTGGGAACTAAAATTTAATGTCGATAAGTGCAAGATAATGCACCTGGGGTGTAAAAACCCAAGAGCAGAATATAAAATCAGTGATACAGTACTAACCTTAGTATCTGAGGAAAGGGATTTAGGGGTCATTATATCAGACGACCTAAAGGTGGGCCTACAATGTCATAGAGCAGTGGGTAATGCCAGCAGAATGCTTGGGTGTATAGGGAGAGGCATTAACAGTAGAAAGAGGGAGGTGCTCGTGCCGCTCTACAGAGCACTAGTGAGACCTCATTTGGAGTATTGTGTGCAGTACTGGAGACCATATCTGCAGAAGGATATTGGAACTCTGGAGAGAGTTCAGAGAGGAGCTACTAAACTAGTACAGGTTTAAGGACCTTAACATATATAGCTTGGAAGTAAGAAAAGACAGAGGGGATATGATAGAAACTTTTAAATATATAAAGGGAATCAACACGGTAAAAGAGGAGAAAATATTTAAAAGAAGAAAAACTGCTACAAGAGGACATAGTTTTAAATTAGAGGGGCAAAGGTTTAAAAGTAATATCAGGAAGAATTACTTTACTGAGAGAGTAGTGGACGCATGGAATAGCCTTCCTGCAGAAGTGGTAGCTGCAAATACAGTGAAGGAGTTTAAGCATGCATGGGATAGGCATAAGGCCATCCTTCATATAAGATAGGGCCAGGGGCTATTCATAGTATTCAGTATATTGGGCAGACTAGATGGGCCAAATGGTTCTTATCTGCTGACATTCTATGTTTCTATGTGTTGTAACCTCCTTCTTTATGTAGAAACTTCAAAATAGAAAGAACAAGTAGTGGCACTCACCATTGTATATACTTTGCAGCTTTATTGTAAGTAAAAAAGGTCAGACACTGGCACTGCACAAAGGGTCAGGCAACGGTCGTTTCACACACCTCGCGCTTTGTCAAGCTTGACAAAGTGCGAGGTGCGTGAAACGGCCGTTGCCTGACCGTTTGTGCAGTGCCTGTGTCTGACCTTTTTTACTTACAATAAAGCTGCGAAGTATATACAACGGTGAGTGCCGCTACTTGTTCTTTCTATTTTGAAGTTTCTACATGTGTTTGTGGAGCAGAGCACCACCGAAAATATGGCTATTGTTCTCGTGCTTACAAGGATTTAATTAGACTATATACACACCTGGCAGTGCCAGCTGCGTTTTCTATTGATGGACTTTATGTCATTCTTTATGTACTTGTACTTTTCACTCACGAAAATCATGGATCATAGAAAGAGATGTTGATTTAAAATGCTCATTGTCTAGTGTTTGCATGTGTCTTTGCAAATGGCAGTTTGCTGCTAATTGTAGTCCTTGTTTGTTTTTGCATTGCAGTCATAGTACCATTCACCTGAACCCCTTTTTTTATTTTGTTTGGAGGTACTGGTCTAACTTTGTTTTTCACCTCAGATCTTTTCTGTCATAGACTCTAAGACCTCTTTCACACGGGCGTCACGGTTGACGCCCGGATAAGAGGCGGGTGCATTGCCGGAAAATGTGCGATTTTTCCGTGCTAGTGCAAAGCGTTTTAATGCTTATAAGGGAAACATGGTTATAAGGGAAAAAAATAGCATTCTCAATACAGAATGCTTAGTAAAATGTGGATGGAGGGGTTAAAAATAAAAAAAATTAACTCACCATATTCACTTGATCGCGTAGTTGCCTATCTCTCCTCTCTTCTTCATTCAATAGCTGTCGGCTAAAGAACCTGTGATGAGGTCACTGAGCTCATCACATGGTCCACTCACATGGTCCATCACCATGGTGATGGACCATGTGATTGGACCATGTGATGTGACATCATCACAGGTCCTTTAGCTGGTAGCTAATGCTTGAAGAAGAGAGGAGAGATCGGCAACTACGCGATCAAGTGGATAAGGTGAGTTAATTTTTTTATTTTTAACCCCTTAATCTACATTTTACTAAGCATTCTGTATTGAGAATGCTATTATTTTCCCTTATAACCATGTTATAAGGGAAAATAATAAAGATCGGGTCTCGTCTCTTAGCAACCTTGTGGGAAAATCGCACTGCATCCGCACTTGATTGCGGATGCTTGCGATTTTCCCGCAGCCCCATTCACTTCTATGGGGCCTGCGTTGCATGAAAAACGCAGAATATAGAGCATGCTGCGATTTTCACGCAACGCAGAAATGATGCGTGAAAATCACCGCTCATGTGCATAGCCCCATAGAAATGAATGGGTCAGGATTCAGTGCCGGTGCAATGCTTTCACCTCACGGATTGCACCCGCACGGAAATTACGCCCGTGTGAAAGGGGCCTTATACATTAGCAATGAAGTCTATGAGAAATCTGCTATGTTCCTATGGAGCCCTGTCACAGGAAAGATCTCAATAGGAACCTAGCTGTGGCAACCTCAGAACTTTCAGAGTGATCGGACCTGCCACAAGGAATGAATGTTTCCCCTGATTTCTGGTAAGGGGAGATGTCCCAGCCTAGGAAGTCCAGTGCTCCCGAGTTTTCAGCTGATGTGGTCATACTTGACCATGGCATCTGTGGGATTAAATGTCTCTGTGTAAAACATCAAGCACATGGTGGCTACAGCACTCACTCTACTCTGGAGGAACTCCATCTTTAAATGGACAACATCAACTGTAAATGTATTGCAGACGTCATAAAGGAGGTTGGATTTAGTGCCACAATGTCAAAGTTCTCTTATGAGCTAATGTGAACTAAACCCATGCTAAACATGAAAAAGCATACAGCACAAGGTTTACAAAATACTGTAGAAACAAGTCCAGGTCATCTATGCATAGTTCCATGGAGGCATGGAGATACAAGACAGCACTAAATGAACAGAAGCAAGAGATAATCCAGCATCCAATATACAGTTGAAAGGAAATATAAGTAAACCCTCAATCTCTTCATTGATTACTAATAAAATGTGTTCTGATTATTTTCTAAGTTACAATTATAAACAGATACAATCTAAGTAAACTAATCTCACACAAACAATTATAATGCTCATGTCTGTTATTGAGCACATTGAGTAAACATCCACAGTGCTGGGAGAACAAGTAAGTAAACCCTTGAATTAAATAACATGTAGATACCGGTTAGCAACATTCACCTCCATCAATTAAGATTTGCCCAATGATGAGGAGGAATTTATACTTATCAATATATCTGGGATGACTTGCTTGCACAGCCTTCATCAGGTAATGCCACAGCATCTCAATTGGGTTAAAGGGGTTCTCCAGGGATTAAGAAAATGAAAATATGTACATATAACTTTATTATGAATAAATTCCCAAATTCCTTTCATTATAATGGCTCGTTTTGTCTAGGGTGCAATCATTAGGAAAAAAATTAAAAATGTCCGCCGTCCTATAGGTACACACAACACCTGTCCTAATCACACAGGATGACAAGTAACTTCAGAACACTGAGCTGAAGAACTGCCTCATCCTCCTCTCTTCTCTGCTTGTTAGGTATTATGATCCTGAATATAGTGACGCTAATAAAGATATTACAGCATATTAATTAATACTTATTTATGTTTTAGGGAAGAATATATAGTAGAATTAGTATTGCATTCATATTCTCTACTTTTGTACTGAGCAAGTAATCAAGGTAACTCGCAAATAAAATTATCAAAAGTTTCTTTACTAGTCAAGATCAAAGCAGTAACTATAAGTTAATACAGTAGAAAAATGTAAATTTGCATTATTCAGAAGATGAAGTTTGGCCTGGATTTGCACAAAAGACACATAAGCCACAAAGGAAGACAAGAAAACTCAAAACGCTTCACTGCATTTTTTAAGATGAAGCTAAAAGCATTACAAACCTGTAAACCAGTAGAGGATTTTATTGAAGGAATATCACAGATGATAAACAAAGTTTGATCTCTCGGTATATTATAGCTCCTCATTACTTGCCTCCTGAAAAATGATACAGCAGTCGACAACTTTCCATGGAGAAATCAATGCAATTTTATTTTGTTAGGCAATAAGAGCTTTATGGGCAAATTTAACTTTTTCTTTATGTAGCACCTGTGTCTTAAACTAGATATAATAGTATATACTTGGGATTGTCTCTGAGTTGAAGAATATGTAAGAAAGGGGGAAGAAAAAGTTATAATTTTCTACTAGGATGATACCTGCTTGAAAAAATTCTCTATTTTAAATCTCTAAAAATTTACCTGAGAAGACTTAATATATAAAGATTACCATTTATAACTAGGCAAATATGAGGAAAGTCCCAAAGTTCATTTACAGGATATTCCACTATGTTAAGCTTAATATTTATTAAAAGTATGTTGCAACCCAAACCTATAACCTATAGCTGGATTCTACATTGCCCTGAAATTTGAAGGCCAATATCCCAGGAGAGGCAAGACTGTTAGTGTAGGTCCTGTGTGATCAAAAATATAAGCAAATCTTCTAATTTTCATATAGTAAGTATAGCAGTTAATGCAATTTACAATTATTCATATTTTCAACAAACAGTGTGCTGCTACTTGTAGTTCTTGGCATCATGTCAGTAAAATGCCTTTGCCACATTGCTGTAACTGAACACTATCTTGCTATCAATGCATTCAATAACATGGGCATATTAATGCACTGCAATGCACTGCAAATGCCCAGTTACAAACAGTAGCTAAACTATGAAACAAACAACTCAGAGTGACCAGTTCTTTTCTCACTCTATGCCAGATAAACCTCCCTTTATAAAACCCTAAAATCTACCCAATTATATCTTGCTATTCTCTCCTTATCCTCTCCATATAGTGTACCTAGTAGAGTAATAGGTAGAGATCTGCATTTGTTTTTTTGTCATACACAGCCACAACACATTCTATCACATCCCTATGTTCACACAGAGTGATGTTTCTTCTTTGTGAACAGAAGGACCTGGCTTAATACAGTTCCCTGATTGGCTGATCAGGCTGTTTGTCTCTGAGCCAATCAAAGCAAGCCCTCTTGACCTCCCTCCCAGGGTCATGTAATCCTCCATCTTCTTCCTTTCTGTCTTTTTCAGTGCCAATTTTCACAGTAAAATAGACCTGACTGCTGAGCACCATTTTTGTACAATTCATACAAAGCTAACCGCTAAAACTTCAGATTCGTTTAGCATACAGTTGTTCCATTTAGTGTACAATCCATATCAATTCCATGCATCCCAACCTGTTCATCTAAAAGACCACATATCGGCTGACCTTTATTACTATTCTGATTCTGGGTGTGCCCATGTCCAAATCAATTCATGTGTCTGCACCCCACTTATTACATACTCAATAGCCACAGTGTCTATTTCCCAATAAATAAAGGCTCCTTAATCTGCACACAAACTCCTGATACAGTAGATGTTTAGCAGCATAAGGTATGGGTGGTGCAGCTGCATAGAGGAAGTATAGGAGGATGAGAATTTTGAATATACGTAAATGGCATACATACGATATTGTGCATATTAATACAGAATAATATTTATAGGATGGGTGGAGCTGCAAATAAGAACTAATATGAGAGGCTCATCAGTAACAAAGGAATAGGAGAATAATATATACTGCACAAGAGGTAAAATACAACTTTTATAAATACCGTCTATGCTTATATAAAAATATGCTATATAAATAGCAATGCATACTTTATATTAAGCCATAATTATATTACTAAATATCAGCACTTCGTAATTACTTAACCATCATGTTTAAAGTGTTAGCCCTGGCAGGAGTTATAGAATTTTCTGCATGTCAGTACCTACTTGAGTGCTACTCAACTGCTATTTATTTTGCTCAGTTATTGCTGCTTCTTTGCTTTTTATTTCTTAATGCTTTCCGCTTTTGTGCTTGACTGTGCAGCTGCATTAGGGCAGATCTGTTTTTTGTGACTACAGCTTAGCTGCAGTGTCTAAAGGGAGTCTGAGGTACAGTAGTCTGAGACACCCCGCTTTCCCCCCTGTCCATCATTGGTTTTGGCTGCAGCTGCTCTCTCTCTCTGCCCTGCAGGTAAGATTTGATGCTGTTTAACACAAGACTTTCACAGGCTTCACCAGGAAATCTGTGCATCGAGAGATGTGTAACGTAAAGTGAATTTGAAAGACTTGAGAATAAGTAAGCTTACGCAGGCTACATGAGTAAATATATTTACTAAGTGATTAAATCGACGATAACACAAATAAATCACATACAGAATAATAAAAAGTAAATAAACATCACTAGCCTAAATGGGGTGGAGACTCCGTCGATCATGCTATAACCCATGGCTGTCTACCCCGTTATAACACATGACCGACACCCCAGGGTGTACAAGAGAGATATGGCAAATTAATACTTACATCCAACCTGGAATGGATGGCCTGGTGGAGTCTGCTAAGTTAATGTGTGCCATATTATTTTAACCTGTTAGCCTCTCCTCCAGTGTGCAGCACGCATGTCTCTGAGATCACTCAGGAATGTGTTCTTATCAGCACAATGGGGGATGGGTACTAGTATTAAACATAATTAAATGGGAGAACCAATCCGTCACTTGAAAATACCCTTACAATACAGATGATCTTCAAAAAGGAAGTTATTGCTAACCATGGATCATACTCCGTGTAACTAAGAAGTTGTCAGAAGAGTCACCATAAGCTGAGATGGTAAAATTTATTTTTCAGGTTCAGATACACAATTAATAGACTGATCTGCAATATAAAAAAAAATACACATAAACCATTATAAATAAAATAAATAATTACCATTGTAAGTAACAAGAGAAGTTAGTAAAATAACAAAAAACTTGCCTATGTAGAATCTTACCTTCCGATCTCCAGTCAATTTTCAAAAGGCATTGTGAATTAAATGGAGTGTGTCACCTACTGTATTTTTTTTTTCCTGCCAGTTAAAACTAGATAGTAACACATAACCTTTTTTTCTAATCTATTTTAATTTTCCAATCGTGGATTTTTTTATTCTATTCTCTGAACATGATTATTGGGGCTGCAATCTTGCCTGAACTGCTGTTAAAGAGGTTGTCCGGGTTCAGCACGGAACCCGGACATACCCAGAATTTCACCCAGGCAGTACCCTTGATTTTAGCATCGAAGCATCTCATGCTCCGATGCACTCCCTTGCCCTGCGCTAGATCGTGCAGGGCAAGGGCTCTTTTGTTTACAATAACACACTGCCTGGCAGAAGCTTCCGCCCGACAGTGTGTTCAGTGACGTCACCTTCTCTGATGAGCGTGCTTTAGCATTGCTCTAGCCGTTTTACAGGCTAGGGCAGCTCTAAAGCCAACCCATCAGTGCAGGTGAGTTTACCAGGCTTCCTAGCAGCCCCATAGAGAGCCCGGTTCGTCACCGGAACTCCAGAAAATGCCTTTGCCCTGCGCGATTTAGCGCAGGGCAAAGGAGAGCATCAGAGCATGAACTGCTCCGATGCTCAAGTCAGGGGTGCTGCCTGGGTGAAAATAGAGGTATGTCCGGGTTCAGGTCTGAACCCGGACAGCTCCTTTAAATTGGCATTTAGAAATATGCTTTACTCCAATTTCCATGGGGAGAGTTTTCTAGGCATGCTTTGTGACCTGTGAAGCTCCTTCCTCTGTCATTTTCTGTTCATTCAGCTCGAGAAGTATTGTATGCTGTCAGCTCAACTTTTCAGTTCAAATTTTTGAAAAGATTGTTCATCTCTAGTAAGGGTGTGTTCACAAATGGCAGACTTATCATCATGACTAGTGATGAGCGGAAGGTGCCATATTCTATTTTGCGATATTTTGCGAATATTTGATTGAATATTCATCATATATTCGTCTAAATCGAATATTCGTCATTATTCTATATATTGCGAATGTTACGCGAATTTATATTCGCATTGCAAATTAACCTTAGAGCTGAGTTACTAATGGTTGTAACTTGTATTGCTAGAATTGACGAAGATAACGAACATCACGAATATAGCACTATATTCTCAATCTTCGTTATATTCCAGCAACAACCATTAGGAACTAAGCTCTAAGTTTAATTCGCAATGCGAACAGATACTCTTATTGCAAATTCAACTCAGAGTTGGGTTCCTAATGGTTGTATTGCTAGAATATAATGAATATCACAAATATAGCACTATATTCTCAATCTTCGTTATATTCTAGCAACTGGCAACACCATTAGGAACTCAGCTCTAAGTTGATTTCGCAATGCAAACATATACTCGCATTGCGAATTGAACTTAGAGCTGGGTTCCTAATGGTTGGCTTGCTAGAATATAACAAAGATTGAGAATATAGTGCTATATTCGTGAATTCGTGATATTCTAGCAATACAACCATTAGGAACCCAGCTCTAAGTTCAATTCGCAATGCGAGTAATTCAGGTTATATTCATCGCATTGCGAATACAACTTAGTCAAATTTGTGAGATCGTGATTCTCACATCCGACAGTACATTTTAGCATGAAGGCATTCCCATACACACGGGAAGTCGGCAGAAGCGGCAACAGGCATTGACTGGAGCGGGCAGGGAGCCAAGAGTCCTCCGGACAGGTAAGAACAGCTTTTGGGAAATGGGATGACAACCAGAGAGAAACAAGGATTAACAACTTAAAAAAACAAACGAATATTTGAAATAGCGAATATATAGCGCTATATTCGCAATATTCGCGAATTTGCAAAGTGCTGATATTTACTAAAAAAATTAGCTTTTTGAATATTCGCGCTCAACACTAATCATGGGTTTTTATGTTGCAATTCTGCTGTACTGTACCAGCAAAATGGATGAGCTTTTAAGAAATGACCTCCACACGTTGTGTCAAAAATTGATTAAATTGACCTGCGGTGCGGATTTGAAATTTACAGCAATTCAATTGATGTTGTGAATCTCCATCACACATGTTACCTCTTTGCAATGGAGAAGATGAAATCCACAACCAAGCCCTAGGCAAATATCAAATGTAATTTATATGGTTTTTGTCACATTTCTGTCATGTTTTTTCTTCACAGCACAATCTGCAGCTGACATTTTCTCTGCATTTTACGGCCCGTGTGGACCTACCCTATAGAGACAGGTACGTTTGATGGTAAAAATAGCACCATCAATGGGGCCTGAGAGGATTTGTTGGCATTACGATACGTTGATGTTTGCAAACAGTTCAAGCCATGATGGTAGGAACAGGGGCCATCAATATATACTGTACGATTTTCTATAAATTTATTTTTATCTGCTTGGTTACATAACTAGGATAACACCCACTGTGATTTGAGTCATTCTTATACTTTTTGTCTTCAATAAAGAGGAAGTGGCTCATAATCAAGTTGCTAAGATGTTTTTGCATAATGTAGTGTAGAAAACTAGACATGCATTGCAATATGTATATGTTAAACAGGATATGGGAACATGTATAGGAGCCCAATTCATATTGTTTTTGCTAAGTGCAGTTGCACTTGAAGATGAGTTCTTTATAGATATATAGTTCCTGGTCAAACTGAGTTTGTAAATGATAAGTTATGCTTGTAGAAGAGTGCGAACGACTCTTACAAAGGGCTGGTACTTAAATTCAAACTGTAGATGTATAAAAGAAGCATGAAGTCAAAGTAAAATATTCCAAGTAACATTACCCAGTATTTTTGCTAGCATATGAAGATGCTTCCATTTTGTATCAGACTGTGAGAATCAAATAGTCTCTTTTTTTTTTTACTAATCTGGTATAACTACTTAACTGTCTTCGGAATTCTCATTTGGGGGTTTGCTTAAACATGTCGCAAAGCTTCTCTTTTCCCACCCTACAGAGTGCAGAATTTTTTTTTTTTTTTTTTAAATTGTAGACTTTGTGGGAATTTTAAGGGTCCCATAGTTATTGGGTGCAACTGAAGCTATTAGCCTAGAGTTAGTGGGATTTCTTACAGATTCCCCAGTATATAGAATAATCTTCATTTATATAGCACCACCATATTCAGCACCGCTTTACAAATTTAGAGGGTTCATGTACAAAGCAAAATACACCTGAAACACTAGGAGGGAGGGCCCTGCTTGCAAGAGCTCACAATCTATGAGGAACTAGGGGTTACACATAAAGTAGTTGATTGTGATATCTAGTAGTCAAGTCATTATTGTACTGAAAGCAGTGGTGTAGGCCAATCCGCTTCAGGTGTGGTACTTTTAGAAGATCGAGTTGAGGCCTGAGGAGTTGGTAAGGGAGGGGGGAACAGTCATTTTAGGAAGCTTGATAAGCCTGCCTGAAAAGATGTGTTTTTAAGGCACGTTTGAAGGTAGGGAAGGTGGGAATTGGCCTGATATTCCTGGTTTAACCTCTTAGTGACCAACCTGTTTTGGGCCTTAATGACCATGAGTCTTTTTTTTTTTTTTTTTCATTGTTTCCTTCCAAGAGCCATAACTATTTCCCCATCTATGTAGTGGTATGAGGGCTTATTTTTTGCAGGACAAGTTGTAGGTATTAATGGTATGGTGCTATTTTGGGGCATACATAACTTACTAAATGTTGCATCGTAAATTTTTCAGCATATATGACACAATAACTTTATTCTCTGGGACAGTACTATTACAGTGATATCAAATACATATTTTTTATATGTTACTACTTTTGCACATTAACCCTTTCACAACCAAGGGTCATTGATGCGCCCGTCTAATTTAGCAAATCTGACATGTGTCACTTTATGTGGTAATAACTTTGGAACACTTTTACTTATCCAAGCCATTTAGAGAATGTTTTCTCTTGACACATTGTATTTCATGATAGTCATAAATTTGAGTCAATATATTTCACTTTTATTTATGAAAAAATCCCAAATTTACCAAAAAGTTATTTTTTCAAAATTTGAATTTCTCTGCTTTTAAAACAGAAAGTGATACCCCAAAAAATATTTATTATTTAACATTCCCCATATGTCCACTTTATGTTGGCATCATTTTGTAAATGTCATTTTATTTTTTTTAGGATCTTAGAAGGCTTAGAATTTTAGAAGCAATTCTTAAAATTTTTAAGAAAATTTCCAAAACCCACTTTTTAAGGACCAGTTCAGGTCTAAAGTTGCTTTGTAAGGCTTATGTAACAGAAACCCCCAATAAATTTCCCCATTGCAGAAACTATACCCCTCAAGTTACTCAAAAGTGTTTTTACAAACTTTGTTAACTCTTTAGGTGTTCCACAAGAATTAAAGGAAAATGGAAATTAAATTTCTAAATTTTACTTTTTTGCCAGATTTTCCATTTTAATCCATTTTTTTCTTTAACACATCGAGGGTTAACAGCCAAACAAAACTCAATATTTATTACCCTGCTTCTGCAGTTTACAGAAACATCCCACATGTTGTCGTAAATCAATGTAAGGGCACACGGCCAGGCACAGAAGAAAAGGAGAGCCATATGGTTTTTGGAATGCAAATTTTGCTGGACTGGTTTTCAGATGACATGTCCTATTTGAAGCCCCCCGATGCACCCTTACAGTAGAAACTCCCCAAAAGTAACCCTATTTTGGAAACTAGGGGATATGGTGCCAGTTTTATTTGTACTATTTTGGGGTACATATGATTTTTAATTGCTCTATATTACATTTTTTGTGAGGCAGGGTAACCAAACAATGGCTGTTTTGGCACCGTTTTTATTTTTTACAAGATTCATCTGAAAGGTTAGATCATGTGCTATTTTTATAGAGCAGGTTGTTACAGACACAATTATATAAAATATGTCTACTTTCTTTGTTTGTTTGTTTCAGTTTCATATGATAAAGCATTTTCGAAATAAAAAAATGTTTTTGTGTCTCCATTTTCTGAACACCTTATTTTTTTATTTTTCTGCCGATCATCTTGTGCAGGGGCTAGTTTTTTTGCAGAAAGAGTTGACATTTTTACTGGTACCACTTTTGGGTACATATGATTTTTTGATCATTCATTATTACACTTTATGGGGCAAGGTGACCCAAAAATCGGTTGTTTTGGAACAGTTTTTATTTATTTATTTTTACAGCATTCACCCGAGGGGTTAGGTCATGGGATATTTTTATAGAGCAGATTGTTACGGATGTGGCAATACCTAATATGTATACTTTTTCTTGTTTATTTAAGTTTTACACAATAATAGCATTTGTGAAACCAAAAAAATATTGTTTTAGTGTGTCCATAGTCTGAGCGGCATAGCTTTTTTTTTTTAGATCAATTGTCTTAGATAGGGTGTCATTTTTTGCGGGATGAGATGTCTGTTAGATTGGTAATATTTTGAGAGGCATACGCCTTTCTGATCGCTTGGTGTTGCATTTTTTGTGATGTAAGGTAACAAAAATTGGCTTTTTTGGCACTGTTTTTATTTTATTTTTTACGCTGTTAAGCTGAGGGGTTAGGTCATGTGATATTTTTGTACAGCTGGTTGCTACGGATGCGGCGATACATAATATGTCTACTTTTTTAATTTATTTAACTTTAACACAATAATAGCATATTTGAAAAAAAAAATGATGTTTTAGTGTCTCCATGTTCTGAGAGCTATATTTTTTTATTATTTTTTAAAGTGTTTTTCTATGTAGGGGCTCATTTTTTGCGGGATGAGGTGACAGTTTTATTGGTACCATTTTGTGGGACATACGCCTTTTTGATCACTTGGTGGTACACTTTTTGTGATGTAAGGAGACAAAAATGACTTTTTTTTACACAGTTTGATTTAATGTTTTGTGGTGTTTATCAGATAGGGTGAATCATGTGATACATTTATAGAGCCAGTGATTATGGATGTGGCGATACCAATTATGTGTAGTTTTTTTATTTATTTCATTTTTTTAATGACATAAATAAAAGGATTTGAGAAAAGACAATTTTTATTTTATTTTTATTTAAATTAGTATTTTTTACTTTTTACTTTTTTCACTTTTTATTTTTTTACACTTTTTTTTTATTTCTCAAAACCCATCTGGATCTTGAAGATCCAGTGGGCCTGGTGGCTATACAATGCATTGCAATAGTCATCTATTGCAATGCATTGTATAGTCAGGGCTACATTTACACTAAGGCTGATCAGACCCCATTGCAGCAGCGGCGGCACGATGCAAGAGAGGGGTTAAATGGCTGATCAGTGCCAGCACCAATTTCGGGTGGTGCAGCAGTGTTAGCTGTAAGTTACAGCTAACACTGTCTGCTGATGGAAGCTGCTCCATTCCTGAGCTCCTGCCATCGCTGGCTGGAGGACGCTGCAGGGGGGCATCAGGGGTGTAATGGGGGAATATTGGGGTGAAATGGGGGCATATGAGGGCACAACAAATATCAGAGGCACGGAGGCACAGTGGGTGACCTACCTTACTTGAGTAATGTTTTTTTTATCACTTTTTCAGTTTTTTTTGTGTCTACTAGAAGCAACAATTCAAATTTTATTTTTTTTACGCTGTTCACCATATGGGATAAATTACATGATAGTTGCATATTGTAGGTTGTTATGGATGCGATAATACCAAATATGTGGAGGAGCTTTAATTTTTTCTATTTTTTACATTTAAAGCATTTTTTGATTCACCAGCAGGCTGCACTAGAGGGGACTCCCTTAGGTCCCCAGACTATCATTGTCCTTTGTAACTGAAAAAGGAGATGGACCCAAGAAAAGATTTTTAAGTATGGACTTTTAATCATTACTTTAATAAAGACCACTTTTATTGGATCAGGTGCGGGTTCCAGTGGTCTTTATAGTTGACTTTACTGTTCATCTCTTTACATGTCTGGAACACCTGCCTGGCCTCATCCAGTGACGTGGCTCATGTGGAGCCTGCTGCCGACCCAACTTTTCCATTTGGGAAGCATTTACTTGTAGGTCAAAAGGTGATCACATTTACAATAGTTATTTGAAAGTCTTGGAGCATGACATTGCGATCGTAATGTTGTACGGATAAATTCTCTGTGCAGGTCTAGCCTGCACGCAGCCAATCAAAGTGTTTTTTAATAGTTTTGTCTTGCTGCATTTATTCCTTCTTGATCTCACAAGGAACATAGTGTCGGATCTTCCAACCCATAACGAGTCCTGAAAGAAGGAGAGACAGTCTACTAGAATTGCGTCTTTTCTCATGCATCGCTTATGCTGAAACATTGTCAGAGTTCAGAGTTTCAGGATGAAAGTTGTTACTTTGCAAGTACGCATTTTATTTTCATTCCTCTAGAGATTTTGCTGCTCATAACTTTGTTGACTTCCTTTTATCAAATCTGTGCACTGAATACAGACAACGTGACAACTTGATTTCATTTACATTTTTCAATGGATAATCATTTACTTCATTTTATCATGCATTTAGGTTTATATCTGAAGAGGTTAAGGAGTGGTATAAGCTTTTAAAATGAAGCAATTAACACAAAAATCTTAGAAATGTCAATGAGCTCCATCATTAAAAGTACTCTTTTATCACCTATTTTATGGGAGCATTATGGCATCAAAAAGTCTTATTTTTTTTAACTGTACACATACCTGTCCAGGGCAGGAGGTTGTTCAGTTTTTCATATATTAATCAAGACTGTATTATTCAAATATGAAAAAACTACATATATCTGCTAGGCAGAAATATAGATTGAATGGGAACAGAGGAGGAACAGACACCTTCCTGACAAACAAGCCCCTGCTAAAGAGATTAATTGATGCAAGCTGGGTGTTTGAAGCTGAACTAGAGTTGTTTCAATACCAAAATTTCAATACCATAAAAAAGTATTGCGATACTCGATACCTTTGATACCACGCAAAAATAAAATAAAAATACAAAAAAGCCTATTGATCATTTAAATGTAAAACATTTATTGAATTAAACAGAAAAACCTGCACCAGATATCAGATTGTCAGAGTTCTATCTTGAATTTGACATTGTAACAATGCTAATGAGGAGCCTTCACCTTGAGTCCTGATCGACTCTTCTTTAGGCCTCTTTCAGACGGGCGTTGCGGGTGCACTCCGTCAAACAGTGCGGGTGCGTTGCGGGAATCGCCGCGATTTTTCCCTGCGAGTGCAAAGCGCTGTCATGCGTTTTGCACGCGGGAGAAAAATCGGCACTTTTGGTACCCAGACTCGAACCTGCACTTCTTCACAGAAGTGCATGTTTGGGTCAGAAATTGTCCCGCTGGTATTATTTCACATTATAACATAGTTATAATGTAAAATAATACCCTTGGCCATCTCCCTAATGTTTAAACAGGTGCAGAATGGGTTAAAAATAATAAACTAATCATAACTTACCTGTTCCATTTGATCGCGAAGCCCGGCCTCCTCTCCGTTAGCTTGAAAGATGAAAAGGACCTGTAATGATGTCACAGCATCACATGGCTCAATCACCTGCTCCATCACTATGGTGATGGAGCATGTGATTGGTCCATGTGACCACGTGACATCATCCAAGGTCCTTAAGCACTAGCCACAGCCTGAGGATAGTGATTAGGACCTTGGATGATGTCACATGGTCACATGGACCAATCACATGCTCCATCACCATAGTGATGGAGCAGGTGATTGGGCCATGTGATGTGACGTCATCACAGGTCCTTTAGATCATCGATGCTGCAGGGAAAGAGAGGACAGATCGCGACTACGCGATCAAGTGGCTAAGGTAAGTTAACTTTTATTATTTTTAACCCCTTCCTCTTCATTTTACACAGCATTCTTTATTAAGAATGCTATTATTTCCCTTATAACCATGTTATAAGGGGAAATAATAGAGATTGGGTCCCGTTGCTAAGCAACAATGCGGGAAAATCGCAACGCATCCGCACTTGGTTGCGGATGCTTGCGATTTTCCCGCATCCCCATTCACTTCTATGGGGCCTGCGTTGCGTGAAAAACGCAGAATATAGAACATGCTGCGATTTTCACGCAACGCAGAAGTGATGCGTGAAAATCACCGCTCATGTGCACAGCCCCATAGAAATGAATGGGTCCGGATTCAGTGCGGGTGCAATGCGTCCTCCTCACGCATTGCACCCGCGCGGAAAACTCGCCCGTGTGAAAGGGGCCTTAGGCTAGATGCAGACGTTCATTAAACCCGGACATGTGCAGTCCATGGTAACCAGGACTGGATTTCTTCTTTACCTCAGGAGCTCACGGTGTCACTTAGTATTAATATGAGGCACATGGGTTCCACTCCACATTAAAAATAAGTGACCCCCATCAGGATTAAAACATGTCTGGCAGTGGCAAGATTGGGGTTAATGAGTCACATTAACCCCAATCTTGCTGGCTGCCTGATACAAATGTTTTTTGCCTGCCTTTATGTTGAACTTGAGGCAATTAATCACTTGCATTCACTGACTGTGGTGGGGTACCTTTTGGCTGCTGGGCTGAGACTGAGCTATGCACAGTACACAGTAGTCTGACTGCACTTCACTCGTCAGGAGGAGGATTCTGCCATTCGCTCTGCTCACTAGTAGTCACACTCACTACCTCAGCCAGCTGCCGGCGCAGCAGTAACTTTTATTACCTCCCCTTCCTCCTCCTCCTTGGCGAACTGTGGAAGTGGTGCGGGCTGCTTCAGAGCCCGCTCACTTCATTGGTCTGTCTCACAGCGCTCCTACATCCCTCCCTCTCTCCTTCTCCACTGTTTGCATTGCAGAGCATAACAGGAAAAGCTAGCGGCCATATTAACAAGAGACGCGCTTCCACTGTTTGCTAAGCGCAGCGGTGGCACACGTTGGTACTGAAAAAATGAACATCACGATAGCGAATCAATACTGGCATAAAAGTATCGATTCAGTATAGAATGTTCAATACCCGAAACAGCCCTAAGCTGAACTAGAACAGACAGACCTTAAATACACTAGTCAGTGAGCCTATCTTTTACTGTACTGGGTAACATAGTAACATAGTAACATAATATATAAGACCGAAAAGGACGTTTGTCCATCCAGTTTGGCCTGTTTCCTACAAGTTGATCCAGAGGAAGGCAAAAAACCTGTGAGGCAGAAGCCAATTTTCCACACTTAAGGGAAAAATTCCTTCCCGACTCCAATCAGGCAATCAGAATAACTCCCTGGATCAACGACCCTCTCTAGTAGCTGTAGCCTGTAATATTATTACACTCCAGAAATACATCCAGTCCCTCTTGAATTCCTTTATTGTACTCACCATCACCACCTCCTCAGGCAGAGAGTTGCATAGTCTCACTGCTCTTCCTGTGAAGAATCCTTTTCTATGTTTGTGTACAAACCTTCTTTCCTCCAGACGCAGAGGATGTCCCTCGTCACAGTCAGAGTCCTGGGGATAAATTTTAATTTTTTTTTTAAATTAATCAGAAAAGATAAAAATAAAATAGACTGAAATGCCGAATATACTGTTCATGACCTTATGTACACTCATTGACAAAAAAAAAAAAAAACATTCTCCAAAAGAAATGTTGCATTATTGCAAAACTCAACATGCAGTTATGTCTAAGGCATATATGTAAATTACAGGTGTGGTCGGATTAGACACTGGGTTCTGCCACAACCTCAGAAAACCATGCTGTCAGGGAACAGGGTTTGTGCCAGTGAAAGGCCAGAGTCTACGTTGGCCTGAATCTGGGTGTTGAGGCAGAATGTCTTGGCTTGCTGATTGGCCTCAACATGGTGCCGAACATCAAAAAACTGCTCCATCATGTTGAGGAGACTGAACTGTACACATACCTGTCCAGGGCAGGAGGTTGTTCAGTTTTTCATATATTAATCAAGACTGTATTATTCAAATATGAAAAAACTACATATATCTGCTAGGCAGAAATATAGATTGAATGGGAACAGAGGAGGAACAGACACCTTCCTGACAAACAAGCCCCTGCTAAAGAGATTAATTGATGCAAGCTGGGTGTTTGAAGCTGAACTAGAGTTGTTTCAATACCAAAATTTCAATACCATAAAAAAGTATTGCGATACTCGATACCTTTGATACCACGCAAAAATAAAATAAAAATACAAAAAAGCCTATTGATCATTTAAATGTAAAACATTTATTGAATTAAACAGAAAAACCTGCACCAGATATCAGATTGTCAGAGTTCTATCTTGAATTTGACATTGTAACAATGCTAATGAGGAGCCTTCACCTTGAGTCCTGATCGACTCTTCTTTAGGCCTCTTTCAGACGGGCGTTGCGGGTGCACTCCGTCAAACAGTGCGGGTGCGTTGCGGGAATCGCCGCGATTTTTCCCTGCGAGTGCAAAGCGCTGTCATGCGTTTTGCACGCGCGGGAGAAAAATCGGCACTTTTGGTACCCAGACCCGAACCTGCACTTCTTCACAGAAGTGCATGTTTGGAGTCAGAAATTATCCCGCTGGTATTATTTCACATTATAACATAGTTATAATGTAAAATAATACCCTTAGCCATCTCCTAATGTTTAAACAGGTGCAGAATGGGTTAAAAATAATAAACTAATCATAACTTACCTGTTCCATTTGATCGCGAAGCCCGGCCTCCTCTCCGTTAGCTTGAAAGATGAAAAGGACCTGTAATGATGTCACAGCATCACATGGCCCAATCACCTGCTCCATCACTATGGTGATGGAGCATGTGATTGGTCCATGTGACCACGTGACATCATCCAAGATCATAAGCACTAGCCACAGCCTGAGGATAGTGATTAAGGACCTTGGATGATGTCACATGGTCACATGGACCAATCACATGCTCCATCACCATAGTGATGGAGCAGGTGATTGAGCCATGTGATGTGACGTCATCACAGGTCCTTTAGATCATCGATGCTGCAGGGAAAGAGAGGACAGATCGCGACTACGCGATCAAGTGGCTAAGGTAAGTTAACTTTTATTATTTTTAACCCTTCCTCTTCATTTTACACAGCATTCTTTATTAAGAATGCTATTATTTCCCTTATAACCATGTTATAAGGGAAATAATAGAGATTGGGTCCGTTGCTAAGCAACAATGCGGGAAAATCGCAACGCATCCGCACTGGTTGCGGATGCTGCGATTTTCCGCATCCCCATTCACTTCTATGGGGCCTGCGTTGCGTGAAAACGCAGAATATAGAACATGCTGCGATTTTCACGCTAGCGCAGAAGTGATGCGTGAAAATCACCGCTCATGTGCACAGCCCCATAGAAATGAATGGGTCCGGATTCAGTCGGTGCAATGCGTCCTCCTCACGCATTGCACCCGCGGAAACTCCCGCCGTGTGAAAGGGGCCTTAGGCTAGATGCAGACGTTCATTAAACCCGGACATGTGCAGTCCATGGTAACCAGGACTGGATTTCTTCTTTACCTCAGGAGCTCACGGTGTCACTTAGTATTAATATGAGGCACATGGGTTCCACTCCACATTAAAATAAGTGACCCCCATCAGGATTAAAACATGTCTGGCAGTGGCAAGATTGGGGTTAATGAGTCACATTAACCCCAATCTTGCTGGCTGCCTGATACAAATGTTTTTTGCCTGCCTTTATGTTGAACTTGAGGCAATTAATCACTTGCATTCACTGACTGTGGTGGGGTACCTTTTGGCTGCTGGGCTGAGACTGAGCTATGCACAGTACACAGTAGTCTGACTGCACTTCACTCGTCAGGAGGAGGATTCTGCCATTCGCTCTGCTCACTAGTAGTCACACTCACTACCTCAGCCAGCTGCCGGCGCAGCAGTAACTTTATTACCTCCCCCTTCCCTCCTCCTCCTTGGCGAACTGTGGAAGTGGTGCGGGCTGCTTCAGAGCCCGCTCACTTCATTGGTCTGTCTCACAGCGCTCCCTACATCCCTCCCTCTCTCCTTCTCCACTGTTTGCATTGCAGAGCATAACAGGAAAAGCTAGCGGCCATATTAACAAGAGACGCGCGCTTCCACTGTTTGCTAAGCGCAGCGGTGGCACACGTTGGTACTGAAAAAATGAACATCACGATAGCGAATCAATACTGGCATAAAAGTATCGATTCAGTATAGAATGTTCAATACCCGAAACAGCCCTAAGCTGAACTAGAACAGACAGACCTTAAATACACTAGTCAGTGAGCCTATCTTTTTACTGTACTGGGTAACATAGTAACATAGTAACATAATATATAAGACCGAAAAAGGACGTTTGTCCATCCAGTTTGGCCTGTTTCCTACAAGTTGATCCAGAGGAAGGCAAAAAAAAAAACCTGTGAGGCAGAAGCCAATTTTCCACACTTAAGGGGAAAAAAATTCCTTCCCGACTCCAATCAGGCAATCAGAATAACTCCCTGGATCAACGACCCCTCTCTAGTAGCTGTAGCCTGTAATATTATTACACTCCAGAAATACATCCAGTCCCCTCTTGAATTCCTTTATTGTACTCACCATCACCACCTCCTCAGGCAGAGAGTTGCATAGTCTCACTGCTCTTCCTGTGAAGAATCCTTTTCTATGTTTGTGTACAAACCTTCTTTCCTCCAGACGCAGAGGATGTCCCCTCGTCACAGTCAGAGTCCTGGGGATAAATTTTAATTTTTTTTTTTTAATTAATCAGAAAAGATAAAAATAAAATAGACTGAAATGCCGAATATACTGTTCATGACCTTATGTACACTCATTGACAAAAAAAAAAAAAAAAAAATTCTCCAAAAGAAATGTTGCATTATTGCAAAACTCAACATGCAGTTATGTCTAAGGCATATATGTAAATTACAGGTGTGGTCGGATTAGACACTGGGTTCTGCCACAACCTCAGAAAACCATGCTGTCAGGGAACAGGGTTTGTGCCAGTGAAAGGCCAGAGTCTACGTTGGCCTGAATCTGGGTGTTGAGGCAGAATGTCTTGGCTTGCTGATTGGCCTCAACATGGTGCCGAACATCAAAAAACTGCTCCATCATGTTGAGGAGACTGAACTGGCTGCTACTGCTGCTGCAGCTTATGCTGCTTGTAGATGTGGGAGATGGGCGACTCTGCGAGGGCCTCCTTTTCAGACACACTGGCATTTGGGGTCTAGTTTCCAAAAGCTGCAGCAAGGTTCGTACACGGTGTTGCCTAATAATAACTTAATTTATTCTCCCTTTTATAGGGACGAAAACATTCCCACATTTTGCTTTGATAGTGAGACTCTAAAAGCATGGCTATCCAGAAATCCCCAGACTTCTTGATGTCAATGATACACTTGTCAGTGTGTAAGGAAGCAAGCATATAACTAGCCATACTGGCCAGCGTGCCTAAGAAGCCAGTTCTTTCTGGCTTTGCCTCCCACTGAGATGATTGGGTGTAGTTTCCGGTGCTCTCGTCATCATCATCTTCGTGCTCCTCCATTTCCAACTCATCCTCCTCCTTCAGTGGCAGATCCTCATCCTCCCTTTCAATGGAAGTTTCTCCTTGTGGGTCCCCAGCAGCTGCAGGGTGGGCAAAAAGATATGTTACCTGTTCTCCCTCCACCTTTGTTCCTTGTCGTGTGAGCGTCTGTTCTGAAATAAATATCAGGAGGATGACTTAGTTCATGCTGCAGTTGCCCCTAATGACAAATTTTGGGCCTCTTTTAAGGGCCTCAGCACGCCACAGGTGTCTGCCTGACCTCGAAACAACACATGCTCAGGAAGGTGGTCTGGTGCATGGCAAAATCATTTACTGCTTTACGCTGCTCGTACTGATGCTTTTGCATGTCCAGTGAGTTGCAACGTCGAGGATTAAGCAGTGCAACAGGAGACCATTCTATTGCAACAGGTTCAGGAGGGCATTCCTAGCTATATAAGAATGGATGAAATGTGAGGGCAGTCACCTAGACATTGTCAGCACCTTTAACAAGCCAATGTACTTTTTGAAAAGCAATGCACCACTAGGTTTATTAAGTGCCCCATGCAAGCAGCATGTGTTATTTCCCCCAGGTTCAGGACAACCATGATGTTTTATCCATTGTTGTTGACAACTTTGCCCAGGTGCAGTCAGCGGAATGACAGCCAGCAGGATGTTTACTGCTTGATGTACTTTAGCAACTGCTCACCTTTGTGGCTACCTCTGGCCTAGGCCGATCAGTTCCAACACATCATGGCAACTCTTGACACATGACATAGGAAGGAGGCAGAGTAAGAGTGATGTTGTGCCTTGCTGCTGTTGAGGATGGGAGAGAGTCCATGCTGAAGGAGGTGGAGAAGACAGATAAGTGAAACCATGTTATAAGGGAAAATATTAAAATCGACATAACACCTAACCCAAACCCAAACTTCAGTGATGAAGTCCGGGTTCGAGTCTGGGTACCAAACATGCCGATTTTTCTCACGTGCATGCAAAACGCAATAAAACAGTTGCACTTGCATGGAAAAATCGCGCATTTTCCCGCAACGTACCCGCATCTTATGCGGGTGTCAAACTTGACGCCCATGTGAAAGAGACCTAAGTGTAAAACACAAGTTGTCAACCTAGTATGAGATTATTTCCCACATACATGCAAATCAACATTTGAACTGTCTGGACATGTTTTCACTCACAGATTAGTGATGAGCGGCATAGGCAATATTCGAATTTGCAATATTTTGTGAATTTTTTGCCAAATATTCGCATAAATTCGCAAATTCGATAATGTGTGATCTCCAGTCATTATTTACTTGATTGCGAAAATCGGCAATATAATATATTTGCGATAAAATTTCAGGATTAGAATATTCGCGATCAACACTAAGAGGTAGGCAACTTTCCTATTGGTTGCTAGGGATGTTGCTAAGTCCAAAACTGATCAGTTCAGCCCCAATGCATTCTGAATGGATAAGGATCCGTTCAGAATGCATCAGTTCGGATCCATTCCGCTTCTATTCCATTTTGGAGGCGGACACCAAAACGCAGCATGCAGCATTTTGGTGTCCATCTGAAGAGGCGGAGCCTAACGGATCAGTTTTGAATTACAATGTAAGTCAATGGGGACGGATCCGTTTTCAATGACACAATATGGTGCATTTAAAAACGGATCCGTTCCCCATTGACTTTCAATGTAATTCAAAACGGATCCGTTTTTGACTTCGTCATTTTTCTTTAAAACTAATGCAAACGGATCCGTTCTGAACGGATACAAACGTTTGCATTATAGGTGCGGATCCCTCTGTGCAAATAAACAGACGGATCCGCACCAAGGCAAGTGTGAAAGTACCCTTACTCAGATTTCAACTAAATATTTCATGTTATCAATAGGGGTGTTGCTAGGGTCTCAAAAGATCTGGGGCCCAAGCCCCAGTGCATATGGCCTAATTCTGTAAGTCGACCTAACCACCCCCCTACCCCATTCCTCCCCCGAAACACTAGCACTGAAGACATTTTACTGTACTTTCTATAGAGCTATATAGCAGTACATACCTCTCACATATAGGGCCTTCCAGGTGACGTCTCCTCTGATGTATATCTTCTCTGTCATTATCTTCTCCATTCGGTCTGGACAACTTCTCTCGGACGAGGCGGAGATAGATCCAGCTGTATTGCCATCCTCAGGACGGCAATACAATTAAATCTAATACATTATAATTAATTGTATTGCCGTCCTGAGGATGGCAATACAGTTGGATCTATCTGGCAGGCAGGACATTTGGGGCCTGGGATAAAACATCAGGGGCCCAGGCCCCAAATGTTTTGACCTAGCGACGCCCCTGGTTATCACTCAGAAATTTCAAACTCTACCCTCGTTATTTTAAGACCCACAATGCACAAATAATAAAAAATGACCTGCCACCTATTTTGGACTAGTATTTCATGATTTCACTCAGAGATCTGTATTTTAAGAAACATGTTGCACACATATATTGCTAACCCCACCACCACCACCACCACCATCACCACCACCACAAAAAGAAAAAAAGAAATAATTGAACAATCTGCTGGCCTATGAGCCAATCAGGGCAAGCCCCATCCCCCCCCACTACACACACACACACTTCCTGATATGGTCATGTGAGCATTCTTCTTCTTTCTTTTTCCCCCCACCTACATGTGCAGTAAATTGGCACTACTCATTGTTTTACTGGAGTTGTCTAAAGCCGAGGTTTGGTGGACGAAATTACGGGAAGTTTGTAACAAACCTAGTTTAATTGATATCATTTTTGGGTATGCATGACTTTTTAATCACTGTTGCACAATTTTATAGGAGGGACAGGTGACTAAAAAATGGTAAATCACGTGTTTATATTTTTTTTATACTGCGCAGGAAAAATGCCGCCTTTTCTTATAGTGTGCAAGCACAGCCATCGCTGCTGGATTGCAGGGTGGTTGTAAGTTGTAACCCCTGAATATGAGCAGTGTTTAATGTGATGAAAAAATGAATCAAGTCTGCAAAGAAGACAATGTGGACAATTACAATACATTAGTACCTTGTATTAACTTTGTCTACGTGACAAATGCCATTTGTTGAAGTGAGACAGTCCCTTTAAAGCTTCAGATCATTGAAGCCCTTAAATTCTAGCAATAGCACTACACCATGAACTAAACTGCTTTTTAAGAATAAAGATGGTTAAAAAATTTTACTATTCTTAAACCGCTTAATGTCTTTTTGTGCACTTTCTATCAGAGTTAGCAATATTTCAATAATTGAATCCCACTTTTTCAAAAGAATTTGTAATTAGCATATTGGTAAGTATAGAGTTGTTTGTGATCTGCTAAGTTAATTGTCAAGAAATGAAATACCGTAGTATTTAAAAATTCTTGTTTAGTTTTATTTACTTCTCTTTCATTATATAGTATGATTTACTACAATATTTACTATATATTTGAAATGTCTGATTATGTAATGATAGATAACTTGCCATTGGTTATTGCTAATTATAAGGAGTTGAAGTCATGCTTTAAGCATACCTGAGTTTGAAAAAAATTGCATAATAGCTGTGCTTTTTTTTCTATCGTAACTTTATAGGAACAGTTATATTTGTGCTTCCCTAATGTTTTTTTCAATCATATTATTCAATTTTTCACCTCCACAGCTAGATGCATTTCACTCAGAAGTAGAGGGCCTCTCCCTTCTAGGGAAGTCTGGCAGCACTATACTGCTGTGACATCCTTTCATTTACTTCTAAATATGTTTGTTTTCAGCTCCAGAGCTGACAGAAAGGATAAGGAGAGATACTCCACACGTCACACTTACAGAAACATAGGGGGCTCCTATGATGTTCACATGCAGTGTAGAAGCAGTTATTTTATCAGGCTCAGGATCTCAGCTGTCTTCAGCTTCTGTTACTAGGGATGAATTTTGTCTGACAACAAGCAGTGGACTGCAACTTAAGTTGAAGTGAGACCCCCTAGTGGCCATGACTTTAAAGCTTTTTTTCAGGTGGATGCAGGCATATTTTTTAAATTAAGTGATTTAGAAATGTGCTAGTTATGTCACTCTCTAATAAATGAAATGGTGTGAAAGTACAGTATAGTGACTCTTTAAAGGAACACTAGAAAATATTTTGACAATTTGACAGTTCTCAAATTTCTTGGGATGAAAAAGAGTGTTCTAGATTTTTCTGCTACCTTTATTTCTCTTGCTTATATTGCACTGACATATTCCACAGTGACAGACATTGTCATCACTCTCTGTTCCCAATGGAATTTACAATCTAAATTCTCTATCAGGATGACTCTGGCATGTGGGAGTAAACCGGAGGAAACCAAACAAATACTAGGAGAACATATAAACTCCATGCAGATGTGTGCTAGCAACTAAGCCATCATACAGCATATACTTTGACACTAAGAAACTCACCTTCCACTTCCCCTTTAAGGGGTTATCCAAGATCTATAATTATCCCCCATATGGACGGGCCCTTAACAAAGATTGTATTTGTAAACATCCAGCATTAGGGAATGGCTGCCAATAGCAGGCTGCGACGGGAATGAGCCTCCCTGGCATCGCTCGTTCCCGTTACGGCCTGCTATTGGCTGCTCCCCCCGATGCCGGATGTTTTCATGTTGACAAGGACGACTCAGTCTGGAACCTTTCTGTGTTGCCAAGGCCCTTGATGTCCCTAACAAGGGGTGATGATATATGTCTATGTATATGGGTAGAGAAGGCTATAAGTTCTCCTGATGTATTTTGACTATCTTTTATTACCCCAGACTCATTAGGGGAAAAGGGGTATTTGTATAGTTGAAACCAATTAGGGGTTAGATCCTGGTTTACTAAATCACCAAGACAGAAGGACAAAGTAGAAGTCTACCACTAAATCACCAAGAGGGGAGGACAAAGTAGAAGTTCACCACTAGCTAAAAGTGCATATGGTGATTAAGTTGCAACAAGAGGACCAAATTTATGTCTTCTATTAGCAGAGAATGTGTATGGTGGTCTGACCACTTCAGATCGAGTCTTTAAAACCCTTTCCTTCATTTTTCAACCAAAGCCTTTTCTGAGATCATAAGTGGGGCTTAGAATGTGTTTTAGAAACCACTGCTTTTTTTCTTATGACAGTTGAAACTAAGCTACATGAACACTTGCACATTTTGTCCACACCTCCGTCCGAAATATTGAGAATGACAAGGTGTAAAAGTTCTGTTTCAGTGCCAGTTCATTTCAGAAGTTTGCAAAAGCCCCATGCAAACTGAAAAATATATAAGCACTGTAGACAGTATGTATCTATTTTTCCAAATAATAATCTTATATAAAATTAGAATACTATTCATAAGGTTAGGAACCATGAACACCAATAAATGAGGCAGGATGGTCCATAGGTGTCCATTCAACCATTTTTTTAATCTTTTTTTTTTCTTTTATTAATCATCTCCAGAAACACAATCCATAAAACAGAATTACAAAAGAACATCCCCATTCCTCCCACACCCCCATGACCCTCCCCCCCAATCCTGCAGGGGGAAAAAAATGTATTTACTTAATCATCCCAATCCTTCCAAATATTGCCCCACTTTACGTAGGACCCTCTTTGTCTGTACATAATCCTCTCATAGATTTTCACCTTATCAACTAAACATAACCAATTATTACAATCTGGAGCAAAAGGGGAAAACCATTCTCTGGCTACAAGAAACCTGGCCAGAAACATCACTTTGGTCAGTAGTCGGCCCTTCGAGGGCTGGCAATTAACCTCTGATAAATCCTCCAAAACCCATACCTTGGGAGATAGAGGAATATCTATATTAAGTCTCTGAGCCAAAATAGTTTGAATCATTCTCCAATATTTGCTCACTATCGGGCAATCCCAGAACAGATGTAAGTGATCTGCCCTGGGGTCCACACAGCGAAGACAGTCAGAGGAGGCTCTAAATCCTCTCTTATGGAGCCATAAAGGTGTCACATTTATTTTGTGTATAATATTAAACTGTACAACAGTATGATTAAAATTGTGAGAAACCTGACTTAGATTCTCCCCTATATTCTCCCAATCCGGGGGACCCACCTCTGACAATAAAACAGACCAGGATCTCTGTCCTGGAGAAGAACATTCCGAAAAAAAACTTTTCATCAAGTGTCTATAACAATGTGATAACTTAACTTTCATACCACCTTTCTTACAAATCAAATTGTGCAAAAATTCAGGGGTGTCTACCTCAAGTGAATGACTATGGGCAATACTAAGAAGTGCCAACCTCAATTGAAAATATGCATACCAAGCCACCTCCCCTACGTTTAAATTTTGTTTTAGCTCCATAAGAGAAAGGATTTGCCCATCTCTAACCACCTGATTCAAATATTGAATATTTCTCTTCCTCCAATATTGCCAACAGTTTGGATCATCTAAATTCAAAAGCTTTGAGTTATGCCATAATGGGGTACAGATAAGTGATGCCTTGATTTTAAACCAACTCTTTATAACCAGACAGGCCTTTGTAGTAATTCTGCAGAAAGGTTTATATCCAATCTGTGTATTAAGTAAATAGTCAGACTCTAATACTGCAAATAAATCTGAAAAACCTGAGTCTTTCACCAATTTTCTACAGAGTTGGCTATTTTCCCAGTCGTTAAAAAAGCAAAGTTGAGAAGCCATAAAATAACCCCTAAAATAGGGGAGGTTAAGGCCTCCTCTACTATAGGGCATGGAAAAGTAAAGCACCTTTAGTCTCACCCGCTTCCTTCCCCATCGTAAATCATTAATCATCCGTTCTATCAACCTAAAATACTTATCTTCAATCCAAACAGGCGAATTGTGAAGGACATAGAGAACCTGAGGCAGCACCACCATTTTTATTAGTGAAATTCTGTCTGCTCTTGCAGGCAGAATTTTTTGCCATATCTTGATTTTGGATCTCACCTTTGACAATAAAGGAATCAAATTGAGTTGAAGATAATCTTGGGTTTTGGCAGAAACTGTTATCCCTAGGTATTTTATCGAATTGGAGATCGATACCCGTAAATTTTCCATAGATCCTCGCAGTTCGTCTACGGGGAGAAGAGCAGTCTTCCCCCAGTTAACCTCCAAGCCAGAAGGATCAGAGAATAGGTTGACTAATTCCATTATTCGAGGGAGTGTATTTTCTGTTTGGTGAATAAAAAACAAGATATCGTCTGCATAGAGAGATATACGGTCCTGCTTCTCCATTACACCAAAGCCAGCCACTCTCGAGTCTTGCCTTATACTAGCTGCAAGAGGTTCAATATAGATATTAAATAAAAGAGGGGAAAGAGGACATCCTTGACGAGTACCTCTTCCCAATACAAAACTCTCTGTCAGCATATCATTAATCCTGATCCTGGCCACTGGACATTTATATAACAACTGAACCATCCCCATAAATTTGGGGCAAAGCCCATCTTTTTCATCACCTCCCAGAGAAACGTCCACTCGACCCTGTCGAACGCCTTAGTGGCGGGTGGGCGCCGCCACCGGGAGACTGAATATTTGTAAAAAACCTATGCAGGTTATGATGGGTGCCCCTTTTTGGCATAAAGCCATTTTGATCTGGATGAATCACAAAAGACATAACCTGAGAGAGCCTCTTAGCCATAGCCTTTGATAACAACTTAACGTCCGTATTTAATAAGGAGATTGGTCTATATAAGCTCAGATCCGCCAGATCTTTATCTTTTTTAGGAATTAAAACTATCACGGCTTCCGTCATGGACTGTGGCAAAGTCCCTCCCTGCGATGCTTGAGAGAACACTTCCAGTAAGTGAGGAAGGATAACATCGCTATACTTACGGTAGAATTCATATGGAAGACCGTCTGACCCTGGCGATGAGTTCCCAGAAATAGACCTCAAGGCCTCTTGAATCTCCACAAGAGACAGCTCTCCTTCCAGAGATTCTTTTTGGACTTCTGTTAACATCGGAAGAGAAATTCTCTCCAGGAACTACCTCGCCAGGTCAGGTGGCAAACCGGGAGAAGCTCTATATATCTGAGAGAAGTGTTGCAGGAAGGTATCTCTAATTCCCTCTGGGTCTGATATAATTACCCCATCTAAATTACGAACCAAAGTGATAACTTTCTTTTTCTTATCCTGTTGTGAAATTATTTTAGCTAGAAGCTTACCAGGACGTCCAGATTCTGAAAAATACTTCTGTCCCTTAAAAAGTAACCTATGATTGGCTTTCTCCATTACATATTCCTTCAGAGAACAACTAGCCTTCTGCATCTCTTCTTTATTATATTCAGTAGATTGATTAATAAATCGCTCCGTTGTGGAAGCCACGATATCGGTCAGATCCTCCTCTTTTTTCCTAAATGATCTCCTCCCAGCAGTGATATCACTAATAAGAACCCCCCTCAGATATGCTTTCAGAGCCTCCCAGACCACATTAATGTTAGCAGAGGGGAGATTCACCTCCCAAAAGGAAGATACATATAATTTAATAGACTGATAATTATCCATAATAGTAAGCCAATATGGGTTCAGTTTAAACCCGAATCCCCTATTGTCTTTATTCTCCCCAATGCGAACCTCAATTGAAACAGGTGAGTGGTCTGAAACTGTTCTTACTCCATATCGTATCCTTTTAATATTATTCAAGTTGTTCTCACTAGTAAGCGCCAAATCAATCCTAGACATTGCTCTGCCTCCTCTGCTAACACAGGAGTACACTCTCTTTCCTCCGCCAACATGTTCCCATATATCCACCAGTCCAACTTCCGTACAGAACTGAGGCAGTGGAGAATTACAGATGTTCCTTCCCCGATCTGCATCTAAAGTCAGTCTGTCCTTTTTAGGATCCATAACCGCGTTAAAGTCTCCCATCAGAACAAGCCGACATTCTAGTTTATTTTCCAAAAAACGCAATAGTTGGGTAAGTGGATACATAGAGAATGGCGGAGGTATATAAAAAAAGGCGAGAATGTAACTATATCCATGAAGCCTCCCATACAAAAAAATAAATCTGCCCTGGTTATCTATATGAGATTCTATTAATGAAAAATCTATGGAATTATGAATCAGAACTGATACGCCCCTAGAGGCACCGCTAAAAGTGGAATGGTAGGATTGGGAATGCCATCCCGTCATCAAGCGGGACACGGTCCCTTCAGTGAGATGGGTTTCCACTATGCAAATAATTGCGGGAAGATGTCTTTTTACTGCATCCATAATAGCTTGCCTCGTAACCCTTTCCCCAAGACCTCTAACATTCTAAGAAATGATTCTAACAGACATCAATTAAATAAGAAAAAAGAAAGAAAAAAAAAAAAAAACATCCTGCAGGTTGAGTTCCCTCCCCCATTCCCTCTCCCCCCCCCCCCTTTGGTCCGCCCGATCTAGTCAGCAAACCTCTACATTCCGGCCATTCTCCCCCCCGCTAGTCCCTTCCCCCCTCCATCCCCTCCATCACGTCATAATTTTTTTTTTCAAATGCCCAGTTGTTCCATCCAATCCAGCGCTTGTTGCGGTTTCTCAAAGAATTGGATAGTCCCATTATAAATGACTCTTAATTTCGCTGGATACTGTAGAGAGTATTTAATGTCCTTGGACGCCAAGCATTTCTTTATCTCAGTGAAACTTTTTCTTTTTTCCTGAGTCTGTCGAGCAAAATCAGGGAAAAATAACAGCTTATTGCCTTGATAGTCAATGGGTGAGCATTCTCTTGCCCTTCTCAGTATCATATCTCTGTCCATAGATAGTAATAGTTTCATTAAGATTACTCGCGGCGGCCTCCCTGGAGTGGGTTTTCCCCCTGGAATCCGGTGGGCTCTTTCTATTTGAAGCATGGAAGAAAAGTGTTCACTGCCCAGGTTTTCCAAAATTACATCCTTAAGTTGTTCAGCTAGCTGCCTGCCTTCAGCTCCCTCTGGAAATCCAACTATGCGGATATTATACCGCCTTGATCTATTTTCCAAGTCCTCCAATTTATTTTGTAAAAGATAGTTTTCTGAAGAGAGAAACAGAGTCTTGGATTTTATCATCTCCATATCGGATTGCAGAGAGTCGACCGTCTTCTCCATATTAAGTACTCGATCTCGGATTTTAGTCAGGTCTTATCTTATTAAGGATATGTCGCTTTGCATTGACCCTAATTGAATAGACATCCCTTGCACTAACATACCATTATTTTTCACAGCGCACAAAAATTTTTCCAGAGCTGAGGGGTCATGTTCAGTTTCTATTTGCAATGGGAGACTTTCCTCCCCTCCTTCCTGGTCTAATAGCCCATCCTCAGAAAATTCTTCAACTTGGGGAATTTTAACAGTTTTCTTAGAATTAGTAGTCATTTTCCCTTTAGATAACCCCTTTTCATTGAGGGAGGGGGATTTCAAAAACTTATCAATTTTGCCCTCTGGTGTCTTAGTCCCCAGCTTTGTTCCAGAGGAATCAATTGACCGCCGCTTTGGAGCCATTGATCGTTTAGGACCCCTTTCAATGTATATTTAAGTATTTTTTTTTTTTTTTATATATATATATTTTTTTTTTATTGTCAATTTCCCCTTTACTCCCTGAAACCCCTTTTCCTCTTCCTTCCTTTCTCCTCCTTTCACATCCGCATCTGCTCTGCTTTCAACACTGTTTTTTTTTTTTGCTTTAACTTTTTTTTTTTTTTTTTTTTCCTTGTTTTCCTCTCCTTTTTCTCTCTTTTCCTTTATTCTCCTTTAGTCTCCTTTATTATTTTTTTTTTATCACATCTTTATTCTCACATCCTGAATGCCAACCACCAGAGGCTTTTGATATTAAATGGGGTCACACAGCTAATACAAGACTGTAGGCAAAAGGCAGAGCAAAAAGAGACACACATCAAAAAAGAGCACTTTTCCTCACGTGTCCAGCGTCCAGAAGCAGGAGAGCAGAGACGAGCAGGGGAGACCGAGCAGAGCCGGAGCAGGAGGGAAAAAACAGGAGAGGTAAGAGGCAAAGCAGGTCCAACCAAGCCGATCAACAAGCAGTAGAGATGGACGGGGGAGGTGAAAACGATCAAAAGTTCTCACAGGAGCGGAACAGCAAGAGGCGGCAGGAGGGGGTCTGGGAGCTCGCCCTCACTATATGCGGCAGCAGGGTGACAGGCTGGAAACGAACGGCAGCGGGAGCTGAAGACACCAGGCGTCCGGCGTTTTCCTCAGAGAGGCAGGAGGCAGAGGCCTTTATAGGTAAATTAAAGGGGTTGTCCGGGTTCAGAGTTGAACCCGGACATACCTCCATTTTCAAAGGCAGCCCCCCTGACTTAAGCATCGGAGCAGTTCATGCTCCGATGCTCTCCTTTGCCCTGGCTAAATCGCGCAGGGCAAAGGCATTTTCCGGAGTTCCGGTGATGAAAAATGCAAAATGGCTAGGGCAACGCTAAAGCACACCCATCAGAGCCGGTGACGTCACTGAACGCACTACCAGGCGGAAGCTTCCACCCGGCAGTGTGTTATTGTAAACAAAAGAGCCCTTTCCCTGCGCGATCTAGCTCAGGACAAGGGAGCCCGTCGGAGCACTGAAAATCAGTTAATTTCACCTGAATTGAACATGAATGTACCTACAAAATGTTACAAATTTGCTTTATTTATATAAGCTTAAGGCCTTGGTGCAATTGTGTGTAAGTTTTGGCCAAAAAAGAACAGGTTTCTCTGACACTGTAATTTTAACATTAACCACTTCCTCTTATTTTGAAAAACCTTTTGGAACATTCAATTCTTCGTGCATTATTATCATGTTTCTTGTGATTTCTATGGTGTATTGAATTCTGTGCTAACCCAGAAGCCGGTAATGTCCACAATCTTTATAAGCCTGCTTCAATCTGCAGCTATATTATTATTCTCATATATCAGATAATATCAAAAGGGATGACTCCTTATTTGTTCCAAATGCGCCTGGAGTTAATGGCACAGTTAAGTAATTTTCTAGCAGCCTATAATTTTACAAATGATAAAAGATTTTCTTTGACAGCTCTGCAATGCCTTCATTATGCTGTCAATGTAACTTGTATATGAGTGCATGCAAGTCTGTCTCTTGAAGACAGAGAATAGGGAATGTTATTGATAAAAGAAAAAGATAAGGGCAATGAGAAGATACTTAAGAAAACAATGGTGTTAACATCTGAAATTAATAAGTTACACATCTTTTTTCTGTCTCTCCCTAGAAATCTATAAACTGACTTTTTGTCATTTGGAAGGTCTGGCTTTGAAGTTGAAATTATTACATCTCATTATGTTAACCTTTAATCTCAAAGTTAAAACCATGGAGACAGGAGCAGAGAATTGACCATTATGATTCTAGTTGCACTGAAATGTAACTGTTGCAACATTTTTCTTGGTACCTATGGAGCATTATCCATAAGTACTAATGATCAAAGGAGTTCTGCAATGATAACATTTATTGACATATGCAGTTCAGACTCCATGCTCAGATTTTGCTATATTCTCTTGGCACTTCACTTTGTAGTTTGTTCTACCCATTAATTCTGTTCTTTTCTCACTTTATTTTTTATTAGCATCGCTGCACCAAAATCGTCCATACTATTAAAACATAAAGATGTTTCTCCTGTCTGTTGCCATAACAGAAAAAAAAAAATCTAAATTGACAATTTGATGTTTTTTTTCATCGCTTTGCCTCCCAATAACAAATTGAACAAAAAGTGATCAAAATGTCATACACACTCCAAAATGGTACCATCTGGAATATGCAGTTCTGGGCACCAGTCCATAGAAAGGATGCTCTGCAGCTGGAAAAAAGTACAAAAGAAGAGCAACTAAACTGATAATGCTTATGGAAGGTCTTAGTTATGAAGAAAGATTAAAATAATTAAATGTATTGTCTTGATAAGAGGCATCTAAAGGGGGACATAATATAGAAATGTATACAAATTTATAAATCTATACAAATATATAATTGGCCAAAACAAACAATATGGTGAAAAGCTGTTCCATGTATGATGCCCTCAAAAGATGAGGGGGGCACTGCCTCCGTCTGGAGAAGAAAAAGTTACGTCTCCAAAAGCATCAAGGCTTCTTTACTGTAAGAACTGTAAATCTGTGGAATAGTCTAACACAGGGCATAGTTACCGCAGGAACAGTGGAAAGTTTTTATAAAAGGTTTAGATGAATTCTTTCCCTTTCCTAAAATTCACATCCTCACTCATCCCTTGATGGATGTGTGTTTTTTTTTTTTTTTTACTGTATGGTGTACCAATGAAACTATGTAATAAATACTACAGAACTCCCTGTAAAAAAAAAAAAAAAAAACAGTCCTTACACAGCTACGTAAATGTAAATATAAAAAAAATCTGAATATGGTGATGCAAAAGAAAATATAATTTTTTCCAAAGTTTTTATTTTTTAAGTATTAAAATACAAGATAAACTATAAAAATGTGGAATCGCTATAATCATACTGATCAATAGAATTAAGTTAATCTGTCACTTTTACTATGTAGGGAAGGCTGTAAAAACGTAACCCATAAAACTATGGGAGTACAAACGAGAATTAAAAAATGGAAATTTTCTTGGTCAGGAAAGGGTTAAGTGGTTGAATGAGCATTTTGACATCACAGGTACTTTGCAGAAATTAATGTGCAAGGACCGTGCAAAGTGAAAATTTGATTTTTTCCACAGATATAGCATTTAAGTGCCCAATATGATGTACTCAGCTTGTGCCTTCTGAGACTCACACCATACTTCTTAAATTGAAACACAGGTTCGACTGGAATATGGAAATGCCATAAACGTGGGCGTAAGCTGCTGTATGTGCACATGGCAGTGCTAAAAGAAGAGAAGGAGAGCTATTTGGCTTTTGGAGCACAGGTTTTGCTGGAATGGTTTTCAAGTACATTTTCAGAAACTACAAAGGTATCCATACAGTGGAAACCCATAATAAATAGCCCTATTTTGGAAACTAAGCCTCCACAAGAAATTTATTAAGGGGTGGAGTGAGCATTTTGACAATACAGGTACAGTCTCTTAATAATGTATTCATACCCCTTGAACTTTTCCACATTTTTTCACATTACACCCAAAAACATAACTGTATTTTCCTGGAATGTTAAGTGATACACCAACATAAGGTAGCAAGTTTGTGTGAAGTAAAAAGAAAATGGTACATGGTTTTCAAAATTTTTAATAAAAATCTGAAAAGTGAGGTGTATTCAGCTCCCTGTACTGTAAATAATAACCCCCTAGCTAAAAACCCTAAATATTACCCCATAATAAAATCCATCTGTGTGCAATTTATTCTCAGTATAACTATAGCTGTTCAGTGAAGGCCTCAGAGGTTTGTTAGAGAACATTGGTGATCAAACAGCATCATTAAAACTAAGAAACACACCTGACAGGTCAGGGATAAAGTTGTAGACAAACTGTAAAGCAATGTTAGGTTATAAAAAAAAATATCCCCAGCCATGAGCACTGTTCAATCCATCTTTCGAAAAATGGATGGCATATGGTATAACTGCAAACCTTCCAAGACATGGCCATCCACCTAAACTGGCAGCCCCAGAGAGCACTAATTAGAGAAGCAGCCAAGAGGACCATAGTCACTCTGAAGAATGCTGCAGAGATCCACAGCTCGGGTGGGAATATCTGTCCACAGGACAACTATTAGTCCTGTGCTCCACAAATCTGGCCTTTATGGAAAAGTGGCAAGCCATATGAAGTCCTGTTTGCAGTTTCCCACAGCCATATAAGGGACACTGCAAATATGTGGAAGAAAGTTCTTTGGGCACATGAGAACAAAGTTGAACTTTTTGGCCTAACGCAAAACGCTAAGTGTGGTGGAAAACTAACGCTGCACATCACACTGAACACACCATCCTCACTGTGAAACATGGTGAAGCCATTATCATGCTGTGGGGTGCTTTTCTTCAGTAAGGACAGGGAAGCTGGTCACAGTTGATGGGAAGATTGATGGAGCTAAATACAGGGCAATCCTGGAGGAAAACCTGTTTGAGACCGCAAAAGACTTGAGTTTGGAGCGGAGGTTCACCTTCCAGCAGGACAACAACCCTAAACATACAGCCAGAGCTACAATGGAATGGTTTCGATCAAAGCATATTCGTGTGTTAGAATGGGCCAAAGTCCAGACCTACAGTGGATACAAAAAGTCTACACACCCCTGTTAAAATGTCAGGTTTCTGCGCTGTAAAAAAATGACACAAAGATAAATCATTTCAGAACTTTTTCCACCTTTAATGTGACCTATAAACTGTACAATTCAATTGAAAAACAAACTGAAATCTTTCAGGTAGAGAGAAGAAAAAATATAAAATAAAATAATATGGTTGCATAAGTAAACTAATACCTTTTTGAAGCCCCTTTTGATTTTATTACAGCACTCAGTCTTTTTGGGTATGAGTCTATTAGCATGGCACATTTTGACTTGGCAAGATTTGCCCACTCTTCTTTGCAAAAACACTCCAAATATGTCCGATTGTGAGGGCATCTCCTGTGCACAGCCCTCTTCAGATCACCCCACAGATTTTTAATCGGATTCAGGTCTGGGCTCTGGCTGGGCCATTCCAAAACTTTAATCTTCTTCTAGTGAAGCCATTCCTTTGTTGATTTGGATGTATGCTTTGGGTCGTTGTCATGCTGACAGATGAATTTCCTTTTCATGTTTAGCTTTCTAACATAAGCCTTACGTTTTTGTGCCAATATTGAATTGGTATTTGGACCTGTTCCCTCTAGTTTACTAAGGCCCCAGTTCCAGCTGAAGAAAAACAGCCCCAAACATGATGCTGACTCCACCATGCTTCACTGTGGTATGGTGTTCTTTCGGTGATGTGCAGTGTTTTTTTTGTGCCAAACATATCTTTTGGAATTATGGCCAAAAAGTTCAACCTTGGTTCCATCAGACCATAACACCTTTTCCTACATGCTTTTTGCAAAATGTAGCCTGGCTTGGATGTCTTTCTTCTTAAGATAAGGCTTTCATCTAGCCACTCTACCCCATAGCCCAGACATATGAAGAATACGGGAGATTCTTGTCACATGTACCACACAGTACTTGCCAGATATTCCTGCAGCTCCTTTATTGTTGCTGTAGGCCTCCTGGTAGCCTCCCCGACCAGTTTTCCTCTCGTCTTTTCATCAATTTTGGGGGGACGTCCAGTTCTTGGTAATGTCACTGTTGTGCCATATTTTCTCCACTTGATGATGACTGTCTTCACTGTGTTCCATGGTATATCTAATACCTTAGAAATTCTTTTGTACCCTTCTCCCGAATGATTCCTTTTAACAATGAGATCCCTCTGATGCTTTGGAAGCTCTCTGTGGACCATAGCTTTTGCTGTGGGATGCGACTAAGTAAATTTCAGGAAAGACCAACTAGAGAAGCTAAACTTTATCTGGGGTTAATCAGAGGCACTGTAAATGATGGCACGTGTATGCTGACTCCTATTTAACATGATTTTGAATGTGATTGCTTAATTCTGAACTCAGCTACATCCCCAGTTATACCTAAGTTATGCAAACTTATGCAACTACATTATTTGAGTTTTTTAGTTTTTTTCCCTCCACCTAAAAGATTTCAGTTTGTTTTTCTAATGAGTGGTACAGTTTATAGGTCACATTAAAAGAGGAAAAAGTTCTGAAATGATTTATCTCTGTCTCATTTTTTTACAGCACAGAAACCTGACATTTAAACAGGGGTGTGTGGACTTTTTATATCCACTGTAAATCCCATTGAGAATCTGTGGCAAGACTTGAAAATTGCTGATCACAGACGTTCTCAATCTAATCTGACTAAAACTTGAGCTACTTTGCAAAGAAGAATGGGCAAAAATTTCAGCCTCTAAATGTGCAAAGTTGGAAGAGACATACCCCAAAAGACTTGCAGCTGTAATTGCAGCGAAAGGTGATACTACTTATACATTGGGGTCTACGAGAGAAGCGATCTGATTATTGCTTATTCAAGTTCCCTATGGGAAGTATAAAAACATTAAAAAAAAGTTTTAAAAATATTTAAAACAAAAATATAATAATTCAAATCACTCCTTTCGCCCCAAACTCCTAATTTGCATAAATAATAAAAGTATTTTTCTCTGGAATGCTGCCATCAATTTTAGAAAGACATTCATCATTTTATCAGCAGGATCAACCCTACCAGACAGTATGCGTGGTTTAATAGCTTGGATCCTGCTGACAGATTCTCTTATAAGAAGATCTGGTGAAGTGCTGTAGCTTTTCATTTTGCAATACTTCCTCATAGATAGCATGATTCGAACATGTGACACCTTAGAAACTCAGTATTCACAGAACATTACAGAACACAACAGAGAAGTCATCAGCTGAACTTGACAGATCCTGACCTATCTGCAGTGTCTGTCAGCAAGCTTTGTGAGTTCTCTTTTCTTACAAGCAGCACAAGCACTCTTCAGAGCAGGTAGTCATTAAGAGGCTAGAGTGTCAACTGATATGCCAGTTCAGAGACGGCACAGTACTAAGTTGCCCTTACTTTTTATTTATTTTTGAACTGACTGAAAATGTGTATAGATTCCCACATAAAGAAAATTGAACTGAAGAAGAAAAATTAGCTGATGAATATTTTTGTGCTAAATGACATTTCAAGGTTTGCCTAAAAAATGTCAGTGCTAGACAAAGAGTTTGATTCATAGCAAAAATAATGCTCTATTACATAACAGTAATATATTCTTTTCATACTAGTCTTTTTCATTTAAATATTATTAAAATTAGGTGACATGATGAAATGCCGGGCAATGATGTGAGTGCTAGGTTGTATGCAAAGATATCACATCTGGAAATAGGTTTTCTTGCTTCCTCTCTCTATATGTTTCCCAACTGTTGTGTCAGAGTCACACTACTCCCTAAATGTATCATCTACAGTCATTGACTGCAAAAGCACATTGCGTACCCCAACTGACAGCAAACTGGCTGAGGACTAGAAGACAGCCAAACTGAGCCAGGGCGCTTAGTTGGATTTTGTTGATTTTAAATAAGTAGGAATTCTAAATCACCTAGCTTAGAGATTATTTGTTAATTTATTTTGATAAAATTCCATTTGGATGACAGAGAGACACAATGTTCTTCTTAGAAAGAGAAAACCATTTTTTTTCCAAAAAGACAAAAAAATACTGAATGTCTTGCACCAGCAAATAGCTCTTTCTGGCTAATTATCCATTTTTTAGAGCTAAGAAAATAGGCTTAGGTGGCTTAGAGGCCTTTTTGAGTGACCTGGGTGTATTGTTTCTCATTATGAAGAGGGGCTGGTATGCATGAGGAGTATTGTAGACCAGGAAATGCTCATCTGGGTTTCTGGAAAAAAAAATCTATATGCAAATCCCACATACTGAGGAAGAAAAGATGGTTCCAGCACTTGTAATAACTCAGTTGCCTTTTTTTCTTTCTTGTAGTATGTACTCAGATGAACACAAACCTTCAACCCAGCATGGTTGACGCGTTTCGAACACAGGTGTGTTCTTAGTTGTAACCTCATTCCGTACATAGGGCGGTGGATTGTAAGGTGAGCTGGTTTACATTTATGGACTACCTCACATATTAAATCTGAGAGTCTTAGCTTTCTTTTCTTTTTGAAAGGAATGCTAATTTGCATATCTTACCTTAGCTTACCTTCCAAAAAGAAAAAAAAGCTAAGCATGCCAGATGCAATATGTGCTAATTTGCATAATTTTCCAAGAAACCCAGAGAAGCATTTCTTGGCCTACAATACTATTCACGCATACTAGTCCCTCTCCATATTGAGAAAGTGTACCTGCCAGGCCCCCAAAAAAGACCATTTAGTTAGGCAACATTTGTTAGCTCTGATAAATAATTACCCAGATTGATGGGATGAGAGAAGGCAGACTGATTTGCACATCACTTTTTCAGCAGAGTGTTACATGGAGATGCCAAGATTTATTTTCCTTTTAGAAGGAGAACACAGCTGCATGTTAAGCCAATTTTCTCTGCTCTGTTAAAGGCTTTTTTGTATCGTTCCCTATGCAATAAAATTGACCTGTTACTATCATTTTCCAGTACATATAGAATAAAACCACACTTATATAGCTTTAATTGCGCTATAATACTAAAAAGAAAAGAAAAACCTTGAAATTTTTTTATTTTCATTGCCATATTCTGAGCCCCCATAATTCTTTTGTAGTTATATGAGTGGAGCTGTATGGGGGCTGATCTGTACTTTTCAGTGATTTCATTTTAAAATGTTTGCGACTTTTTGATCACTTTTTATAAAAATTTTGGGAGGGGTGAAGTGACAAAAAATTTGTTTTTTCTTTCCAGTATACTATTCGTCATGTGGGATAAAAATTGTTATACTTTAATAGTATGGTCATTTTTGTACTCTGCAATGCCCATTATGTGTATTTATTGGTTATATATTTTGATTTTGGGGAAAGGGGATGATTTGAACTTTTATATTTTTTATTTTTATATTTTAAATATTTTTTATTTGTAACTTTTTTGTCACCCTGGTTGACCGTAAATGGCAATCATTACATTGCCCATTGTGTTCTGTGATCGCTAAATAACCATCATAGAACACTTAATTTACATTATACAAATACAGTGCTGCCACCTGTTAGCCTGTATTGGTATATCCTAGTAATACTGTAGCTAGCAAAGCTTGCTTGAGGCTTCGGGCTATTACTATACCATAACAAGTTCCCCGATCTCAGCAGGGAAACACTGTTAGGGGCATGGGAGAATGCGGCTTTCGATTCAGGACTGCTCAGATGCTGTGGTCACATTTGTCCAAAGCATCTAAGGGGTTAACTATATGCAATCAGCAGTAGGGCTGATCGCATACATCCGCCTCAGGTCTCTGCTGTTTGAAACAGCAGAAACCCGGCAGCTATGGCGCCTGCTGCATGTGCGAACGGGGGCCATTTTTAAAGTGTCGACTTCCACCGTACATGTAAGGCCTCATGCACATGACCGTATGTATTTTGCGGTCTGCAAAAAACGGATCAGCAAAAAATACGGATGACGTCCGTGTGGATTCCGTATTTTGCAGAATGGAACAGCTGGCCCCTGATAGAACAGTACTATCCTTGTCCATAATGTGGACAATAATAGGACATGTTCTTTTTTTTGCAGAACTGAAATACGGACATACAGAAAGTGAATGCACACAGAGTAACTTCCGTCATTTTTGCAGAAATTAATGGTTCCTTATACGGTCCGCAAAAAAAACGAAACGGACATGGAAAGAATATACATTCGTGTGCATGAGGCCTAAGGCTGAGGTTGCCAAGGGATTAAAAGAAATAAACACATAAAATATATGACACTGTGAGTAATCAATCTATATATGTTTCACTTTTTTAATTGAATTTATGAAATAAATTAACTTTTTGATGATATTCTATTTTATTGAGATGCACCTGTATTTCCTTAAAACTCTAGTTCACTTTATTTTAGTTGAGCATGGATGAGTGAATTGATTAAATTCAACAACATTTTTCAAAAATTCGGGTCAAACTAGTTTGGGCATTAGTCATTTTTTAGTCCAAAAGACAAGCAATATGAAAAAGGAGGATCACAGGCTCCCAGTCGCTGCCAAAAAGCGGAAATTTTCTGGAACTTATTTAAGAAATCCAACAGCGCGTTTTTTTTTTAAATGAGCTGTTACCATCAGCCATATCATATAGTCATGTACATATGTCACTGTCAGTTTTTAGTATTACTAATGCCAGCTTGCCATTAAAGAGCTTGAAATGCATAAAGTCATAGGAAACCCCAGAATTTCATCTACAATTTTTCAGGGCAATTGATGCACTTTTAATTCTGGTTGAATTCATTCAGACCTGAATAGAATCCAAATCAAACTTAAAGAAATTTGTTCATCACTATTTAGTCTACGCAAAAGAATAAAGCATTGGAAAAAAGCATGAAAAAAATAAAAAAAATTTTTAATTTGCTCGTCTCAACATTTCCAGCACTCGAGGTACCAATCCCATACCATTTCTATAGATCTATATATTACACATGCTGGGAAAGGTGAGCAGAGTTGATTAAACCCAAAGGTGTAGAACGCTCTGAGAAGCATTGCTGCACTTTTGCAGTTTTAACAAAGTTTATGTACCCTATAAAGAGATTGTCTAACATCACATCTGTTATGAGTTGGTTGTCAGTCCCATTCACTTGATTTTATATGAGATATAATATCAAACATCTCATGGACAGGTGTGGCACTGTTTCTGCAGCATAGACAACCTATGTAATAGTATTTAACCACTTTTACTGTTGTTAATTGATGCACCACTTAACCTAATATAGTTACTTTGAATATCAATATTATCAGTCCACTTCCATGTCCATGCTCCCCTCCCTGGTTTTTGATCTCTTTCACATTCTAAGAAAGTATTTATTCCTGCCTACATGGTGTTTTCTGTTTGTTTCACCTTTAATATGGAGCAGGGACAAGTGTGACATGCAGGGCCTACTTCGTTCAGAGCTGATGTCAGAGGTATAGGATGAAATGGAATTAAGTTCATTCTATAGCAGGGAAAAAAGGAAAAAAAGAGAAAAAAGGAAAAAAAACAACAACAACAAAAGTTATAGCATTACATAGGGTATTAATATAGAGTGAATAATAAATCTAAATTAAATTAAAATTAAAAGTGCCTAAACTTGATAGATAGTAATGGAACAACATCGGCCGGGGAGGCTGTTGCGTTCGCGAACAAATGTTCGTGAACAGCATGTTCGCGGGGGGCCCCATTGACTTTACTGGCAGGCGAACCTGAAAAACCTTCAGGTCATATTTGCAGCCACCAAATACTTACTAGAAGTGCACAAATAGTCCCACAACATGGACAGTGACATACCAGAGGGGGATCATTTGCAAAAATTCCCACAAAAAAAGTATATTTTAATCAGGGGCCATTTTTATGCGTCTTAAAGGGAAATTCTCAAAAATGTGCCCTGCTGGACAGATTATTCACCTGACAGAAAAGAACTTGTGATTATGTGGCTGGAGGCAGGGCTGGCTCCAGGTTCAAGTGGGCCCTTGGGGTATAAATCCCAATGGGCCCCCTTGAAGAATTTTTGTACATTTACATGTCCCTCTGTGGCTCCCACACGGTATAATGACCACTGATGGCCCCTATACAGTATAATGACCACTAGTGGCCCTTCACACAATATAATGACCATCCAATGCCCCCAAACACAATATAATGACCCCAGGGGCCCCACACACAGTATAATGACCCCACAGTGGCCCTTCACTCAGAATAATAACCCCAAGTCGCCCCCCATTCAGAATAATGACCCCCAGTGGCCGCCAAACTGGAGTACAGGCCCCAAAAATTAGGCATTCACCTGACAGAAAAGAACTTGTAATGATGTGGCTGGAGGTACATTTGGCGGTCACTGGATAAAAATGTTACTGTACGCCACTGGATTACATGCCCCCAAAATTAGGCATTCACCTAAAAGAAAAAAACTTGTGATGATGTGGCGGGAGGTAAATTAGGCGTCACTGGATAAAGATTTTACTGTAGGCCACTGGAGTACAGGCCCCCAAAATTAGGCATTCATCTGACAAAAAGGCCTTTTATGCCGCTGTATATACATAAGACAAGGACCATTATTTGTTCTGGGTGGTGTGTTGAATTCCTCCGAGATCCATGCCTCACTAATTTTTAAAACTGTGAGGTAGTCCACACTGTCGTGAGCTAGGCAAGTGCGCTTATCGGTCATGATCCCCCCTGCTGTGCTGAATGTCCTTTCAGACAGGACAATCAACTACGGGCAAGCCAAGAGTTCCATGGCAAATTGTGCCAGATCTGGCCACAGGTCAAGCCTGTACACTCAGTAGTCCAGGGGTTCCTCGCTTCTCAGAGCATCCGCATCGGCCGTTAACCCAATGTAGTCGGACATCTGTCGGTGTAGGCGTTCCCTGAGGGTGGATCCGGAGAGTGGCTGTCGATGGGTTGTCTGCAAGAATGATCTCATATCTGAAGTGACCAACACATATTCAAACAGCCCTCTTCTCGCAGGCGCAGTAGAATTGTTACCTGCACCTGTTTCGCTGTGGGTGGAAATTTCTCTGCCAGTGCCCACAACAGCAGAATGCAGCATCTCTCGCAGCAAAGCCTTGAAATGCTGCATTCTGCCAGCCCTCTTTGATGCTGGTAACATGTACTTCATTTTATGTTTGTACCGGGGGTCTAAGTACGTTGCCACCCAGTACTGGTCCTTGCCCTTTATGCTTTTTATACGGGGGTCTCTCTTCAAACACTGGAGCATGAAGGCCCCTATTTTCACTAAATTGGAAGCGGTGGAGCACCCTGGCTCCTGCTCATCGCCCAGGAGAATGTCGTCCTCGGATTCCTCCCCCCAGCCACGGACAAGACCAGGGTTCCCTAAAAGTTTAAAGGGAGTCTTTCACCCCAAATAAGCAATTTCTAACAGTTAGACCATTCTGATCAATATAGCCCCCACATTAAAATGCTTCTTACCCTAATGCTGTCCGATAGAGATGAGCGAACACCTGAATGTTCGGGTTCGAGAGGTTCGGCCGAACTTCCGGAAAATGTCCGGGTTCGTGATCCGAACTCAACCCGAACTTCATCCCGAACCCGAACCCCATAGAAGTCAATGGGGACCCGAACTTTTGGGCACTAAAAAGCCTGTAAAAGACTCCCAGAAAGGGCTAGAGGGCTGCAAAAGGCAGCAAAATGTAGGTAAATCCCCTGCAAACAAATGTAGATAGGGAAATGATGACTTAACATAAAATAAAATAAATAAAAATTAACCTGTAAAAGACACCCAGAGGGATAATATACCGCAATAAACGCATTGCGATTACAACTTTGAGCTAACGATCACCATGGGAACGCCTCCTCCAGTAGAATGTACTGTCGGATCTGAGAATTAAGTTGAAATCGCAATGCGATTCTTATATATTTGCTTAATCGCATTGCGATTTCAACTTAGCATTGCTAAATAATTCCATCCATATCGTTAACTTACTGAGTCAGTAAGTTAGCGAATATGAATGGAATTATTAGATTAGCAATGCTAAGTTGAAACGACAATGTGATTAAGCAGATATATAATAATCGCATAATCGCGTTCGAATAGAACTTAAAGCTGTCACTTAGTCAGTTTTAGTATTGGTGTGCTGTAATAGAAGTTACATTCGATGCCTGAATATAACTTAGAGCAATACAGTCAACTTTACACTGTTAGTTTTATTATCGCGATAATACAACTATTCAAGAATGCGTGTACGTGCGTCTGTACGTGTGTGCGTTACCTCGGATCGGATCGAGAGAGCGAGAGTGGAGATTGGTGACTGTCCCAGCGATTATGGCGAAAAGTAATTTCTCTAAAGAAGAGCTGGATTTCTTAATAACTGTAAGTAATTGAACTTAGTTAGTGTGTAATTCAGTAATGTGATTTAAACTTATTTATTAATGATTTTTATTAGCCAAGAAGCCTGCAGGCCTTCACTGATCTCATAACTGCCTTACACTGTCACATGTCCTACTGCTTGGTGACATAAACTCATCACAGGCTTTAGCAGACTGCACAACTACATGAGTGATTAGTGAAAGACACTGTTAAAGGGGTGGCAATGTTCAAGTCACTTTTAAAGGGATGACGATGTTCAAGTCACTTTTAAAGGGGCGGCAATATTCAAGTCACTTTTAAAGGGATCGCAATGTTCAAGTCACTTTTAAAGGGATGGCGATGTTCAAGTGACTTTTAAAGGGCGGCAATATTCAAGTCACTTTTAAAGGGATCGCAATGTTCAAGTCACTTTTAAAGGGATGGCGATGTTCAAGTCAGTTTTAAAGGGATGGCGATGTTCAAGTCACTTTTAAAGGGGCTGCAGTGTTCAAGTCACTTTTAAAGGGCGGCAATGTTCAAGTCACTTTTAAAGGGATGGAGAATTGGCGATGTTCAAGTCAGTTTTAAAGGGATGGCGATGTTCAAGTCACTTTTAAAGGGGCTGCAGTGTTCAAGTCACTTTTAAAGGGGCGGCAATGTTCAAGTCACTTTTAAAGGGATGGAGAATTGGCGATGTTCAAGTCAGTTTTAAAGGGATGGCGATGTTCAAGTCACTTTTAAAGGGGCTGCAGTGTTCAAGTCACTTTTAAAGGGCGGCAATGTTCAAGTCACTTTTAAAGGGATGGAGAATTGGCGATGTTCAAGTCAGTTTTAAAGGGATGGCGATGTTCAAGTCACTTTTAAAGGGGCTGCAGTGTTCAAGTCACTTTTAAAGGGCGGCAATGTTCAAGTCACTTTTAAAGGGATGGAGAATTGGCGATGTTCAAGTCAGTTTTAAAGGGATGGCGATGTTCAAGTCACTTTTAAAGGGGCTGCAGTGTTCAAGTCACTTTTAAAGGGGCGGCAATGTTCAAGTCACTTTTAAAGGGATGGCGATGTTCTACTCTTTGACTGTTTTGATATTAAATGTTATTTTTGATGGTTCTTATGACTATGATAACTAATAATTGTATTTTAGAACTGTGGGATTACATGATTTAATTGTTATCTTGCAGGAAATGTTGGAGAAGAGGTACGACCGCAGAAGGTCAAGGGGCGAAAAGCATGCCATAGTGCGGAGAATTGCTTTCCATCTGTGGCAGAAGCATGGGTGCACTCATCGGAAGGATGCGATTCTAAAAAGTGGTCAGATCTGAAGCGCCACAGGATGGATCTGATCACTAAGATCAGAGATAAATCTTTTCCAGGTACAATACTTATTTGCATAACTGAGCAGATAGATAACAATATGTTGGTGAGAGAAATAAGTATTTTAACCCTTTACAATAAATCACTTAGTACAGTGGTGTTGAACTGATGGGAAAGGGTGCTAAAGGTGGCAATATGAGACCTCTTTCTGGGCCACATATGTTTTTGACTTTACACAGTTGACTTTGGCCCCTGAAGCTTGTCCAAACTCCTCGCACGTCTGGACGAGTGTAGACAACAAGCATCGATCAGGACAATTAGGCCACATGCCCAAATGAAGTCATAGACTCGAATCACTCTTGTTCCCTGGGGAGTGGCCCAACACCCAATAGCAGCAGTGAGTTGAAGCTGAACTTTATCAAAGATGCTCAAAGGCAGAGTGCAGGGGGTACCCACAGGGTCCTGGTCCGGCAGGTCAAGGCAGACACTGATGATACTACACTTGATCTAAGCCAAAAGGAGAAGAAAGATAGGTGTAGTTAATTATTATGCCATCCAGACACTACCATAGATTAATTTGTGTACCTTTAACTGTAATTTGGCTTTACTTGTTTATCTTGGCATTTTTTAAAAATTTGGTCATCATCATTACAGATGCTCCGCTTCCCAAAGTGAGAGCCAAGCTCTCTTAAAAGAAGAAGGCGGTGGAGGTGGAGGAGGAGACAGACCACTCGGACGAGGAGGAGCAGGAAGAGCAGGGCCATCAGGCTATCGGGCCCGTAGCCCACCTGCT